>CM065594.1:124537218-125164903 GCA_033119425.1 Bufotes viridis
GGTGAGTGCTGTCTGCCACTCCCAGCTACTATATTAGTTTCAGTTTCACTTGCAGTCATTGCCAGATATAGTCCTTACTTCCAGTGCTATTCTGACCTTTGAAGGAGATCGTTTGACGGTATTGCTGTGGAGCTCTTGTCTGGCGTGGACTGTCGTTATTGGGATCATCTTCTCTGCTCGTGACTGGATAAGTCTATCTCTGCTGGAGATTGTTTGTTTGTTGCTGTCTTCCCCTGTCTTCCCCTGTTGTTCTCCTAGACATGAGTGATGGTGACTAGTGCTCCCATCTGCCTTTCCCAGTCTAGTCTTCTGAGGGTGACTCAGGGTTTAGGCATCCTGCTCGCCGCACGGGTTCACACCCCGTCTAGGGTATCAGGGCAGACAGGTGCCAGCTTAGGGTTTGTCAGGGGTGGCCGTTCTATTTCCCATCCGTAGATAAGGGTTCCCCTTCCCCTCCGTCTGGTGCGACACGACCGCTGCTGGGATATCGGTCGTGACACCTAGGCTGCAAAAAAGTGGCACACATGTGGTATCGCTGTACTCAGAAGAAGTAGGGCAATGTGTTTTGGGGTGTATTTTTACATATACCCATGCTGGGTGAGAGTAATATCTCTGTAAACTGACAACTTTGTATAAAAAAAATTAAAAAGTTGTCATTTACAGAGATATTTCTCACACCTAGCATGGGTATATGTAAAAATACACCCCAAAACACATTGCCCTATTTCTCCTGAGTACGGTGATACCACATGAGTGACACTTTCTTGCAGCCAAGATGCGCAAAGGGGCACAAATTCCAATGAGTACCTTTAGGATTTCACAGGGCATTTTTACGCATTTGGATTCCAAACGACTTCTCACGGTTTAGGGGCCACTAAAATGCCAGGGCAGTATAAATACCCCACAAGTGACCCCATTTTAGAAAGAAGACACCCCAAGGTATTCCGTGAGGGGTATGGTGAGTTCATGTAAAATTTTATTTTTTGTCACAAGTTAGTGGAATATGAGACTTTGTAAGAAAAAAAAATAATTTCTGCTAACTTGTGCCAAAAAAAAAATAAATCTTCTATGAACCTGCCATGCCCCTCATGCCATGCCCCTCACGCAATTGTGGACAAGAAAAGGCATTTTCTATGTAGTTCTGGCAATGTGCGAATCCGCAAAATGCGGAAAGCACATTGCCGGTGTCCGTGCTTTCCGGATCCGCAAAACACATACGGACGTCTGAATGAGCCTTACAGGGGGGTGATTAGTGACAGGGCGGGTGACAGGGGTGATCAGAGTGGTTACATGGGGTGATCAGGGGGGTGACATGGGGGGATCAGGGGTTAATCAGTGACGGGGGGGGTGTTGGTGTGTGGTGATTGGTGCACTAAGTGTCCTCTGGTGGTCCCAAGCGAAAGGGACCACCACAGGAGCAGGCAGCAGGCATATGAGACGCTGTTTACAAAACAGCATCTGATATGCGATTCAGATGCCCTTTTTTAAATATCTACAGCCTGCCAGCGCATGATCAACGAGGAACATTCCGGCCGCCCTCAGAACGCATCCCTGCGTTAGGCGGTCGGGATGTGGTTAAATGATGGCAGGTGTATGCTGACTCCTATTTAACAAGATTTTGAATGTGATTGCTTAATTCTGAACACAGCTACATCCCCAGTTATAAGAGTTATTTTATTTTTTTTTTTGTTTTCTTCCCTCTACCTAAAAGATTTCAGTTTGTTTTTCAATTGAGTGGTACAGTTTATAGGTCACATTAAAGGTGGAAAAAGTTCTGAAATTATTTATCTTTGTTTCATTTTTTTTACAGCAGAGAAACCTGACATTTTGCAGACTTTTTAAATCCACTGTAGATGTCAATTTTATCGGTTCCAACAGTGATTGTAGATCTCCTTTTGCTGTAAGGACCGAATTACATAGTGGTGAAATTTTTTATGTGAAAAATTTTTTTTTTCTTTTTTTAATTGATGGATGATTGTAGACTTTCTTCTGTATGAACCGAATTCCATTATCCTTTCTGTGGCCTCCTGATGCTGCTGCCACCTCCACACTATGTCACCTTGCCACTCTCTGGCCTCCTGATGATGCTGCTGCCACCTCCACACTTTGTCACCTTGCCACTCTATGGCCTGATGCTGCTGCCACCACCACACTGTCATTGTGCAACTCTGTGGCTGTCACGAATCAGTGGAAGTGGACCCACTGTGCTACAGACTGGCTGTTCACTGGAGGGGTGTGACTAAGCAGCTAACTGGTCTTCGCTAGAGCCTCTGGTGGTGAGGATAGACTTGGGCCATTAGGGTAGCTGCCAGGTACGACTCCAGGGCAGTCCCAGAGTCGGTAGCAGCTGGTCCAGGTGGAACAGGAGGTACCTGCGAAGGTACCGACAGTACAGACGTAGCTAGACAGGCAGGGTCGTTACCAGGAGCAACCAGACAGGAACCGGTGGACGAGGCAGAGACGTAGTCGAGACAAGCAATGTCTCTCCATCATTTCTGATATATTACTGTCCAATGCGATTATCCAAGTGGATTATTCGAGTCATTAATTATATCGGGCAGCGTCCCACTCTTCAAGCTGTATTTAGCGGCGTCCCGCTAAAATTATATACACTTGAAAATCGCGCTTATAAATGTTCGTATCCACTGGGTGGATCTTACCGGTAATATATAGTGTAATAATACTACAAATCTACAATATAAATAACACCCTCTGAGCTACATGTCAAAAAGTCCTTAATGGTATTGTGGCGAAACCAACCTGGACACTGGGTGCTGGAGAAGTCTGGTTGCCCACCTGCTGCCCCAGGATTATGGCCCCTCTCATCAGCCCATGCTAAGCTTAAACCCCATGGCAATGTGACTGTGTTTGTGGCATCTGAGCGCTGTTCGGATATATTGAGCGCTCGGATCCAAGCCATCTGGGGATAGGCTGAATGTGGGGGTCCTGTTCAGCACAATAGGAGTTATGTATATTTGTGTATTTTTGTGTCTTTTCACTAACATGCGCACAATGGAGTTTTGCCTCTGTCCTGGGACATAATTGGATTACTTCCCAGTTGTGTCCAGTACAGAGGACTCTGTGACCTACTGCCAGCATGGCTTTACGGCCCAAACCAGTTCCACAAAGACACTTTTTACTCATTTCTGAACCCCTGGTCTAACTCGTACCATTTTTGGATATGTTGTTCCCCTGAATGGATTGATGATGAATATGTAATTTTTATTGAAATCCCATGCATAGTTTTGAAGTTATGAACGTTGTATAAAACTGTATATTTTCCTGCCAGTGATAATAAGTTCGTCCATTGTGTTTAGTAATTATATCACTGGCAGAGGGAGAGAATGTGTACTCTGTGCGGGAGGGTCATTCCTTTGTTATTTTATGATTGGTTAATGTAGAAGTCCAGGGGGTATTCCTCTGGACTGAACATGTGAATAAAAAGAGGCTGTATGGGCCAGTACATGTGGTCTGCTTAACCCTCAAGCGAAGTGTCGTCTTGTTCTTGGGGGGAATTGGAGTGTATGCGGTTACAGTGCGACTGCCAGGAGTGTAAACTGTTCCTCGGGTTTTTCCTGTTCGGCTGTATACTGTTTCCGGTTCGGGAGTCTGGAGCATTCATGTGCTTGCAGTTCGGGAAATTGGTGCTTGCAGTAACTGCCGGTGTGTCTGAAAAGGGAATATCGCCTAAACGGAGCAGTGTGTGCGTAACGGTCCGTTACAGGTATGGTGGTGATTATTTGTTGTAGAGATTACTTCCGTTGTTTTTTTAGGGAAGGTAGTAATGCGGCAATTACTGCATTTACCACACCTATAGAAGCCATACATGTTCGTCCAGTTTTGTATACTGTTCTCCTTTTTTGTTCTTTCTGTTTTCACAGTTGGTGCAATTTTGATATGTAAAAACCGCATTAATATGCATTAAAACCGCAGGTACATCTAGATGCGTTTTTTTGCGGTTTTAGATCAAGCCCCATCCATATAACAATCGTATGAAATATTTTTGAGATAGTAGGTTGCAATGCATAGATATGGAACATTACAGGAGCAACTATGAAAATGTTAGTGATTTGCAGTTTCCCCACATTTACCCATATCAATTTGTTCCTTTATAACTATTCTGTAACAATCCTTTACAGACCTCCACATCTTAATATTTTTATCTACAGCCAATTTAACCATCTTTATGACACTATATTGCTTAACTGTAATGTCTTTACTAATTTTTAATGAATGGTATGGAAAGCGCAACAAAAACGCATCAAAACCGCAGATACATCCAGATGCGTTTTTTGCGTTTTTAGGACAAGCCTCACTGATACTACAATTGTATGAAATATTCGTGCAATGCCAGACTACAACACAAAGATAGAGAACATTATAGGAGCACTTATGATTTTTTATCATTAAGACTGATTGCTATCTATCCACATTTGTCTTTGATTATTTTTTTTTTTTTTGGATTGGACACCTATAATGACACGTTCCCATTGGACCTTTATGGGATGTCGGACTTCTTTTCAAAACTTTTTTAAAGCAAATATATTTTACGGAACAACTCGAACTGGAGCACTAATCTATCTCAGATTTTCCTCTCTTCCAGAACCCCTATAAAGGAGGGGCAACAATTGGGATATTTTTACCACTGATGAAGGGGTACCTCCAATTTAAAAAAAAAAAAAACGAAACGCGTTTGGTTATATCCCAATAGATATCAAGTCCGATAATAACTTTATCAACTTACTGAAAGATTTGCAACAATAACCCAATGTGACCCCTGAACCCACAGAATGACGCTGGCATAATCGGGAGCCCTACTACACGCGAGCCCCGCACGTGCAACGCCAAAGTGAGGTACGGGGGATGCGACTCCTCAAGCCGGACACTGGCGGAATCGGAATATCACATCGATTATTACACTATATATTACCGGTATGATCCACCCAGTGGATACGAACATTTATAAGCGCGATTTTCAAGTGTATATAATTTTAGCGGGACGCCGCTAAATACAGCTTGAAGAGTGGGACGCTGCCCGATATAATTAATGACTCGAATAATCCACTTGGATAATCGCATTGGACAGTAATATATCAGAAATGATGGAGAGACATTGAATTTGAAGTTCAATAGCACAGTCTGGGAGAAGGGCCGAACCACTCAAATACCTGCAGGAGAGCCAGGGTTGGTCAGCGAGGTCACCTGACCTAACCCGGCCCACCCAGGCAGTGATGTGTGCCTCCCCTGGAGCAAGGTAACATGACACCAGCCGAACTCAGTCTGTGTCCAGGGCTGAATAAAAGCTGTGGAGCGGAATCCTCAGAAGCAAACATCACGCATACCAACAGAGTGTCCCGGACTGCGGCGGTAATTGGAGGAACAGCGGCACACCGCAGCCGCTGTTACAGTGGCCTTCTCCTGATGCTGCTGCCACCTCCACACTCTGTTATTGTGCCACTTTGTGACCTCCTAATGCTGCTGCTGCCACCTCCACACTGTCCTTATGCCACTCTCTGGCCTTCTCATGCTGCTTCCATCTGACCACTATGTCATAGGTCCACTCTGTGGATTTCTCATGCTGTTCCCACCCTCCCCACTTCATGACTGGGCCACTATTTTGCCTGGCTGACATCATCATTTATTTGACCCTTCTTCTAATCTGTAAGAAGCAAGGAAAAATGAGACGCACAACGGATCCTGTCTGTGTAGCAGCTGTAAGGCCTGTATGGTCCCATCAGAATTGCCCTGTGATTTTGTAGCCAAAAGCAGGAGTGGGTACAAAACAGAAAAGACAAGCAAATATTCCATTCAAGTGTCATCTCTGTTTTGGATCCACTCCTGTTTATTTTGGCATTAGCAATACTGAATGATTACTGACCAAATGCTGACCAAGTGAAGGCGGATGCTCAACAGACAGGACCAGTTTTTTGGGGCTTATTGTTCTGACAGATCAGAGGAAGGGCAAAATAATCAGTGACATCAACACAAACCTACTACTGACAACCTCTCCACTCTCTCGGGGGCTCTACTTTTATAAGCATTTAATATAACACGTTCTGTAGACATCTATGTGGAATCAGCTGACGACGGTGTAAAATTAGTGCGCTTCTTCTTGGCGCTAACATCGACCTGTAAAGCTGTGAACTCATCAAGTTATTTGGTTATTTGACCCCGTGACTGCCCAAATAAGTAAAGTGTGCAGTGATTCTAGGAGCGACGCCTGTCATCTGCATGTCATACGGACTCACAATATTATTTCACTACCAAAGCAGACTACCTATGCGTGTTACTGCAAGGCACAGTGTTCTACACCACTATAAAGGCTCTCTGCAGCCAGGAAATAGCCATCTTTTAACATAATTCGCCGCAAATAAATTCGGATCAAAATACATTTTTTCCAAACAATTTGGCAAATCGAATTTTTGAAAAATTCGCTCATCTCTACTTGGAACCTTACATAGCTGTACACTAGACCCTTAGGTTAGACCCCAGTAAATGTAGCAGAGATTAGGAAGCTTTGGGGGGCTCATGCTGCATTTGGGCCTCGTTAAAAAGCCAAACATTAGACATTATTGGAGTTCGGACATTTTCTACCAGACTCCAATTTACAGTAATAACATGGCCTGGAAGCGAGTCGATTTGGAAATTACTACACTACAACGCACAGTGCCCACCCCATAATGACCCGACATTTGACCATCTGTTCAAGGTTAGGCTTGTCCTCAAACCACTTTAACACCAGGTTTTCTGAGGTGTACACCCCTTATAAAAATGTATGTGTTGATCAGTCCCTATTACTTTTCAAAAGGACGCTTACATTCCGCCAGTACCTGCCTAGCAAACATGCAAGGTATGACATTAGGATTTACAAACTGTGAGAGAAGCTCTGGAGACACCCACAAGTTCCGCATTTGCAAAGAAAAAGATTCCCGGATTGAACCCCCAGGACCCACAAGTTCCACATTTACAAAGGAAAAGATTCCCGGATTGAACCCCCAGGACCCACAAGTTCCACATTTACAAAGGAAAAGATTCCTTGATTGAACCCCCTGAATGCCCTGCCCCATCCTAGGAGTTATTGTGAATAGTGTTGGGCTTACTGCATCCACTGCTGGATAAGGGTTACCACCTCTATGTGTATAACTATTATACCAGTATACTCCTATTCATGTCCCTAACTGCCAGAGGTACTGTGGCTTGTGGCACAGTGCACACAAATAAGAGAGGGCTCCCTAGATCCCTGGTAGGGCAACAACTCAGAAAGGGCGAGGGCAGAACTATACTCCATTAGAGAGAGTAAAAACCTGGCCTGTGCATGCAGGTTTGTTTCAGAATCTACCACTCATCCATGGAGTATTAATTTCATCTTTTATGTACCCTGTAGTTTTACAACCTTATATCTTTGATTTAGTCCACATAGCTTACATATCCACTTTTCACCAACCACTACATATTCATTTCTGTGAAACACCTGTTTGGTTAAAAATGTCCTTTCCAGCCCTAAACATTTTTGGTACAGGGGTGCACTTTCCAAAATGGGGTCTCTTCTTTCTTGGGGTTTTCAATTTCTGGGGACCTCAGGAATTTTTTACATGGAACCTAAAATCGATGTCTTCCAATTCAGGCTTGCCTGCTTAATCAATATTTTACAGTTTGTCTTTGAAGCTCTGCTATGTGGCCATACAAGAGCATTTGAGCACCTATGGGGTGTTGCCGTATTGAGGGGAAAATGGGTAACAAAATGTGGCGTGCATTTTGTACTGTTTCCCTTTGTGAAAGTGAGAAATGTGGGCCTAAAGCAACTTTTTCTTGACTAACTGATCCGACCCATTTCCGTTATGCAGGAGAGGACTCCCCCGCATAACGGAAATGGGACAGATCCATTATGCAGGCCATAGACTTTTATTATGTCGGAATGAATAACTGAATGCCTCTAAAGGCATTCTGTTATACATTCCATCATAGAATTGCATTATGGTCTGTGGTAGCTTTTACCACCAAACGAAGTGAAAATTATTTCAAAATATGAAATTCGCTAATCTCTGATCACCACAAAAAGTGACAGTCATGGCTGAAAGTGTTGGCACCCCTGAAATTTTTCCAGAAAATAAAGTATTTCTCCCAGAAAATTATTGCAATTACACATGTTTTGTTATACACATGTTTATTTCTTTTGTGTGTTTTTGAACAACACAAAAACAAAATTAAAAAAAAAAGCCCAAAATGATATAATTTTACACAAAACTCCAAAAATGGACCTGACAAATTTACTAGCACCCTCAACCTAATATTTGTGATGAAAACCCTTTGGAAGAAATAACTGAAATGAGATGATTCCTATAACTATCAACAAGCTTACACCTCTCAACTGGAATTTCGGACCACTGTTCTTTTGCAAGCTGCCTATGATGCTATGCGCTACCGTGCGCACGAGGTATGCCGCTCCGGGACATATGGACCGCTCACGGACCATATGTCTCGGAGAGCATACGGTCGTGTGCATGAGCCCTTAGGGACTCCTTTCATCCTGCCAATAAACTCTTCCAGAAGGCGCTACAGGACCCTTCAGACTAAAACCAGTAGGTTTAGGAAGAGTTTCTTCCCCACAGCTGTCACCCTACTGAACTCAGTCCCCCGATGAACCTTCCCATCCACACTCACTTAACCCTCTACACTTCTCCTCCCCTACATCCTTCCCATGACCATAATCATGACTGGTCTATCATATTTGAAGGGTGCCTTTTTCTTGAGGGTTTCTTGAAGTATTTTTGGGGTCATTGTCCTGCTGGAAGACCCATGACCTAGGACGTAAACCCAGCTTTCTGGGCCCTACAATGCAACCCAAAATCCTATGGTAATCTTCAGATTTCATGATGCTTTGCACGTCAAGGCACCCAGTGCCAGAGGCAGCAAAATAACACCAAAACATCTTTGAACCTCTACCATATTTGACTGTAGGTACTGTGTTCTTTTCTTTGTTGGCCTTATTCCTTTTTCGGTAAACAGTAAAATGATGTGCTTTACCAAAAAGCTCTATCTTGGTCTCATCTGTCGACAAGACATTTTCCCGGAAGAATTTTGGCTTACTCACGTGCATTTTGGCAGACTGCAGTCTAGCTTTTTTATGTCTCTGTGTCAGCATTGGGAACCTCCTGAGTCTCTTGCCATAGTATTTCATTCAAATGTCGATGGATAGTTCGCACTGACACTGATGTACCCTAAGCCTGCAGGACAGTTTGAATTTCTTTGGAACTTGACTGTGGCTTCTTATCCACCTTCCGGACACTCCTGCTTTGCAGCCTTTCATAAATGTTTCTCTTCCGTCCACATCCAGGGAGATTAGCCACAGTGCCGTGGATTGTAAACTTCTTGATTATGTTGCGCATCATGAACTAAAGAACATCAAGATCTCTGTATAGATGGTCTTGTAACCTATTGATATTTTTTCACAACTTTGGTTCTCATACAGTTCTCTTCTCCTCTTTCCGTTCTTCATGCTTAGGCTACTTTGACAGTAGCGTTTGGCTTTCCATTTCTGAAATCCGTCATGGGCTCTTAGAAGCGGTCCAAAACGGATCAGTTTTGCCCTAATGCATTCTGAATGGAAAAGGATCCACTCAGAATGCATCAGTTTGCCTCCGCTAGTCACCATTCGGCTCTGGAGGCAGACACCAAAACGCTGCCTGCAACGTTTTTCTGTGCGCCATGTTGTACGGGGAAAGACGGATCCGTCCTGACACACAATTTAAGTCAATGGGGACGGATCAGTTTTCTGTGACACAATAGAAAATGGATCCGACCCCATTGACTTTCAATGGTGTTCATGACGGATCCGTCATGGCTATAGAACACATAATACAATCGGATCCGTTCATGACGGATGCATGAGGTTGTATTATGGTAACGGAAGCGTTTTTTCAGATCCATGACGAATCCGCAAAAAACGCTAATTTGAAAGTAGCCTTAGTGTGGCACACACAGACACACAATGCAGAGATTGAGTCGACTTCTCCCTTTTTTATCTGGTTTCAGGAGTTATTTCTAAATTGCCCACACCTGTTACTTGCCACGAGTTTGAACAAACATCACATTCTTGAAACAAAGTTGTTTACCAACTATTTTGTCCAGGCCATTTTTGGAATTTTGGTGAAATTATGTCAGATTTGCTATGTTGTTCCAGTACATAAAAAGAATATAAACATGTGTATAACAAAACATGTGTAATTGCAATAATTTTCTAGGAGAAATACTTCATTTTCTGGAAATATTTCAAGGGGCTAACACTTTTAGTCAAGACTGTATGTTAAATTTGCAAAAAATGGCCTGGTCCTGAAGGTGAAAAATGACTCAAGGAGTTAAGGCAGATAGTTATACCTCATTAAATAGTTATTTATTAACATTCACCATATGTTTACTTTAAGTTAGCATCATTTTGGTAATGTCATTTTTAGGATGTTAACCCCTTAAGGACGCATGACGTACCGGTACGTCATGGTTCCTGAGTCCTTAAGGACCCATGACTTACCGGTACGTCATATCTTTAAAAAATATATAGGAAATTGCTTTTTTGTTGCTTTTCAGCACACTTAGCGTACGGACATCATATTGGCGCAAAACCACGACCCGGAAAATTGGTTCGAAAGAATAAATATTGTCGAACCAATTTTCCGGGTCGTGGTTTTGCGCCAATATGATGTCCGTACGCTAAGTGTGCTGAAAAGCAACAAAAAATCAATTTCCTATATATCGTTTACTACCCAAGAGGGTGAACTAGCCAGTCACCTAAAAGTGACCTTCGGACACACTGGGCTGCATCCCCTCCCACTTTTCCAGCCATTCTCAGCAAACCACCACCACCAAGGCATCTATTTATATGCCCACAGGTGAGCGCAACCACCTAGGCCACGAAAAAGGCCCCTCTCTTTTAATACGTTTTTACCCTATGAGCGCTTTTCTTGTCGTTTTTTGGCTTCATTCCACTATATCTTTAAAAAGAGAGTGCGGCACGGCGAGGGTTAATAGGAACAGGATGTCCGCTGAAATCATTCAGCGGGCATCTTGTCACAATGCCGGGGGAGTCATGTGACCCCCCGTATTGGCGATCGCAGCAAACCGCAGTTTAATTCATACCTGCGTTTTGCAGCGCTTTCTGCGATCTCTGATCCCCGCGATCTGTGACTGTGGGAATCAGAGACTAAATGTTCCCTAAGTGTTAGATTTTAACCCCCCCTGCAGCCCCCAATCATATTGTGGCTGCGGGGTGCAGGGGGGGGTGGTTGCGGGCGGGGCGGAAGGCCTCCTCTGTAATGTTTCCCTGGTGGTTCAGTGGTTTTAGCAGAGTGTCAGCACATTGCTGACACTCTGCTAAAAACTGCTGACATTTGTGCTTCAGATGTCAGCAGTTTTAACCCCTTCCATGCCGCGGCCCGTACCGCTGTATGGAAGGGGTTAACAGGGAGGGAGCTCCCTCTCCCATCGGGGGGCTGCTGTGCCTTTGTAGCCCCCCGACAGGATGGGATCACAGAGGGAGGGGAGCCCCCCTCCCTCCCCATCACCCGCTGCTCTGTTCTGGCAGCGGGTGATGGTTACTATGGCAGCAGGACGCTTTCAGAGGCGTCCTGCTTGCATTGGTACTGTAAGTCTAATCAAACTTCTGCTAAAGGCAAAAGTCTGATTAGACTATGTAAAGTAAAAAAAAATACAGTACAGTACACTATATGGTGTACTGTACTGTATTAGATAGACACCAGATCCACTAGATCTACAAGAACCAAGTGGGTCTGGGTAAAAAAAAAAAAGGGAAAAAAAAGTTAAGCAAATACCGTAAAAAATTTTAAACAAAAATGGTGTAAAAAAAAGCAATTTTTTTGTCACCTTACATCACAAAAAGTGTAATACCAAGCGATCAAAAGGGTGTATGCCTCTCAAAATAGTAGCAATCAAACCGCCATCTCATCCCACAAAAAATGAGGCCCTACATAGGACAATGGGCCAAAAAAATATGGCGGGCCCGCATTTACACTCATGTGAAGCATTTTAAAAAGTCATGGTGAGTGCCGCTTACCTCTACGATTTCCTCTTCTGAACACTGTAGTAATATATATTAGTATCGCCGCGTCCGTAAAAACCTGATCTATAAAAATATCACATGACCTAACCCCTCAATTAAATACCGTAATTTTTTTTAAAGAACAACAGTGTAAAAAAAGCTATTTTTTTCAGATGAAAATAAAAATAAAAATAAAAACGGTGTACAAAAAGCCATTTTTTGTCACCTTACATCACAAAAAATGTAATACCAAGCAATCAAAAAGTCATACGCACCCCAAAATAATTCCATTCAAACCGTCATCTCATCCTGCAAAAAATGAGACCCTACCCAAGATAATCGCCCAAAAACTAAAAAAACTATGGCTCTTAGACTATGGAGACACTAAAACTTGATTTTTTTGTTTCAAAAATGAAATAATTGTGTAAAACTTACATAAATAAAAAAAATTATACATATTAAGTATAGACGCGTCCGTAATAACCTGGTCTATAAGAATACCACATGATCTAACCTGTCAGATGAATGTTGTAAATAACAAAAAATAAAACGGTGCCAAAACAACTATTTCTTGTTACCTTGCCTCACAAGAAGTATAATATAGAGCAACCAAAAATCATATGTACCCTAAAATAGTACCAACACAACTGACACCCTATCCTGTAGTTTCTAATCTGGGGTAACTTTTTTGGAGTTTCTACTCTAGGGTTGCATCAGGGGGGCTTCAAATGGGACATGGTGTCAAAAAAACAGTCCAGCAAAATCTGCCTTCCAAAAACCGTACGGCACCCCTTTCCTTCTGCGCCCTGCCGTGTGCTCATACAGCAGTTTACAATAACATATGGGATGTTTCTGTAAACTACAGAATCAGAGCAAAAAATATTGAGTTTTGTTTGGCTGTTAACCCTTGCTTTGTAACTGGGAAAAAATTATTATAATGGAAGATCTGACAAAAAAGTGAAATTTTGAAATTTTATCTCTATTTTCCATTAATTCTTGTGGAACACCTAAAGGGTTAACAAAGTTTGTAAAATCAGTTCTGAATAACTTGAGAGGTGTAGTTTCTAAAATGGGGTCACTTTTTTGGAGTTTCTACACTAGGGGTTCATCAGGGGGTCTTCAATTGGGACATGGTGTCAAAAAACCAGTCCAGCAAAATCCGTCCTCCAAAAACCGCATGGCATTCCTTTTCTTCTGCGCCTTGCCGTGTGCCCGTACAGCAGTTTACGATCACATATGGGGTGTTTCTGTAAACTACAGAATCAGGGCAATAAATATTGAGTTTTGTTTGGCACGTCATCCAATAAACCACTGCTTCGGTATTGCACGTAATATGATGGATGATTGTAAATTCTCTTTCCCTAGGAGAACCCCAGAAAGTAGTGGAACGAGACATATATATGCAAGCAGTACATCTACCACAAGCATATGATCCCCATTTTGGGCCTTTATCACCGAATAATCCTTTGGGGATATTTGCTACATAATGACTGCTAGTAAGTGTATCTCGTAATTTACAAGATTTCTTCCACGTAATCTGTGGATATAAGGCTAAAACATATTCGCAGTATGTAGAATATTGTTTTGTGGCTATTCGGCGAAATGTCACTCCAGCAGCAGTCCCACAAATACCAGAGTTGGTCCCGATCTCCGTTTCAACATTCAAATATATCAACTGCAGGGCATAATGACTTGGAGGGAAACACTTGCGATCGCAGGTACAGATGTACAGGAAATTTAGTGACTAATGGGGCCTCCTGTTCTGCAAGGAACGCTTCTAAATCTCGCAAAGCTTGTCTTTGTATGGGTGAGGACAAGGAGTTACTTTCTCCTCTCCCACTGAAATGTTTCTTAAGGATTAATTTGCGTGAAAAAAGTTCAAGGTCTTTAATCACCTCAAATAAATCAAATTTATTAGTTTTGAGAATGACAATCCTTTTTGTAAGACCTGTTGCTAAGGAACAGTCAACTTAATTTTAGACAAGTTAATTACCTTCAATTCTTGGGTCTTTTTTCCCTGTTGTTGGTACTCCTGTTTTTTCCTTTTCAATGCTCAATTTATTCAAAAAAGATTTTAGATTTTTTTTTAACCCTTTAGATGTTCCACAAGAATTAAAGCAAACTGGAGGTACAATTTAAAAATGTCACTTTTTTGCATATTTTCCATTTTAAAAATTTATTTTCTGTAACACAGCAAAGGTTAACAGCACATCTAACCTCAATATTTATTACCCCGCTTCTGTTTACAGAAACACCCCATATGTGGTCATAAACAGCTGTATGGGCACACGGCCGGGCTCAGAAGGCAAGGAGCGGCATATGGATTTTGGAGGCCAGATTTTAGTGGAATGCTCTTTGGGGGCCATGTTGCATTTGATCAGACCCAGAGGTACCCGTTATAATGGAAATCCCCAAAAAGTGACCACATTTTGCGAACTATACCACTGAAAGATTTTTTAACGGATGAGCACTTTGACCCAGCAAGCACTGCAAAGAATTTGGAAAACTTGGCTGTCAGTCCACCCATTCCAATTATTACTTTAGTTGCCCTCCTCTGAACCCTCTCCAGCACTGCTATATCTGTATAGTAGGATAGTGGACAGGCACACCAAATCTGGTCAGAGCAAGTTAGACCTTCAGGGTTTGTAACAGTACTTGCAATTTATTAAATGTAAAATCAAGGATATAAAAGAATAGACGTAAAATAGTGGTATAATAAACCGGTTTCAGATAACCTGTGGAGGGACGGATAAGACGACCGTATTCAAAGTCCATCCATCCATCCGTCCATCAGCAATCCAAGCCGGCGGGCTCTGCAAACTCCGTTTGCATATACAGACCAATTACTTCAATATTGCACAAGACTCCCAAGAAAGTGCCATGCGCAAAACTAAACAATGAGTTCGTAAAGTTCATAGATCAATATAAGTCCTCCAATAGTTGATAAAGTAAGAAAAAATGGAATAGAAAAGATATAGAAAAAATATAAAAAATATAAAAAATATAAATTGATGCCTTGATCAAATATTCATTCAGTATGTCAGTTGTTCATACAAATCCATCTATATCTAGGTTGTAGCTATTGTTCACCCATTAGACCGTCCGGTCAGTAGATAAATTGTAGCAACTATCCTCTGGGATCCGTGCCGCTAGTTCATATGTAACATCATGCTTATTCCATTTAAATGTGCCCTGGCCCCAACAAGTGTGGATCTCACCCGCTCAGACGAACCTCGGTCTTGCGCGTCTGCAAGGGTCATACACGGTGCCGCGGCTTCTTTGAAGTTCGTATAGCGCCGCTGTTCCCGGCTTCTGCTTACCCCAGTGGCGTCCCACGTGGAGAAGCGTGGGCGTCTTACCTCAGAGCGCGCTGACGGTGGGCGGGCTTAGAGGAAGCGCTGGTTCATTCAAAGTAATGCCGTGTTATCCACTTAGATTCGGATGGATTTTGTTTTAAGAGTTTTCTCCTGCAGGAAGAAGCTGAAATGGGGGTCTCTGACGCTAAACGCGTTCGGGACCTTCTCGTCCCTTCCTCAGTGGCCGAACCCCCCTGGCGTCCCCATCAGATTATTTATAGTCTTTGGTCCAATTAACTTTATGTCTCATTAAAAAGACGGGATGGACTTCTATGGAATTGAGTTTACATTTTTCCATCCCTTCTGTTATATCCCATGTTTTATTCTTTATTCATGACCGAACATAAAAAGTAAATAAATAAGTAAAGAATAATAAATAGAATATATATAAATTATAATACAATTGAAATACAATATAAAATCGCAGATATCATTATGACATATGAATGTGTATATGTGTGTATGTATATACATAAAGGTACCAACATAAAATGCATGTTATATGTATGTTATATGCATAAAGGCTATCCTATTTCTCAATTTTAACCCCATAGAGGAAATTCCCATGCTCATTTGTCAATAGGTCTTTTAGATTTACGGTCTTCCAATTAACCAATATACACTCCCCTACACTTTGAATGATGTAAGAGGAAAAATAAGGTAGGTTTTGTCGCAAAGAGGGACCCAGGGTGTATACAAAAAACCATGGGTTCCACTGTCTGCGGCAACCACCCACCCCCTTATAGAAAGCCGAAGATCTCATAATCCGCATTCAGACCCTTCGGCACTAAACAGTCAAAATCAAAAATCCTTCTGGATTCAATCCGAGACATTCGGCATATATGATCTCCCCCTCTCCAATGTCTCCCAACTCTCTCCAGGGCTGTGTATGTCAAACCTGTCGGGTCTTTGTTATGGACCAACTTAAAATGGTTTGAGAGAGTATGTTTTTCATAGCCCTTCTTTATATTGGCTATGTGCTCTGCCACTCTTTTTTTCAGAGTTCTTTTGGTTCTACCTACATATTGCTTTTTGCATGGGCATTCGATGAGGTATATAACGTTGGTAGAGTCACATGACAAGCTTTCCTTAATCTCATGGATGTATGTACTGTTCGTTGATTCTTTTATAGTGGTTTTCTTTTAAAATCTAGTAATTTTGCAGTTAGAGCACCTACCACATCTAAAAAAACCTTTAAGACCCAACCATTTCTGAATATCTCCCTTTTGCTTGCTGAACCTCTTTACAGTAGGTGCTACCTTAATGCCCAAATTTGGAGCCTTTGTAAAAGTGATTGAGGGGGTAGGACTCAACGTGGTGCCGATGGTTTTATCACTTATCATCAAATGCCAATGTTTTTCTATGATCTTTCTAATTTCCCTATATTTTACATTATAAGGTAAAATTATACGGATTTTCTCATCTTCCTTATTTTTAATATTAACTTTTTCTTCAAAGAACTCGTTCCTCTCTAAATCTCTGACTTTCTGTAGTGCTCCTTCCACTATTTTATCAGGATACTTCTTCTCTAAAAAGTGAGTCTTCATTCTCACCGCCTCTATCTCAAAATCACATTCTTTCGTACAATTCCTCTTGATTCGTCTAAATTGTCCGAATGGAATGTTCAGAAGCCACGAGAGGAATTGTACGAAAGAATGTGATTTTGAGATAGAGGCGGCGAGAATGAAGACTCACTTTTTAGAGAAGAAGTATCCTGATAAAATAGTGGAAGGAGCGCTACAGAAAGTCAGAGATTTAGAGAGGAACGAGTTCTTTGAAGAAAAAGTTAATATTAAAAATAAGGAAGATGAGAAAATCCGTATAATTTTACCTTATAATGTAAAATATAGGGAAATTAGAAAGATCATAGAAAAACATTGGCATTTGATGATAAGTGATAAAACCATCGGCACCACGTTGAGTCCTACCCCCTCAATCACTTTTACAAAGGCTCCAAATTTGGGCATTAAAGTAGCACCTACTGTAAAGAGGTTCAGCAAGCAAAAGGGAGATATTCAGAAATGGTTGGGTCTTAAAGGTTTTTTTAGATGTGGTAGATGCTCTAACTGCAAAATTACTAGATTTGAAAAGAAAACCACTATAAAAGAATCAACGAACAGTACATACATCCATGAGATTAAGGAAAGCTTGTCATGTGACTCTACCAACGTTATATACCTCATCGAATGCCCATGCAAAAAGCAATATGTAGGTAGAACCAAAAGAACTCTGAAAAAAAGAGTGGCAGAGCACATAGCCAATATAAAGAAGGGCTATGAAAAACATACTCTCTCAAACCATTTTAAGTTGGTCCATAACAAAGACCCGACAGGTTTGACATACACAGCCCTGGAGAGAGTTGGGAGACATTGGAGGGGGGAGATCATATATGCCGAATGTCTCGGATTGAATCCAGAAGGATTTTTGATTTTGACTGTTTAGTGCCGAAGGGTCTGAATGCGGATTATGAGATCTTCGGCTTTCTATAGGGGTGGGTGGTTGCCGCAGACAGTGGAACCCATGTTTTTTTTGTATACACCCTGGGTCCCCTCTTTGCGACAAAAACCTACCTTATTTTTCCTCTTACATCATTCAAAGTGTAGGGGGAGTGTATATTGGTTAATTGGAAGACCGTAAATTTAAATGACCTATTGACAAACGAGCATGGAAATTTCCTCTATGGGGTTAAAATTGAGAAATAGGATAGCCTTTATGCATATAACATGCATTTTATGTTGGTACCTTTTATGTATATACATACACGCATATGCAATAATGATGTCATATATACACATTCATATGTCATAATGATATCTGCGATTTTATATTGTATTTTAATTTTATTATAATTTATATATATTCTATTTATTATTTTTTTACTTTTTTATGTTCGGTCACGAATAAAGAATAAAACATGGGATATAACAGAAGGGATGGAAAAATGTAAACTCAATTCTATAGAAGTCCATCCCATCTTTTTAATGAGACATAAAGTAAATTGGACCAAAGACTATAAATAATCTGATGGGGACGCCAGGGGGGTTCGGCCACTGAGGAAGGGACGAGAAGGTCCCGAAACGCGTTTGGCGTCAGAAACCCCCATTTCTGCTTCTTCCTGCAGGAGAAAACTCTGAAAACAAAATCCATCCGAATCTAAGTGGATAATACGGCAGTATTTTGAATGAACCAGCGCTTCCTCTAAGCCCGCCCACCGTCAGCGCGCCTCTGAGGTAAGACGCTCTACGCTTCTCCACGTGGGACGCCACTGGGGTAAGCAGAAGCCGGGAACAGCGGCGCTATACGAACTTCAAAGAAGCCGCGGCACCGTGTATGACCCTTGCAGACGCGCAAGACCGAGGTTCGTCTGAGCGGGTGAGATCCACACTTGTTGGGGCCAGGGCACATTTAAATGGAATAAGCATGATGTTACATATGAACTAGCGGCACGGATCCCAGAGGATAGTTGCTACAATTTATCTACTGACCGGACGGTCTAATGGGTGAACAATAGCTACAACCTAGATATAGATGGATTTGTATGAACAACTGACATACTGAATGAATATTTGATCAAGGCATCAATTTATATTTTTTATATTTTTTATATTTTTTCTATATCTTTTCTATTCCATTTTTCTTACTTTATCAACTATTGGAGGACTTATATTGATCTATGAACTTTACGAACTCATTGTTTAGTTTTGTGCATGGCACTTTCTTGGGAGTCTTGTGCAATATTGAAGTAATTGGTCTGTATATGCAAACGGAGTTTGCAGAGCCCGCCGGCTTGGATTGCTGATGGACGGATGGATGGATGGAATTTGAATGCGGTCGTCTTATCCGTCCCTCCACAGGTTATCTGAAACCGGTTTATTATACCACTATTTTACGTCTATTCTTTTATATCCTTGATTTTACATTTAATAAATTGCAAGTACTGTTACAAACCCTGAAGGTCTAACTTGCTCTGACCAGATTTGGTGTGCCTGTCCACTATCCTACTATATTCATTGACCTTTTTGTGGGTCCGGTGAGCACCCATTTGGGACGTTAGTGCACCCATCTTTCCATCTCTTTTGCAGAGTGAGCCACCCAACCCATATTTTCAATACTGCTATATCTGTCTTCACTGGAGATCAGAATTGTGCACAATACTCCATGTGTGGTCTGACTAGTGATTTGTAAAGTGGCAAGACTAGGTTCTCATCATGTGCATCCATGCCCCTTTTGATGCAACCCATTATCTTATTGGCCTTAGCAGCAGCTGCCTGGCACTAGTTTCTACAGTTAAGATGGCTGTCCACTAAAAGTCCTGTCCTTTTTCATGTCAGTGTTTTACCATTTAGCCCGTACTGGTGACTTGTATTATTCCTTCCCATGTGCATAACCTTACATTTGTCAGTGTTAAACCTCTTCTGCCACTTCTCAGCCCAAGCCTCCAATATACCCAGATCCATCTGTAGAAGTATACTATCCTCTTCCATGTTAATTACTTTACACAGTTTAGTGTCATCTGCAAAAATTTATATTTTACTGTGCAAGCCTTCTACAAGACCATTAATAAAAATATTGAAGGGAATAGGGCCCAGTACTGACCCCTGTGGTACTCCACTAGTGATAGTAACCCAATTTGAGTGTGTACCGTTAATAACCACCCTCTGCTTTCTATCACTGAGCCATTTACCCACATACACACATTTTCTCCCAGTCCAAGCATTCTCATTTTATATACTAACCTTTTATGTGGTACAGAAACAAATGCTTTGGAGAAGTCGAGATATATGACACCCATTGCTTCACAGCAGTAAAGTCTAAAACGTATCTCCTCATAAAAATTTATTAAATTAGTTTGACATGACTGATTCCTCATGAAGCCATGCTGATATGGCCTTATTTGCTTATTTTCATTGAGTTATTCCAAGATAGTATCTCTTGGAAAACATTTAAACAGTTTACCTACAACAGATGTAAAACTTACTGGCCTATAGTTTCCGGGCTTTGTTTTTGACCGTTTTTTGAATATTGGCACCACATTCCCTCTGTCAATATAGAGTCCTTAAATATCAGAAATAAGAGTCTTTTTATGACAATACCATGTATGTCATCTGGTGCTGGCGATTTGCCTATTTTAATATTTTTAAGATGCTGCTGCACTTCTTCCTGTGTCAGACAGGGCACTTTTAATGGGGAATTTACTTTTACATTCTGTATTTAACAGTTTATTCTCCTCAGTGAATATAGTGGAGAAAAAAATATTTTATAGATTTGCTTTCTCTTCAGCTCCTCCTTCATCATTCTGTAAATAGCCAACACTTTCAGTTTTTAACTTTTTACCATTTATATAATGAAGAGCATTTTAGGGTTAGTTTTACTCTCGTTGCCATTTAAGTCTCTCTGTCTCTAGTTTGGCTGCTTTTATTTGTCTTTTACATATTTAATTTTTTTCTTATAATTTTTCAATCTTTCCTTATTACCTTCCAGATTTAGTTATTTAAATGCTTTTTTTTGTCATTTTTTGCTCCCTTTACATTTCTATTTATCCACTTTGGATTTTTAGTCTTCCTCACCCATTTATTCCCATAAGGTATGTACCTCTCACAATTAGAGTGTAGGATGCTTTTAACAATATCCCATTGTGTGTGGCTGCATTTTTATTTTTGAGGACATTGTCCCAGTTAGTGAGGCTAAAGGCCTCTCTTAGCTGGTCAAATTTAGCTTTTTGGAAGTTCAGTATTTTTGTGCCTCCCTGAAGAAACTCTTTCGACTCACAATTGGCAGGTTATTTTTTATGGTGTCCCCCAACCTGCACATCTGTTTTTCTGTCAGGTCTATTGGCTAATACTAAGTCCAGTATGGTTTTCCCTCTAGCCTAAACCAGTTAGGAAAGGTCTTGGTTACTGCCAAGAACCTGCTTCCTTTATAAGATTCACAGGTTTCAGTTTCCCAGAGTATATCTGGGAAGTTGAAGTCCCCCATAATAACCACCTCATTAGGATTTACTGCCTCACCTATTTCCCTTAGGCCTCTTTCACACGATCGCATGGCTTTTTCAGTGTTTTGCGGGCCTTTTTTTATCAGATCCGTTTTTCTGTTTTTTTGTCTCTGTTTTGGTTCCGTTTTTCCGTTCCGTTTTTCCGTATGGCATATACAGTATACATAAATTACATAGAAAAAATTGGGCTGGGCTTAAACTTTTCAATAGATGGTTCCACAAAAAACGGAACGGATACGGAAGACATACTGATGCATTTCCGTATGCATTCCGTATTTTTTGCAGATCCATTGACTTGAATGGAGCCACGGATCGTGATTTGCGGGCAATAATAGGACATGTTCTATCTTTGCATGGAACGCAAAAACGGTGCGGAATGCACACGGAAACACTTCCGTTTTTTCCCCGGAACCATTGAAATGAATAGTTCCGCATACGGACTGTATAAGGAACGTAAAAAAACGGTCCGTACACTCGCAAAAAAAACATTCGCCTGAAAGAGGCCTAAGTAGTAGATTTTTTATTATTATTGGCTTATAACAAACTCCTATCAGTATTTTATTATTGTTTTTGCCTCCATGTATTTCTACCCACAGTGACTCCACATGTTTATTTCCCTCACTTATAGCTTCCCAGAATGTTGGCTTTAGACATGATGACTTTACATAAAGCAAACCTCTCCCTCTTTCCTTTTTTTTACGGTCCTTTCTAAACAGACTGTAACCCTGTAAGTGAACTGCCCAGTCATAGCTATCATCCAGCCATGTGTCAGTTATTCCCACTATGTCATAGTTTTCCTCAGACATTGCTACTTCCAGTTCACCCGTCAGGCTTCCGACATTAGTATACATACAATTAAGAGGTTTTTGGATATTTTTTACCCTAGTCCTTTTCTTATGAACTGTTCAAGTCCCTCCCTCCATTCCTCCCCCAGTCCCATTATCTCGCCTCAGCTCACTATCCGCACTATCCTCCCCTCCTATAATGTAATTGCCCTCCCACAGTTCCTAGTTTAACCCCTTCAAGATAGTTTTCACCATGAGGAACAAGCCACATTTTGCTAATCTGACATGTTTCACTTTATGTGGTAATAACGCAGGAACGCTTTTACTTATCCAAGCCATTCTGATATTGTTTTCTCTTGACATATTGTACTTCATGTTAGTGGTAAATTTGAGTCAATATATTTTACCTTTATTTATAAAAAAAATATCAAATTTACAGAAAATATTGAAAAATTTACTATTTTCTAAATTTGAATTTCTTTGCTTTTAAGATGGATAGTGATACCTCATAAAATAGTTGTTACGTAACATTCCTCATATGTCTTCTTTATGCTGGCATCATTTTGTAAATGTAATTTTATTTTTTTGGGTTAACAGCCAAATAAAACTCAATATTTATTACTAGTGTTGAGCGAACAGTTCGAGCATAGTTCGGGTTCGTACCGAATTTTGGGGTGTCCGGGACACAGACCCGAACCCGAACTTTTTCAAAAAAGTTGTTTGGCGATTACTTCCCGCTTTCTGAAGGGCTGCACAGCAGCCAATCAGCTAGCGTTTTACTTCTTGCCCTAAGAGCCCATCACAGCCATGCCTACTAATTGCATGGCTATGATTGGCCAAGTGCAGCATGTGACCCAGCCTCTATTTAAGCTGGAGTCACGTAGCGCCGCACGTCACACTGCTCTGATTAGTGTAGGGAGAGGACGCAGCTTCTGTGAGAGTGAGATTAGGCAGGGAAAAGTCAGCAACAGCACCTAATGAAGTGATCGATCTACAGCTGTGAACGATTGAACTTCTGCTAGTTACTTGCTCACTGGTTTTTAGGGTGCACAGAGCGTTTTTCTGTCACTTATTTTCTGGGGTGATCGGCGGCCATTTTGTGACTTGTGGTGCACCAGAACAAGCTGCCACCAATTCCATCAATCCATCAATACTAGTTTTTTTTTTTGCTATATCCTACATCAGGGGCTTGGCTGTGCTAATTGTCACCCCTAGAAACTCAGGATAGCAAATTCTATATTTTATTAAGGGGTTAACTACAATTGCCAAAATACCAATCCCCTAAATCTGGTGTTCCAGCTTTGGCTAGCCAAGTATAATACTGTCTGCTGTCTGGCAAAGGATAGATTATTTTCTGTTGTGAAATTCAATTGCCAAAATAGCAATACCATAAATCAGTGGTTTCAGCTGTGGCTGGCAAAGTATAATAGTGTCCGCCAAAACATATATTTTGTTCTGGGGTGAAATTCAATTGCCAAAATAGCAATACCCTGAATCTGGTGTCCCAGCTGTTGCAGGCCAAGTGATAATCTGTCCGTAAAAGGGTATATTTTGTTCTGGGGTGAAATTCAATTGCCAAAATAGCAATACCATAAATCAGTGGTTTCAGCTGTGGCTGGACAAGTTTCATAGTGTCCGCAAAAATATATATTTTGTTGTGGGGTGAAATTCAATTGCCAAAATAGCAATACCATAAATCAGTGGTTTCAGCTGTGGCTGGCCAAGTTTCATAGTGTCCGCAAAAATATATATTTTGTTGTGGGGTGAAATTCAATTGCCAAAATAGCAATACCCTGAATCTGGTGTCCCAGCTGTTGCAGGCCAAGTGTTAATCTGTCCGTAAAAAGGTATATTTTGTTCTGGGGTGAAATTCAATTGCCAAAATAGCAATACCCTGAATCTGGTGTCCCAGCTGTTGCAGGCCAAGTGTTAATCTGTCCGTAAAAGGGTATATTTTGTTCTGGGGTGAAATTCAATTGCCAAAATAGCAATACCATAAATCAGTGGTTTCAACTGTGGCTGGCCAAGTTTCATAGTGTCCGCAAAAACATATATTTTGTTGTGGGGTGAAATTCAATTGCCAAAATAGCAATACACCGAATCTGGTGTCCCTGCTGTTGCAGGCCAAGTGTTAATCTGTCCGTAAACGGGTATATTTTGTTCTGGGGTGAAATTCAATTGCCAAAATAGCAATACCATAAATCAGTGGTTTCAACTGTGGCTGGCCAAGTTTTATAGTGTCCGCAAAAACATATATTTTGTTGTAGGGTGAAATTCAATTGCCAAAATAGCAATACCCTGAATCTGGTGTCCCAGCTGTTACAGGCCAAGTGTTAATCTGTCCGTAAAAGGGTATATTTTGTTCTGGGGTGAAATTCAATTGCCAAAATAGCAATACCATAAATCAGTGGTTTAAGCTGTGGCTGGCCAAGTATCATAGTGTCCGCAAAAACATATATTTTGTTGTGGGGTGAAATTCAATTGCAAAAATAGCAATACCCTGAATCTGGTGTCCCAGCTGTTGCAGGCCAAGTGTTAATCTGTCCGCAAAAGGGTATATTTTGTTCTGGGGTGAAATTCAATTGCCAAAATAGCAATACCATAAATCAGTGGTTTCAGCTGTGGCTGGCCAAGTTTCATAGTGTCCGCAAAAACATATATTTTGTTGTGGGGTGAAGTTAAATTGCCAAAATAGCAATACCCTGAATCTGGTGTCCCAGATGTTGCAGGCCAAGTGTTAATCTGTCCGTAAAAGGGTATATTTTGTTCTGGGGTGAAATTAAATTGCCAAAATAGCAATACCATAAATCAGTGGTTTCAGCTGTGGCTGGCCAAGTTTCATAGTGGCCGCAAAAGCATATATTTTGTTGTGGGGTGAAGTTAAATTGCCAAAATAGCAATAACCTGAATCTGGTGTCCCAGCTGTTGTAGGCCAAGTGTTATTTATGTCCGTAAAAGGCTATATTTTGTTCTGGGGGAAATTCAATTGCCAAAATAGCAATACCATAAATCAGTGGTTTCAGCTGTGGCTTGCCAAGTTTCATAGTTGCCGCAAAAACATATATTTTGTTGTAGGGTGAAATTCAATTGCCAAAATAGCAATACCCTGAATCTGGTGTCCCAGCTGTTACAGGCCAAGTGTTAATCTGTCCGTAAAAGGGTATATTTTGTTCTGGGGTGAAATTCAATTGCCAAAATAGCAATACCATAAATCAGTGGTTTCAGCTGTGGCTGGCCAAGTATCATAGTGTCCGTAAAAACATATATTTTGTTGTGGGGTGAAATTCAATTGCAAAAATAGCAATACCCTGAATCTGGTGTCCCAGCTGTTGCAGGCCAAGTGTTAATCTGTCCGCAAAAGGGTATATTTTGTTCTGGGGTGAAATTCAATTGCCAAAATAGCAATACCATAAATCAGTGGTTTCAGCTGTGGCTGGCCAAGTTTCATAGTGTCCGCAAAAACATATATTTTGTTGTGGGGTGAAGTTAAATTGCCAAAATAGCAATACCCTGAATCTGGTGTCCCAGCTGTTGCAGGCCAAGTGTTAATATGTCCGTAAAGTGTATATTTTGTTCTGGGGTGAAATTTAATTGCCAAAATAGCAATACCATAAATCAGTGGTTTCAGCTGTGGCTGGCCAAGTTTCATAGTGTCCGCAAAAACATATATTTTGTTGTGGGGTGAAATTCAATTGACAAAATAGCAATACCCTGAATCTGGTGTCCCAGCTGTTGTAGGCCAAGTGTTAATCTGTCCGTAAAAGGGTATATTTTGTTCTGGGGTGAAATTCAATTGCCAAAATAGCAATACCATAAATCAGTGGTTTCAGCTCTGGCTAGCCAAGTTTCATAGTGTCCGCAAAAACATATATTTTGTTGTGGGGTGAAATTCAATTGCCAAAATAGCAATACCCTGAATCTGGTGTCCCAGCTGTTGCAGGCCAAGTGTTAATCTGTCCGTAAAAGGGTATATTTTGTTCTGGGGTGAAATTCAATTGCCAAAATAGCAATACCACAAATCATTGGTTTCAGCTGTGGCTGGCCAAGTTGCATAGTGGCCGCAAAAACATATATTTTGTTGTAGGGTGAAATTCAATTGCCAAAATAGCAATACCCTGAATCTGGTGTCCCAGCTGTTGTAGGCCAAGTGTTAATCTGTCCGTAAAAGGGTATATTTTGTTCTGGGGTGAAATTCAATTGCCAAAATAGCAATACCATAAATCAGTGGTTTCAGCTGTGGCTGGCCAAGTTTCATAGTGGCCGCAAAAACATATATTTTGTTGTGGGGTGAAATTCAATTGCCAAAATAGCAATACCCTGAATCTGGTGTCCCAGCTGTTGCAGGCCAAGTGTTAATCTGTCCGTAAAAGGGTATATTTTGTTCTGGGGTGAAATTAAATTGCCAAAATAGCAATACCATAAATCAGTGGTTTCAGCTGTTGGTGGCAAAATATAATAGTGTCCGCCAAAACATATATTTTGTTCTGGGGTGAAATTTAATTGCTAAAATAGCAATACCCTGAATCTGGTGTCACAGCTGTTGCAGGCTAAGTGTTAATTTGTCTGTAAAAGGGTATATTTTGTTGTGGGGTGAAATTTAATTGCTAAAATAGCAATACCCTGAATCTGGTGTCCCAGCTGTTGCAGGCCAAGTGTTAATCTGTCCGTAAAGGGTATATTTTGTTCTGGGGTGAAATTCAATTGCCAAAATAGCAATACCACAAATCATTGGTTTCAGCTGTGGCTGGCCAAGTTGCATATTGGCCGCAAAATATATATTTTGTTGTGGGGTGAAATTCAATTGCCAAAATAGCAATACCCTGAATCTGGTGTCCCAGCTGTTGCAGGCCAAGTGTTAATCTGTCCGTAAAAGGTATATTTTGTTCTGGGGTGAAATTCAATTGCCAAAATAGCAATACCCTGAATCTGGTGTCCCAGCTGTTGCAGGCCAAGTGTTAATCTGTCCGTAAAGGGTATATTTTGTTCTGGGGTGAAATTCAATTGCCAAAATAGCAATACCATAAATCAGTGGTTTCAACTGTGGCTGGCCAAGTTTCATAGTGTCCGCAAAAACATATATTTTGTTGTGGGGTGAAATTCAATTGCCAAAATAGCAATACACCGAATCTGGTGTCCCTGCTGTTGCAGGCCAAGTGTTAATCTGTCCGTAAACGGGTATATTTTGTTCTGGGGTGAAATTCAATTGCCAAAATAGCAATACCATAAATCAGTGGTTTCAACTGTGGCTGGCCAAGTTTTATAGTGTCCGCAAAAACATATATTTTGTTGTAGGGTGAAATTCAATTGCCAAAATAGCAATACCCTGAATCTGGTGTCCCAGCTGTTGCAGGCCAAGTGTTAATCTGTCCGTAAAGGGTATATTTTGTTCTGGGGTGAAATTCAATTGCCAAAATAGCAATACCATAAATCAGTGGTTTAAGCTGTGGCTGGCCAAGTATCATAGTGTCCGCAAAAACATATATTTTGTTGTGGGGTGAAATTCAATTGCCAAAATAGCAATACCCTGAATCTGGTGTCCCAGCTGTTGCAGGCCAAGTGTTAATCTGTCCGTAAAGGGTATATTTTGTTCTGGGGTGAAATTCAATTGCCAAAATAGCAATACCATAAATCAGTGGTTTCAGCTGTGGCTGGCCAAGTTTCATAGTGTCCGCAAAAACATATATTTTGTTGTGGGGTGAAGTTAAATTGCCAAAATAGCAATACCCTGAATCTGGTGTCCCAGATGTTGCAGGCCAAGTGTTAATCTGTCCGTAAAGGGTATATTTTGTTCTGGGGTGAAATTAAATTGCCAAAATAGCAATACCATAAATCAGTGGTTTCAGCTGTGGCTGGCCAAGTTTCATAGTGGCCGCAAAAGCATATATTTTGTTGTGGGGTGAAGTTAAATTGCCAAAATAGCAATAACCTGAATCTGGTGTCCCAGCTGTTGTAGGCCAAGTGTTATTTATGTCCGTAAAAGGCTATATTTTGTTCTGGGGGAAATTCAATTGCCAAAATAGCAATACCATAAATCAGTGGTTTCAGCTGTGGCTTGCCAAGTTTCATAGTTGCCGCAAAAACATATATTTTGTTGTAGGGTGAAATTCAATTGCCAAAATAGCAATACCCTGAATCTGGTGTCCCAGCTGTTACAGGCCAAGTGTTAATCTGTCCGTAAAAGGGTATATTTTGTTCTGGGGTGAAATTCAATTGCCAAAATAGCAATACCATAAATCAGTGGTTTCAGCTGTGGCTGGCCAAGTATCATAGTGTCCGTAAAAACATATATTTTGTTGTGGGGTGAAATTCAATTGCAAAAATAGCAATACCCTGAATCTGGTGTCCCAGCTGTTGCAGGCCAAGTGTTAATCTGTCCGCAAAAGGGTATATTTTGTTCTGGGGTGAAATTCAATTGCCAAAATAGCAATACCATAAATCAGTGGTTTCAGCTGTGGCTGGCCAAGTTTCATAGTGTCCGCAAAAACATATATTTTGTTGTGGGGTGAAGTTAAATTGCCAAAATAGCAATACCCTGAATCTGGTGTCCCAGCTGTTGCAGGCCAAGTGTTAATATGTCCGTAAAAGTGTATATTTTGTTCTGGGGTGAAATTTAATTGCCAAAATAGCAATACCATAAATCAGTGGTTTCAGCTGTGGCTGGCCAAGTTTCATAGTGTCCGCAAAAACATATATTTTGTTGTGGGGTGAAATTCAATTGACAAAATAGCAATACCCTGAATCTGGTGTCCCAGCTGTTGTAGGCCAAGTGTTAATCTGTCCGTAAAGGGTATATTTTGTTCTGGGGTGAAATTCAATTGCCAAAATAGCAATACCATAAATCAGTGGTTTCAGCTCTGGCTAGCCAAGTTTCATAGTGTCCGCAAAAACATATATTTTGTTGTGGGGTGAAATTCAATTGCCAAAATAGCAATACCCTGAATCTGGTGTCCCAGCTGTTGCAGGCCAAGTGTTAATCTGTCCGTAAAAGGGTATATTTTGTTCTGGGGTGAAATTCAATTGCCAAAATAGCAATACCACAAATCATTGGTTTCAGCTGTGGCTGGCCAAGTTGCATAGTGGCCGCAAAAACATATATTTTGTTGTAGGGTGAAATTCAATTGCCAAAATAGCAATACCCTGAATCTGGTGTCCCAGCTGTTGTAGGCCAAGTGTTAATCTGTCCGTAAAAGGGTATATTTTGTTCTGGGGTGAAATTCAATTGCCAAAATAGCAATACCATAAATCAGTGGTTTCAGCTGTGGCTGGCCAAGTTTCATAGTGGCCGCAAAAACATATATTTTGTTGTGGGGTGAAATTCAATTGCCAAAATAGCAATACCCTGAATCTGGTGTCCCAGCTGTTGCAGGCCAAGTGTTAATCTGTCCGTAAAGGGTATATTTTGTTCTGGGGTGAAATTAAATTGCCAAAATAGCAATACCATAAATCAGTGGTTTCAGCTGTGGCTGGCAAAATATAATAGTGTCCGCCAAAACATATATTTTGTTCTGGGGTGAAATTTAATTGCTAAAATAGCAATACCCTGAATCTGGTGTCAAAGCTGTTGCAGGCCAAGTGTTAATTTGTCTGTAAAAGGGTATATTTTGTTGTGGGGTGAAATTCAATTGCCAAAATAGCAATACCCTGAATCTGGTGTCCCAGCTGTTGCAGGCCAAGTGTTAATCTGTCCGTAAAAGGGTATATTTTGTTCTGGGGTGAAATTCAATTGCCAAAATAGCAATACCACAAATCATTGGTTTCAGCTGTGGCTGGCCAAGTTGCATATTGGCCGCAAAAATATATATTTTGTTGTGGGGTGAAATTCAATTGCCAAAATAGCAATACCCTGAATCTGGTGTCCCAGCTGTTGCAGGCCAAGTGTTAATCTGTCCGTAAAAAGGTATATTTTGTTCTGGGGTGAAATTCAATTGCCAAAATAGCAATACCCTGAATCTGGTGTCCCAGCTGTTGCAGGCCAAGTGTTAATCTGTCCGTAAAAGGGTATATTTTGTTCTGGGGTGAAATTCAATTGCCAAAATAGCAATACCATAAATCAGTGGTTTCAACTGTGGCTGGCCAAGTTTCATAGTGTCCGCAAAAACATATATTTTGTTGTGGGGTGAAATTCAATTGCCAAAATAGCAATACACCGAATCTGGTGTCCCTGCTGTTGCAGGCCAAGTGTTAATCTGTCCGTAAACGGGTATATTTTGTTCTGGGGTGAAATTCAATTGCCAAAATAGCAATACCATAAATCAGTGGTTTCAACTGTGGCTGGCCAAGTTTTATAGTGTCCGCAAAAACATATATTTTGTTGTAGGGTGAAATTCAATTGCCAAAATAGCAATACCCTGAATCTGGTGTCCCAGCTGTTGCAGGCCAAGTGTTAATCTGTCCGTAAAGGGTATATTTTGTTCTGGGGTGAAATTCAATTGCCAAAATAGCAATACCATAAATCAGTGGTTTAAGCTGTGGCTGGCCAAGTATCATAGTGTCCGCAAAAACATATATTTTGTTGTGGGGTGAAATTCAATTGCCAAAATAGCAATACCCTGAATCTGGTGTCCCAGCTGTTGCAGGCCAAGTGTTAATCTGTCCGTAAAGGGTATATTTTGTTCTGGGGTGAAATTCAATTGCCAAAATAGCAATACCATAAATCAGTGGTTTCAGCTGTGGCTGGCCAAGTTTCATAGTGTCCGCAAAAACATATATTTTGTTGTGGGGTGAAGTTAAATTGCCAAAATAGCAATACCCTGAATCTGGTGTCCCAGATGTTGCAGGCCAAGTGTTAATCTGTCCGTAAAGGGTATATTTTGTTCTGGGGTGAAATTAAATTGCCAAAATAGCAATACCATAAATCAGTGGTTTCAGCTGTGGCTGGCCAAGTTTCATAGTGGCCGCAAAAGCATATATTTTGTTGTGGGGTGAAGTTAAATTGCCAAAATAGCAATAACCTGAATCTGGTGTCCCAGCTGTTGCAGGCCAAGTGTTAATATGTCCGTAAAAGGCTATATTTTGTTCTGGGGGAAATTCAATTGCCAAAATAGCAATACCATAAATCAGTGGTTTCAGCTGTGGCTTGCCAAGTTTCATAGTTGCCGCAAAAACATATATTTTGTTGTAGGGTGAAATTCAATTGCCAAAATAGCAATACCCTGAATCTGGTGTCCCAGCTGTTACAGGCCAAGTGTTAATCTGTCCGTAAAAGGGTATATTTTGTTCTGGGGTGAAATTCAATTGCCAAAATAGCAATACCATAAATCAGTGGTTTCAGCTGTGGCTGGCCAAGTATCATAGTGTCCGTAAAAACATATATTTTGTTGTGGGGTGAAATTCAATTGCAAAAATAGCAATACCCTGAATCTGGTGTCCCAGCTGTTGCAGGCCAAGTGTTAATCTGTCCGTAAAAGGGTATATTTTGTTCTGGGGTGAAATTCAATTGCCAAAATAGCAATACCATAAATCAGTGGTTTCAGCTGTGGCTGGCCAAGTTTCATAGTGTCCGCAAAAACATATATTTTGTTGTGGGGTGAAGTTCAATTGCCAAAATAGCAATACCCTGAATCTGGTGTCCCAGCTGTTGCAGGCCAAGTGTTAATCTGTCCGTAAAAGGGTATATTTTGTTCTGGGGTGAAATTCAATTGCCAAAATAGCAATACCATAAATCAGTGGTTTCAGCTGTGGCTGGCCAAGTTTCATAGTGTCCGCAAAAACATATATTTTGTTGTGGGGTGAAATTCAATTGCCAAAATAGCAATACCCTGAATCTGGTGTCCCAGCTGTTGCAGGCCAAGTGTTAATCTGTCCGTAAAAGGGTATATTTTGTTCTGGGGTGAAATTCAATTGCCAAAATAGCAATACCATAAATCAGTGGTTTCAGCTGTGGCTGGCCAAGTTTCATAGTGGCCGCAAAAACATATATTTTGTTGTGGGGTGAAATTCAATTGCCAAAATAGCAATACCCTGAATCTGGTGTCCCAGCTGTTGCAGGCCAAGTGTTAATATGTCCGTAAAAGGCTATATTTTGTTCTGGGGTGAAATTCAATTGCCAAAATAGCAATACCATAAATCAGTGGTTTCAGCTGTGGCTGGCCAAGTTTCATAGTGTCCGTAAAAACATATATTTTGTTGTGGGGTGAAATTCAATTGCCAAAATAGCAATACCCTGAATCTGGTGTCCCAGCTGTTGCAGGCCAAGTGTTAATCTGTCCGTAAAAGGGTATATTTTGTTCTGGGGTGAAATTCAATTGCCAAAATAGCAATACCATAAATCAGTGGTTTCAGCTGTGGCTGGCCAAGTTTCATAGTGGCCGCAAAAACATATATTTTGTTGTGGGGTGAAATTCAATTGCCAAAATAGCAATACCCTGAATCTGGTGTCCCAGCTGTTGCAGGCCAAGTGTTAATCTGTCCGTAAAAGGGTATATTTTGTTCTGGGGTGAAATTCAATTGCCAAAATAGCAATACCATAAATCAGTGGTTTCAGCTGTGGCTGGCCAAGTTTCATAGTGTCCGCAAAAACATATATTTTGTTGTGGGGTGAAATTCAATTGCCAAAATAGCAATACCCTGAATCTGGTGTCCCAGCTGTTGCAGGCCAAGTGTTAATCTGTCCGTAAAGGGTATATTTTGTTCTGGGGTGAAATTCAATTGCCAAAATAGCAATACCATAAATCAGTGGTTTCAGCTGTGGCTGGCCAAGTTTCATAGTGTCCGCAAAAACATATATTTTGTTGTGGGGTGAAATTCAATTGCCAAAATAGCAATACCCTGAATCTGGTGTCCCAGCTGTTGCAGGCCAAGTGTTAATCTGTCCGTAAAGGGTATATTTTGTTCTGGGGTGAAATTCAATTGCCAAAATAGCAATACCATAAATCAGTGGTTTCAGCTGTGGCTGGCCAAGTTTCATAGTGGCCGCAAAAACATATATTTTGTTGTGGGGTGAAATTCAATTGCCAAAATAGCAATACCCTGAATCTGGTGTCCCAGCTGTTGCAGGCCAAGTGTTAATCTGTCCGTAAAGGGTATATTTTGTTCTGGGGTGAAATTCAATTGCCAAAATAGCAATACCATAAATCAGTGGTTTCAGCTGTGGCTGGCCAAGTTTCATAGTGTCCGCAAAAACATATATTTTGTTGTGGGGTGAAATTCAATTGCCAAAATAGCAATACCCTGAATCTGGTGTCCCAGCTGTTGCAGGCCAAGTGTTAATCTGTCCGTAAAAGGGTATATTTTGTTCTGGGGTGAAATTCAATTGCCAAAATAGCAATACCATAAATCAGTGGTTTCAGCTGTGGCTGGCCAAGTTTCATAGTGTCCGCAAAAACATATATTTTGTTGTGGGGTGAAATTCAATTGCCAAAATAGCAATACCCTGAATCTGGTGTCCCAGCTGTTGCAGGCCAAGTGTTAATCTGTCCGTAAAAGGGTATATTTTGTTCTGGGGTGAAATTCAATTGCCAAAATAGCAATACCATTTATCAGTGGTTTCAGCTGTGGCTGGCCAAGTTTCATAGTGGCCGCAAAAACATATATTTTGTTGTGGGGTGAAATTCAATTGCCAAAATAGCAATACCATAAATCAGTGGTTTCAGCTCTGGTTAGCCAAGTTTCATAGTGCCGCAAAAACATATATTTTGTTGTGGGGTGAAGTTAAATTGCCAAAATAGCAATAACCTGAATCTGGTGTCCCAGCTGTTGTAGGCCAAGTGTTAATATGTCCGTAAAAGGCTATATTTTGTTCTGGGGGGAAATTCAATTGCCAAAATAGCAATACCATAAATCAGTGGTTTCAGCTGTGGCTTGCCAAGTTTCATAGTTGCCGCAAAAACATATATTTTGTTGTAGGGTGAAATTCAATTGCCAAAATAGCAATACCCTGAATCTGGTGTCCCAGCTGTTACAGGCCAAGTGTTAATCTGTCCGTAAAAGGGTATATTTTGTTCTGGGGTGAAATTCAATTGCCAAAATAGCAATACCATAAATCAGTGGTTTCAGCTGTGGCTGGCCAAGTATCATAGTGTCCGCAAAAACATATATTTTGTTGTGGGGTGAAATTCAATTGCAAAAATAGCAATACCCTGAATCTGGTGTCCCAGCTGTTGCAGGCCAAGTGTTAATCTGTCCGCAAAAGGGTATATTTTGTTCTGGGGTGAAATTCAATTGCCAAAATAGCAATACCATAAATCAGTGGTTTCAGCTGTGGCTTGCCAAGTTTCATAGTGTCCGCAAAAACATATATTTTGTTGTGGGGTGAAGTTAAATTGCCACAATAGCAATACCCTGAATCTGGTGTCCCAGCTGTTGCAGGCCAAGTGTTAATATGTCCGTAAAAGGGTATATTTTGTTCTGGGGTGAAATTTAATTGCCAAAATAGCAATACCATAAATCAGTGGTTTCAGCTGTGGCTGGCCAAGTTTCATAGTGTCCACAAAAACATATATTTTGTTGTGGGGTGAAATTCAATTGCCAAAATAGCAATACCCTGAATCTGGTGTCCCAGCTGTTGTAGGCCAAGTGTTAATCTGTCCATAAAAGGGTATATTTTGTTCTGGGCTGAAATTCAATTGCCAAAATAGCAATACCATAAATCAGTGGTTTCAGCTGTGGCTGGCCAAGTTTCATAGTGGCCGCAAAAACATATATTTAGTTGTGGGGTGAAATTCAATTGCAAAAATAGCAATACCCTGAATCTGGTGTCCCAGCTGTTGCAGGCCCAGTGTTAATATGTCCGTAAAAGGCTATATTTTGTTCTGGGGGGAAATTCAATTGCCAAAATAGCAATACCCTGAATCTGGTGTCCCAGCTGTTGCAGGCCAAGTGTTAATCTGTCCGTAAAAGGGTATATTTTGTTCTGGGGTGAAATTCAATTGCCAAAATAGCAATACCACAAATCATTGGTTTCAGCTGTGGCTGGCCAAGTTGCATAGTGGCCGCAAAAACATATAGTTTGTTGTAGGGTGAAATTCAATTGCCAAAATAGCAATACCCTGAATCTGGTGTCCCAGCTGTTGTAGGCCAAGTGTTAATCTGTCCGTAAAAGGGTATATTTTGTTCTGGGGTGAAATTCAATTGCCAAAATAGCAATACCATAAATCAGTGGTTTCAGCTGTGGCTGGCCAAGTTTCATAGTGGCCGCAAAAACATATATTTTGTTGTGGTGTGAAATTCAATTGCAAAAATAGCAATACCCTGAATCTGGTGTCCCAGCTGTTGCAGGCCAAGTGTTAATATGTCCGTAAAAGGCTATATTTTGTTCTGGGGGGAAATTCAATTGCCAAAATAGCAATACCATAAATCAGTGGTTTCAGCTCTGGCTAGCCAAGTTTCATAGTGTCCGCAAAAACATATATTTTGTTGTGGGGTGAAATTCAATTGCCAAAATAGCAATACCCTGAATCTGGTGTCCCAGCTGTTGCAGGCCAAGTGTTAATCTGTCCGTAAAAGGGTATATTTTGTTCTGGGGTGAAATTCAATTGCCAAAATAGCAATACCACAAATCATTGGTTTCAGCTGTGGCTGGCCAAGTTGCATAGTGGCCGCAAAAACATATAGTTTGTTGTAGGGTGAAATTCAATTGCCAAAATGGCAATACCCTGAATCTGGTGTCCCAGCTGTTGCAGGCCAAGTGTTAATCTGTCCGTAAAAGGGTATATTTTGTTCTGGGGTGAAAATCAATTGCCAAAATAGCAATACCATAAATCAGTGGTTTCAGCTGTGGCTGGCCAAGTTTCATAGTGTCCGCAAAAACATATATTTTGTTGTGGGGTGAAATTCAATTGCCAAAATAGCAATACCCTGAATCTGGTGTCCCAGCTGTTGCAGGCCAAGTGTTAATCTGTCCGTAAAGGGTACATTTTGTTCTGGGGTGAAATTCAATTGCCAAAATAGCAATACCATAAATCAGTGGTTTCAGCTGTGGCTGGCCAAGTTTCATAGTGTCCGCAAAAATATATATTTTGTTGTGTGGTGAAATTCAATTGCCAAAATAGCAATACCCTGAATCTGGTGTCCCAGCTGTTGCAGGCTAAGTGTTAATCTGTCCGTAAAAGGGTATATTTTGTTCTGGGGTGAAATTCAATTGCCAAAATAGCAATACCATTTATCAGTGGTTTCAGCTGTGGCTGGCCAAGTTTCATAGTGGCCGCAAAAACATATATTTTGTTGTGGGGTGAAATTCAATTGCCAAAATAGCAATACCATAAATCAGTGGTTTCAGCTCTGGTTAGCCAAGTTTCATAGTGCCGCAAAAACATATATTTTGTTGTGGGGTGAAATTCAATTGCCAAAATAGCAATACCCTGAATCTGGTGTCCCAGCTGTTGCAGGCCAAGTGTTAATCTGTCCGTAAAAGGGTATATTTTGTTCTGGGGTGAAATTCAATTGCCAAAATAGCAATACCATAAATCAGTGGTTTCAGCTGTGGCTGGCCAAGTTTCATAGTGTGCCGCAAAAACATATATTTTGTTGTGGGGTGAAATTCAATTGCCAAAATAGCAATACCCTGAATCTGGTGTCCCAGCTGTTGCAGGCCAAGTGTTAATCTGTCCGTAAAAGGGTATATTTTGTTCTGGGGTGAAATTCAATTGCCAAAATAGCAATACCATAAATCAGTGGTTTCAGCTGTGGCTGGCCAAGTTTCATAGTGTCCGCAAAAACATATATTTTGTTGTGGGGTGAAATTCAATTGCCAAAATAGCAATACCCTGAATCTGGTGTCCCAGCTGTTGCAGGCCAAGTGTTAATCTGTCCGTAAAAGGGTATATTTTGTTCTGGGGTGAAATTCAATTGCCAAAATAGCAATACCATAAATCAGTGGTTTCAGCTGTGGCTGGCCAAGTTTCATAGTGGCCGCAAAAACATATATTTTGTTGTGGGGTGAAGTTAAATTGCCAAAATAGCAATACCCTGAATCTGGTGTCCCAGCTGTTGCAGGCCAAGTGTTAATATGTCCGTAAAGGGTATATTTTGTTCTGGGGTGAAATTCAATTGCCAAAATAGCAATACCATAAATCAGTGGTTTCAGCTGTGGCTGGCCAAGTTTCATAGTGTCCGCAAAAACATATATTTTGTTGTGGGGTGAAATTCAATTGCCAAAATAGCAATACCCTGAATCTGGTGTCCCAGCTGTTGTAGGCCAAGTGTTAATCTGTCCGTAAAAGGGTATATTTTGTTCTGGGGTGAAATTCAATTGCCAAAATAGCAATACCATAAATCAGTGGTTTCAGCTGTGGCTGGCCAAGTTTCATAGTGGCCGCAAAAACATATATTTTGTTGTGGGGTGAAATTCAATTGCCAAAATAGCAATACCCTGAATCTGGTGTCCCAGCTGTTGCAGGCCAAGTGTTAATCTGTCCGTAAAGGGTATATTTTGTTCTGGGGGAAATTCAATTGCCAAAATAGCAATACCATAAATCAGTGGTTTCAGCTGTGGCTAGCCAAGTTTCATAGTGTCCGCAAAAACATATATTTTGTTGTGGGGTGAAATTCAATTGCCAAAATAGCAATACCCTGAATCTGGTGTCCCAGCTGTTGCAGGCCAAGTGTTAATCTGTCCGTAAAAGGGTATATTTTGTTCTGGGGTGAAATTCAATTGCCAAAATAGCAATACCATAAATCAGTGGTTTCAGCTGTGGCTGGCCAAGTTTCATAGTGTCCGCAAAAACATATATTTTGTTGTGGGGTGAAATTCAATTGCCAAAATAGCAATACCCTGAATCTGGTGTCCCAGCTGTTGCAGGCCAAGTGTTAATCTGTCCGTAAAAGGGTATATTTTGTTCTGGGGTGAAATTCAATTGCCAAAATAGCAATACCATAAATCAGTGGTTTCAGCTGTGGCTGGCCAAGTTTCATAGTGGCCGCAAAAACATATATTTTGTTGTGGGGTGAAATTCAATTGCCAAAATAGCAATACCCTGAATCTGGTGTCCCAGCTGTTGCAGGCCAAGTGTTAATCTGTCCGTAAAAGGGTATATTTTGTTCTGGGGTGAAATTCAATTGCCAAAATAGCAATACCATAAATCAGTGGTTTCAGCTGTGGCTGGCCAAGTTTCATAGTGTCCGCAAAAACATATATTTTGTTGTGGGGTGAAATTCAATTGCCAAAATAGCAATACCCTGAATCTGGTGTCCCAGCTGTTGCAGGCCAAGTGTTAATCTGTCCGTAAAAGGGTATATTTTGTTCTGGGGTGAAATTCAATTGCCAAAATAGCAATACCACAAATCATTGGTTTCAGCTGTGGCTGGCCAAGTTGCATAGTGGCCGCAAAAACATATATTTTGTTGTAGGGTGAAATTCAATTGCCAAAATGGCAATACCCTGAATCTGGTGTCCCAGCTGTTGCAGGCCAAGTGTTAATCTGTCCGTAAAAGGGTATATTTTGTTCTGGGGTGAAATTCAATTGCCAAAATAGCAATACCATAAATCAGTGGTTTCAGCTGTGGCTGGCCAAGTTTCATAGTGTCCGCAAAAACATATATTTTGTTGTGGGGTGAAATTCAATTGCCAAAATAGCAATACCCTGAATCTGGTGTCCCAGCTGTTGCAGGCCAAGTGTTAATCTGTCCGTAAAGGGTATATTTTGTTCTGGGGTGAAATTCAATTGCCAAAATAGCAATACCATAAATCAGTGGTTTCAGCTGTGGCTGGCCAAGTTTCATAGTGTCCGCAAAAACATATATTTTGTTGTGGGGTGAAATTCAATTGCCAAAATAGCAATACCCTGAATCTGGTGTCCCAGCTGTTGCAGGCCAAGTGTTAATCTGTCCGTAAAAGGGTATATTTTGTTCTGGGGTGAAATTCAATTGCCAAAATAGCAATACCATAAATCAGTGGTTTCAGCTGTGGCTGGCCAAGTTTCATAGTGTCCACAAAAACATATATTTTGTTGTGGGGTGAAATTCAATTGCCAAAATAGCAATACCCTGAATCTGGTGTCCCAGCTGTTGCAGGCCAAGTGTTAATCTGTCCGTAAAGGGTATATTTTGTTCTGGGGTGAAATTCAATTGCCAAAATAGCAATACCATAAATCAGTGGTTTCAGCTGTGGCTGGCCAAGTTTCATAGTGTCCGCAAAAATATATATTTTGTTGTGGGGTGAAATTCAATTGCCAAAATAGCAATACCCTGAATCTGGTGTCCCAGCTGTTGCAGGCCAAGTGTTAATCTGTCCGTAAAAGGGTATATTTTGTTCTGGGGTGAAATTCAATTGCCAAAATAGCAATACCATAAATCAGTGGTTTCAGCTGTGGCTGGCCAAGTTTCATAGTGTCCGCAAAAACATATATTTTGTTGTGGGGTGAAATTCAATTGCCAAAATAGCAATACCCTGAATCTGGTGTCCCAGCTGTTGCAGGCCAAGTGTTAATCTGTCCGTAAAAGGGTATATTTTGTTCTGGGGTGAAATTCAATTGCCAAAATAGCAATACCATAAATCAGTGGTTTCAGCTGTGGCTGGCCAAGTTTCATAGTGTCCGCAAAAACATATATTTTGTTGTGGGGTGAAATTCAATTGCCAAAATAGCAATACCCTGAATCTGGTGTCCCAGCTGTTGCAGGCCAAGTGTTAATCTGTCCGTAAAGGGTATATTTTGTTCTGGGGTGAAATTCAATTGCCAAAATAGCAATACCATAAATCTGGTGTTCGAGCATTTGCAGGCCAGGTGTAAATCTGTCCATAATAGGATACCTTTCATCCAGGGCCTAAATACTAGCCCTAAAAGAGATAGTCCCCTAAATCAGTGGTTACTGCTGTGCCTGGATTAGTGTAATACGCTACATAAATAAATAGGCAGATAGTGTTAGGTGCCTGTAAAAAAAGGCCTGAATTTGAAATCAATACATTGGGCCAAATATTTTTTTTCTTATTGTGGTGCTTGGTGAACGGTAACAATGAGGAAACATCTAGTAAGGGACGCCGGGACGCGGTCGTGGTGGTGTTAGTGTACCCTCTTGTGCTGGGAGAGGACGTGGCCCATTCTGCCACAGCCACCGTCCCTAGTGAACCAACTACCTCAGGTTCCAGTACCCGCCAAAAGTTACAGCGATATTTGGTGGAGCCCAATGCCGTTCTAAGGATGGTAAGGCCTGAGCAGGTACAGGCGCTAGTCAAGTGGGTGGCCGACAGTGGATCCAGCATGTTCACAACATTATCTCCCACCCAGTTTTCTGCAGAAAGCGCACAGGTGGCATCTGAAAACCAAGCCCATCAGTCTGTCACATCACCCCCATGCATATCAGGAAACTGTCTGAGCCTCAAGTTATGCAGCAGTCTCTTATGCTGTTTTCCCAGGTTGGAATCCACCTAGCCTTTCCCCAGTGGTGGAAGACATAGAATGCACTGATGCACAACCACTGATGTTTACTGATGATGAGGACATGGGAATACCACCTCATCGGAGTCCGCACGTCTCTGATGATGACGAAACACAGGTTGCCAACTGCTGCGTCTTTCTGCAGTGTGCAGACCGAACAGGAGGTTATGGAGGAATACTGTGTGGAAGAGCGATGCAGGGGCGATGAGGTCCTAGACCCCACATGGAATAGAAGGTCGTGCCACTGACTTTCATAGTTCAGAGGAAGAGGCAGTGGTGAGACCGAGCCAACAGCGTAGCAAAAGAGAAGAGCAGGGGCAAAAGCAGAACAGCCGCCGTCCAAGAGAGTTCGCCTGCTACTGGCCACCGCCACCAGGGACCGAAAGCACCCCAAAGGCAGCTTCAAGGAGTTCCCTGGCATGGCACTTCTTTAAACAATGTGCTGACGACAAGACCCGAGTGGTTTTGCACGCTGTGCCATCAGAGCCTGAAGCGAGACATTAACGTTCTGAACCTTAGCACAACCTGCATGACCAGGCATCTACATGCAAAGCATGAACTGCAGTGGAGTAAACACCTTAAAAGCAAGGAACTCACTCTGGCTCCCCCTGCTCCCTCTTCTGCTGCTGCCTCAGCCTCTTCCTCCGCCTCGGGAGGAATGTTGGCACCTGCAGGCCACCAAACAGAGGATGTGCCACCGACATCACCACCTGCGTCACCAAGCATCTCCACCATGTCACACGGCAGCGTTCAGCTCTCCATCTCACAAACCTTGGAGAGAAAGCGTAGAATTCCCACCTAGCCACCCTCGAGGCCCTGGGCCTGAATGCACAGCATTTCTAAACTACTGGCCTTTGAAATGCTGTCATTCAGGCTGGTGGAGCACAGACCGCTTAAACAGCTGATGTCCATGGCTGTCCCACAGTATGTTGTTCCCAGCCGCCACTACTTCTCCAAGACAGCCGTGCTCTTCCCTGCACAACCAAGTATCCGATAAAATCAGGTGTGCACTGCGCAACGCCATCTGTGGCAAGGTCCACCTAACCACAGATACGTGGACCAGTAAGCACGGCCAGGGACGCTATATCTCCCTAACTGCACACTGGGTAAATGTAGTGGCGGCTGGGCCCCAGGTGGAGAGTTCCTTGGCGCACGTCCAAAGCGTCGTGCAGGGCATCATTCTTTGCCTCCTGTAGCCTCCTCCTCCTACTCGGCTTCCTCCTCCTCTGCTTCCACCAGCTCATCCAGTCAGCCACACACCTTCACCACCAACTTCAGCACAGCCGGGGTAAGCGTCGCAGGCCATTCTGAAACTCATATGTTTGGGGACAGGCCCCACACCGCGCAGGAGTTGTGGCGGGGTATTGAACAACAGACCGGCGAGTGGTTTCTGCCGGTGGGCCTCAAGCCCGGCCTGGTGGTGTGCGATAATGGGTCGCAGCTCTGGGACTAGCCGGTTTGGCGCACATCCCTTGCCTGGCGCATGTGCTGAATTTGGTGGTGCAGAAGTTCATTCACAACTACCCCGACATGTCAGAGCTGCTGCATAAGTGCGGGCCATCTGTGCGCGCTTCCAGCGTTCACATCCTGCCGCTGCTCGCCTGTCTGCACTACAGCATAACTTCGGCCTTCCCGCTCACCGCCTCATATGCGACGTGCCCACCAGGTGGAACTCCACCTTGCACATGCTGGAGAGACTGTGCGAGCAGCAGCAGGCCATAGTGGAGTTTCAGCTGCAGCACGCACGCGTCAGTTGCACTGCGGAACAGCACCACTTCACCACCAATGATTGGGCCTCCATGCGAGACCTGTGTGCCCTGTTGCGCTGTTTCGAGTACTCCACCAACATGGCCAGTGGCGATGACACCGTTATCAGCGTTACAATACCACTTCTATGTCTCCTTGAGAAACGCTTAGGGCGATGATGGAAGGAGGTGGCCCAGGAGGAGGAGGAGGAGGAGGATGAGGGTCATTTTTAGTACTTTCAGGCCAGTCTGTTAGAACTGGCTCAGAGGGAGGTTTTTGAAACAGCAGAGGCCAGGTACAAATCTGGCCATCCAGGGCCCACTACTGGAGGACGAGGAGGATGAGGAGGAGGTGGAGGAGGATGAGGATGAACCAGGTTCACAGCAGGGTGGCACCCGACACAGCTCAGGCCCATCACTGGTGCGTGGCTGGGGATACGGAGGACGATGACGATACGCCTCCCACAGAGGACAGCTTGTCCTTACCTCTGGGAGCCTGGCACATATGAGCGACTACATGCATTTTAACGTGTGCGGACTACTGGGTTGCCACCCTGCTGGATCCCCGGTACAAAGACAATGTGCCCACCTTACTTCCTGCACTGGAGCGTGATAGGAAGATGCGCGAGTGCAAGCGCACGCTGGTAGAGGCGCTCCTGAGAGCATTCCCAAATGTCACAGGGGAACAGGTGGAAGCCCAAGGCGAAGGCAGAGGAGGAGCAAGAGGTCGCCAACGCAGCTGTGCCACGGCCAGCTCCTCTGAGGGCAGTGTTAGCATAGCAGAAATGTGGAAAAGTTTTGTCTCCACGCCACAGCTAACTGCACCACCACCTGATACGGAACGTGTTAGCAGGAGGCAGCATTTCACTAACATGGTTGAACAGTACGCCTGCACACCCCTCCACGTACTGACTGATGGTTCGGCCCCATTCAACTTCTGGGTCTCCAAATTGTCCACGTGGCCAGAGTTAGCATTTTATGCCTTGGAGGCGCTAGCCTGCCCGGCGGCCAGCGCTTTGTCTGAACGTGTATTCAGCACGGCAGGGGTGTCATTACTGACAACGCAGCCGCCTGTCCACAGCCAACGTGGACAAGCTGACGTTCATAAAAATGAACCAGGCATGGATCCCACAGGACCTGTGCCTCCCTTGTGCAGAATAGACATTTATAACTGCCTCCCCTCAACCATGTATTCTTGTACTCCGGGGCACTTCTTTATTGAATCCTCATTTTTTAACTTTACCATGATCTTGCGGTGCAACCCAAAGTTGAATGAACCTCTCCTCTGTCTGGGTGCTAGGACTGAAATAACTGAAAGTGGCCTTCTCTAGTGGTGGGTGATATGACGCATGATTCCTTGCTGTGGGACCTCTCTCTCTGTCTGGGTGCTGGGGCCTAAATAACTGAAAGTGGCCTTCTCCAGTGGTGGGGTGATATGACGCATGATTCCCTGTTGAGGGACCTCTCTCCTCTGTCTGGGTGCTGGGCTGAAATAACTGAAAGTGGCCTTCTCAATGGTGGGTGATATGACGCATGATTCCTTGCAGTGGGACCTGTATCCTCGGTCTGGGTGCTGGGCCGAAATACCTGAAAGTGGCCTTCTCCAGTGTTGGGTGATATGACGCATGATTCATTGCTGTGGGACCTCTATCCTCGGTCTGGGTGCTGGGCCGAAATAACTGAAAGTGGCCTTCTCCAGTGGGTGGGTGATATGACGCCTTATTCCTTGCTGTGGGACCTCTCTCCTCTGTCTGGGTGCTGGGCCTAAATAACTGAAAGTGGCCTTCTCCAGTGGTGGGTGATATGACGCCTTATTCCTTGCTGTGGGACCTCTCTCCTCTGTCTGGGTGCTGGGCCTAAATAACTGAAAGTGGCCTTCTCCAGTGGTGGGTGATATGACGCCTTATTCCTTGCTGTGGGACCTCTCCTCTGTCTGGGTGCTGGGCCTAAATAACTGAAAGTGGCCTTCTCCAGTGGTGGGTGATATGACGCATGATTCCCTTGCTGTGGGACCTCTCTCCTCGGTCTGGGTGCTGGGCCGAAATAACTGAAAGTGGCCTTCTCCAGTGGTGGGTGATATGACGCCTTATTCCTTGCTGTGGGACCTCTCTCCTCTGTCTGGGTGCTGGGCCTAAATAACTGAAAGTGGCCTTCTCCAGTGGTGGGTGATATGACGCATGATTCCTTGCTGTGGGACCTCTCTCCTCTGTCTGGGTGCTGGGGCCGAAATAACTGAAAGTGGCCTTCTCCAGTGGTGGGTGATATGACGCATGATTCCTTGCTGTGGGACCTCTCTCCAATTGATATTGGTTAATTTTTATTTATTTTATTTTATTTTAATTTATTTCCCTATCCACATTTGTTTGCAGGGGATTTACCTACATTTTGCTGCCTTTTGCAGCCCTCTACTCCTTTCCTGGACTATTTTACAGCCTTTTTAGTGCCTAAAAGTTCGGGTCCCCATTGACTTCAATGGGGTTCGGGATAAAGTTCTGGTCGAGTTCGGATCCCGAACCCGAACATTTCGGGAAGTTCGCCGAACTTCCCGAACCCGAACTTCCAGGTGTTCGCTCATCTCTATTTATTACCATGATTCTGCAGTTTTACAGAAACACCCCATATGTGGTTATAAACTACTGTCTGGGCACACAGTATGGCGCAAAAGGAAAGTACTGCCATATGGATTTTGGAGAGCAGTTGTCGCTGGGATAATTTTAAGTTGCTATGTTGCATTTTAAGACCCCTAATGCACCCTTACAGTAGAAACTCCCAAAAGTGACCCCATTTTGTAAATTATGGAATGAGGTGACAGTTGTATTGCCACTATTTTGGGGTACATATGATTTTTATCGCTCGATATTACTCTTTTTATGAGACAGGGTAACAAAAAAATGGCTGTTGTGGCACTGTTTTCTCCTGGAAGGATAGATCATAGAGCAGGTTTATACAGACGTGACAATACCAAACATGTGTAATTTTATTTTTTTGTTTCAGTTTTACATAAAGCTTTTTTGTAAACAATGTTTTTGCGTCTTCATTTTCTGAAAGCTATATGTCTTTTATTTTTCCTCAGATCATCTTGTGCAGAGGCTTCTTTTTTGCAGGAAGAACTGATGTTTTTATTGGTACCATTTTTGGGTACATATGATTTTTTTGATCATTTAATATGACACTTTTTGAGGGTAAGGTGACCAAAAATTGCTATTTTAGCTACAGTTTTTATATTTCATTTTTAACAGCGTTTACCTGAGGGGGTAGATCATGTAATATTTTTATGGAGCAGGTCATTATGGACGTAGCAATACCTAATATGTCTATTTTTTTTTATTTCAGTTTTATACAATAAAAGCATTTGTGAAAAAAAATCGTGTTTTTTGTGTCTCCATTTTCTGTAAGCTATATTTTTTATTTTTCTGCCGAGTGTCTTGTGTAGGGGGCTCAGGGGAAGAGTTGACATTTTTTTTATAGGTACCATTTTTTGGTACATATGATTTTTTTGATCACTCAATTTTACACTTTATGGGCAAAGTGACCAAAATTGGTTGTTTTGGCACAGTTTATATATATACTTTTTTTTTTTACGGAATTCACCTTATTGGGTAGATCATGTGATATTTTTATAGAGCAGGTTGTTATGGATGTGGTGATATGTATACTTTTCTAAATTTATTTCAGTTGTATACAATTAAAAAAAAATTTTTGGGGTTATTGTCTTATGTACTGGATTTTTTGCGAGAAGAGATGACAGTTTGATTGGTACTATTTTGGGGTATATATGTCTTTTTGATCGCTTGGTTGACACTTTTGTGATGTAAGGGGACCAAATTTGCATGGTCACATGACTGCTCCTGCACCATTTCCAGGTCTTTTGGTCCCTTGCTGTCTTCTTCTATTCCACTCTGAAGCACAGTGGCATATGTTCCATTATAAACAGCAAACTAAGCTGTAAAAACCAGTGTCAGGCAGCTACTGCCAAGGCCAATAAATAATGGGTTGCATTAAAGGGGATAGATGCCCGTGATGAGAACATAGTCCTACAAGTCACTAGTCAGACCACACATGGAGTACTGTGTACAGTTCTGGGCTCCTGTGAACAAGGCAGACATAGCAGAGCTTGAGAGGGTTCAGAGGAGGGCAACTAAAGTAATAACTGAAATGGGGCAACTACAGTACCCTGAAAGGTTATCAAAATTAGGGTTATTCACTTTAGAAAAAAGACGACTGAGGGGAGATCTAATATCTATGTATAAATATATCAGGGGTCAGTACAGAGATCTCTCCCATCATCTATTTATCCCCAGGACTGTGACTGTGACGAGGGGACATACTCTGCGTCTAGAGGATAGAAGGTTTTGTACACAAACATAGAAAAGGATTCTTCACGGTAAGAGCAGTGAGACTATGGAACTCTCTGCCTGAGGAGGTGGTGATGGTGAGTACAATAAAGGAATTCAAGAGGGGACTGGATGTATTTCTGGAGTGTAATAATATTACAGGTTATAGCTACTAGAGATGGGTCGTTGATCCAGGGAGTTATTCTGATTGCCTGATTGGAGTCAGGAAGTAATTTTTCCCCTTAAGTGGGGAAAATTGGCTTCTGCCTCACAGTTTTTTTGCCTTCCTCTGGATCAACTTGTAGGAAACAGGCCGAACTGGATGGACAATTGTCTTTTTCGGTCTTATATACTATGTTACAATGTTATGACCTTTACTATTGTTAATTAATAAGAGACATGACTAGTTAGCTTAGGTGTTTAATGTATTCATTAACAGTGGAATATATTGGCCATAGTGCCTACCATGTTACTTACTAAATAATAATAACTTACTAATTTTACCATAAAATTCGCATTAACCAATAACTTTATATTACAAATGTCCACTCAACAAAGAACAACTTACTTGATCAATACACATTGCAACTAGCCGGGATTAATGAATTAATATGAAGGAGGAATCTTCTTCTGTGAGTACATGAATTTGCACTCACCGTTATTTCTCTTTCTTTATAGGTTCCTCAGGATGATCATTAGGCTGCTCATCCAATTAAGATCAGAGCGCTTTTGGTCTCCTGCTACGTCCAGAGATTCCATCAGGGCCTTGGAACACCTATTACCAGGTAAGATTACATATACAGTATTTATGCTGCCAAAATACAATAGTTGGAACAATGCCACCATATGTTCCCTTCATTGCATTTTTCTATGAAATGGACCCACTGAGGAGATGGCACGTCATCACTGACGTTTCCGCCTTCTACACACTAGTGCACATGCACCAGGACCGCCCGACCATCTATTCTGTGTGTAGCCATTAACAGTTAGATGATTCACAGCATAGCGATCAGCGTCTGTTCTGTCGCTTTGCTGTGGATGTCACTGGGGCACTGTGGATGGCACTTGGGGCCTTGTGGATATCTCTGTTATGGGGCCGCTGTTGATGTCACTGTTGTGGGGGCACTGTGAACATTATTGTTATTCCTCAGTGTATCCTTGACACATGTGCTGACGTTTTGCAATGCTAAAATCACAATTAGGGCTCATTCACACGGCCGTAGGTGGGCCGTCCCGTGCATTGGGCACCGCAATTTGCGCTTCGCCAATGCACGGCCAACCTCCGTATGGCACGGGGATGAATCCAGACCCAATAAACTTGAATGGGTCTGCATTCGTCCGTTCGCAAAAAGATAGAGCAAGTTCTATCTTTTGTGGAACAGAAATGCGGAACAGAACTGTCACGACCGCTATCCCAGTAGCAGTCGTGTCGCACCAAACGGAGGGGACCCTTATCTACGGATGGGAAATAGAGCGACCACCCTGACTAACCCTAAGCTGGCACCTGTCTGCCCTGATACCCTAGGCGGGGTGTGAACCCGTACGGCGAGCAGGATGCCTAAACCCTCAGTCACCCTAAGAAGACTAGACTGGGGAAAGGCAGATGGGAGCACTAGTCACCATCGCTCATGTCTAGGAGAACAACAGGAGAAGACAGCAACAAACAAACAATCTCCAGCAGAGATAGACTTATCCAGTCACGAGGAGAGAAGATGATCCCAATAACGACAGTCCACGCCAGACAAGAGCTCCACAGCAATACCGTCAAACGATCTCCTTCAAAGGTCAGAATAGCACTGGAAGTAAGGACTATATCTGGCAATGACTGCAAGTGAAACTGAAACTAATATAGTAGCTGGGAGTGGCAGACAGGACTCACCTGAGAAGGATGCCTACAAACTCCCAGTCAGGACAAAAGGTTCACAAGGCAAAACCCGGATGACATACCCTGAACCATGGAGCAAACTCACAAGCTATCGCGAGTAGCAAGTCGCTGCAACCTTCTCCTCCCAGACCTGTCTGGATCAGTCACAGTCGTGACAGTACCCCCACTTTCTATGAGGGCCACGGACCCTCAAGACCAAGCCTCTCTCGGATGGGACCTATGAAAAGCCTGAATGAGTCTGTCGCCTTTATCTCTGATGCTGGCACCCACCTTTTCTCTTCGAACCATAACCTCTCCAGTGCACCAGGTACTGAAGAGAGCGCGAGCTATATCGTGAATCAGCAATCTTTTCTACCTGAAACTCAAGACTGCCATCAACAACCACCGGTGGAGGCGGTAGTGGCAATGGTTCAGAAGGTTCTACATATCTCTTAAGCAGAGATCTGTGGAAGACATTATGGATCCTTAGAGTCTGAGGTAGCTCAGACGAAAAGCCACCGCGTTAATGATCTTAATTACCCTATAAGGACCAATAAATCTCGGACCTAATTTCCACGAGGGAACCTTCAACTTGATATCTCTGGTGAGACAACCACACCAAGTCATTCACCCCAAGGTCCGGACCTTCAGAACGCTTCTTATCAGCCACACGTTTGTATCTACCACCAATTCTCTTCAAACTTTCTTGCACACTCTGCCACACTGATGAAAGTGAAAGATGCAAATCGTTCCTCCTCGGGACAGCCCCCTCACTAAACGTACAAAACTGAGGATGGAAACCTTACGCACCAAAAATGGTGACTTATCGGTGGATTCTTGGCGACAATTATTAATGGCAAACTTCGGCTAGCGGTAAATAAGATGACCATTCCTCCTGATTTTTGGAAACAAAGCATCTCAAATCGTCTCTAGGTTTTGATTGAGTGCGTTCAGTCTGACCGTTGGACTGTGGATGGAAAGATGAAGAAAACGACAGATGAACCCCTAAGCGAGAACAAAAGCTTTCCAAAATTTAGAAACAAATTGGGTACCACAATCCGAAACAATATCGGAAGGGACCCCGTGAAGCTTCACAATGTGGTCAATAAAAACCTGAGCCAGTGTGTTAGCATTAAGCAATGCGGTAAGAGCAATAAAGTGCACCATTTTACTGAATCTGTCAGCAACTACAAGAATAACAGTCTTCCCCGCTGATACTGGTAGATCCGTAATGAAATCCATTGATAGGTGCGTCCAAGGCCTGTTGGGGATGGCCAGAGGTAAAAGACGCCCTGCTGGATGAGTATGATCCACCTTAGAACGAGCACAGGTAGCACATGCAGACACAAAATTCAACACCTCCTGGTGCCACTTAGGCCACCAGAACCGGCGAGACACTAATTCAGGAGGTTGCCTTACTACCTGGGTGTCCTGCCAGTGTGGAGTTATGGTGTTCTTTTAGTATCTCCAAGTGTAAATTTTCTGGCACAAACAGTTTACCCGAGGGGCAGGAGGCCGGGCGTCCCTGAGCTAACACCCTCCCTCTAAACCTGATTGTAATGCAGAGACCACCACCCCCTTTTGCAAAATAGGCTCTGGTACATGAACACACCCCCTCCAGGAAAACTTCGAGACAATTAAATTATGGAATGAGGTGACAGTTGTATTGCCACTATTTTGGGGTACATATGATTTTTTATCGCTCGATATTACTCTTTTTATGAGACAGGGTAACAAAAAATGGCTGTTGTGGCACTGTTTTCTCCTGGAAGGATAGATCATAGAGCAGGTTTATACAGACGTGACAATACCAAACATGTGTAATTTTATTTTTTTGTTTCAGTTTTACATAAAGCTTTTTGTAAACAATGTTTTTGCGTCTTCATTTTCTGAAAGCTATATGTCTTTTATTTTTCCTCAGATCATCTTGTGCAGAGGCTTCTTTTGCAGGAAGAACTGATGTTTTTATTGGTACCATTTTTGGGTACATATGATTTTTTGATCATTTAATATGACACTTTTTGAGGGTAAGGTGACCAAAAATTGCTATTTTAGTACAGTTTTTATATTTCATTTTTAACAGCGTTTACCTGAGGGGGTAGATCATGTAATATTTTTATGGAGCAGGTCATTATGGACGTAGCAATACCTAATATGTCTATTTTTTTTTATTTCAGTTTTATACAATAAAAGCATTTGTGAAAAAAAATCGTGTTTTTTGTGTCTCCATTTTCTGTAAGCTATATTTTTTATTTTTCTGCCGAGTGTCTTGTGTAGGGGGCTCAGGGGAAGAGTTGACATTTTTTTTATAGGTACCATTTTTTGGTACATATGATTTTTTTTTGATCACTCAATTTTACACTTTATGGGCAAAGTGACCAAAATTGGTTGTTTTGGCACAGTTTATATATATACTTTTTTTTTTTACGGAATTCACCTTATTGGGTAGATCATGTGATATTTTTATAGAGCAGGTTGTTATGGATGTGGTGATATGTATACTTTTCTAAATTTATTTCAGTTGTATACAATTAAAAAAAAAATTTTTTTGGGGGTTATTGTCTTATGTACTGGATTTTTTTGCGAGAAGAGATGACAGTTTGATTGGTACTATTTTGGGGTATATATGTCTTTTTGATCGCTTGGTTGACACTTTTTGTGATGTAAGGGGACCAAATTTGCATGGTCACATGACTGCTCCTGCACCATTTCCAGGTCTTTTGGTCCCTTGCTGTCTTCTTCTATTCCACTCTGAAGCACAGTGGCATATGTTCCATTATAAACAGCAAACTAAGCTGTAAAAACCAGTGTCAGGCAGCTACTGCCAAGGCCAATAAATAATGGGTTGCATTAAAAGGGGGATAGATGCCCGTGATGAGAACATAGTCCTACAAGTCACTAGTCAGACCACACATGGAGTACTGTGTACAGTTCTGGGCTCCTGTGAACAAGGCAGACATAGCAGAGCTTGAGAGGGTTCAGAGGAGGGCAACTAAAGTAATAACTGAAATGGGGCAACTACAGTACCCTGAAAGGTTATCAAAATTAGGGTTATTCACTTTAGAAAAAAGACGACTGAGGGGAGATCTAATATCTATGTATAAATATATCAGGGGTCAGTACAGAGATCTCTCCCATCATCTATTTATCCCCAGGACTGTGACTGTGACGAGGGGACATACTCTGCGTCTAGAGGATAGAAGGTTTTGTACACAAACATAGAAAAGGATTCTTCACGGTAAGAGCAGTGAGACTATGGAACTCTCTGCCTGAGGAGGTGGTGATGGTGAGTACAATAAAGGAATTCAAGAGGGGACTGGATGTATTTCTGGAGTGTAATAATATTACAGGTTATAGCTACTAGAGATGGGTCGTTGATCCAGGGAGTTATTCTGATTGCCTGATTGGAGTCAGGAAGTAATTTTTCCCCTTAAGTGGGGAAAATTGGCTTCTGCCTCACAGTTTTTTTGCCTTCCTCTGGATCAACTTGTAGGAAACAGGCCGAACTGGATGGACAATTGTCTTTTTCGGTCTTATATACTATGTTACAATGTTATGACCTTTACTATTGTTAATTAATAAAGAGACATGACTAGTTAGCTTAGGTGTTTAATGTATTCATTAACAGTGGAATATATTGGCCATAGTGCCTACCATGTTACTTACTAAATAATAATAACTTACTAATTTTACCATAAATTCGCATTAACCAATAACTTTATATTACAAATGTCCACTCAACAAAGAACAACTTACTTGATCAATACACATTGCAACTAGCCGGGATTAATGAATTAATATGAAGGAGGGAATCTTCTTCTGTGAGTACATGAATTTGCACTCACCGTTATTTCTCTTTCTTTATAGGTTCCTCAGGATGATCATTAGGCTGCTCATCCAATTAAGATCCAGACGCTTTTGGTCTCCTGCTACGTCCAGAGATTCCATCAGGGCCTTGGAACACCTATTACCAGGTAAGATTACATATACAGTATTTATGCTACCAAAATACAATAGTTGGAACAATGCCACCATATGTTCCCTTCATTGCATTTTTCTATGAAATGGACCCACTGAGGAGATGGCACGTCATCACTGACGTTTCCGCCTTCTACACACTAGTGCACATGCACCAGGACCGCCGGCCATCTATTCTGTGTGTAGCCATTAACAGTTAGATGATTCACAGCATAGCGATCAGCGTCTGTTCTGTCGCTTTGCTGTGGATGTCACTGGGGGCACTGTGGATGGCACTTGGGGCCTTGTGGATATCTCTGTTATGGGGCCGCTGTTGATGTCACTGTTGTGGGGGCACTGTGAACATTATTGTTATTCCTCAGTGTATCCTTGACACATGTGCTGACGTTTTGCAATGCTAAAATCACAATTAGGGCTCATTCACACGGCCGTAGGTGGGCCGTCCCGTGCATTGGGCACCGCAATTTGCGCTCGCCAATGCACGGCCAACCTCCGTATGGCAGCGGGGATGAATCCAGACCCAATAAACTTGAATGGGTCTGCATTCGTCCGTTCCGCAAAAAGATAGAGCAAGTTCTATCTTTTTGTGGAACAGAAGTACGGAACAGAACTGTCACGACCGCTATCCCAGTAGCAGTCGTGTCGCACCAAACGGAGGGGACCCTTATCTACGGATGGGAAATAGAACGGCCACCCCTGACTAACCCTAAGCTGGCACCTGTCTGCCCTGATACCCTAGACGGGGTGTGAACCCGTACGGCGAGCAGGATGCCTAAACCCTCAGTCACCCTAAGAAGACTAGACTGGGGAAAGGCAGATGGGAGCACTAGTCACCATCGCTCATGTCTAGGAGAACAACAGGAGAAGACAGCAACAAACAAACAATCTCCAGCAGAGATAGACTTATCCAGTCACGAGGAGAGAAGATGATCCCAATAACGACAGTCCACGCCAGACAAGAGCTCCACAGCAATACCGTCAAACGATCTCCTTCAAAGGTCAGAATAGCACTGGAAGTAAGGACTATATCTGGCAATGACTGCAAGTGAAACTGAAACTAATATAGTAGCTGGGAGTGGCAGACAGGACTCACCTGAGAAGGATGCCTACAAACTCCCAGTCAGGACAAAAAGGTTCACAAGGCAAAACCCGGATGACATACCCTGAACCATGGAGCAAACTCACAAGCTATCGCGAGTAGCAAGTCGCTGCAACCTTCTCCTCCCAGACCTGTCTGGATCAGTCACAGTCGTGACAGTACCCCCCCTTTCTATGAGGGGCCACCGGACCCTCAAGACCAGGCCTCTCCGGATGGGACCTATGAAAAGCCTGAATGAGTCTGTCCGCCTTTATCTCTGATGCTGGCACCCACCTTTTCTCTTCGGAACCATAACCTCTCCAGTGCACCAGGTACTGAAGAGAGCGGCGAACATATCGTGAATCAACAATCTTTTCTACCTGAAACTCAAGACTGCCATCAACAACCACCGGTGGAGGCGGTAGTGGCAATGGTTCAGAAGGTTCTACATATCTCTTAAGCAGAGATCTGTGGAAGACATTATGGATCCTTAGAGTCTGAGGTAGCTCCAGACGAAAAGCCACCGCGTTAATGATCTTAATTACCCTATAAGGACCAATAAATCTCGGACCTAATTTCCACGAGGGAACCTTCAACTTGATATCTCTGGTAGACAACCACACCAAGTCATTCACCCCAAGGTCCGGACCTTCAGAACGCTTCTTATCAGCCACACGTTTGTATCTACCACCAATTCTCTTCAAACTTTCTTGCACACTCTGCCACACTGATGAAAGTGAAGATGCAAATCGTTCCTCCTCGGGACAGCCCCCTCACTAAACGTACAAAACTGAGGATGGAAACCTTACGCACCAAAAAATGGTGACTTATCGGTGGATTCTTGACGACAATTATTAATGGCAAACTCGGCTAACGGTAAATAAGATGACCATTCCTCCTGATTTTCGGAAACAAAGCATCTCAAATACGTCTCTAGGTTTTGATTGAGTACGTTCAGTCTGACCGTTGGACTGTGGATGGAAAGATGAAGAAAACGACAGATGAACCCCTAAACGAGAACAAAAAGCTTTCCAAAATTTAGAAACAAATTGGGTACCACAATCCGAAACAATATCGGAAGGGACCCCGTGAAGCTTCACAATGTGGTCAATAAAAACCTGAGCCAGTGTGTTAGCATTAAGCAATGCGGTAAGAGCAATAAAGTGCACCATTTTACTGAATCTGTCAACAACTACAAGAATAACAGTCTTCCCCGCTGATACTGGTAGATCCGTAATGAAATCCATTGATAGGTGCGTCCAAGGCCTGTTGGGGATGGCCAGAGGTAAAGACGCCCTGCTGGATGAGTATGATCCACCTTAGAACGAGCACAGGTAGCACATGCAGACACAAAATTCAACACCTCCTGGTGCCACTTAGGCCACCAGAACCGACGAGACACTAATTCAGAGGTTGCCTTACTACCTGGGTGTCCTGCCAGTGTGGAGTTATGGTGTTCTTTTAGTATCTCCAAGTGTAAATTTTCTGGCACAAACAGTTTACCCGAGGGGCAGGAGGCCGGGCGTCCCCTGAGCTTCAACACCCTCCCTCTAAACCTGATTGTAATGCAGAGACCACCACCCCTTTTGCAAAATAGGCTCTGGTACATGAACATCACCCCCTCCAGGAAAACTTCGAGACAATGCATCCGCCTTAGTATTTTTTGCCCCGGGCGATAGGTTAATACAAAATTAAACCTAGTAAAAATAACGACCACCGAGCCTGTCTAGGGTGAGACGTTTAGCAGACTCCAGATATAATAAGTTTTTGTGACGTGACGGGATGAACCGCCCCCTCCAGAAAATGACGCCACTCCTCTAAGGCCAACTTAATAGCCAAAAGTTCCCTGTTGCCAATATCATAGTTCCTTTCTGCAGTAGACAATTTCTTTGAAAAGAAAGCACACGGACGCCATTCACCAGGGGACGGGCCCTGAGATAGTACCGCTCCCACCCCCACCTCTGATGCGTCAACCTCTACAATAAAAGGAAGCTAGACATCTGGCTGTACGAGAGTAGGGGCCGAGGTGAATCTCTCCTTGAGAGATGTAAAGGCAGTTTTGGCTGCATGTGACCATTTGGAAAAATCGTATCCCTTTCGGGTCATGTCCGTCAGTGGTTTGACAACCAAGGAATAGTTCTTTATAAACTTTCTATAAAAATTGGCAAACCCCAGGAAGCGTTGCAATGCCTTCAGGTTCTCAGGCAGATCCCAGTCCATAATTGCCCGGACTTTCTCTGGATCCATGCGGAAAACCTGAATCTGACACCACATACCCCAGAAATGGCAGTTCTTTCACGGCGAACACACATTTCTCTAATTTAGCAAACAATTTGTTGGCCCTTAATATCTGCAGCACTTGTCTCACATGGATCTTATGTGTATCCAGATCCGGAGAATAGACCAGGATGTCATCAAAATATATCACGACAAATCTCCCGATAAGGTGACTAAAAATATCATTGACAAAATGTTGGAACACCGCAGGCGCATTAGTAAGACCAAATAGCATGACCAGATTTTCATAATGCCCTTCCGGAGTATTAAAAGCCGTCTTCCACTCATCCCCCTCTTTGATGCGAACCAGTTTATAGGCTCCTCTGAGATCCATTTTGGAGAACCATTTAGCACCAGCAACCTGATTAAAGAGGTCGGGAATGAGAGGAAGAGGATAGGGATCACGGATAGTTATCCGGTTTAATTCCCGGAAATGCAGGCAGGACGCAGGCCCCCATCTTTCTTTTTAACGAAAAAGAACCCTGCAGCCACGGGTGAAGAAGAGGGTCTGATGTGTCCTTTAGCCAAACTCTCCGAAATATAATCTTGCATAGCCTTCCTCTCCGGGCCGGAAAGATTGTATAACCAGGTTTTAGGTAGTTTTGCCCCAGCTAATAGATTAATTGGGCAATCATATGGACGATGAGGTGGTAACCCCTGACAACCCTTCTCAGAGAACACATCCATAAAATCTGACAGAAAGGCAGGTAGAGATGTTACAGAGAGCGTTGAGCACCTACTACACAAGCAGTTGTCCTTACAATGTTCACTCCACTCCACAATCTCCCGGCCTGCCAATCCACCACTGGATTGTGAGTCACCAGCAAGTGAAGCCCCAATATCATAGGAGCCGGAAGACCGTCCAGGACATAACAAGAGATATGCTCTTTATGGAGGTCCCCTACCTGCAGATGGATATTATGGATGATCTGAGTTAACTCTCTCTGAGTAAGAGGGGAGGAGTCGATGGCAAAAACAGGAATAGTTCTGCGTCCCGGTTCCGGAGTAAAACCCAGAGCCTGAGCAAACCGTGAATCCACCAAGTTGACCCCCGCCCCACTGTCCAAAAAGACGGAACAGATATCAGTCTTATTGCCCGCCACAACGGTAGTGGACAACAAAAACTGAGACATGCGTATGGAGGAAGCGAATACGCCCAGACTGTTATCCTCCGCACAATCTGGGGACTCTAGTTTTTCCGCGGCTTCTTTGTTTGTGGTCTCTTGGGTACTGAGGACATACCTTTACAAAATGACCCCTCCACCCACAACGAAAACAAACCTCTGACCTACGGCGAACCTAAGGAGGATTCACCCGTCTAGTGGCGCCCCTATTTGCATTGGTTCGACTGGATCATAACAAACCGATCCCTGCCCTATAGAGGTCTCTGTAGAATGTAATAGTCTCACCCTGAGTCGTCTGTCGATTCTTATGGACAGAGACATAGCAGCCTCAAGAGACCCAGGGATCTCGTATACCGCCCGCGCGTCTTTTAATTTTCAGACAACCCCTGGCAGAACTGACTCCTAAGGGCCGAGTCGTTTCATAATGTATCAGTAGCCCACCTACGGAATTCGGAACAACATAGTTCAGCAGACCGGTTCTCTTGCCGAAGTCTACGTAGCTTAGACTCAGCCAGTGAGACCCTGTCCGGGTCATCATATACGAGACCCAGGGCTTCAAAAAACTCCTCCACTGATCGTAAGGCCGGAGAGTCTGATGGTAAGGAGAAAGCCCAAGCCTGCGGATCTCCTTGCAGGAGAGAAATTACAATGCCCACCCGTTGTTCCTCACCGCCGGAGGATCTAGGGCGTAACCTGAAGAACAATTTACAAGCTTCTCTGAAGGTTACAAATTGGTCTCTCCCTCCTGAGAACCTATAAGGTAAAGCCACTTTTGGCTCAGGAGTACCTTGGTTTCCCGAACCCAAGGATTGCTGCTGGTGCTGCAGTAGTACTGTAGCTTTTAATCCTGCCACTTCAAGGGATAACCCTGTAATTGTTCACCAAAACTGGAACCGGGTCCATAGTGGAACAAAAAATACAAAGCAAAACAGCAAGCAAAAAAAAAAGAAATGTCTTTTTTTTTTTTTTTTTTAAGGCCAGATATACTGTCACGACCGCTATCCCAGCAGCAGTCGTGTCGCACCACGGGGAGGGTGACCCTTATCTACGGATGGGAAATAGAACGGCCACCCCTGACTAACCCTAAGCTGGACCCCTGTCTGCCCTGATACCCTAGACGGGGTGTGAACCCTTACAGTGAGCAGGATGCCTAAACCCTCAGTCACCCTAAGAAGACTAGACTGGGGAAAGGCAGATGGGAGCAGTAGTCACCATCACTCATGTCTAGGAGAACAACAGGGAAGACAGCAACAAACAAACAATCTCCAGCAGAGATAGACTTATCCAGTCACGAGCAGAGAAGATGATCCCAATAACAACAGTCCACGCCAGATAAGAGCTCCACAGCAATACCGTCAAACGATCTCCTTCAAAGGTCAGAATAGCACTGGAAGTAAGGACTATATCTGGCAATGACTGCAAGTGAAACTGAAACTAATATAGTAGCTGGGAGTGGCAGACAGGACTCACCTGAGAAGGATGCCTACAAACTCCCAGTCAGGACAAAAAGGTTCACAAGGCAAAACCCGGATGACATACCCTGAACCACGGAGCAAACTCACAAGCTATCGCGAGTAGCAAGTCGCTGCGACCTTCTACTCCCAGACCTGTCTGGATCAGTCACAGTCGTGACAAGAACCCCACGGAAGCACTCCGTAGTACTTCCGTAGTGTTCCGTTCCGTGATTCCATTCAGCATCCGTGATGCGGAATGCACAAGAAATGGTGCCTGTGTATTACAGAATCGCAAATGCGGTCAATACTTTAATGGAACATATACGTTCGTGTGCATGAGCCCTTAGTCATAAGGCTATATACCAGGCATCCTCAAACTGCGGCCCTCCAGCTGTTGCAAAACTACAACTCCCAGCATGCCTAAACAGCCTACAGGTATCAGCCTACAGCAGGGCATTGTGGGAGTTGAAGTTTTACAACAGCTGGAGAGCCGCAGTTGAGGATGCCTGCTATATACGCTCTGTTAGCACAAGTGTCATTATATAGTAAAACTTCACTTTTATTTATCATTAGTTAAAATAGAATGATGTAGAGGTGATGAACATAAATGTTGTTAAAACTATTAGTAGTGGTACAGGTAGCCAGTGGTTTTCTAAAAATACCGCTACTTTTGTCTATCTTCCACAATATGATGTGTTATCAGTTCCACCTGCTGCAGAAATAAGCCTAACACAGCTTTTAGTCAATTGCTCTCCTATACTTAATCTCCTACATTTGAATTTTCCCTGTACCACTATCTGTGCTAAAAAAAAACAGACAAACTTTAGCTCTTCCCCCAACATGTTTTGCCGGAGATCTGCAGGGGATCGGGCAGGACTGAGTTTCAATGATTGGTATGGACCTTATGAGACTTCTGTTTGTGACGCCCCTTTGTGGTGATCCAATGACACTTGCTTTTAGTATTTACTAATGCCCAGGGTTAGGCTAAACTGAGGTACTTGATACCTTTTCACTTTAGAAAAAAGACGACTGAGGGGAGATCTAATAACTATGTATAAATATATCAGGGGTCAGTACAGAGATCTCTCCCATCATCTATTTATCCCCAGGACTGTGACTGTGACGAGGGGACATCCTCTGCGTCTAGAGGAAAGAAGGTTTGTACACAAACATAGAAAAGGGTTTTTCACGCTAAGAGCAGTGAGACTATGGAACTCTCTGCTCGAGGAGGTGGTGATGGTGAGTACAATAAAGGAATTCAAGAGGGGCCTGGATGTATTTCTGGAGCGTAATAATTGTGACAAACTGCCATTTATCCCTGGTCATTGGAGAGGCATGCTTGCTAGCCTCTTACCCTGCGACTATGGCCCCAATGACAGTTGGCATTCACAATGGACATTGCCTGTGACCAAATCAACATCCACAATGGACATTACCTCTGACCTAATCAACATTCACAATGGACATTACCTCTGACCTAATCAACATTCACAATGGACATTGCCTGTGACCTAATCAGCATCCACAATGGACATTACCTGTGACCTAATCAACATCCACAATGGACATTGCCTGTGACCTAATCAACATCCACAATGGACATTACCTCTGACCTAATCAGCATCCACAATGGACATTACCTGTGACCTAATCATCATCCACAATGGACATTACCTGTGACCTAATCAACATCCACAATGGACATTGCCTGTGACCTAATCAGCAAGCACAATGGACCATGCATGTGGGGTTGGGATATATCTGGCTGTATGTTGATTGGTCGCTGTATTTTGTGTGCCTGTCCTCAATCAGGTCCCCGGGGGAGTAGCCCTGGCTGGAGGACTTGCATAAAAGGCCAAGCTTTGCCATCCAATAAAGGAGTTCCTGCTTGACCCTCAAAACGAAGTGTCGTCTCGTTATTGGGGGGATTTATTGTATGCTGTTCCAGTTTGACTGCTAGGAGTGTAAACCTCTTCGTATGGTTTTTCCTATTCGGCTGTTTACCGCATTCATAGGCTTCTCCGATTTGGTGGTTGTGGTGTCGGCTAGAGCATTTGGAATCCTCAAGGAGCGCTAGGAGCATCTTTCAACGGAGGTACCCAGTCGGGGTGCCCGTCGATCCGTTAGATTGGTGGCAAGCGGTGGGATGGCGTCCTAGTGCGAGGTAAAGCAGCTCGTTCGTGGAATTACAAATTGAGGGCAACGCTAGCACTCATACCCAACTTCAGGAGAACAAGCATGGCACCCAGCTACACGCAGGAGGAATTTGACAGAGAGCTGAGATCACGGCTGATTTTCTTCGGACCCAACCCCTCGGAGAAATCTGTGCAGTTCGTGAGGAGGTTAACAGCAGAGTACCTGCAGTTCATGGCAGATGGTATCGTCCGCCCTCCCCAGCGGCTGAGTGCGTTCCGGAGAGCTGAACGTGCCGTCCTTCCTCCCCAGCGGCAGTGTGTACCCCAGGGAGCTGAAGGTGTCGTCCTTCCTCCCCAGCGGCAGTGTGTACCCCCGGGAGCTGAAGGTGTCTCCCTTCCTCCCCAGTGGCAGTGTGTACCCCCGGGAGCTGAAGGTGTTTCCCTTCCTCCCCAGCGGCAGTGTGTACCCCAGGGAGCTGAAGGTGTCGTCCTTCCTCCCCAGCGGCAGTGTGAGTTACAGAGGGCCGAAGGTGTCGCCCTTCCTCCCCAGTGGCAGTGTGAGTTACAGAGGGCCGAAGGTGTCGTCCTTCCCCCCCAGCGGCAGTGTGAGTTACAGAGGGCCGAAGGTGTCGTCCTTCCCCCCCAGCGGCAGTGTGAGTTACAGAGGGCCGAAGGTGTCGTCCTTCCCCCCCAGCGGCAGTGTGAGTTACAGAGGGCCGAAGGTGTTGTCCTTCCCCCCCAGCGGCAGTGTGAGCTACAGAGGGCCGAAGGTGTCGTCCTTCCCCCCCAGCGGCAGTGTGAAGTGCAGGGGGCCGAAGGTGTCGTCCTTCCTCCCCAGCGGCCGGGTGAGTTACAGAGGGCCGAAGGTGTCGTCCTCCCCCAGCGGCAGTGTGAGTTACAGAGGGCCGAAGGTGTCGTCCTTCCCCCCCAGCGGCAGTGTGAGTTACAGAGGGCCGAAGGTGTCGTCCTTCCCCCCCCAGCGGCAGTGTGAGCTACAGAGGGCCGAAGGTGTCGTCCTTCCCCCCCAGCGGCAGTGTGAAGTGCAGGGGGCCGAAGGTGTCGTCCTTCCTCCCCAGCGGCCGGGTGAGTTACAGAGGGCCGAAGGTGTCGTCCTTCCTCCCCAGCGGCAGTGTGAAGTCCAGGGGGCCGAAGGTGTCGTCCTTTCCCCCCAGCAGCAGTGTGTCCTACAGGGAGCAGAGACAGTTGGTCTCTCTCTCCAGCAGCAGGACAATGTTACAGGAGTGGAGACAGGCGGTCTCCCACTCCAGTGGCAGCCTGTGTTTCAGGGAGAGGAACACAGCACCCCCTCTCCCCAGCGGCAGCTTACCCTAACAAGGGGAGACACCAATCTCCCAGACGGCGCAGATGGGACCGTGGTCTCTGTGCCTGACCTACAGGGATGCTGGACAGCCTGTCCAGATCCCCAACTACCCGCACCGGGACAACAGGAGGAGGGGGTAAGTACAAACTCTCCTCCTCAGCTAACACCTAACTTGGCCCCAGGGTTAACAGAGGCGATGTTAACCCCCACTGGCGCCCATGTTCCCCTGGCTACTGAGCCGGACTATGTTCCTAGCCCCCCAGCAGAAGAGCTGGCAGCTGGGCAGAGTGCAGTCGGCCTCTGCCCTCCCTTTGTCCCATGTCCAGAACCTGAGGTCCTGCAGGTTACACCAGTAGGAGAGCTGGCAGCTGGGCAGAGTGCAGTCGGCCTCTGCCCTCCCTCAAGTCCCCACAGCATGTTGCCCCAGCACCCCAGAGGAATATCCGGGTGCAGTAACTGCTTCTTGTGGGTGGGTCACTCTTGTACCTGTTTGTTGTGGGTGGGCTACTCTGGCATTTGTCTATTGTGGGTTGGTGGATCGACTAACGTAGGCACTGACCGACAGGAGGTCAGGTGCCTGGTTAGTCTTCCCCCCAAAGGGGACATATGTGACAAACTGCCATTTATCCCTGGTCATTGGAGACGCATGCTTGCTAGCCTCTTACCCTGCGACTATGGCCCCAATGACAGTTGGCATTCACAATGGACATTGCCTGTGACCTAATCAACATCCACAATGGACATTACCTCTGACCTAATCAACATTCACAATGGACATTGCCTGTGACCTAATCAGCATCCACAATGGACATTACCTGTGACCTAATCAACATCCACAATGGACATTGCCTGTGACCTAATCAACATCCACAATGGACATTACCTCTGACCTAATCAGCATCCACAATGGACATTACCTGTGACCTAATCATCATCCACAATAGACATTACCTGTGACCTAATCAACATCCACAATGGACATTGCCTGTGACCTAATCAGCAAGCACAATGGACCATGCATGTGGGGTTGGGATATATCTGGCTGTATGTTGATTGGTCGCTGTATTTTGTGTGCCTGTCCTCAATCAGGTCCCCGGGGGAGTAGCCCTGGCTGGAGGACTTGCATAAAAGGCCAAGCTTTGCCATCCAATAAAGGAGTTCCTGCTTGACCCTCAAAACGAAGTGTCGTCTCGTTATTGGGGGGATTTATTGTATGCTGTTCCAGTTTGACTGCTAGGAGTGTAAACCTCTTCGTACGGTTTTTCCTATTCGGCTGTTTACCGCATTCATATGCTTCTCCGATTTGGTGGTTGTGGTGTCGGCTAGAGTGCTTGGAATCCTCAAGAAACGCTAGGAGCATCTTTCAACGGAGGTACCCAGTCGGGGTGCCCGTCGATCCGTTACAATAATATTTCAGGCTATAGCTACTAGAGATAGGTCGTTGATCCAGGGAGTTGTTCTGACTGCCTGATTGGAGTCGGGAAGGAATTTTTTCCCCTTAAGTGGGGAAAATTGGCTCTACCTCACAGGGGTTTTTTGCCTTCCTCTGGATCAACTTGCAGGAAACAGGTCGAACTGGATGGACAAATGTCTTTTTTCGGCCTTATATACTATGCTACTATGTTACTATGTTACTTATTGGATCAGTCGCCCTACGATCCTTCCTCCTGTCATGACGTGTGCTACAACTCTGAGATCAAACCGATCTTTTGCTCATGCGTGAGAACTTGGAGCTGTTCTCCGTTTCTGTATCTATAGTGCGCAGGTCTTAGGATCTATCTTTGTACTGAACAATATGCACGTCTTTACTTTTCTTTCAGAGGAACTTCCACTACTGTTTCACTTCTTTTAATATTTGCAAATTCCCAGAAATGATGTCTAGGAAATTGCTAATTGCCTCTGAAAAGTTCTCTACAGTTACACATTTTCACCTCTAAGGGATTTGCTATATTTTACATACTTGATGGTTTACAGTAAATTACTTAGGCTGGCTGTGAAGGAGCTTAAGGTATTAAGGCAATAGACTTTTTTCTTAGCACTAAGGGTGTTCACTATCATGAACATAATGCTTTTGTTCTAACACTTTTATGATTTATATCAACGCACAATTATTTTATGTTTGATGGAGAATATTATTTACAGGTCAGTGGGACAGCAATGGGGACGGTTTGTACACCAAATTTTGCAAATTTATTTTTAGATTTGTGGGAAGACAGGCTAGTTTTCACTGAAAATAAAAAATTACACAGGGGAGTACCCCTGTCCGTCTGCATCATCAAGAAATTGCTCATGGCCTTCCTCTGCTCATACAGTCAGTCCAACATTTGGAGGGTGAGGTTCCAACGTGTGGAAACGTCACATATGAGGCGATGTTGGCACCATTATGCCATTTCAGCTCATGGAGGGCATGTTTTGCTGGGTAAAAGTGGCCCGGCCATTTTAAAGACATCTTGCAGTTGGGTGGAAAACTTCAGGAACTGCTCTATAAACAGATTAAATACGTGCACCATGCAGGGCGCATAGGTCAGCCATGGTTCCGATCTTCACTTGGTGAAGAGACAGCTAGGAATTGATTTCTTGGTTGATAACACGGAGCAGTTTCTTCTTGGTGTGACTCCGTTCGTCTGGGCAAACCAGGTGTAGAAAAGGTGGCATGCTGGAAGACCACTCCGAATTGTGCCTACAGTGGCGGCTGAGGACAAGGTGGAGGATTAAAAGGCAGAGGACATTGGCGCCAGAATCACAGCATGAGAACGCAGAGGTGGCATTACCATTACCTGGCCAAGTTGCTGGTGTGCCTGGGCAGGAACCACATTTTCTTAATAAGCAAGGAATATCCAGCTTCTATTACTTGGTAGAACTACTTTTATTTCATAAAGTGCTCTTTGAAATCCATACATGCATATACGTCAACGCGTTTTGGATCTTTACATCACGATCCTTACTCATGACAGAGAAAATGCAAAAGACCAGATCTTATATAGTGGAGACAGGTCAGATGTGGACAAGACAATCAAAAAAGCAGCACCCCTTGCTACACACTGGTATGTTTAAGGCAATCACTTACAAAATGCAGTGCAAAGTAAAAGGGGAAAGAAGAAAAAAAAGAAAAGAACAACAGCAAAATGTATACAAATACACCAATGAATGAAGATCAGTAATGTAAAATAAGATCCTGTTGCAGATTAAGGCCTGTTGGTACATGTGTTTATTTGGAATATTCAGAAAGATTCCCTGTTTAATAGAATACGTCTATAGTCACCTCCTCTTTTAGGAAGATTAACCCTTTCTAATACCTGCACTCTCAAATCAGTAGTAGCTCCAGCATGACAGACTGCGAAATGAAGGCTTGCCACAGACACATTTCTGTCAGAAGCATGAGGTATGTCAGAGATGTGCCTGCGGATCCTGACCTTGAGGCTGTTTGTGGTGCAACCAACATATTGCAGGTGACACGATGTGCAGGAAATGCAATATACAACATGATGGGTGTTACAATTGGCATATTTCTTTAGGGAGAAAGTTTTTTGATTGGCAAAGGAAAGACCAATTGGCCCGCTTGTATAAATCTACAGCACGTACAGACACGGTGTCCGCACTTAAAGGTGCATGGATATTTAAGCCAAGATTGCTATCCTTTATCCTCATTCAAAAATAAACTTGGGCTAACCCTCTGTGCTATTGTGGGAGCTCGCCGCGGAACACATCGCAAATATGAGGGTAGCGCATTTTTCCATTGCTCGTCCATACGTAGACACTGAAAATGCTTCTTAATAATGCTACAAATTTTGGAATATTCCAAACTATAAGTGGTTACAAAAGTAACCGCATTATTTATAAGACGCATTGTTTTCTGTTGTGATACGTTTTTTGTAGCAAAAACTGGGAAGACAAGTTCCTCTCTAGATTTAATTGTAGCTACATATTTAGCATCTTGTAAGACAGATTCAGTGTAACCACGTTTTTTAACACGAGAAATGAATGAATTAACCTCCTCACTAAAAGATCTAGTAGAGGAGCAATTGCGCCTAAGCAGTAAAAATTCCCCCCTCGGAACGTTATGTATTATATGCATGGGATGGCAGGATGCCGCATGTAGTGTGCTATTGCCTGCGGTCTCCTTGCAATACGTGGATGTGTGCACCACAGATTCTTCAATGTCTAGGAAGGCTATAGATTTGGGCTATAGATCACTGGACATAGTGAATTTAAGATTGAGCTGATTGTTGTTGAGATAATCACCGAACAGGCACCTTTAACCGCTTGCCGAACGCCTAACGGACGGATGCGTCCAGGCGGCAGGTTTGTTCCTCCTGGACGCATCCGTGCGTCATCTCGCGAGAGGCGAGATTTGCTGTGCAGTGATTCTACAGCCTGCCAGCGATGATCAATCGCTGGCAGGCTGCAGATGTAAAATAAATGAAATCAAACAGGTACACCAGATGCTGTTTTGTTAACAGCGTCTGATATACCTGCTACCTGGTCCTCTGGTGGTCCCATTTACTGGGATCGACCACCAGAGGACCAGGTAGCTATGTAAAGTTGCACCAAACACTACACTAACCCCCCCCCCTCACTTATTAACCCCTTGTTAACCCCTGATCACCCCATATAGACTCCCTGATCACCCTCCTGTCACTGATCACCCCCCTGTAAGGCTCCATTCACATGTCCATATGTGTTTTGCGGATCCGCGGATCCACGGATCCACAGATCCGTGCCACAGATCCGCGACGCGGATCCGCAAAACACGGACAACGTCAATGTGCTTTCTGCATTCTGCAGATCCACATATTGCCAGAACTATATAGAAAATGCTTTTTCTTGTCCGCAATTGCGGACAAGAAAAGGGCATGTTCTATATTTTTGCGGAACGGAAATGCAGACCTGTAAGTGCGGATCCGCAATTCCGGATCCGAGCGGGACAAAGTCTGTCCCCATAGAAATGAATGGGTCCGCAATTCCGTTCCGCAAACAGAATTGCGGATGTGTGAATGGGGCATAAGGGTCCCTTATCACCGCCAGTTAGTTAGCTACTTGTTAGGTAGCTAGCGCCCAGCCCACCGCACCGCAGTCACTGATTTTGGCAGAGATTTTTTCATCCACGATGATCAATGCGAATGAAAAAATCTGTGCCGTTAATTTTTTTTCTTTTTTCAGCCCAGAGGCTGAACGGAAAAAAAAAATCTCATTACCCGTATGCTCAATATAAGGAGAATCGCAGAAACTCCTCATGCTGGCCATAGGTGTAATGATTGCGGAGACCCTCAAATGCCAGGGCAGTACAAACACCTCACATGTGACCCCATTTTGGAAAGAAGACACCCCAAGGTATTCCGTGAGGGGTATGGTGAGTTCATGCAAAATTTTATTTTTTGTCACAAGTTAGTGGAATATGAGACTTTGTAAAAAAAACTAAAATATATATATCAATTTCCGCTAACTTGTGCCAAAATTTTTTTTTTCTGTGAACTCGCCATGCCCCACACGGAATACCTTGGGATGTCTTCTTTCCAAAATATGGTCACAAGTGGAGTATTTATACTGCCCTGGCATTTTAGGGCCCCTTAATAGTGATGTCGCGAACATAAAATTTTCCGTTCGCGAACGGCGAACGCGAACTTCCGCAAATGTTCGCGAACGGGCGAACCGGGCGAACCGCCATAGACTTCAATTGGCAGGCGAATTTTAAAACCCACAGGGACTCTTTCTGGCCACAATAGTGATGGGAAAGTTGTTTCAAGGGGTCTAACACCTGGACTGTGGCATGCTGGAGGGGGATCTATGGCAAAACTCCCATGGAAAATTACGTAGTGGACGGGTTTTAATCCATAAAGGGCATAAATCAACTAACATTCCTAAATTGTTTGGAATAACGTGCTTTAAAACATCCAGTGTGTGTATACGATCAGGTATGATGTTGTATCGATCAGGTAGTGTAAAGGTTACGCCCACTTCACAGACATTGACAGACCAAACTCCCCTTTTAATGCACCGCAAACAGTTCATTTGCACAACCGCAAACTCCCCATTTGCACAAGGTTGGATACCAAGCTAGCCACGTCCCGGTGATGTCATTGAAGGTTTCTTCCTCCACCCAGCCATGTACAACACCAAGGGTCCCCAAAAGGTGAATTGAATTGATTTTTCGAACGGGGAGATGGTTAAAAAAAACGCTAGCTCCCTCCCCTTGGTTTTTATCCACGGTCACTGCGTCTGCGCCGTGCAATTTACTGTCACACCCAATATGAGTGGTATTTTCTGTAGTACTATTCTCATCAGTTTAATCCCTTTAACGTCCCCAATCTGGGGGCCATTTATTGAATAGATTTTTCGAACGGGGAGATGGTTAAAAAAACGCTGGCTCCCTCCACTCTGTTTTAATCCACGGTGAATGCGTCTGCGCCGTGCAATTTACTGTCACACCCGATATGAGTGGTATTTTCTGTAGTACTATTCTCATCAGTTTAATCCCTTTAACGTCCCCAATCTGGGGGCCATTTATTGAATAGATTTTTCGAACGGGAGATGGTTAAAAAACGCTGGCTCCCTCCACTCTGTTTTAATCCACGGTGACTGCGTCTGCGCCGTGCAATTTACTGTCACACCCGATATGAGTGGTATTTTCTGTAGTACTATTCTCATCAGTTTAATCCCTCTAACGTCCCCAATCTGGGGGCCATTTATTAAATAGATTTTTCGAACGGGGAGATGGTTAAAAAAACGCTGGCTCCCTCCACTCTGTTTTAATCCACGGTGAATGCGTCTGCGCCGTGCAATTTACTGTCACACCCGATATGAGTGGTATTTTCTGTAGTACTATTCTCATCAGTTTAATCCCTTTAACGTCCCCAATCTGGGGGCCATTTATTGAATAGATTTTTCAAACGGGGAGATAGTTAAAAAAACGCTAGCTCCCTCCCCTTTGTTTTTATCCACGGTCACTACGTCTGCGCCGTGCAATTTACTGTCACACCCGATATGAGTGGTATTTTCTGTACTACTATTCTCATCAGTTTAATCCCTCTAATGTCCCCAATCTGGGGGCCATTTATTGAATAGATTTTTCGAACGGGGAGATGGTTAAAAAAACACTGGCTCCCTCCACTCTGTTTTAATCCACGGTGACTGCGTCTGCGCCGTGCAATTTACTGTCACACCCGATATGAGTGGTATTTTCTGTAGTACTATTCTCATCAGTTTAATCCCTTTAACGTCCCCAATCTGGGGGCCATTTATTGAATAGATTTTTCGAACGGGGAGATGGTTAAAAAAAACGCTGGCTCCCTCCACTCTGTTTTAATCCACGGTGACTGCGTCTGCGCCGTGCAATTTACTGTCACACCCGATATGAGTGGTATTTTCTGTAGTACTATTCTCATCAGTTTAATCCCTCTAACGTCCCCAATCTGGGGCCATTTATTGAATAGATTTTTCGAACGGGAGATGGTTAAAAACGCTGGCTCCCTCCAATCTGTTTTAATCCACGGTGAATGCGTCTGCGCCGTGCAATTTACTGTCACACCCGATATGAGTGGTATTTTCTGTAGTACTATTCTCATCAGTTTAATCCCTCTAACGTCCCGACTCCCCAATCTGGGGCCATTTATTAAATAGATTTTTCGAACGGGAGATGGTTAAAAAACGCTGGCTCCCTCCACTCTGTTTTAAACCACGGTGACTGCGTCTGCGCCGTGCAATTTACTGTCACACCCGATATGAGTGGTATTTTCTGTAGTACTATTCTCATCAGTTTAATCCCTGTTACGTCCCATATCAGGGATTGCCTTTTGTGAAAAAAATTTAGGCCGGGTACCTTCGACTGCCTTCATAGTGACAGACCAAACTCTCATACACCAAACTGAATTGATTTCAGGAACCGGGAGATGGAAAAAGCAGCTTGGTCGGTCCTCTTACTCCCAAATTGGGGCACTGCGCGTGCACAGAGCAATGTGCTGTGACACCCTATATGAATGGTGTCTTAACTAGTACTATTCCTATCAGTTTAATCCCTGTTACGGACCCTATCCGGTCGAATTGATTAACCATTGTCGAATTAGCGAACCATTACGACATCATGAAATAATTTAGTTCTGAGCTCTGTACTTGCTTTGTATTGGAATTGATGGGGATTTTTTTAATTGCCTGCATCATTTCTAATAAACTATTAAGAGACTTTATTATGATTTTTTATTTTATGTATTAAAAACCCATACAACATATAAAAAAAAAGGTAAATTAATGTTTTTTCTATGAAATATTATCCAGCCGTCCGATTTTGGTCTGACCATAATGAAGCAACGGCCTTATCATCTGGGGTGTGGCAACATTGCCAACACACTTATAGAGGTGATGATTGCTTCATTGTGATACGCAAGCCCCTTCACCACAACAAGGTAACGATCACGAAGGAATTGACACTTGTATGTGCCTTTTTTTTTGTTTGTTTTTGCAGCCACAGTGCTGCACCATAGGACAGAAAAATTAGGCATGTACACATGCCTGAAAAATAATGGCATTGTTGCAGCCGCTATTGTAGCAGCGGCCGGAAAAATTGATGTTTTCCAGGCAGAAAAGTGACTAAAACATTGCGGCTTGAACCCTAGTTGGTGGTGGAGAATTCACGAAAGTCATCCGGTATGCAGACATTAAATACAGCAGCGTGGGGACCATTTTGAGGCCAAGGCATGTAATCAGGCCTTTTGTTAGTCAAACGTATCCCCCACTGTCAGTCCCTTCGGGATCCATGCCTCATTCATCTTTATGAAGGTGAGGTAATCAACACTTTTTTGACCGAGGCGACTTCTCTTGTCAGTGACAATGCCTCCTGCTGCACTGAAGGTCCTTTCTGACAGGACACTTGAAGCAGGACAGGCCAGAAGTTCTATCGCGAACTGGGATAGCTCAGGCCACAGGTCAAGCCTGCACACCCAGTAGTGAAGGGGTTCATTGCTCCTCAGAGTGTCGATATCTGCTGTTAAGGCGAGGTAGTCTGCTACCTGTCGGTCGAGTCGTTCTCTAAGGCTGGATCCCGAAGGGCTGTGGCGATGAGTAGGACTGAAAAAGCTCCGCATGTCCTCCATCAACAACACATCTGTAAATCGTCCAGTCCTTGCCGCCGTGGTAGGAGGAGGATTACACTCACCTCTTCCCCTGTTAGATTCCCGTTGTGCTGTGACATCCCCCTTATAAGCTGTGTAAAGCATATTTTTAGTTTGGTTTTGAACTGCTGCATCCTTTCCGACTTTCGGTAATTTGGTAACATTTCTGCCATTTTCTGCTTATACCGGGGGTCTAGTAGCGTGGCCACCCAGTACAGATCGTTCTCCTTTATCCATTTTATACGTGGGTCCCTCAACAGACATGACAGCATGAAAGACCCCATTTGAACAAGGTTGGATGCAGAGCTACTCATTTCCCGTTCCTCGTCCTCACTGATGTCATTGACGGTCTGTTCTTCCCCCCAGCCACGTACAACACCATGGGTCCCAGATAGGTGACAACAACGAGCACCCTGGGGTGCCTGCTGTGGTTGGTCTTCCTCCTCCTCAAAGCCGCCACATTCCTCCTCTGACTCCTCTTCCTCATACTCCTCTTCCAGCGTTGCTGCAGGTCCGGCAAGCGATGATGACAAGGCTGTTTCTGGTGGTGATGGTGACCACAACTCTTCCTCTTCCTCTTCAAGCTCATCTACAGCCTGATCCAGAACTCTTCGCAGAGCACGCTCCAGGAAGAAAACAAATGGGATGAGGTCGCTGATGGTGCCTTCGGTGCGACTGACTAGGTTTGTCACCTCTTCAAAAGGACGCAGGAGCCTACAGGCATTGCGCATGAGTGTCCAGTAACGTGGCAAAAAGATTCCCAGCTCCGCAGAGGCTGTCCTAGCACCCCGGTCATACAAATACTCGTTGACGGCTTTTTCTTGTTGGAGCAGGCGGTCGAACATTAGGAGTGTTGAATTCCAACGTGTCGGGCTGTCGCATATCAAGCGCCTCACTGGCATGTTGTTTCGCCGCTGAATATCGGAAAAGTGCGCCATGGCCGTGTAGGAACGCCTGAAATGGCCACACACCTTCCTGGCCTGCTTGAGGACGTCCTGTAAGCCTGGGTACTTAGACACAAAACGTTGTACGATGAGATTCAACACATGTGCCATGCAGGGCACATGTGACAACTTGCCCAAATTTAATGCCGCCAACAGATTGCTTCCATTGTCACACACCACTTTGCCGATCTCCAGTTGGTGCGGGGTCAGCCACTGATCCACCTGTGCGTTCAGGGCGGACAGGAGTGCTGGTGTGGCTTTCAGGCAAGTCAACCCCAAGATAGCGTGACACTGTCGTATCCGGGATGTGGAATAGCCCCTGGGGAGCTGGGGGAATCAGTTGATGTGCAGCCAGACGCCGCAGCAGAAGAGGACTCAGCCGAGGAGGATATCGAAGAGGATGGAGTAGGAGTAGAGGAGGTGGCAGTAGGTCTGCCTGCAAGTCGTGGTGGTGTCACCAACTCCGCTGCGGAGCCACGCATTCCATGCTTGTCAGCCGTCAGCAGGATGACCCAATGCGCAGTATACGTGATATACCTGCCCTGACCGTGCTTTGCAGACCAGGTATCAGTGGTCAGATGGACCCTTGCCCCAACACTGTATGCCAGAGATGCCATGACTTCCTTTTCAATGACATGGTAGAGGTTTGGGATTGCCTTTTTTGAAAAAAATTTCGTCCGGGTACCTTCCACTGTGGTGTCCCAATAGCGACAAATTTTTTGAAGGCCTCAGACTCCACCAGCTGGTATGGTAAAAGCTGGCGGGCTAAGAGTTCCGTCAAGCCAGCTGTCAGTCGCCGGGCAAGGGGTGACTTTGTGACATTGGCTTCTTATGCTCAAACATGTCCTTGACAGACACCTGACTGTGGGCAGATGAGCAGGAACTGCTGAAGGTGAGAGATGGAGTGGCGGGTGGTTGAGAGGGGGCAGGGAGGACAGCAGTGGTTGGCGTGGCTGAAGATGCTGGACCAGGAGGAGCATGGTGGCTTTGAGTTTGTGTGCTGCTTGTACTCATGTGTTGATCCCATAGGCGTTTGTGATGTGAGATCATGTGCCTTCGCAAAGCAGTTGTACCGAGGTGGGTGTTGGACTTCCCACGACTCAGTTTCTTTTGGCACAGGTTGCAAATGGCATTGCTTTTATCAGAGGCAGACACACAAAAAAAATGCCACACTGCTGAGCTTTGCAATGGCGGCATTCTGGTGGTGGCAACAGCATGCGTTGACTGGCGTGCTGTCTGGCTGACCCCAGGTGCCGATACATGCTGTCTGACTGTGCCACTAACTCCTTGCGACGACCTCCCCCTGCTTCCAACTCGTCTCCTCATTCTCTCTGTCTCCCCTTCAGAACTTTCCCCCTCTTCTTCTCTTCGAGCAGGCACCCACGTGGCATCCGTGGACACATCGTCATCATCAACCGCTTCACTTGTATCTGACACCTCAGCAAAGGAAGCAGCAGCGGAGTACAACATCATCATCATCATCATCACTGTACGTCCATGTGTGTAATCCTGCCTGACTGAGACATATCCCCGTAATCTACATCATCTGGCAATAATGGTTGCGCATCACTAATTGCATCCAACTGATGTGTAAATAACTCCTCTGACGGATCAAGTGAAGCGGCTGTGGTGGCTGTGGTGGTAGTGGTGGTGGCGACGGGCGGGTGCGTGGTAACTTGAGAGCAGGTGACCGAAGCTGAGCTGGAGGAGGATGGTGCGTCAAGGTTCTTAGCGGAAGCTGTTGAAGGTTGGGTGTCCTGTCTAAGCCAGTCAACTACGTCCTCAGAATTTTTCGGGTTCAGGAGTGCGTGGCCTCTGAACACTGGGCATTATTCAGGGACAGTGGAAATCACAGCACCACGACCACGGCGGCCCCTGCGAGTCTGGCCTGCCTCTGCCTGTCATTTTTTTTTAAGGCAAGTCAACCCCAAGATGGCGTGACACTGTCGTATCCGGGATGTGGAATAGCCCCTGGGGAGCTGGGGGAATCAGTTGATGTGCAGCCAGGCGCCGCGGCAGAGAGGACTCAGCCGAGGAGGATATCGAAGAGGATGGAGTAGGAGTAGAGGAGGTGGCAGTAGGTCTGCCTGCAAGTCGTGGTGGTGTCACCAACTCCGCTGCGGAGCCACGCATTCCATGCTTGTCAGCCGTCAGCAGGATGACCCAATGCGCAGTATACGTGATATACCTGCCCTGACCGTGCTTTGCAGACCAGGTATCAGTGGTCAGATGGACCCTTGCCCCAACACTGTATGCCAGAGATGCCATGACTTCCTTTTCAATGACATGGTAGAGGTTTGGGATTGCCTTTTTTGAAAAAAAATTTCGTCCGGGTACCTTCCACTGTGGTGTCCCAATAGCGACAAATTTTTTGAAGGCCTCAGACTCCACCAGCTGGTATGGTAAAAGCTGGCGGGCTAAGAGTTCCGTCAAGCCAGCTGTCAGTCGCCGGGCAGGGGGTGACTTTGTGACATTGGCTTCTTATGCTCAAACATGTCCTTGACAGACACCTGACTGTGGGCAGATGAGCAGGAACTGCTGAAGGTGAGAGATTGAGTGGCGGGTGGTTGAGGAGGGGGCAGGGAGGACAGCAGTGGTTGGCGTGGCTGAAGATGCTGGACCAGGAGGAGCATGGTGGCTTTGAGTTTGTGTGCTGCTTGTACTCATGTGTTGATCCCATAGGCGTTTGTGATGTGAGATCATGTGCCTTCGCAAAGCAGTTGTACCGAGGTGGGTGTTGGACTTCCCACGACTCAGTTTCTTTTGGCACAGGTTGCAAATGGCATTGCTTTTATCAGAGGCAGACACACAAAAAAAAATGCCACACTGCTGAGCTTTGCAATGGCGGCATTCTGGTGGTGGCAACAGCATGCGTTGACTGGCGTGCTGTCTGGCTGACCCCAGGTGCCGATACATGCTGTCTGACTGTGCCACTAACTCCTTGCGACGACCTCCCCCTGCTTCCAACTCGTCTCCTCATTCTCTCTGTCTCCCCTTCAGAACTTTCCCCCTCTTCTTCTCTTCGAGCAGGCACCCACGTGGCATCCGTGGACACATCGTCATCATCAACCGCTTCACTTGTATCTGACACCTCAGCAAAGGAAGCAGCAGCGGGTACAACATCATCATCATCACACTGTACGTCCATGTGTGTAATCCTGCCTGACTGAGACATTTCCCCGTAATCCACATCATCTGGCAATAATGGTTGCGCATCACTAATTGCATCCAACTGATGTGTAAATAACTCCTCTGACGGATAAAGTGAAGCGGCTGTGGTGGCTGTGGTGGTGGCGACGGGTGGGTGCGTGGTAACTTCAGAGCAGGTGACCGAAGCTGAGCTGGAGGAGGATGGTGCGTCAAGGTTCTTAGCGGAAGCTGTTGAAGATTGGGTGTCCTGTCTAAGCCAGTCAACTACGTCCTCAGAATTTTTCGGGTTCAGGGTACGTGGCCTCTGAACACTGGGCATTATTCCAGGGACAGTGGAAATCACAGCACCACGACCACGACGGCCCCTGCGGGGTGGCCTGCCTCTGCCTGTCATTTTTTTTTTTTAGATAAGTGGTACTACGCGTGCTAGGTACTGCGCCACCCGGTATGAGTGGTTGGCACTGGCAGTGGGCACACTACAGTCAGTGGAAGAGGGCCTGACACACACTGGCAGCAGGCAAGCAACTGAATTTGGACTACTGTCTAAAAATTAAATGCCTTATTTATCGGCAAGCTACTGTGCCACCCGGTATCAGTGGTTGGCACTGGCAGTGGGCACACTACAGTCTGTGGAAGTGGGCCTGACACACACTGGCAGCAGGCAAGCAACTGAAATTAGACTACTGTCTAAAAATTAAATGCCTTATTTATCGGCAAGCTACTGTGCCACCCGGTATCAGTGGTTGGCACTGGCAGTGGGCACACTACAGTCTGTGGAAGTGGGCCTGACACACACTGGCAGCAGGCAAGCAGCTGAATTTAGACTACTGTCTAAAAATTAAATGCCTTATTTATCGGCAAGCTACTGTGCCACCTGGTATCAGTGGTTGGCACTGGCAGTGGGCACACTACAGTCAGTGGAAGTGGGCCTGACACACACTGGCAGCAGGCAAGCAACTGAATTTAGACTACTGTCTAAAAATTAAATGCCTTATTTATCGGCAAGCTACTGTGCCACCCGGTATCAGTGGTTGGCACTGGCAGTGGGCACACTACAGTCAGTGGAAGTGGGCCTGACACACACTGGCAGCAGGCAAGCAACTGAATTTAGACTACTGTCTAAAAATTAAATGCCTTATTTATTGGCAAGCTACTGTGCCACCCGGTATCAGTGGTTGGCACTGGCATGTCGCGGGTATAAAGCGCAAAAATGCTTTATATACAAAAAAAAACAAAAGAAAGGATCAAAGGAAAAAATACCAAAGTTATTGATCCTGTTGAGGAGAGGGCGACATAATAACCTCTCAGCTCGTTTGCGAGAACCTTAATTATTTTGTGCAATTAGAAAGGAAACAAGGTACCAACATCTATGCAAAAATATATGTGAGTTTATTATACATAAGTGCTAGATACAAAACCAATGATACAACCTATACAATGCTAGATAATGCAATATAATACTACTACCTTCAAACAATACTGAATATCGCCAATCAATGCAATGATATGCAACAATCCAAATTAAAGAAAAGTACCCCTTTCTATCACCTTTTAACCAATTGAGGTATATGGCGGCACTATAAATTTACCAGCTCGGTATCAGGCTAGGGAATAACAAAGTTCCCAAGGACTAGGTATCAATGTCTGATGCTCCATTACCAATATGCATCTTTGTTAAGGGAATGATCAGACTTGATTAGGAGCCTTATCAATTACAGATCCACAATTGGGGATCTTTGACTATATACCGGGCTAAGTAACTTATCAATACCGCAAGCAAGAAGCAAGATATACGTTACCAAGGGTCAGAAGGTGAGTAGGGCTCCGGAGGGACGGTCAGCTCTCTAGAGGGTTCCCGGGATCTCGGATCAAATCCACGTGTCTGTTTAATCCTTTGATTGTAGTTTTTTCTTTTTCTCTGGACCCCCTCTCATACCGTCTATGATTAATATTCACAGACTTATCAAAAGCATACACCCTTTTAGATAACGGTCTTCCAACCAAACCAGAGGGTGTGCACATATGGTAATGATACTATGAGATCATACATTACCCAAAATATTTTGTGGTGAACGTGTTATGTTACCTGCCGATACCTAGGCGGCAATGTTGTATAAGCTATAAATGTGAAGCTTTTAAGAGTTAACTTTATAAAATGTGACTCCATGTTATTTGTTAAACATGCAGCACCTGGGACATACGTCAGAAGGGATGTGTACCCCCTACACTTGAAGCAATTAAAAACCCAGATTCCCATAAACTAGTCCGATTGTTTTCATAAAACAAATGTGTGGGTTTTGGGTCTCACGGATGCTTCGACTATGAAAACAGCACAACTTCTCTGAGTAACTCCTCATTATAGGAATCCAATTTAGAATATTTTCTTTTATACTCCCAGGAGTATACGCTTCTAGTGATACACACACAGGATACATACATATATATATATATGCTAATACACAATGATAATGTGTAATGTGTAAGCAATATATGTGTAGCAATATAAAACAATACGTATGTGATATATCGATTGACTTATGTGAAAAACTAAATATAATCAACACATAAAATAATAGGATTATATGTTTGCTTTGTTAGTAACCCTCATTATAGAGGCATGCCAGGAAGCATCCCCCATCCCGGTGCAGAGCCTAGGACAAGGTGACATTACTCCCTTAGATAGGTATACATCTGCCAGGCTGAACCTTGAAACAGGTAATGTTTTTCTGTAACGAACAAACTTTAGCTTAGCCTGTCTCTTAAAGGCAATGAACTTCCATCTTGACTACAATAAATGGATATCAATATATATATATACCTATGAAAAGGCATGACAAATTCCCCCTTCATTACGGCCTAAACCAACACAGTCAATTGGATTAGGTTGGAATGTCCAAGAGGGCTTTTCATACAGACCCTTCAAGGATCCGTACACTCGGATCTAGTTTATAATGTTCGAGCCATAACTTGGCTAAAGTCTTTTTGAAGAACTTTGTCCAGCGCACCGCTTGGATGGTCAGGTAACCCAACCACCCCAGAATGACAAAGATCAGTGCACCCCACACATAGTCCGCTCCCCATTCCCAAATAGAAGGATATAGGATAACATTGTCCGATGCAGAAAACTGTAGGGTGTCCATGGCGATATTATCCTTTCTGATTACCATACGGACTGTATGGCTGGGTTTATTGTCCAGCAAGAATTTTAAATCAGAGTTTATGGCAATGTCTTGGTTTTGGAAGGCATCAATACTCCCCACCTCCCCCTCAACATCCTCTATCTCAACAGGATAAAGGGTACGATTCCCAATCATAATCCTGGAATTACGAGGCACTTTTATAACAGAGACACGAGAGGGTAGGGCGACAAATTTCACCATCACATGGTCGTTTGAAAAGACAGTCATATCTGGCAGGTGGGTACTGACTAGCCACCTATCTTGTATCAAAACTGCATTTACCACATCGCCCTCCTCCATCTTAGACAGGGTCACCTGGCACTTCTCTGATCCATGCTTCTCATATTCGAGGCCACATAACGCATTGGTTGCGTCATAGTTGAAAGGATCGCCTTCGCACTGGAAATTATTGTCCCGGAATGACACGCAATTGTCCAGAATCGGGACAGATAGCCAATCTGGCTTCCAGGGCTGGTAGGCTATAATGTCAGGAGTTTGGATCCTAACGTGGATATTGTCTTTCCAGGTGCCCACATTATGTATTTTTTTCATCTGGAATATGTTGTTTGCATTAACGACAGGAACAGACAGCAAAAAACAGACTTCCATCTCCGTGGGATGAATATACAATGGTATGGCAATCCCCATGTTGAAAGCTAAGTTCAATTGGATATCCTCCACTCTCACCTCGCTAACTTTTTCTAACATTTTGCGAATGATATCATATGATACAAAATATAAAGGAATGCGTCCTTCCCTCAGGTCCTGCATCCCACTCTGTACCTCATCGTGGAAAACCTGAGTAAAGAAATCGATGCTTTCCTTTAGGTACACAAGTTCCTGTTTAAACTGTTCGTTACTTTTATGAAGATTTATTGAATGGGTCAATAATTCTGAATGTAAGTTCGTGGTCACAATAGTGTCCTCCACAACAGAATATAAGTCCGATAAGTGTTTTCTCTGATTTTCCATCTCTGCATGGATACTTAACAAGTTCCATTTCAATGAACCAATCTCAAGTTCCAATGTCTTAATAGAGATGGAATTAGAGGCCGATACTCCGGTGGCAACAACAGCACCCACAACGCCAAAGATGACGGCAGCGACAATCGCAGAAACAAATCGCTTTGGCCTTTGGCTTGTAGAAAACTGTTCCCTGGTCAGGGTCTTTCTCGCCTGTTCCAGGATCTGTGTAATCCGTTCTCGGGAATAACCGATATGCGTTTGATACCATGAGCGAATCTCCGGTGTTAGGATCTCGGATACGTTGAACTGTCTTTCAACGAAGGTGCGTGGATCCAGACTGATGTAGATCTTCTGGGACAGGACCCTCTTGTTCGTCAAGATGAACCCCGCAGTATCCTGCAGCATAATCCCGGATGAAGGGCCTGGTACAGCAATCGGCTCAGCGTGGAACTCCTTCCCCAAGATCAGAATGGCGTAGACAACAGCGATAACTCTCGACGTCATCTTGCCTACAAAATATTGTATGACAAATATAAATATACACATTTTCCACTTTTCATTCTGCAAGAAAAGAGTTTATCTTACCATATACCTCAATTGATATTGGTCCTTTTGTTGAACAGAACAAGTTCTCATTCAGAAGTGAGTAGAGATAGTTAGTTACATAGGAAACACACATGAGGATAGGTTAGTACACTTGTTTGTTTATACAATACCCATCCTGGGTTTCCGTCTTTAGCTGGAACCTCAATATCTCTTCACCTCTCTTCATCCAACTCCTTCTATTTCACGAAGTCGTGAGCTAGGATGACAAACTCGTAATTGATTAATATGCACCCATTTCTCCACAAACTCATCCCCCTTAGGAATTTTGATTTTGTAGACCACAGGTGACAATTTGTCAATGACGACGTATGGTCCTTTCCAAGATGGCAAAAATTTCCTTTCCTTCACCTGATCCCGGGCAAAATTATACAGATAGACCTGATCGGAAATTTGATATTCCTTCTGAGTCGTCCTTAGATCGTAGTAAGTTTTAGTGCCCACTGCTGCTTTTCCATGTTCCTTTGGGCAAACGCAAAGCGTGTTGAAGATGCTTGCGTAAGTTTTCCATATATTGATGAGAAGTTGAAGCGTTTATCAAGTTGTAGTCCGTTGTCCGGTAGAGTAAATGCTGGGGTAGCACCATCTTCCTGCCCGTAAGCATTTCAAAGGGAGAAAGTCTGGTTGCTGTGCTCGGGGTGGCCCGGATGGCCATCAGGACCAAAGGCAGTTTGACATCCCAGTCCTTACCGGATTCGTTGACAAACTTCTTTAAAATATTGACAATGGTCTGGTTGTAGCGCTCCACTCCACCACTAGAGGCTGGCCGGTAAGCTATATGAAGTTTCCTCTTTACTCCCAGTATCTCCCACATCTTTGACATAACCTCACTAGTGAAATGACTCCCACGATCAGACTCGATGCGTTGGGGAAGACCAAACCTGGAAAATACGTGGTTAAAGAGTAGAGAGGCACATACACTTGAGCTGCATGATTTGCAAGGCAGACATTCCACCCATTTTGTAAATAGACAAGTTACGGTTAGCATGTATCTATTGCCTTTTGATGAAGTTGTTACTGGTCCGATGAAGTCGATCTGGATGTCAGACCATGGCATGGACATCCCCCTTTTCATAAGCGGTGCCCGGTGAGTGGGTGCTTGCGGTTGAAATTGAGGGCAGATTAGACATCCTTGACAATATGTGCGAACATCTTGTAACATATGTGGCCAATAAGCATAGTCCCGTAATAATTCGTACGTTAACTTTTCACCCCGGTGACCAGCTGTTGGGGCATCGTGAGCATGTTGTAACATTAAACCTCGGTATGCTGCTGGCACTACCCATTGTGTGATACCGTTCTTCGAGGTCCTTATCAACAATCCATTCTGTAACGAGAATTGGGACTTACCCTTCATCAAAATTCGCAACTCTTCTTTACCTGCACAGTCTTTCATGGTTATGGGACAATTCTGTGGATCCTCAATGTGTTTGTAAAAGATGCCAATAACCGGATCCCCCTTTTGGCTCGCGATGAGATCCTCACTAGGGGTATCTTGACTCCATTGAGCCACATTGGCCTCATTTTCCTTCCGTGCTTGTCTCCTTGTTGTTGCATCCACTTGGATGGTCCCCATGAGGTCATCAACATCAAAGACATCTCCATCTAGGGCAGCTCTCTTGGCGAGGGAATCTGCTAGATCATTTCCTTCTTTATCCACCCCTGGATGTTTTGAGTGACCTCTTACCTTTTTCCAGTAAATGGTAAGACCGTGGGCGGTGACCATTTCGTCGATCCTGCAAAACATTTTACCATGTTTAACTGGCTTGTTGTTGCTCCTTACCATGTTAGACCTTTTCCATCCTGGTAAATACTCCACAAAGCTGTTGCGAATATATTCCGAATCCGTGATTATGACAAACTCCCTAACATCATTTTCAATAGCCATTTGTACAGCTCTGTACACAGCGGTGAGCTCCGCGACCTGGCTACTTTTGGAGCCAATTTTGTATCCCACGGACAAATCATGGAAGATATTGTTCCACGCAATCCCGATACCTGCAACCAATGTGCGTTCAGTTCCTGAATCTGTATGGAAAGAACAACCGTCAATATAGACACACGGTAATGATTGGCAATACTCCTCTTCGTAAGATTTATATGGAGATGAAACTTGCTCCTCTAGGAAATCATTTTCCGGTATCTCACCTCTATGTTCCACATTAGTACAATCGTGGAGTTCAGCTAGTCCTTGAGCGACTGGATTCTTATTGTTTTGTTTGTACCTGATTTCCAGTGGCCATCCCATTAAGGACATTGTCCAGGCGGTTATCCTGCTGTTTGACAGATTTCCATCCTTGATTCTGTCACTTTGCAAATACTGCAGTGGTTGATGTGCAGTTTCCACAATGATCTTTTCGCCTTGGATAAAGCTCCTGAAATATTGCAAAGCCCACACTGTTGACAGCAATGCTTTTCACAATCATTGAACTTTACCTCAACCGGTGACAAGGATTTGCTGGCATAGGCGATGACCTTGTTTAGGTGTTCCCGTTTCTGGAAGAGAACTGCACTCACGCTTTTGTCTGTGAAGCCAGTTTCAATGAAGAAAGGTTTCCCACCTTCAGGGTAAGCAAGGCACGGAGCTTGAGCAAGTCTGGTTTTGAGTTCGATCACAGCTTGTTCATGACGCTCACTCCATTCCCATTTCACTCCTTTCTTCAGCAACTGTAAAAGAGGTTTCGTAATTTCGGCATAATTATCTATGAACTTACGTGAATAATTCATCATACCCAAGAAGGATCTCAACTCCTTGGGATTTGCAGGTGACTTTGTATTGATCACTGCCTCCACTTTCTTCTTCTGTGGGTTGATCCCATCAGCGGTGACTTCGTGACCTAAAAAGTTAACCTTGGTACGACACCATTGAGCCTTCTGCAAGGAAAGTTTGACACCAGCTTTTCTCAGCTGGGTTAGCACATGTCTCAGTTCTGCAATGTGTTCCTCAAAGGTTGTGCTTTTAATCAGGATGTCATCCACATAAGATAAGGTACCCCGTTCAGCGGCATCAGGCATCGCCTTATGCATGAACACAGCGAACTCGTGACCTGCATTAATGTACCCGAAAGGTAATCGGGTCCATGCAAACTGTTGTTTTCCAAATGTGAAGGCCAGTTTGTATTGATCCCTCTCGTCCACCTTAATTGTCCAATATCCTTGCGCACAGTCCAGAGCAGTGAAAATTTTTGATCCCTGTATTTGCGCCAAACACTGGTCAATATATGGTACGGGCCATCCGGACATGTATACGCGTTTGTTCAACTGCCTAAGGTCCGAACAGAGACGAAATTGACCATTGGGTTTGAGAATCCCAATTATAGGATGATTGAGCGAACTATGTACCGGGCGGATGATGCCCCGCCTTTCCAAGTTCTTGACGATTTCCGATAGTGACTCGTAAGCCGCCAGCGGAAGTCGGTACTGTTTTACATACACAGGGGTGCATTGGGATCTGTTTGGATTCTTGCCACATGTAGGTTGGTTTCGCCACAGTCATAAGAATCCTTAGCAAACATGTCCTGGAATTCTGCGAAAAGCCCCTTCAATTGTAGACGCTGCGACTCACCAGTGCATGCGTCGGCGATGGAGATTTGCTCTTCCACCCGTTCCTGAAATTCCGGGAAAATCTCAGGCTGACTTAACTCATAAGCTTCCTCAAGCTCACTAGTTAAATCGCTTTGGGCATCACGTACCTTCTTTTCTCCTTGTTGACATGACTCGTACTCTTTTTCACTGATCTCCTGGTTGAAAACCAATGATGTTTCCTCGATATGGCATGTACCTTCTTTGGAGCTGAAAGGATAAACAGAATGGACGTTAAACAACCCTTCCGGTGTTGAGGTAAAGCACTGTTCCACTACCTGTTCTTCCGTTAGGTACTCCTCAGGGATAAGTCCAATTACATCATTTTGGAATCCAAAAGTGTAATACTCTGAATCCATAGCCAGACCGATTATGGTGTCCTTTTGCAAGGATATGCTATGGGAGGCCATATTGTGGATTACCATGTGCAATGGATCCTGATGGATGTTTATCACGGGAGTGGGCCTTACCCTCAGGCCAAGTTGCTGCATCCGGTTGGACAGACATATTAGGGCATCCGCATTCTTCAAATTTTGTCCCCTTTTCACTTGAATGGGAAGAAGAAATGGTTTGCATCCCTCAGGGATTTTAACCTCATCAGCAACCAGGGCTTGAGTATGCTTGGTCAGGTCCGCGATTTCTTCACTTCCCCATTTAAGAGAAATGGTTAATGCATCTCCATCCAAGGTTACCTTTTCAATCCTGTCCTTCTGGATGGTGATGGTGTGAGCGGTACCATTGACAGCTTCCTCGAGTTTACCATTCTTCAGGATCGTAACATCAGGTTTTTGATTGTTCCTAAAATGAACTTCAACAGAATTAAGCCTTTCCTCGATTACATGACAACTACGTTGGGGTTGCGCATTGCAAGAGTACTCATAGGCAATAGGTGCCTTCACCTGAGTCCAAACTGCTTCATTGATGGAGTCTACAATGGAACTCAACCTTTTCAGGAGGTCGATTCCAATGATCAGCCGATCATTGGGTAGGTCCACAACCAATGTGGGATGTTTAAATGTCTTTTTGCCAATCCTGAATGTTAACCATGATGTACCTCTTACCTGCAAAGTGTCTCCACCTACACTTATCAAAGAGCCATCAAACGACTTTAATCTTGGCTTCTTCGCTGTCGTATCCAGCACCTGTTGGAAATAACTGTGTGACATTATGGTGGCTTCTGACCCGGTATCAATCAAACCCCTGATTGGTCCGATAAGCTCATCTTGTAAGTAAGCATCAACAAAATATCGTCCTTCAATCTGAAATAAATCACATAAGAAATTAGGATGATCACTCATATGATTCTTTCTGAGGGTTTGACCTTTCTGCAGCGTTGTGACCTTTGAAGAATTCTTCACATTCCTCCTGCACGGGGAAAGAGCAGAGACAGCCCCCACCCTCGGGGGACGCTGAATCACTTCACAGCTTACAGACGGCAGCTCAAGGCTGGATGCCGGTATCACAGGACCACTCCCTGAAGCAGATACATCATTGCAGAGATCAACAGGATTAGACTGCAAAATAGACAACATGTTATACATCCCCTCCCCGGCCCCACTTTTAGGGTCAGGAGCACTACAAGGCAGGATACGGTTAGTAATCACATTTGAGTTTTCCACAACCATTTCAGTAACCTTGCATTGGCCTGAGCTCTGACCCTGCCCTGCCTGCTTTACGGGGCAGAGCTGGGACCCGGGGCCTTCCCTAAAAAAAAACTCAGGTTGTTTTCCTGTGGAAACCTGGGACAACTTACTCACAGCGTCACTTAGCTTGGCCACTTGATCTGCCAGCTGATCAAGCCGACTGCTTGGTTTCTGTTTGTTTTGGTCTTTTGGTGCGCCCTGATTATTGGCGGGTGACCTACTCCTAGGGGGAGTAGAGGGTGCAGATTTAGATTCCCTCTGTTGTCTGGGCCTGTTATTCCAGCGCCTGTATCCTTGCTGACTCCTATTGTAATATGGACGGTAGTTAGACCTTGCAGCACCAGGGTTATCCCCCTCTGATCCTTTGGAGTTACGGGGCTCTGACTGTTTGGGTCCTACCTGCTGTTGCTGGGATTGAGGAACAGGTCCTGTAGACTGAGGGAATTTACGTGGCTGCGTTTCAAATCCCAGGTTGGGGTTTACCTTAACCTCTGCCACACTCTGCCCTGGGGACCTTTTTGATCTCTTCTCACCTGTAGCATGACATTCACTGATATTATACAGTGCGGTGGCAGCCGTCACCAGCCTGTCTAAGGGAGCTTCAAGATCCAGATCTCTGGCTAAGCTAAGTTTGATCTGGGTTGGCATAGCATCATAGAACAGCTGTTTAAACTCTTCAGATTCCCAATTTGGGGACCTATATGCTAATCCATAGGCATTTTTAAGGATGGAGAGGAATTCTCGGGGGCTTTGATTGGGCCTGCATGTGAGACTATAAATGTCACGTTTTGCGGCAGTAATGGTTCGGTATGGCCCAAATTCCAATTTAACCTCATGAGCGACATCTTGCCAGCTCTGAATCCCTCTGTCCCTAAAGGAAATAAAGTAGTGGCGATATTTATCTTCAAATGCCCATGGCAGGAATCTGATCCTGTCAGCATCAGAGTACAATTTTAAAGAATCCATAGTGGATTGATACAGTTCTAAGTGATTTGCAATTTGCGATGAACCCTTTTTAGAAAATTTAGGCACAGTGGCATTTAGAAATTTTATGATACTTGAGGAGCTCTGATCCTTTTCTGAACACTGAGGATCTTTCTCTCTAGAGACCGCCTTGGTATATGATGGTCTCTTGGGACCTCTGTCCCTCCTGGGGGCAGACTCATACCTGCTCGGCAGGGAGTAAGTCACATGCCTCTCCACATCACTGTCAGTATCACATCCACTGCGATCGCTTCCATCAGACACACTTGGCACAGGTGATTTAACCCTAATGTCTCTCTTCAGGGGAATATGTGGAGACACAGTTCTAGGGGCTTCCGTGTTGCTGGCGCCTAGTAAGGCTGTTACAGTCTGGAAGGCCCTACTTAACTGGGTTAATGCCTCCTGTGTGATCATGCCATCACTTACAGGTGGCTTGGGGTCTTGGATGGAGTCTGCTTTAAGAGCATGTGATGACATGTCTATATGCTGGGGCATAAGAAATGGGGGGTCAGAAGATCCCACAGCATTAGGCGGATCCCTTTCAGCATCGACTACATTATGGGCTGATTCGCCTGTTTGCTGAATTTTTGAATAACGGAGATGTAACTCTTCTAAATCGCGTTTTGCTTTTTGATACGCATCATGACTGTGATCAAGGTTGTACTTTAAGTCCTTGATCGTGTCCTCTGCAGACTTTAGTTCTACTTCTAGCTGGATTATATGAGACTTTGTTCCCGTTATGGTCTCATGTCTCTTTTCTGAAAGAGAACTGACAGCCAATAGTGCATATAAAACAGGTGGCAATGCATACAATAGGTATTGGTCCCTTTTGGAATTATCGGTTGCGAGATCCATATATGTCAGGTATCTTTCAACCATGCCACCTGACTTCCACACATCACTACGTTCTTCCATAGCTCTCATCTGTATCTCATTAATCCATTCACTCATTTCCTTGTCCACTTTAAACCGGGAATAAATATATTTTATAATCTTTTGGATTAACTGCTCCGGGTAAGATGAACTATCTGTTGTAGCATGGCCATCACCCGCATCACTGCCTGCTGTACTCATGTTTCTTGATCAATAATCAATACACAGATAATAACAACAATCTGGCTAGCCAAGGAAATGTGGAAACTTTCACTATTTGCACAAATAATCAAAAGTTAACTCGACATCTCGGTGGAAACCTCCATTATGTCGCGGGTATAAAGCGCAAAAATGCTTTATATACAAAAAAAAACAAAAGAAAGGATCAAAGGAAAAAATACCAAAGTTATTGATCCTGTTGAGGAGAGGGCGACATAATAACCTCTCAGCTCGTTTGCGAGAACCTTAATTATTTTGTGCAATTAGAAAGGAAACAAGGTACCAACATCTATGCAAAAATATATGTGAGTTTATTATACATAAGTGCTAGATACAAAACCAATGATACAACCTATACAATGCTAGATAATGCAATATAATACTACTACCTTCAAACAATACTGAATATCGCCAATCAATGCAATGATATGCCACAATCCAAATTAAAGAAAAGTACCCCTTTCTATCACCTTTTAACCAATTGAGGTATATGGCGGCACTATAAATTTTACCAGCTCGGTATCAGGCTAGGGAATAACAAAGTTCCCAAGGACTAGGTATCAATGTCTGATGCTCCATTACCAATATGCATCTTTGTTAAGGGAATGATCAGACTTGATTAGGAGCCTTATCAATTACAGATCCACAATTGGGGATCTTTGACTATATACCGGGCTAAGTAACTTATCAATACCGCAAGCAATAAGCAAGATATACGTTACCAAGGGTCAAAAGGTGAGTAGGGCTCCGGAGGGACGGTCAGCTCTCTAGAGGGTTCCCGGGATCTCGGATCAAATCCACGTGTCTGTTTAATCCTTTGATTGTAGTTTTTTCTTTTTCTCTGGACCCCCTCTCATACCGTCTATGATTAATATTCACAGACTTATCAAAAGCATACACCCTTTTAGATAACGGTCTTCCAACCAAACCAGAGGGTGTGCACATATGGTAATGATACTATGAGATCATACATTACCCAAAATATTTTGTGGTGAACGTGTTATGTTACCTGCCGATACCTAGGCGGCAATGTTGTATAAGCTATAAATGTGAAGCTTTTAAGAGTTAACTTTATAAAATGTGACTCCATGTTATTTGTTAAACATGCAGCACCTGGGACATACGTCAGAAGGGATGTGTACCCCCTACACTTGAAGCAATTAAAAACCCAGATTCCCATAAACTAGTCCGATTGTTTTCATAAAACAAATGTGTGGGTTTTGGGTCTCACGGATGCTTCGACTATGAAAACAGCACAACTTCTCTGAGTAACTCCTCATTATAGGAATCCAATTTAGAATATTTTCTTTTATACTCCCAGGAGTATACGCTTCTAGTGATACACACACAGGATAGATACATACATATATATATATATATGCTAATACACAATGATAATGTGTAATGTGTAAGCAATATATGTGTAGCAATATAAAACAATACGTATGTGATATATCGATTGACTTATGTGAAAAACTAAATATAATCAACACATAAAATAATAGGATTATATGTTTGCTTTGTTAGTAACCCTCATTATAGAGGCATGCCAGGAAGCATCCCCCATCCCGGTGCAGAGCCTAGGACAAGGTGACATTACTCCCTTAGATAGGTATACATCTGCCAGGCTGAACCTTGAAACAGGTAATGTTTTTCTGTAACGAACAAACTTTAGCTTAGCCTGTCTCTTAAAGGCAATGAACTTCCATCTTGACTACAATAAATGGATATCAATATATATATATACCTATGAAAAGGCATGACTGGGCACACTACAGTCAGTGGAAGTGGGCCTGACACATACTGGCAGCAGGCAAGCAACTGAATTTAGACTACTGTCTAAAAATTAAATGCCTTATTTATCGGCAAGCTACTGTGCCACCCGGTATCAGTGGTTGGCACTGGCAGTGGGCACACTACAGTCTGTGGAAGTGTGCCTGACACACACTGGCAGCAGGCAAGCAACTGAAATTTGACTACTGTCTAAAAATTAAATGCCTTATTTATCGGCAAGCTACTGTGCCACCCGGTATCAGTGGTTGGCACTGGCAGTGGGCACACTACAGTCAGTGGAAGTGGGCCTGACACACACTGGCAGCAGGCAAGCAACTGAATTTAGACTACTGTCTAAAAATTAAATGCCTTATTTATCGACGAAGCTACTGTGCCACCCGGTATCAGTGGTTGGCACTGGCAGTGGGCACACTACAGTCAGTGGAAGTGGGCCTGACACACACTGGCAGCAGGCAAGCAACTGAATTTAGACTACTGTCTAAAAATTAAATGCCTTATTTATCGGCAAAGCTACTGTGCCACCTGGTATCAGTGGTTGGCACTGGCAGTGGGCACACTACAGTCAGTGGAAGTGGGCCTGACACACTGGCAGCAGGCAAGCAACTGAATTTAGACTACTGTCTAAAAATTAAATGCCTTATTTATCGGCGAAGCTACTGTGCCACCCGGTATCAGTGGTTGGCACTGGCAGTGGGCACACTACAGTCAGTGGAAGTGGGCCTGACACACACTAGCAGCAGGCAAGCAGCTGAAATTACACTAAGGTGTAAAAATTAAATGCCTTTTTGATGCAAAGTACTGTGCCAGCCAGGTATGACAGTGGGTGGGCACTGGCAGTGGGCACACTACAGTCAGTGGAAGTCAGCCTGACACACACTGGCAGGCAACTAACCTTAGATTAAAGTGTAAAAATTAAGTGCCTTTTTTTATGCAAAGTCCTGTGCCACACGGGATGACAGGGGTGGGCACTGGCAGTGGGCACACTACAGTCAGTTGAAGTCGGCCTGACACACACTAGCAGCAGGCAAGCAGCTGAAATTACACTAAAGTGTGAAAATTAAATGCCTTTTTATGCAAAGTCCTGTGCCAGCCGGTATGAGTGGTGGGCACTGGCAGTGGGCACACTACAGTCAGTGGAAGTCAGCCTGACACACACTGGCAGGCAACTAACCTTAGATTAAAGTGTAAAAATTAAGTGCCTTTTTTTATGCAAAGTCCTGTGCCACACGGGATGACAGGGGTGGGCACTGGCAGTGGGCACACTACAGTCAGTTGAAGTCGGCCTGACACACACTAGCAGCAGGCAAGCAGCTGAAATTACACTAAAGTGTAAAAATTAAATGCCTTTTTATGCAAAGTCCTGTGCCAGCCGGTATGAGTGGTGGGCACTGGCAGTGGGCACACTACAGTCAGTGGAAGTCGGCCTGACACACACTGGCAGGCAACTAACCTTAGATTAAAGTGTAAAAATGAAATGCCTTTTTTTGATGCAAAGTCCTGTGCCACACGGGATGACAGGGGTGGGCACTGGCAGTGGGCACACTACAGTCAGTTGAAGTCGGCCTGACACACACTAGCAGCAGGCAAGCAGCTGAAATTACACTAAAGTGTAAAAATTAAATGCCTTTTTATGCAAAGTCCTGTGTCAGCCGGTATGAGTGGTGGGCACTGGCAGTGGGCACACTACAGTCAGTGGAAGTCAGCCTGACACACACTGGCAGGCAACTAACCTTAGATTAAAGTGTAAAAATTAAATGCCTTTTTTTATGCAAAGTCCTGTGCCACACGGGATGACAGGGGTGGGCACTGGCAGTGGGCACACTACAGTCAGTTGAAGTCGGCCTGACACACACTAGCAGCAGGCAAGCAGCTGAAATTACACTAAAGTGTAAAAATTAAATGCCTTTTGATGCAAAGTCCTGTGCCATGCCGGTATGAGTGGTGGGCACTGGCAGTGGGCACACTACAGTCAGTGGAAGTCAGCCTGACACACACTGGCAGGCAACTAACCTTAGATTAAAGTGTAAAAATTAAATGCCTTTTTTGATGCAAAGTCCTGTGCCACACGGGATGACAGGGGTGGGCACTGGCAGTGGGCACACTACAGTCTGTGGGCCTGCAGCTCCTCACACACAGGCAGGCCAGGCAACTGCAATATGTATATAAAGGAAAAAAAAAAGCACACTAATGTTGCAGCCCTAAAAAGGGCTTTTTGGGGTGCTGTCAGGATGCTGTCCTTACAGCAGAGATCAGATGAGTCTTTCAGGACTGGAGTGGACACTGAATTCACTAGCCTAGCTATCAATTTCCCTATTAAATCAGCAGCAACTACACTCTCCCTCATCTCACTAAGACTGCAAATTCCGAATGAATCTAAAATGGATGCTGTGCAGGAGGTGGGAGGGTCTGGGAGGGAGGGTATGCTGCTGATTGGCTGGAATGTGTCTGCTGACTGTGAGGTACAGGGTCAAAGTTTACTCAATGATGATGTATAGGGGGCGGACCGAACATCGCATGTGTTCGCCCGTTGAGGCGAACGCGAACAAGCTATGTTCGCCGGGAACTGTTCGCCGGTGGATAGTTCGGGCCATCTCTAGTCCTAAAGCGTGAGAATCCAAATGCGTAAAAATGCCCTGTGAAATCCTAAAGGTACTCATTGGTTTTAGGGCCCCTTTGCGCATCTTGGCTGCAAAAAAGTGTCACACATGTGGTATCGCCGTACTCAGGAGAAGTAGAGAAATGTGTTTTGGTGAGTATTTTTATATATACCCATACTTTGTGTGAGAAATATCGCTGTAAACGACAACTTTTTAAATTTTTTTTATACAAAGTTGTCAATTCACAGCGATATTTCTCACACAAAGTATGGGTATATGTAAAAATACACCCCAAAACTCATTGCCCTACTTCTCCTGAGTACGGCGATACCACATGAGTGACACTTTTTTGCAGCCTGGGGCCCAAAGGGGCCCAAATTCCAACGAGTACCTTTAGGTTTTACATGGCTGCTCACAATTTAGCCCCGCCCAAAATGCCAGAACAGTAAACACACCCCACAAATGACCCCATTTCGGAAAGTAGACACCTCAAGGTATTCACTGAGGGGCATAGTGAGTCCGTGGGAGATGAATTTTTTTTTTTTGCCAGAAGTTAGCAGAAATGGAAACTTTATTATTTTTATTTTTTTCCCCAGAAAGTGTCAGTTTCCGCTAACTTGTGAAAAAAAATTAAATCATACATGAACTCACCATGCCCCTCTGCGAATACTTTGGGGTGTCTTCTTTCTAAAATGGTGTCATTTGGGGGGTATTTATACTTTCCTGGCATTCTAGCACCTGAAGAAACATGACAGGTGCTCAGAAAGTCAGAGCTGCTTCAAAATGCCGAAATTCACTTTTTTGCACCATAGTTTGTAAACGCTATAACTTTTACCCAAACCAATAAATATACTCTTATTGGATTTTTTTTTTATCAAAGACATGTAGAACAATAAAGTTTGTGAAAAATTTATATAGAAATGTAGTTTTCTTTTTTTTTTTAATTTACAACCGAAAGTGAAAAATTTCATTTTTTTGCAAAAATTTCGGTCATTTTTGATTAATAGCAAAAAAAGTTAAAATGTCAGCAGCAATGAAATACCACCAAATGAAAGCTCTATTAGTGAGAAGAAAAGGAGGTACAATTCATTTGGGTGGTAAATTGTATGACGGCGCAATAAACGGTGAAAGTAGCGTAGTGCAGAATAGTAAAAAGGGGCCTGGTCATTAAGGGTGTTTAAGCTAGGGGGGCTGAAGTGGTTAAGTGCTGACACGGTCTGTACGTGCTGTAGATTTATACAAGCGGGCCAATTGGTCTTTTCCTTTGCCAATCAAAAAACTTTCTCCCTAAAAAAATATGCCAACTGTAACACCCATCATGTTGTATATTGCATTTCCTGCACATTGTGTCACCTGCAATATGTTGATTGCACCACAAACAGCCTCAAGGTCAGGATCCGCAGGAACATCTCTGACATACCTCATGCTTCTGTCAGAAATGTGTCTGCGGCAAGCCTCCATTTCGCAGTCTGTCATGCTGGAGCTACTACTGATTTGAGAGTGCAGGTATTAGAAAGGGTTATTCTTCCTAAAAGAGGAGGTGACTATAGACGTCTTCTATTAAACAGGGAATCTTTCTGGATATTCCAAATGAACACATGTGTACCAACAGGCCTTAATCGGCAACAGGATCTTATTTTACATTACTGATCTTCATTCATTGGTGTATTTGTATACATTTTGCTGTTGTTCTTTTCTTTTTTTTTCTTCTTTCCCTTTTTACTTTGCACTGCATTTTGTAAGTGATAGCCTTTAACATACCAGTGTGTAGCAAGGGGTGCAGCTTTTTTGATTGTATTGGCCAAACCTGACCTGTCTCCACTATATAAGATCTAGTCTTTTGCATTTTCTCTGTCATGAGTAAGGATCGTGATGTAAAGATCCGAAACGCGTTGACGTATAAGCATGTACGGATTTTAAAGAGCACTGTATGAAATAAAAGTATTACCAAGTGATAGAAGCTGGATATTCCTCGCTTTTTATGTGTTTACCCCCTGGTTCCTGGGATTTTTCCGTGCTTCTGCTGTGGTGAAGACCAGGTGAGCTCCAACACTTTTGGACTGTGATTACATTTTCTTAATGAGCCTTAAAGGACATATTGTCCTTGACCATAGTTACAGCTCCAGACTTTGGTACAGTCATGAACTGTACCAGACACCGACAGGCTCAACTTCTCCTGTACCTACGTATGCAGCTTTTTTAGAGAAGTAGTGATGGCCTGGGACAGACTCTTCACCTTGGCTCGGCACAAGCCATAGGTTCTCTGAAATGTGCAGAGCCAACCACATGGTAAGGTAGGGATTGTAGTACCAGCAACTTGGCTAGGAGCACGTTCAGCTTCTGCACTGCTGGATGAGTGCACGCATACTGTTGTCTTTTTGCAATCGCCTCTGTGATCAATTGCTGGTGAAACATGAAATGAGGAGTAGAAGGCTAATCAGGACCAGTAGACCATGGGAAGTAAACACAACTTTCTTCTGTTGAGATGGTGGAGCCCTGACTGCTGGAGAAGGGGTGCAGGCTGCTGAGAAATGCATCAGACTGTACCACTACATTAGCACCATTGTTTTCCCAAGCTACTTTATGGTTACTCAAGGGCTGTGGTGACAACATTGGCACCCTGGCTGCGCTTCACTGTTCCCCTACAGATCTTACATACGGCCATGCTGACATCCTCCGGCAACTTGATGAAAAAATCCCGCACAGGTGAGTATGGCATTTTACCCCTACCACTGATTGATGACTGCTTGAAAAATATATTTGCCGTTCAGTGGTGCAGTTATATGTTATAAAGCCCTTTTTGTCGTGTAATAGTGGCTAAATAAATATATATTTGCCGTTCTGCAGTGCAGTTATATGTTCTAAAGCCTTTTGTGGTGTGTATAAGTGGAAAAAGAAAAATATATTTGCCATACAGTGGTGCAGTTATATGTTCTAAAGCCTTTTGTGGCGTGTATTAGTGGCAAAAGAAAAATATATTTGCCGTTTAGCGGTGAAGTTCCATTGTACTACAGCCATTTACAGGGTGCATTAATAGGATAGATATGTACGTCCTATTTGCCGTTCTGCGGTGAATTGTGATTGTTATATTTATTTTTTTGGGGTGTATTAACAGCAAAAAGAATATGTCTTATTAGCCGGTCTGCAGTAAACCGACATTGTTATACTGCCATTGTTGGGGTGTATTAATGGGAAAAATAAGTACGTGTTTTTAGCCGTTCTGTGGTGAATTTACATTGTCATACAGACATTGTTGCGCTGTATTAATAGCAAAAATAAGTATGTGTTATTAGCCATTCTGCGGTGAATTTACATTACAGTGGTGAAATTTTTTTGTGAAACAGCCTTTTTTGGGAAAATTGGTCAGTAGCTGTAACTATGGTCAAGAACAATATATGTCCTTTACAGCCCACTGGGTAAATGTGGTTCCTGCCCAGCCACACCAGCAACTTGTCCAGGTGATGCTGCTTCTCACATCGTTGGTCCTGCGACAATGTACGCCTTCCATCCTCCACCGTATCCTCTGCCTCCACTTTAGGGACAATTCACAGTGATCCTCCAGCATACCACATGTGCAGGGCACAGCGGTGTCAGGCTGGTTTACACCTTGTTTGCCTGAGCGAACGGAGTCACACAGGGGAGGAACTGCTCCGTGTCCTTCATCAAGAAATTTAAACTCAAAATTGGAACCTTGGTGACCGACAACGTCAAGAACATGGTGTCGGTGCTGCGTCAAGGAGGGCTGAGCCATGCGCCCTGCATCGCACACATGTGCAATCTGGTCGTCAAGCGGTTCTTAAAGTCTTCCACCCATCCTAAAAATGGCCATGAAACTTTGCATGCATTTCAGCCACTCGTACACCGCAAAACACACCCTCCTTGAGCTGCAGCGGCAGAACGGCATTACCCAACATAGGCTGATATGTGACGTTTCCACCCGTTGGAATTCCACCCTCCATATGTTGGACCGAGTGTATGAACAGAGAAAGGCCATAAACGATTTCTTGATGATCCAAGAGGACAGGAGTACTCCCCTGTGTAACTTCGATGTCAGCCAGTGGCAGCTCATGTGTGACACCTGCCATTTGCTCAGGCCCTTTGAGGGGGCCACGTTATTTGTCAGTCGCCAGGACTACGGGATGAACAATGTCATTCTACTGCTTCATGTCCTGGAACAGATGCTGGTAAATGTAGCTGTCAGGGGACTGGAGACATGGCGCCTACATCTCATGGCCACATGAGCCCTGTGGGGGCTGAACTGGAGGAGGAGGACTTTGGAGCACAAGCAATGTGGAGCAAAATATGTGGTTTTTCTACACAGGTGACAGGAGAGGAGGAGCAGAAGCAACCAGAGGAGCTACAGGGCGATGAGGAAGACGAGGCAGAGGACCCAGACAAACCGTGGCAGTATGCAGTGAAGATGGAGGCAGGGAGTCCCTTTGAGTCACTTGCACAAAAAGCCCGATGCATGCTTACTTGCTTGCGTAGTAACAGCCGAATTGTCAGTATTCGGCAGAGAGATGACTTCTGGCTCACCACCATGTTGGACCCTCGCTATCGGTCCAAAATAGGGGCCTTTTTTTACACCCGCTATGTAAAAAATGGTTCATGGCTCACTCTGCCATGGTTGCTGTGGCAGGGTGGGGGGGGGGGGGTAGGAGCAGTTCCAGCTCTATCATCAGCAACTTGAGTCTAGAGTCGCTGATGAGCAGCTTTCTTCACCCGCCTAGTGAAGAAACTACTCACCAGCATCAGCAGCTAGACCTGGAGCAGGACCTGAACCAGCAGGTGGTGGCATACTTTGACAGCACCCTGCCACCCCACATTGAAAATCCGCAGGACTACTGGCTAGCCAAACTGGATTTTTGGTTGCAACTGGAAGAGTTTGCCCTGGAAAAGCTATCCTGCCCGGCCAGCAGTGTGGCATCAGAGCGGGTGTTTAGAGCAGCGAGGGGCCATAGTTACCCCAAGAAAACCTCGCCTGTCCACCAAAAATAAGGAGAGACTGACCTTTGTCAAGATGAATCAGGTGTGGATCAGCCAGGATCTCCACCCACCAATGTCTGATGCATCAGACTAGATAATCCATGGTGCCACACCAACACTTTGACAAAAGTGTGTCGAATCAGCTGACGACGGTGTAAAAGGAGGGCCCTTCTTCTTGGCGCTAACATCGACCTGTAGGGCTGAATTCATACTTGAGTTATTTGGTCAGTTTTGGCCCCGTGACTGCCTGATGAATCAGACTAGATCATCCATGGTGCCACACCAACACTTTGACAAAAGAGACAGGTTTCTTCTGACTACCTGCCTCAGCTACTATTCTGATGCTGCTACCCGCCTGATGCCACACATCTGATGCCAAGTGCTCCTTCTTACACCCACCATCGTCAGCGGGTACTGTTATTGTCACCCACCTCCCCACTCTGTCACCTTGCCACTCTGTGGCCTCCTGATGCTGCTGCCACCTTCACACTATGTCACCTTTCCACACTGTGGCCTCCTCATGCTGCTGCCACCTCCACACTGTGTCACATTGCCACTCTGTGGCCTCCTATTGCTGCTGCCACCTCCACACTATGTCACCTTTCCACACTGTGGTCTCCTGATGCTGCCGCCACCTCCACACTGTCATTGTGCCACTCTGTGGCCTCCTCCTGATGCTGCTGCCCCCATCTCCACACTCTGTCACCGGATCAATCTGTTGCCTCCTCATGCTGCAGCCACCTCCACACTTTGTCACTGAGTCACTCTGTGGTCTCCTGGTGCTGCTGCCACCTCCACACTATGTCACCTTGCCACTCTGTGGCCTCCTCATGATTCTGCCACCTCCACACTATGTCACCTTGCCACTCTATGTACTTCTGATGCTGCCACCACCTCCACACTGTCATTGTGCCACTCTGTGGCCTCCTCCTGATGCTGCTGCTGCCACCTCCACACTCTGCGGAGAGCGCTTCTTTTTGGCGCTAACATCGACCTGTAAGTTCATGCTTGAGCTATTTGGTCAGTTTTGGCCCCGTGACTGCCCAAATAAGTTAATTGTGCAGTGATTCTAAAAGCAACGCCTGTCATCTGCATGTCATACTGACTCACAGTAATATTTCACTACCAGAGCATACTCCCTATGCGTGTTACTGCAAGGCACAGTGTTCTACACTATTATAAAGGCTCTCTGCAGCCGGGAAATTGCAGTTTTTTAACTAAATTTGCCACGAATAAATTCGGATCGAACTGAATTTTTTCAAAAAATTCGGCAAATCGGTAGAATCGAACTTTTTAAAAATTCGCTCATCTCTACTGACAGGCATGCTAAAAAAGCAGTAAGACGCAAACTCTGGTAGGGATAGAATAGGAGCTGGAATGGAGACATCTTAATAAATGAGTAATATAATATACCAAGCCAAGTGCAGACACATGTTGCAGAATGTACATTTGGAAAGAAGGCAAAATGCTATGTGAATAAGGTCATCAGTATAGGTATTACAAATCGGTCTTAAGGTTCATTCAATTAGGAGACCTGCCCCTCTGCACACCTCAGTAGGGTTTGTCTCCAATTACCTTTTCTTTTGGTCTGGTCAACCCTTTCAATTTCTTTTACCTGCAAGGTCTGTGTGTTGCTTTGGTGGCTGTGCACACAATTTGCAGCTGCACCTGACAGGTTTTCAATTGAGGATTTTTAATACTGTTGAAGTATACACCAATGCCTTTTTTAAGGCTGTCGGTGGAACACCAAATCGTACATTGGATCCTGCATTCAATACATTCAATAACATAAATAATATAATTGGTGTTGCAGGTAATAAAAGTATTGATATTGTGACAATAGTTATTTGCTGTTGAGGTCACAGATTTGCAGGGTGTGACGTATTTGCATATATTACATCTGTTGTGACTATATTTATATAGACATTTGCATGTAAGCCAGTGTTGTGCATATTTGTTAATGTGACTGTTTGGAGACCCATACATAGAGGGAGCTAAAGTATTACCTATCGTGACACCCCATTTGGCCACAAATCTGCATCCATTCTTGAGGATATTTTAAATTTGGGGATCATCATCCAAAATCGGTAAATATATTTTGAGGAGATGAACAATCTGATCATATTCTAAGTAACAGTTAGTAGAAAAAGTAACTAAATCAGTATTGCGATTGGTGGTGTTCCATTTTGTTGGGGAGTTTTTTGTGACAAGGGCATCAGTGAGTAAATGTTCTCTATTTTTGGTGACTGCAATGTTTTGGCACGGCTAAGAGACCAAATGGGGTAGCCTCTTTCTTGGAGGCTATCATCAATGATGACATATTCCTTGTGAAAATTCCTAGTGTCTGAACATGGCATGTAACTCACCAATGTACTCCTATACTGGGATGCTGCGAATTCTGTGTTTGGGATGGCAGCTGCTTGCAGTCAAAATAGCATCACATGCTCTGGGTTTTTAATATAACTTGGTAATGACTCGGTTTTGAAAAAAATCACTAATCAGGGTTAGATCCAGAAAGGAAATTTCATATGGATGGCTATTTAGGTGAAAATAAGTGAAAAATTATTATTTAAAATTGTTTAGTGTCATCTGCAAAAACTGATATATTACTTAGCAAGATCTTATACAAGGTCCTTAATAAATAATATTCAAGACAATACTGATCCCTGTGGTACCACACCAGTGACATTGACCCAATCTGAGTGTGTACCACTAATAACCACCCTCTGTATTCTATCACTGAGCTAGTTACCCACATACACAAATTTTCTCCCAATCCAAGCATTTTAATTTTATATACTAGCCTTTTATGTGGCACAGTATCAAATGCTTTGGAGAAGTCAAGATATATGACATCGGTTGAGTTACCCCAGTCAAGTCTAGAACTTACCTCCTCATAGAAACTGATTAAGGGCCCTTGCACACGACCGTATGCCCTCCGAGACATACGGTCCGTGAGTGGGCCATATGTCCCGGAGTAGCATTGATCGCGCGCATGGGAGCGCACAGCATCATACATTACAATGATGCTGTGCACAGCGGGCCACCCACGGTGCTATTGTCCTAAGATCATATGAGTGAGGGACAATAGTCCTACGGGTGGCCCGAAGTGCACAGTATCACAGTAACCTATGATGCTTTGCACTCCCCTGCTCACGATCAATGCCGCTCCGGGACATATGGCCCGCTCACGGACTGTATGTCTCGGAGGGCATACGGTCGTGTACAAGGGCCCTAAGGCAGATTTCACATCACTGTTTCATTTTCCATTTTTCCAATCCGTCAGAAGAACAGAAAAAAAACTAAAAATTGGATCCTGTAAAATAAAAAAAAACAACGATCTCAACGGATCTCAGACAGAAATAGCTCAAACGGATGACAAATGTGCAAAACTGATGCACAGTATCTGTTTTTTTTTTACAGGATTCAGTTTTTTTTTATGTTTCTCTAACGGATCAGAAGAACAGAAAATAAAATGGTGATGTGGTTACTACACTTAAATAACTTGCTCCTCTTTTCAATGGCCAGATCACCAGCTTAAATATTCTGGGGTATTTCTGCCTAAACACCCTACTAAATTATTCTCTACTAACTACCTACCCTGGATTCATAAATTTCAGATGCATTTAGAGTCTCTCAAACTACCTTTTGTTTTTCGGATAGGCAGAAAAAATTACCTGAAGACATATATCCTTCCTCAGCTTCTATATGTTCTTCAAACAGTAAATTCTTTTTGCCTTAACACATTTTTTGACAGCATTCACCGCTTGTTCACTCGGTTTCTTTGGAAAAGCAAGCCTCCACAACTTCCACATAATTGATTTTAACACCCTTCCTAGGGGGCAAGGCCTTTCCTAACCCATTGCTGTATTATAGGGCAAACCAACTGAGTAGATGGGTGACAAGAAAACTGTTATAGGACACTGACTAGGTGGTACAGGACCCTGGAATTTCTTCATAGACCTATCCGAATGTTCCGACCATTTGTTCAAGATGCAGTATGCATCCTGGATCTTTATCCTACCGTATTTTTTGCCCCATAAGATGCATTTCCCCCCCTCAAAAGTAGGGGGGGAAATTCCCCTGTATTTAATGGGGCGAATACTGATGAAGCGCTTCTGTTATGGAAGCGCTCAATAGTACCGGAGGACCGGGAAGCAGTGAAGTCTCTGTACTCACCGCTTTCTGGTCCTCGGCTGATGGCTATGCAGGGCTGCGCACAGCGCAATTGCACTCTGTGAGCTAAAGCTGTGCGCAGCCTTCACAGCACAGCCGACAGCAGGAGGAAGAGGATCACAATTTTTTTTAAGTTTTCTGTGGCATGGGGGCTCATATGGGGCTGCTAAGAAGCATGGAGGCACATATGGTGACTGCGCATAGGCATGGGGGTTCATATGGTGGTTGTACATAGGCATGGGGGCTCATATGGGGCTGCTAAGAGGCATGGGGGCTCATATGATGGCTGCTAAGAGGTATGGGGGCTCATATGGGGGCTGCTAAGAGGTATGGGGGCTGCTAATAGGCATAGGGGCACATATGGGGGCTGCTTAGAGGCATGGGGACTTCTAAGAGGCATGGGGGCTGCTAAGAGGCATGGGGGCTGATGAGAGGCATATGGGAGCTGATAAGAGGCATGGGGCTCTTATCTGAGGTCTGATCTGAGGTCTTACTGGGGTCTTATTAACATTGGGGGTTTGATAGGGGCTGTGAGCTGAGGTCTGAGAAACATTGGAGTTCTGACTGCTGGTCTGACCTGAGGGCTAATGAAAAATCTTTTTATTCTTATTGTTCTCCTCTAAAACCTACAGGTATATCTGGTGCTCATGTCCACTTATTCAGCTGTATTGGAAACAAAATACAAAATCACCAGTTGTCTGGTCTCATTGACACCTACACTTATTTTACTCTGGTTACCCTCTGGCAATTATCATCCTAAAAGCAATGATCTTTTAACACAATTACTCACTACAGCAAAATTGCTCATTCCCCCTTCACTTGAGGTCTTTGCAGCCTCCCGGTATTCCATGGTTGCTTATTAGTAGAATGGAGGAACTCCTGAGTTGGCAACTTTGTAAACATAGCAAATTCCAAAAGATCTGGAGCATCTGACTTAGATTTTTTGCCCGCAACCCCTTACCATATTTCCTTTGACTCCTTTCAACTTCTAATACCTAAGGGCTTCTTGTTTAATTTAGTGCACCCATGATTTTATTTCTCACCTCACTCTGGGAGCGGAGATTAACTCACCTCATAAAATGAATACGCATTTCTACAGCTAATAGGGATCTATGTTGAAAGTTTATGTTTTAATTATTTTGATCACAATTACATGGCCTAGTATTCTCAGTGTAGCATTTCAGATATTGCTCTATTATTATGTACTACTGTACTTATGTACTACTGAACTTGCTCAGTTAGAGTTGGTGGGGAGACAGCCAGTAGGATATTTGCTGCTTGATGCACGTGATCAGTTGTGTGGCTACTCTCTACCAGGCCAATCAGCTCTGACACAGTACAGCAACTTTTCACTTTACACATATGAAAGGAAGGGGGAGTGATGCACTGTCCTGCTGCTGTCGATGAAGTGTGGATGTCCATGGAGGAGTATGTGGAGTAGGCGGATAAGTGGCTGGTATGGGAAACGTGGAGGTGTCAATAAGACCTCGTGTGCTGCCACGCAGTTACATTTATATAGTTTAATTCATTGAACCATTTCATATGCAGTATTTCTATATGTGGTTATATGCTCCCATTTAGTGCCCATTTCTGGTACTGCAGTTGTTTTCTTGTTCTTCATACCTATGACTCATTTCCTTTCTATGCTCCCCCCTTCTTCTGTGTACTTCACTTCCTGTATCTCCATATTGCTTCAGCCTCATGAATCAGGTACACATGTATTCTCATGTACGCTAATAAAAGCATCATCTTTTGACTGCACAATACCGGAATCCATCTGTTCTGCTGTTCTCTGTCATCTGATGTACAGAATAAAGCAACTTACATGGATAGACATGGTGTTGGTGAGTTTAAGCTATCTGATAAGGATTGTCTGCAGTGATTATATCTGCTTATACAGGCCAGACATAGAGGTCTCACTAGAGATAAATTGCTATTACAACAATCGGAGTCAGAATAGTCAAAAGATGCATAGAATTCCTACAGCCTGCTATGTATATGTGTATGCCTAATCTGCAATCAAGCTCAGTGCCATCCACCATCTTGTGAAAGCACATGGTCACACAAGCTTACTGCACTTCAAGTGAATGTTGAAAACTGTTTCTCTACATTGAACTTTGTTACCTCACCTGTCTAAGCTGCTGTTCGTGTTCTTAAAAAGACAGTACTATTTTTTCACAAAACCGTAAAAAATGTCTACACAAGGCTATGAACACTCTTTTATGGCTGAACCAACGCAGATACATCATGCCTCTGAACCGGCAGACGTACAGGAAGCAGATTCTGCAGATATTACTGAACAGAGTGTAAGACCCAAACGTACAATAAAACCAACACAGAAACTCAGAGAAAACTATGAAGCCACTAGAGATGAGTTCTCCAGCAATCTGTCAGACCTCTGGGACAGAACCTGCATCTCAGTTTTGTCACACTTTAATGATCAACCAGCTAAAATAAGAGACGCTATAAATCGCCTATTTGCTGTGTATGTACGCTACCAGCAGCTTCCTGCAAAATACTCAGCTTTCTTGCAGGACTCTAATATAGAGGATTCTTCAGCAGAACTGACCAGGACTGATGCGCTGAACCAACAAAAGGATCTTGCACTGCAAAATGCTAAGTTAAAGGCAGAACTCAACTGCAGGCGACCAGATCTCATAGATCTGTAAGAGGTGTAATTGATGTATGGGAGGGTTAAAGAGGGAGCGTCTGTTTCTTAGGAAAGTTGTACGAGAAGGAACATACTATTTAACTGTTATTGTTGAATTGTTATATATAAATGAAAATTGTTATTCATAATGTCTCTTGATCACTGTAAGCCGGTAGGGGTGTAGTGAGGAGAGTTGGCCACTAGAGGGACCCCTAGTATAGGTATAAAAGGCTTAGTGAGGGAGGAGGAAGTTAGTTCAGTTTGAGTTCAGTTTGAGTTCAGTTGGAGTTCAGGCCCCTGAGCCTGGTGAAGACAGGGAAACCTGGGCCTACGGCCTGGGAAAGGGTGTGCAGTTTGAGGAAACAGCCGGAAGGGTCCTGCCTGGAGGTGAATATATACAGCTGGAGATAGGAGGACGCCAGTTCCTAGGGCCAAGTGGAATAATACCCTTAGGCCGGGCTGAGAAACTGAGGAACAGAACAGGGAAGGAAAGAATCACTGGATCAGAGAGAGCAGAGCCGGAGTGAGGAGAAACACAGGAAGGGCGCAGGGATCAAGAGATAAATTATCCATGTCCTGCATTGATGGCCCGTTGGTGTACCGTTTACTGAAAAGGTCTGCTGAGACAAAAAGGTGATTGTTCCCTGTTGAAGTGTGTGGCCGGCAGAGGAATCTGCCTGATGTTGTGGAACGCTTTGCAACCCTTAAGTAAAGACATTGACAATTTAACTGAATCGCCTGGTCTTCAATTATTCCCGCTAGCAGGGGAGTGCTACAGCTGCTAAACACTTGCACCAGCATCTTGATCAGAGGACGGAAGGGATCCGTAATTCCATCGATAGCATACCTCTCAGGTGGGTGACGCACTGCACCACAACACCCAGCATGCCCTGGTCCCCCCTGACCCCTAGGTAGCTTACAACTTGGCGTAGTCGGCAGGATCAACGCGTTTCTGTGGTGCAGGGAAACGTGAACTCCGTGCCTTGGACCATTCTGCCCAGTGTGATTAGTGACTGTGACTTTTATTTAATGTTGGGCCAAAGGAAGTGTATCTAAAGTGCCCCAGAAGTGCTGTGTGGAGTAGCGCTGGCCTGGGTGAAGAACTAGATCGTTACAGAGTGATTGGTGTACTATGGTGGAGCGGCTTGCTGTCAGTGAATTGAAGAAAAGTGTTTTCAAGATGGCTGCCGGCGCTGAAGGAATTCTGTCTGCGCCATCACTAACTGCTGAGGCGCGAAACTTTGCCGCCAAATTCCTCCAGGGAGGAGGAGGGGACTGTATAATGTGCCTGTCCAGTGAAGTGAAATCCTGTGAAGATGCCGCCGGCCCTATTGCGGAGTACCTAGGGGGTGGATCTGTCTGGGGGCGTGGTCTTCTGTGCCTGCGTGTAGAGAGAGCAGAGCGAGAGAAGATGGCGGAGCCCCGTGAGACGGAGAAATTCATGGAGGGCCTACCCGAGCTGGCGGTGGCGGGGTGGGGAGCTGCCCCACCTGGTTCTCCTCTTGCTGAGGAGTGGAGTGGTCCCGAGGAGTGGGCCGGTCTGATCCGGTGGCAGGGCCCGAGAGACTATGACTATGAACGTCACCCCGCGTGGCCGGCGCTTATGGAGGAGCTGCGTACGGTAGTCGTGGCCTGGACCGTTGATAGGAAAAAGAAAGAGGAAGAGATGGCAAAATTCCGGTACGACTTCCCGGCCAGCAGGACCCAGCCCATGGAGCGGCGGATTGGAGTGGTCCTGGAGTTTGACGTAGAGAGGGGCTACGGATTTATTAAAGATCTGCAGACCCGAAGGGACTTCTATGTGAATCGCCGGTCGGTGAAAAGGTCATATTTGCCATGCCATCTGCATAACCTAGAAGTGGGAGAGACTGTGGGATTCACGCCTGCTGAGGGTCCCCGTGGAGCCTATGCCATTGCGATTAGTCGGCCCAGAGGCCTACCGGAGGGATGGGAGGAAGATGAGAGAAACCGGCCCTTCCCCCTATCCGGTCCGGACAACCCTGCGGAGAAACAGCGACACCGAGAGAGGCCGGCCAGCCCCCGAGTTCCTTCGAGAAATCCGGAGATGATCCTTGGAACAACCCCGGGTGCCGCCTGGATGGAGGTGGCAGCGGAGTCTTGCGATGTGCCGAGGCCTGCGGCTACAACGACTGTGACTGTTGCTGAAGAGGTGGAAGTTCTCGCAGTGCCTGAGTTACCTGCTAAGGGTAGGACGGCGACACCGGCCCACAGGCAGCAGGTATACTGGGTGGAGAGGGTCCCCGACAGCGATGAGACCCGGTTGAGGCCTCTCCCCAGGTCCGTTGAGGAGGCCCGGGCAATACCGCGGCGGCCTTTGAGAATCGTCACTGCTGACGGGTTCCAACTGTGGCCAGCTCTACCAGAGCAGTTGTTGTATGTCACCAAGGATGACTCCTCGGAAAGCGAGCCGGAGGAGTACGACACGTACTTGTGAAAAATGGAACGTGTCTAAACTTGTTGTTTAACAGGAGCCATGTGTTTGCCAGGCTGGTGGAAGCTTACTGCCAGTCCCCCCCACGGACGGTGGCAGCGTTGTCTAGGAACTGCCCCAGGAGTACCAGCTGCTCCCAGCCTGACCTGCTGTTGCATTATGTTGTGTCCTAGTTGTGCTAGTTGTACTTTATTTCCCTGTTTTAACCCCCCTTTAAGGTTGACAGGGATCTGCGTATGTCAGCGTTTTATAGGGACCGCAGAGTTTGCCAGGATAACGTGCCCCTTGTTAGAACTCTGCATTGTTTTAGATAAATGCTGCTGACATACGGTGTTTGCAACTGTTTTAAGGTAAAGGTGCCCAGAGGTGGACTTTCAGGTGTGGACCTCTTTGTTTTATATTTATATGTATATAATATGAGGACTGTTGTATGTATAAAGGACTATCCTGGCGTACGCTGTGCCAGGACAACGCCTTGTTCCAGACCTGTTTTCTGTGAGAAGAGGACGGCGCCCCTGTCATTGAACTTTATCCCTTGCCAGTGGATCTGGATGTGAAAAGTTGAGAGCAGATGTTATGCGTTGTTGGGTATATGCATATATGTGCCTGCTAACTTTTTATTGACAGGATCCGGATAGGTAGAGCTAGGGAGCACGGGGACGTGCTCAAGTTAAGCGGCGGGGAATGTAAGAGGTGTAATTTATGTATGGGAGGGTTAAAGAGGGAGCATCTGTTTCTTAGGAAAGTTGTACGAGAAGGAACATACTATTTAACTGTTATTGTTGAATTGTTATATATAAATGAAAATTGTTATTCATAATGTCTCTTGATCACTGTAAGCCGGTAGGGGTGTAGTGAGGAGAGTTGGCCACTAGAGGGACCCCTAGTATAGGTATAAAAGGCTTAGTGAGGGGAGGAGGAAGTTAGTTCAGTTTGAGTTCAGTTGGAGTTCAGTTGGAGTTTAGGCCCCTGAGCCTGGTGAAGACAGGGAAACCTGGGCCTACGGCCTGGGAAAGGGTGTGCAGTTTGAGGAAACAGCCGGAAGGGTCCTGCCTGGAGGTGAATATATACAGCCGGAGATAGGAGGACGCCAGTTCCTAGGGCCAAGTGGAATAATACCCTTAGGCCGGGCTGAGAAACTAAGGGACAGAACAGGGAAGGAGAGAATCACTGGATCAGAGAGAGCAGAGCCGGAGTAAGGAGAAACACAGGAAGGGCGCAGGGATCAAGAGATAAAGTATCCATGTCCTGCATTGATGGCCCGTTGGTGTACCGTTTACTGAAAAGGTCTGCTGAGACAAAAAGGTGATTGTTCCCTGGTTAATTGTGTGGCCGGCAGAGGAATCTGCTTGATGTTGAGAAACGTTTGCAACCCTTAAGTAAAGACATTGACAATTTAACTGAATCCCCTGGTCTTTAATTATTCCCGCTAGCAGGGGAGTGCTACAGCTGCTAAACACTTACACCAGCATCTTGATCAGAGGACGGAAGGGATCCGTAATTGCATCGATAGCATACCTCTCAGGTGGGTGACGCACTGCACCACAACACCCAGCATGCCCTGGCCCTGACCCCCAGGTAGCTTACAGATCCACCTCAACCAAGCACACTGCACTTTCTTCCAGATCATCTCGCTCCAGAAGTTCAACATTAAGCAAAAAGCTAATAGAGGCCCGCGCTGATGCTGAATCAAAAAAGGCGCAAAGCTCTTTTACCAAGAAAGCAAGCAGAGGTAGAGGCACGCAAGGTAGCTCAACAAGCAGAAATGGAAGCACACAGGGCAGCTCAACAAACAAAGATGGAAACTCAAAGCAAAGCTCTCCAAGCACAAAGGGCAGCTGTCATGCCCTGCTCTTGTGAGGTGCGGAGGTCTGTCAGGTTGGCAGCACGTGTGTAGTGTTTTCTGTTTACTTGGAGTGAGCTGTACCTGTCTCCCTTCAGGTGCACTGGGTGGAGTCGTTTGTGTGAGTTTAAATCACGCACCTACCCAATGTCCCTTGCGGGTTATAGCTTCTTTATCACTCTGAGAAAAGGTGGATTGCTGTTTCTGCTCCGCTTCAAAGATAAGTGTATTTTTGGTTTCCCTTTGTGTTCTGTCTAGGCTGTTAGTTAGACACCTGCTTCCTCCAGGATTATAGGAAGCAGGCTGCCTTTTTCCCCCCTTGTCCACTATCTTGTCTTACTACTAAGGAAAAACTTGATTTGCTCATAAAGTGGCTGGGACCAGAATCTGCAGGCCATGTTAAAAGACTCAGAACAGTAAATGTTGACCACCCAGATGCAGGTCGTAGCTGCATGGGCAAGACTTGAGCAAGCCTATGGTAGTTTTGAGACCATAGAAAGCGCTCTATTCAAGTGACTGCAAAACTTCCCAAAAATAGGGTACAAAGACTATCGCAAGCTCCAAGATCTAAGTGACCTCCTCATGGAGCTAGAGTTGGCAAAGGCTGACCCGCGTCTACCTGGACTAAGCTTCTTGGACACCGCTCATGTTGTCAACCCAGTGGTGTCTAAACTGCCTGCAAAAGAAATGGGCACAACAGGGCTCAAGATACAAAAGAGACTATAATGTATCCTTTCCTCCATTCTCATACTTCTGCAGGTTCATTAGTGATCAAGCCTGGATGAGAAACGATCCCAGCTTCAGCTTCAGTGAACCCAACCTGCCTGCTTTATCCTCATCATCATCAAGGTATGATAACACAGCAGCTGAAGAGAGACTTAAATAGAGCAATATCTATTAAAAGGACAGACATCTCATCCTTCACAACCTCACCTACTGATCAGGGCGTTGTGGATGACAGAGATAAAGACCCTAATCGTCAGTGTCCTATTCACAAGAAGCCTCACCCTCTTAAGAAATGTTGTGGGCTTAGAGCAAAGACTTTACAAGAGCGCAGGGAGATTCTCCAGAAACATGGCAAGTGCTGTGCTTCTTATAGCCATTTTGCTAAAGACTGTAAAGTTGTCATCGAGTGCATAGAATGCAATAGCAACAGACATGTTACAGCCATGCATCCTACTTCACTTCCGGACAACCCACAGCAGCTACCTACCATTACTCCCATTTAAAATCATGGACAGAAGTCTGTGGAGAAGGCAAAGACCACAAATGCTGTGCCAAGATATGCCTAGTCAAGATATACCCAGAGAGTCATCCTGAGAAAGCTGCTAGGATGTATGCCATAATAGATGAACAGAGCAACAGATCCCTGCTTAAGCCTAAATTCTTTGAGATCCTTGGCATAGAGGGTCATGCCACACTCTCAGAACCTGTTCTGGTCATGTAGAGACCTTCGGCAGAAGGGTTGATGGGTTAATGGTCTCTCATATCAACGAGGTAGAGGGCATACTCCTACCAACGTTAGTCGAGTGCGACCAGATACCATATGAAAGGGAAGGATCCAGAAGCCGCGTATCAACATCCTCATTTAAGGCACCTTGTTGATGAGAGTCCTGCAGTGGACAAGAGTGCTGAAATCTTAGTTCTGTTAGGAAGGGACATTCTCAGAGTACATAAAGTACGCGACCAGTGCGATGGGCCTGACGCCGCCCCTTATCCACAGAGACTTGACCTAGGCTGGGTAATATGGGGCGATGTATGCTTAAACAAGATGCGTACGTCATCTGACATCCACTCCTTCAAGACCTACATGTTGGGAAATGGACGTACATCCCACTTCAAACAGTGCCCTTACCATTATGAAGTTAAGGAGAAGCTTCTTGACATCATCCAAGAACCTGATCTTACTCCTGTCCTTTATGATGACAACCTAGGTACCACAGTGTTTTGTACTACAAGTGAGGACAACAAAATAGCCTTGTCAGTTGAAGACAGAGAATTCATCAAAATAATGGACATGGAATTCTTTCAGGATGAGTCTAACTGGGTTGCACCATTACCTCTTCGAGCTGCAAGGGCCAAACTTCCAAACAATTGTGAACAGGTTCTATCCAGATTCAACTCACTTCAACGAACGCTAAAGAACAGACCTGAGATGAAGGACCATTTCATCTCCTTTATGAAAAGGATCTTTGAAAATGATCACGCTGAACCAGCGCTACCACTTCAAAGACACGATGAGTGCTGGTATCTGCCTTTCTTCAGAGTGTATCATCCATGTAAGCCAAAACAAATCAGCATAGTATTTGACTCCAGTGCCAAGCATCAAGGCATATCCCTAAACAATGTTCTTCTCTTTGGCCCGAATCTAACCAACAACCTTGTAGGCGTACTTATGAGATTTAGAAGAAAACCAGTTGCCATAACTGCTAATTTTGAGCAAAAGTTTCATTGCTTCATTGTACGCGAAGATCATAGAAACTTCCTAAGGTTTCTGTGGCACTGTAACAACAACATGGACAATGAGATTATTGAATACTGCATGAAGGTGCATGTTTTCGGTAATAGTCCCTCACCCGCTGTTGCAACATACGGTTTGCGAAGGACTGCCCTTGTTGGAGAAAAGGAGTATGGCGAGGATGCTCGACACTTCGTTGTAAGAGACTTTTATGTTAACGATGGACTTAAGTCTTTACCTACAGACGAAGAAGCCATAGATTTGCTCCGAAGGATACAAGGTATGCTTTCTGAGGCTAACCTCAGACTACATAAGATTGCCTCCAACAGTGTTGCTGTTATGAAAGCCTTTCAACCTGGCGATCATGCCACAGGGTTTAAAGACTTAAATCTGGGAATGGACATGCCACCTGTACAGAGAAGTCTGGGCCTACGGTGGGACTTTCAGTTTTCAAGTCAGCTCTGCAGACAAGCCATTTACCAAGCGTGGTGTTCTGTCAGTAGTGAACAGCTTATACGATCCAATGGGATTTGTGGCTCCCATCACCATACAAGGTAAAGCCTTACTTAGACGGCTCTCAGAGCCTATTAACCACATCCTAACCGCCTAACGCAGGGATACGTCCTGCGGGCGGCCGGGATGTTCCTCCTTGACGCGTCGGCGCGTCATCTCGCAAGAGGTGAGATTTTCTGTGAACGCGTGCTCGCACGTTCACAGGATCGCGTCCGGAGGAAGTTTTACTACAGCCCACCAGCGCTGATCATGCGCTGGCAGGCTGTAGATGTTAGAAAAACGCCATCTAAATCGCATATCAGACGCTGTTTTGTAAACAGCGTCTGATATGCCTGCTGCCTGCTCCTCTGGTGGTCCCTTTTGCTTGGGACCACCAGAGGACACAGGCAGCTAAAGTAAGTGCACCAATCACCACACCCCCCCCCGTCACTGATTAACCCCTGATCACCCTATGTCACCCCCCTGATCACCCCTTGTCACCGCCCCTGTCACTAATCACCCTCCTGTAAGGCTCATTCAGACATCCGTATGTCTTGCGGATCTGCGGATCCCCAAAACACGGACATCGGCAATGTGCTTTCCGCATTTTGCGGATTCGCACATTGCCAGAACTATATAGAAAATGTCTTTTCTTGTCCGCAATTGCGGACAAGAATAGGACATGCTCTATCTTTTGCGGAGCTGCGGCCTGATGTTTCGAGGCCGAAACCCGGAAGTTCGCGGCCGCAGCTCCGCAAATGCATCACCGCCGGCCCCATTCACACTGAATGGATCCGCATCTATTCCGCAGAATTGCGGAATAGATGCAGACATTTTTGCGGACGTGTGAATGGGGCCTTACTTCGCAAGCACTCCTATGTCCTTTCCCCTCTTTTTTTATTTTTTTTGCACATTTTTTGGCAGAGATTTTTTCATCCACATTGATCGATGCGAATGAAGAAATCTGTGCCGTTAATTTTTTTTTTTCAGCCCAGAGGCTGAACGGAAAAAAAAATCTCATTGCCCGTATGCTCAAAATAAGGAGAATAGCAGAAACTCCTAATGCTGGCCATACATGTAATGATTGCGGAGACCCTCAAATGCCAGGGCAGTATAAATACCCCACAAGTGACCCAATTTTAGAAAGAAGACACCCCAAGGTATTCCGTGAGGGGCATGGCGAGTTCATAAAAGAATTTTTTTTTTTTTGGCACAAGTTAGCGGAAATTTTTTTTATTTTTATTTTTCTTACAAAGTCTCATATTCCACTAACTTGTGACAAAAAATTAAATTTTACATAAACTCACCATACCCCTCACGGAATACCTTGGGGTGTCTTCTTTCTAAAATGGGGTCACTTGTGGGGTATTTATATTGCCCTGGCTTTTTAGGGGCCCCTAATGCGTGAGAAGTCGTTTGGAATCCAAATGCGTAAAAATGCCCTGTAAAATCCTAAAGGTACTCATTGGAATTTGGGCCCCTTTGCGCATCTTGGCTGCAAAAAAGTGTCACTCATGTGGTATCGCCGTACTCAGGAGAAGTAGGGCAATGTGTTTTGGGGTGTATTTTTACATATACCCATGCCGGGTGTGAGAAATATCTCTCAACTGTTTAATTTTTTTTATACAAAGTTGTCAGTTTACAGAGATATTTCTCTCACCCAGCATGGGTATTTGTAAAAATACACATTGCCCTACTTCTTCTGAGTACGGCGATACCACATGTGTGCCACTTTTTTGCAGCCTTGGTGCGTAAAGGGGCATAAAGTCCAATGAGTACCTTTAGGCTTTACAGAGTTGCTCACAATTTAGCCCCGCCCAAAATGCCAGCACAGTAAACACACCCCACAAATGACCCCATTTAGGAAAGTAGACACCCCAAGGTATTCACTGAGGGGCATAGTGAGTCTGTGGGAGATTTATTTTTTTTTGCCAGAAGTTAGCAGAAATGGAAACTTTATTATTATTTTTTTTCCCTCAGAAAGTGTCATTTTACGCTAACTTGTGAAAAAAAATGAAATCATACATGAACTCACCATGCCCCTCCGCGAATACTTTGGGGTGTCTTCTTTCTAAAATGGTGTCATTTGGGGGGTATTTATACTATCCTGGCATTCTAGCACCTGAAGAAACATGACAGGTGCTCAGAAAGTCAGAGCTGCTTCAAAATGCGGAAATTCACTTTTTTGCACCATAGTTTGTAAACGCTATAACTTTTACCCAAACCAATAAATATACACTTCTTGCATTTTTTTTTATCAAAGACATGTAGAACAATAAATTTAGAGAAAAATTTATATAGAAATGTAGTTTTTTAAAAAAAAATTACAACAGAAAGCGGAAAATGTCATTTTTTTGCAAAAATTGCGGTAATTTTTTATTAATATCAAAAAAAGTTAAAATGTCAGCAACAATGAAATACCACCAAACGAAAGCTCTATTAGTGAGAAAAAAAGGAGGTAAAATTCATTTGGGTGGTAAGTTGTATGAACGAGCAATAAACAGTGAAAGTGTACTGTGGTGCAGAATTGTACAACGTGGTCTGGTCATTAAGGGTGTTTAAACTAGGGGGGCTGAGGTGGTTAAAGACAGAGGCACTATTAAAACACTACACCCTAGCATTGACAATTTACTTTGGCAATAGGTAATTTATGCAGTAAAATGTCTTTCAAGTATTCATTTAATACCACTGGATCAACAATTAAGTGTTTGTAGTAATATTTCTTTGAAACACACAATCTGATCTTTGATGCGTCCACTAACATGGATAAAACTATTGCAACAGTGTTTGCAGCTAATTGGTTTTCCACTAGAATAACACTTATTCAACTATGACCTAAAATTAATGAAAACACTGGCTGATCCAACAATGCATGGGTAACCTCCAGCACTCCAGGTGCTGTGAAACTACAACTAACAACCAGCATGCACACTTGCTCTGCACTTCTTATAACTCCCACAGAAAAGAATGAAACATGCTGGGAGTTGTAGTTTCAAAACAGCTGGAGTGCCGAAGGTTTCTGACCCCTGTAGTAATGCAGGGCTTGACAAATTTCCTTGGAATCTAGGAGCCAGCTAAAAAAGTTAGGAGCCAGACGGAGCCGCGTCATAAAGCCTCCAGTAGATGCCCCCATAGTGCTTCTCCCCCCACTGCTCCATAGAGCCAACCAATGATGCATACCAGTACATAGGGCCCCTATAGTGGTCCTTCCCCTCTTCTCCATAGTGCCCCCCTCATCTCCATGTGCGAGTATATAGGGCCCCCCATAATGTGCCAGTATATAGGGCCCCCATAGTGCTTCCCCTCTTCAATTGGTTATATGACACGTCAGACGCTGCCAGCATCCAAGTGATCGCCACTGGTGGCCGCCATGACATGTGGAAACCCTTACAAGGATTACAGGGTCCGGAGGGGAGGGCAGAGAGGTCCGGAGGAGAGGGCACAGGGGTCCGGAGGAGAGGGCACAGGGGTCCGGAGAAGAGGGCAGAGGGGTCCGGAGGGCATAAACACAGCGGACACCATGACACTTTACTGAGCACTACAACCCCTAGCTGGCGCTGAGCCTCTGCAGTCCCCACATCATCACTACAACTCCCACCTGTGGCTCAGCCTCTGCAGTCTCTGTATCACTACAACACTCAGCTGGGGCTCAGCCTCTGCAGTCCCCACATCACTACAACCGCCAACTGGGGCTCAGCCTCTGCAGTCACCGAATCACTACAACCCCTAGCTCTTTTCCCCTCTTGTCATTCTCTTTCCCCCTCTTGTCATTCTCCCCCCCTCTTGTCATTCTCTTTCCCTCTATTGGCATTCTCCCCCCCCCCTTGTCATTCACTTTCCCCCTCTTGTCATTCTCTTTCCCCCTGTTGTGATTCTCTATCCCCCTCTTGTCATTCCCCCCATGGCATTCTCTTTCTCCATCTTGTCATTCTCCTTCTCCCTCTTGTCATTCCCTTTTCCCCTCTTGTCATTCTCCTCATGGCATTCTCTTTCCACATCTTGTCATTCTCCTTCCCCCTCTTGTCATTCCCTTTCCCCCTCTTGTCATTTCCTTTCCCCCCTTGTCATTCACTTTCTCCCCTTGTCATTCCCTTTCCCCCTTGTCATTCACTTTCCCCCCTTGTCATTCACTTCCCCCCTTGTCATTCTCTCCCCCCTTTGTCATTCTCCCCCCCTCCTTTGTCATTCTCTTTCCCCCTTTTCATTCTCCCCCCCCCCTTGTCAGTCTCCCCCCCCCCCCCCCTCTCTCCGCTACCTCTACTGTAGCGTGGCCGAGCTCTGTATGGTCCACGGGTACAGGAGCTTTCGTTTCCTGAACCCGGGCGGACTGACAGGAAGTGCACACTGTGTGCGCACTTCCTGTCAGTCCGGCAGGGTACAGGAGACAGATGCTCCTGTACCCGTGGACTACTACAGGCTCGACCACGCTGAATGAGGGAGTGACAGGAGGGAGCACTGAGCGCTTACCTCCTGTCAGTCCCTCTCTTCATGCTGCGCCCGGGCGGTGCGCCCTCATGGACGCGCCAGCCTGAGCAGTGCTGCAGCCACCTGAGGCTCTATATAGAGTGCTCGAGCGGCTGCAGCATGAAGGGTGCCGGCGCTCCTAGTTCGCGTATAGGACGCGCCGGCCCTTCGCCCTGGCACCTTAGAAAACGGGCTGACAAATACCCAGGAGCCAGGACCAAATTCCTGGTCGCCATGGCGACCTGTCGCCTGGGATTTGTCGAGCCCTGTAGTAATGCATCCGCTAACACGGATAATACAACAGAGTGTTTGCGTCAAATTGTTTTTTCCACTAGTCCTTAAATAACACTTGTTAAATTATGAAATTATTGGACTAAAATCTATAAAAACGACTGATGCAGTAATGTGCCCACTAACACGGATAAAAAAACGGTAGTGTTTGCGGTGAACTAAGGGTTCAATAACATGGATAAAAAAATGGTGTTATTGCTGTATAATGTGACATGTTTAATAACACGGTTATAAAGCACTGGAAAAAAATGTGTAATTGCTCAGAGTTTGCAGCAATATTCTATTGGGGTGCTTTGCTGGCAATAAGGTTTTGAATAATATTAATAAAAAAGCAACAAGCTGTCTCTCTGTTCAAGTTTTTTTTATTGCACATTGTTGGTTTTGTAACTTAGAACTGCTAGAATGAAGTGCTGCTGCAGCAGTAGTTGTATTAAGCAGTGTGCCAAGCCCCTCAGCCCTCACTGATCCACCCTCATCAGCAACTCAACACAGTAGGGCATTTGCTTGTTCTACCCAGGCTTCTGCCTGACTGCTGCCACTCTTCATTGGCTGATGAAGCTGTATGTCAGCCTTTCAGCCAATGAGGGCAAACCCTTCCCTCCAAGCCCTCCCCTTTACTTAGTCTGAAGCAAATCATAAAAGTTTCAGGTTTCAGTTTATTGGCCAAATTTTTGTGAAATTTGTAAAAAAGGGTGGTTAGTTACGAATCAATCCACTCATCCTTAAATCAGACCTCTTTCATTCTGTTTCAAACCTTTTTAATTCTAGTTTTCAACCCTGGAGATTCTAACTTCTGGCAATTTGAATGTTAGACTTGGACTATTTTTGAGGGATTCAAAGGGAACTTTAGGCATTATTTATCAGTTTCCATCCAACTGTCTCAAGTGAGAAGAGACAAAGACATGGATCATATACGTTCACCAATGTTCGGGCCTTTTGACAATATGCACTTCTTTGTAACTTTCAACATTATTGCAACATGCAGATCACTTGCAGTTTAATTATTTCTGGATGCCTCAAACTAACCTTGTTTGATACCTAAACATTATAAACGCCTCCTATTCGACATCTTTAATGTGGTTAGGAATTGTATGTTATCTGGTTGGACACTGATCCTTAGCATCTCTCTAATTATCCCAAAAAGCTATGCAATCTACTGTAATTGTAGTGGATCTGCATGTTCTTAATCCGTGCTACCTATTCCTTGAACCCTATGCCATACACCTAGAGACTTTCCTACAATGACAATTACTGTTATACTAAAAGATCTGCGAACATGTGCTTCAAAAGTGCATTAGGAAGACTCACCATGTGGCTGTACCCTAATAGGATTGAATAGATGCTGTGTTTGTTGGGTAGTCAGATTGTTGTTGATTACATGACACAGCTGAGGACCAGAAGGGAGTGAATAAAATACTTTCACTACAATTTACCTCATGCATCTTTTCAACAGGCTACAGAATACAATTTTTTTGGGGAGGGCTTCTTTAAGAAAATTTTAGTTTACCGATATTACCAGAGTGCACACAGGTTCATGTGGGTTATATGGGATCACAGAGTGAGCTAAAAAAAAGTAGTGCATACATTATCAAAAATACTAAAAATGACAAAGATAAGGCAAGTCAGCAATAATCGCTTCCATTAATTTCTACTTCATTGGGTATATACTTTTGAAGCCATACTAAGGTGTGCAAAAGGAGACAAAGTATAAAGGACAGATATGACTTCCTTTTTTTTTTTTTACTCCTGCTTTTGGCTTACAAAACAGTCAGAAAACCTGACCATGTGGCTGTACCCTTACAGCTTAGATTTTAGTCTCATAGGAATTGACATCCTGTCAATTGGAGGGCCAGACTGTTGGTCACATGACACAACTGAGGACAAGAAGAGAATGGTTAAGTCACAAATACAGTTACCAGTAAAAAGAATGATCTCACAATTTTGTACCTTTCTATCTGGCCAGAGAACAAAAAGTTTTGTGGAAGTGCTTCTTTAAGTCTTATTGGTAAGCCTTAGAGTGCATTCACACAACAGTTAAAAACAGCCATCAAACTGCCATTTTCAGAACTATTGCAGTCTATGGGCAATTCACATGGCCATTTTTTTAAAGGCCAGTGAAGAGCGGCCGTCCAAAAAATAGGACAGATGGACCCCTCTGAAGTCAATGGGAACATTTTTAATCCCACCTCCATTGATTTCTTGGACACAACCGTCACCAAAACCCCATCTGGTACACTCTCAACTGACCTTTTCCGTAAGCCAACTGACCGTAATAACTTACTACATTACACCAGCTTTCACTTAATCAACACAAAGAAATCTCTCCCCAGTTCCCAATTCACACGTATTAGGCGCATTGTTACATGCACTGACCAATTACAAACCCGGTTAACTGAACTAAGAGACAGATTCAAGGAAAGGAGATACCCTGACCGCCTCCTTAAAGAGAAAACCACCATCACAAGACCTAAACAGACAACTGATCTTAACCGTATCCCATTCGTACATACTTATCACCCCTCATCTTTAAAAATACTGAACAGCATCAGGAGCCACTGGCCTATCCTACAAAAGACGTTACCAAATGTACCTGAGTTCAAAAACCCTGTATTAGCCTGTACCCGGAGACCCAAAAACCTCAGTGACCTCCTAGTAAAAGCGGACATTGGTCCAGCACATACCAGCCCTAGCCAAAGGTTCCTAACAACACCAAGAACAGGAACTTTTCCCTGTATTCACTGTAGTCAGTGCACTAATGTCCTTAAAGGCACCCATTTTGTCCACCCACAATCAGGGAAGAGCTTCCCAATTAAGGGCTTCTTCACTTGTGAATCATCATACGTAGTCTACCTATTGAAGTGTCCGTGCGGGAAAGTCTATGTGGGTGAAACGACGCAAAAAATCCGTGACCGAGTATGCCAACATAAGTTGTCAATCCGACGCAAAAATCTATTATTGCCAGTACCAGCCCATTTCGAGGCGGCGGGTCATAACCTAACGCAATTAAAATACCAGGTGATTGAGCAAGTCCTACCACACAGATCGTAATCGGATCTCACAATTAAAAAAGAGGGAGGCCTTTTGGATTCACAAGTTGGACTGTCTTGAACCGAAAGGACTTAATAGAGACTATGAAATACAAAGTTTCGCATAAAGGTCATCCCTTCATTTCTTCAGGATAAGTATCTTACGCCGCGACAAACCCGGACATTTTCTATCATTATCTACTTAATTGATTGATTTGCCTTTATAGGACTATATCATTGCGTTACATTTAGAGTATATTCCAGATTTGTGTACTTTTCATTAATAAGTCTTTTTATTTGCCTTTTAGGTTCCTTGAATTTTGAATTCACATTTGGGGGTGGTAACCCATAGCCACTAGTCGGGATATCACTTTATAGGGTTATGTATCCTTTTTTTCACCTATAATGTTTATTGCACTGTATATTACAACTTGTGGTATAATATTATTACAATGGCCTTACACTTAGCCCGTTCATAGTCCTACCTGTATGGGATAATACATTGCTGCCCCCATATGGCCAACATTTACTATGACCCCTAACCCTCCGGCCTCCCTGACAGCAGAAGGTTCCTACATAATATATACAGTCACATTAATCCTCACTAGCAATACAGATAGCATAAGTTCTATAGGGCACATCCTATGGCACTACGACGCCAGCGCTGTTGATATTTAATAAGGATTCAGTAAAACACACATTTAGTGACCGATTGACATCTCACTATACCCATATGAATAGATGCGCTCCTACGTCAATATAGCAATTTTTGCCCACACTTTGCCAGTTGTCACTATGGCCCCCGTTCCTCTGGCTCCCTCATCACTAGACAGCGCTTGCGCACTACCATCTGAGGTGAGATGCAAGTGGTGGAACGCACCACTTCCGCGTCCAGTGAGAGCGGGCGCACTCTCACATCATGTGGCCAGCACGCCACATCCGCTTCCTCCGGCGGCCGTCTTAAGGCCACGGCAAACACATGGAAATGCGCTTGCTACACCCAGTGTGCGGACGCACGCCAGCTCTCCACATAGCGCAGCTTCTCAGATGCCCTATTCCTCTGCGGCTGTTGGTAAGAATCTATCCAGGCATTTATACTTATATGGGAAGCTTAGGAACAGCTAACACTGGGGGTTTAATTATATGATCACTATATGAACATACCATATACTGGATACTACACACCATAAGCAATATACATTGCTTTTCACGTCTATGAATACTTACTTCATATACCTATGGGAACCGGAGGCATGTTCAATCTGTTATGAGGGCAGTGGCATAGCTATAGGGGTCGCAGCGGTTGCAATTGCGACCGGGCCCCTAAGTCAGGGGGGCCAGGAGAGACAGTCTAAAGCCCTATAACTCCGGTAGATGCTAGAGTGGAGTTGTTAGAACGAGGTCTGTGACGTCACTGGTCACATGCTCCTTCATGGTCACATGGTCAAGTGTGGGAAGTGCTTATAAACCCAGACTGCAGGAGCTTGTGAAGTAGGAGGAGCTGTGTGTGCCTGGATGTGCTGCAGACCTAGAGTCCATAGGAGAGCATACATGAGGAGGCAGGTGGTGTATTCTGGGGACATGGGGAGGGGGTCAATCTGTGAGGGGGGCATGTGGTGTATTCTGGGGACATGGGGGAGTCAACCTGTGAGGAGGGGGGAGTCAACCTGTGAGGAGGGGGCATGTGGTGTATTTTGGCGCCATGAGGGTGCAGATCTTTGGGGGTCAATCTGTGAGGGGGGCATGTGGTGTATTCTGGGGACATGGGGTGGGGGTCAATCTGTGAGGGGGGCATGTGGTGTATTCTGGGGACATGGGGAGGGTCAATCTGTGAGGGGGCATGTGGTGTATTCTGGGGACATGGGGAGGGGTCAATCTGTGAGGGGGGCATGTGGTGTATTCTGGGGACATGGGGAGGGGGTCAATCTGTGAGGGGGGCATGTGGTGTATTCTGGGGACATGGGGAGGGGGTCAATCTGTGAGGGGGGCATGTGGTGTATTCTGGGGACATGGGGAGGGGGTCAATCTGTGAGGGGGGCATGTGGTGTATTCTGGGGACATGGGGAGGGGGTCAATCTGTGAGGGGGCATGTGGTGTATTCTGGGGACATGGGGAGGGGGTCAATCTGTGAGGGGGGCATGTGGTGTATTCTGGGGACATGGGGGGGCATGTGGTGTATTCTGGGGACATGGGGAGGGGTCAATCTGTGAGGGGGGCATGTGGTGTATTCTGGGGACATGGGGAGGGGTCAATCTGTGAGGGGGCATGTGGTGTATTCTGGGGACATGGGGAGGGTCAATCTGTGAGGGGGCATGTGGTGTATTCTGGGGACATGGGGAGGGGGTCAATCTGTGAGGGGGGGCATGTGGTGTATTCTGGGGACATGGGGAGGGTCAATCTGTGAGGGGGGCATGTGGTGTATTCTGGGGACATGGGGAGGGGTCAATCTGTGAGGGGGGCATGTGGTGTATTCTGGGGACATGGGGAGGGGTCAATCTGTGAGGGGGGCATGTGGTGTATTCTGGGGACATGGGGAGGGGTCAATCTGTGAGGGGGCATGTGGTGTATTCTGGGGACATGGGGAGGGGGTCAATCTGTGAGGGGGGCATGTGGTGTATTCTGGGGACATGGGGAGGGGGTCAATCTGTGGGGGGGCATGTGGTGTATTCTGGGGACATGGGGAGGGGGTCAATCTGTGAGGGGGGCATGTGGTGTATTCTGGGGACATGGGAGGGGGTCAATCTGTGAGGGGGGCATGTGGTGTATTCTGGGGACATGGGGGGAGTCAACCTGTGAGGGGGGCATGTGGTGTATTCTGGGGACATGGGAGGGGGTCAATCTGTGAGGGGGGCATGTGGTGTATTCTGGGGACATGGGGAGGGGTCAATCTGTGAGGGGGGCATGTGGTGTATTCTGGGGACATGGGGGAGTCAACCTGTGAGGTGGGGGCATGTGGTGTATTATGGGGGGGTTAATCTGTGAGGGGGCATGTGGTGTATTCTGGGGACATGGGGAGGGGTCAATCTGTGAGGGGGGCATGTGGTGTATTCTGGGGACATGGGGAGGGGTCAATCTGTGAGGGGCATGTGGTGTATTCTGGAGACATGGGGGGCATGTGGTGTATTCTGGAGACATAGGGGGCATGTGGTGTATTCTGGGGACATGGGGGGTCAGTCTGTGAGGGGGGCATGTGGTGTATTCTGGGGACATGGGGGGTCAGTATGTGAGGGGGCATGTGGTGTATTCTGGGGACATGGGGGGTCAGTATGTGAGGGGGGCATGTGGTGTATTCTGGGGACATGGGGGTCAGTATGTGAGGGGGCATGTGGTGTATTCTGGGGACATGGGGGGTCAGTATGTGAGGGGGGCATGTGGTGTATTCTGGGGACATGGGGGGTCAGTCTGTGAGGGGGCATGTGGTGTATTCTGGAGACATGGGGGGGGGTCAGTCTGGGAGGGGGGCATGTAGTGCATTCTGGAGACATGGGGAGGGGTCAGTCTGTGAGGGGGGGCATGTGGTGCATTCTGGAGACATGGGGAGGGTCAATCTGTGAGGGGGCATGTGGTGTATTCTGGAGACATGGGGAGGGGTCAATCTGTGAGGGGGGCATGTGGTGTATTCTGGAGACATGGGGAGGGGGTCAATCTGTGAGGGGGGCATGTGGTGTATTCTGGAGACATGGGAGGGGGTCAATCTGTGAGGGGGCATGTGGTGTATTCTGGGGACATGGGAGGTCAATTTTGAGGGGGCATGTGGTGTATTCTGGAGACATGGGGGTGTAGGTCTGTGAGGGGGGTTATGGAGGGGGGCATGTGGTGTATTCTGGGGACATGAGGGGGTTATGGAGGGGGGCATGTGGTGTATTCTGTTACCATGAGGGTGCAGATCTATGGGGGGGCATGTGGTGTATTCTGGGGACATGAGGGTGCAGATCTATGGGGGGCATGTGGTGTATTCTGGGGACATGAGGGTGCAGATCTATGGGGGGCATGTGGTGTATTCTGGGGACATGAGGGTGCAGCTCTGTGAGGGGGGGGGCATGTGGTGTATTCTGGAGACATGGGGAGGGGGTCAATCTGTGAGGGGGGCATGTGGTGTATTCTGGGGACATGGGGGGGGCATGTGGTGTATTCTGAGACATGGGGGTGTAGGTCTGTGAGGGGGGGCATGTGGTGTATTCTGTTACCATGAGGGTGCAGCTCTGTGAGGGGGGGGGGCATGTGGTGTATTCTGGGGACATGAGGGTGCAGATGTATGGGGGGGGGGGGGGGCATGTGGTGTATTTTTGCAAAACTTGTAATTTTTTCATATGCAAATCTGTAGTTAATGTATAAAACTAAATAGTTCTGAAATGTTGGTAACAAACACTTTATTAATGACGGTTTCTCACTTTTTTCTCTTTGGTGTTGGGGCTGAAAATCGACGACCACATTTTATTCCTGGTCTCTCAGAATATGTCAGCAATTCCCATGAAGGTGCGGTCGTGTTCTCAGATATACCGTCTCTTACATGAAGGTGCGGTCGTGTTCTCAGATATACCGTCTCTTACATGAAGGTGCGGTCGTGTTCTCAGATATACCGTCTCCTGCATGACGGACGCCCTGCAGTTATATCTATGCACACATGACAAATGGTATTTATTAAAAAGTTTTTAAATAAAGGATGTATTTAATAAATCAAGTATGACTTTTTAATTTTTTTGTGTGTATATACACTAAGGGATCGCTTGACTTTGGGGGGGTCATTCTCACATCTCTGGACCCTAAACGTGGTGTCTGGCAAACACTGTGCTTTATTGCGGCATATCCATGTGATCATAACGGTACAAAATAAACTCCTGCCCGTCCAGGCACCACCTATACAACATCTGCCCCTACCTTACAGTGTGTGAGCACATATGGCTTTCTCACCCTCACAGTCCTGTAAACTACAGGCCAGGTACCTGTTCAGTACCTTTGGGGAGGGGGGTTGTGGTAGTAGTCCTCCCAACTCTGACCCTAGGGCCCCTTCCACTGCAGGTGTCACGGCGTTTCCCCCCCCCCCCCCCCAAACCCACGGGCCTCACTTAGGTGAGGGAACCTGTAATGGATTAGGGGCGTGGACTGAGTCTCCCGCTACCAACCTGACTCCCAGTCCAAAGAAATCCAGCCCTGACAACTTTAACCAATCTCCAGCAGCTATGCCTTACTGAAGCAGCACTTTTCTGGATTTTAGCTTCCTCACCCAGTGAAACTGAACCAGCAGGTGAGATACACACCCCCAAGTTCACATCACCAAATATATATATCAAACTGCAATAGGGCCCATACAGAAACGCCTACATATTCTTCTGCCCACTACATGGTAACCAGAGCTCTGAAAATTGGCAGGAATGGAGGGTGAGGTGGTAGAGGAGGCCGACTGCGCACCCGCCTCACACTACATTCGTATAACATTTTATGTGAACTAAAAGAAAATGGTGGGGGATGAGGCTCTTTTCTATGGAAAGGTTTTTAATCAGTTTTTGATATCTGCAGCATGAAGACAAGCTTCGGATATCAAACACTCAGTGGCATCAGATTGCATAGAAAAAATATACAAGAAAATAATAAAGGTAAATTCTTAATAGTAAAACTATTTACTTAATTGAGAATGGAAGGTATTTAATAACCTCAAGAACAGGAGAACCTCTTCCTAACAACTCCTCCTTTCTAGCCTGCTTTATAGTTATTGGGCAGGCTAGATTTATTACCGGGGGTAATAAATGCTCCACGCTGAACAGGCTAGAATACTGAGACTAGAAGGGAGTTGTTTGGAGGTCCCGTAAACCGCCCCCCGGAGTCAGACATCTAGTCTGCTCACTAACTATGAAGCAGGCTAGAATGGAGTTGTTAGAAGGCGGTTCTCCTGTTCTTGATATTAAAGTCTTTACGTTCTCAAGTAAACTTTTTTTTTTTTAGAACAACGATTCCACGAGGAGGAACTCCTTCTAAAAACTCTACAACTTATACTACTGGCTTCTGACCTCTACAGCTTATATTACTGATAATAGAGGAGGACCTCCAGCTGTTGCAAACTACAACTCCCAGCATGCCCGAACAGCCTACAGCAGGGCATTATGGGAGGTGTAGTTTTACAACAGCTGGAGGGCCGCAGTTGGAGGATGCCCGTTCTAACGCCTCTCCAGCTTATATTACTGATAATAGAGGCGGACCTCCTTCTAACAACTCCATTCTAGCTGATTATATAGTGAATAGGCTACATTACGGACTTCAGGAGGAGGACCTCCTTTTAAAAATTTTACAGCTTATACTACTGACTCTAACACCTCTGGAGCTTATATTAATGATAATAGAGGAGGACCTCCTTCTAGTAACTCCATTCTAGCTGATTCTATAGTGAACAGGATAGATTACTGACTCCAGGAGGAGGACCTCCTTCTAACACATCTGCAGCGTATATTACTGATAGTAGAGGAGGACCTCCTTCTAACAATTCTACAGCTTATAATACTGATAATAGAGGAGGACCTCCTTCTAACATCTCTACAGCTTCTATTACTGATGATAGAGGAGGACCTCCTTCTAACACATCTGCAGTGTATATTACTGATAGTAGAGGAGGACCTCCTTCTAGCAACTCCATTCTAGCTGATTCTATAGTGAACAGGCTAGGTTACTGACTCCAGGAGGAGGACCTCCTAACAATTCTACAGCTTATATTACTAATAATAGAGAAGGAACTCCTGCTAACAACTCCATTCTAATATATTACTGACTACAGAGTGTGGACCTCCTCCTAACAACTGCATGTTAGGGCCCATGCACACGAATGTCCCATGATAATACGAGTCTGGGACGGTAGTCTCGCGAGTGGCCCGACGTGCACTGCATTATAGTAAACTATGAAGCTATGCGCTCAGGGACATATGCCCTGCTCACGGACTGTATATCTCAGATGGCATATGTTTATGTGCATGGACCCTTATTAGAATAGTGGGTGAAATAAGGTCCTCCTTCTGGAGCCAGTAATATGGTAGAATAGGAATGTTAGAAGGAGGTCCTCCTCCTGGAGTCAGTAATCTAGCCTGTTCGCTATAGAATCAGCTAGAATGGAGTTGTTAGAAGGAGGTCCTCCTCTATTATCAGTAATATAAGCTGCAGAGTTGTTAGAAGGAGGTCCTCCTCTATTATCAGTAATATAAGCTGCAGAGGTGTTAGAAGGAGGTCCTCCTCCTGGAGTCAGTAATCTAGCCTGTTCACCATATAATCAGCTAGAATGGAGTTAGAAGGAGGTCCTCCTCCTGGAGTCAGTAATCTAGCCTGTTCACCATATAATCAGCTAGAATGGAGTTGTTAGAAGGAGGTCCTCCTCCTGGAGTCAGTAATCTAGCCTGTTCACCATATAATCAGCTAGAATGGAGTTGTTAGAAGGAGGTCCTCCTCCTGGAGTCAGTAATCTAGCCTGTTCACCATAGAATCAGCTAGAATGGAGTTGTTAAGGGAGGTCCTCCTCTATTATCAGTAATATAAGCTGTAGAGATGTTAGAAGGAGGTCCTCCTCTACTATCAGTAATAGAAGCTGTAGAGGTGTTAGAAGGAGGTCCTCCTCTACTATCAGTAATATAAACTGTAGAGGTGATAGAAGGAGGTCCTCCTCTATTATCATTGCTATAAATTGCAGAGTTGTTAGAAGGAGGTCCTCCTCCTGGAGTCAGTAATCAAGCCTGTTCACTATAGAATCAGGTAGAATGGAGTTATTAGAAGGAGGTCCTCCTCTATTATCATTAATATAAGCTGGAGAGGTGATAGAAGGAGGTCCTCCTCCTCAGTAATATAAGCTGCAGAGTTGTTAGAAGGAGGTCCTCCTCCTGGAGTCAGTAATCTAGCCTGTTCACTATAGAATCAGCTAGAATGGAGTTGTTAGAAGGAGGTCCTCATCCTGGAGTCAGTAATCTAGCCTGTTCACTATAGAATCAGCTAGAATGGAGTTATTAGAAAGAGGTCCTCCTCTATTATCATTAATATAAGCTGGAGAGGTGTTAGAAGGAGGTCCTCCTCCTCAGTAATATAAGCTGTAGAGGTGTTAGAAGGAGGTCCTCCTCTATTATCAGTAATAGAAGCTGCAGAGGTGTTAGAAGGAGGTCCTCCTCCTGGAGTCAGTAATCTAGCCTGTTCACTATAGAATCAGCTAGAATGGAGTTAGAAGGAGGTCCTCATCCTGGAGTCAGTAATCTAGCCTGTTCACTATAGAATCAGCTAGAATGGAGTTGTTAGAAGGAGGTCCTCCTCCTCAGTAATATAAGCTGCAGAGTTGTTAGAAGGAGGTCCTCCTCCTCCTGGAGTCAGTAATCTAGCCTGTTCACTATAGAATCAGCTAGAATGGAGTTGTTAGAAGGAGGTCCTCCTCCTCAGTAATATAAGCTGCAGAGGTGTTAGAAGGAGGTCCTCATCCTGGAGTCAGTAATCTAGTCTTTTCTATACAGAGCAGGCTAGAATGGAGTGGGCAGAAGGAGGTCCTCCTGTATTTGCTGTGGCTTATTGAGTTCCTATTTTCTGTGAAGTCCTTAATCTAGTCGGCTGTGGCAGATAAAGCTGTGAAATTAAAATACATGAAGGGTGTGCTCATGGTCGGTGTGGTTTTAGAAGTGGCATTTTGATTGACACTGTGTCTTGGCGGTGTTTTGTTGGCAAAACCACACAGCCATTAATGAGAGTGTTAACAAAAAATGGCAGTGCTGTGTGAACACAACCGTAAAACTCTGAATTTGATCATGTCGGCCTAGAATTACATCATTGGTGTAGGAAATGATAAATGAGCCGGGCCGGCTGGGCCACCCCTTCCCCGCCATTCCTCCTTAATTAGAACTGGTGTAAGTGACTTGGAAGGGGAAGAAGTCTCAGATTTTGCTGCAAATCACCTTTGCGAAAAAATCTGCACCAAACATACACCAAACGGTCGTATATATTTGAAAATAAATGACCTCTTAGTTCTTTTTCTATGTATTTGTGAAAACAAGCAGAATTGAATTTTTTCTATTGCATCGATAAAAATATATATGAAAAAATGATATAGGAAATTCATAAATGTAGTAAAACAGTTTCCCGAATTAAGAATGCAAAGAATTTAATTAGTAACATGAAGAACAGGAGGATCTCCTCCTAACAACTCCATTCTAGCCTGCTTTATAGTGAACAGACTAGATTTCTGACTCCAGGAGGAGGACCTCCTTCTAACAACTCCATTCTAGCCTGCTCTACACTGAACAGGCTAGAATACTGACTCCAGGGGGAGGACCTCCTTCTAACAACTCCATTCTAGTCTGCTCTACACTGAACAGGCTAGAATACTGACTCCAGGGGGAGGACCTCATTCTAACAACTCCATTCTAGTCTCAACCCTATAACTCCTGACAAGTTATTTGAGGTTTTGAGGACCTTTTTCACTCAGCCAATCAGTGGCTGCAGCTGTGTCACATGTCAGGCCAGCGATTTCCTGCTGAGCCAATCACTGGCCTGACACATGACATAACTGTGGCCACTGATTGGCTGAGTGTGAAAGGTCCTCAAGACCTCAAACAACTTGTCGGGAGGCCAGAGAGAAGATACCAGGAGTCAGCCAGTGCCACACAGAGGAGAAGAGGAGCTGCTACAGACGGGACCAGCACCAGGTGAGCATAATGTTTTTACATAATATTAATAGAGGGGGGAAATATGACATATGGGGGGAATGTGACATGGAGAGGGGAGAACTGTGACATGGAGGGGGAGAACTGTGACATGGAGGGGGAGAACTGTGACATGGAGGGGGAGAACTGTGACATGGAGGGGGAGAACTGTGACATGGAGGGGGAGAACTGTGACATGGAGGGGGAGAACTGTGACATGGAGGGGGAGAACTGTGACATGGAGGGGGAGAACTGTGACATGGAGGGGGAGAACTGTGACATGGAGGGGGGAGAACTGTGACATGGAGGGGGAGAACTGTGTCATGGAGGGGGAGGAATGTGTCATGGAGGGGGAGGAATGTGTCATGGAGGGGGAGGAATGTGTCATGGAGGGGGAGGAATGTGTCATGGAGGGGGGAAATGTGACATGGAGGGGGGAATGTGACATGGAGGGGGGAAATGTGACATGGAGGGGGGAAATGTGACATGGAGGGGGGAAATGTGACATGGAGGGGGGAAATGTGACATGGAGGGGGGAAATGTGACATGGAGGGGGGAAATGTGACATGGAGGGGGGAATGTGACATGGAGGGAAATGTGACATGGAGGAGAATGTGACATGGAGGGGAGAATGTGACATGGGGCGGGGAGAAATGTCACATGGTGGGGAAATGTGACATTTCTCCTCTCCATGTCACATTTCTCCTCTCCATGTCACATTTCGCCCCTCCATGTCACATGACCCCTCCATGTCACATTTCTCTGCCTCCCCTCCATGTCACTGGACATCATTCGGCTAAGTTCACATCAGTGTTTGGCCTTTCCGTTCTCCTGCTCTGTTATAGGAGCAGGAGAAAGGAAAGTACGCATTCGGCACATAACTGAGCTGAACGGGAGCCAAATGGAGTCTACAGACTCATAGACTATAACGGCGCTGTTAGGTGTCCGCTCGAAGATGATTTTGGAGCGGAGTCAAAAGTCCTGCATGCACAGCTTTTGTCTCCGCTCCAAAATCATCTTCGGAGCGGACACCTAACGGACGCCATTATAGTCTATGGGATCCTTAGGCTCTGTTTGGCTCAGTTACCTTGGCGATATTCACACTTTATTGTAATCGCCATTTGTCCTCTTTTGTCATATAGTTTGATAAAGGCCTTTGTGGCCGAAACGTCACGTTGCCGCATGTCCAATAAATAATCCTTAAAACGATATTGGCTGGAGTTATACTATTTATTGTTTAGACAGAAATCCACCCTTCTAATGACCATCTGTACACTGTGTAAATGCAGGTGAAACTTGAAAAATTTGAATATCGTACAAAAGTCCATTTATTTCAGTAGTGCAAATTAAAAGGAATTGCATTAATAAAGTTTAAAATTAGAATTTTGCGAAAAAGTTCCATATTCTAGGTTCAAAGTGTTACACTCTAGTCAGCTAATTAATCCATACCCCCTCAAAATTGTAACTTTGGGGTTTCATGAGCTGTAAGCCATAATCGTCCAAATTATAACAAATAAAGGCTTGAAATATCTCGCTTTGCATGTAATGAATCTATCTCATATATTATATATATCACCTTTTATGTCGCATTACTAAAATAAATGAACTTTACACGATATTCAAATTTTTTGAGTTTCACCTGTAACTCTATCTATACTCCCCTCACCACAGGCATGCCTGGAAACACCTGCACCATACTGGAGACAGCAGGACCTCACACTTCCAGCATGATCATGTGATGTCACAAGTTTGGTAATCCCCCGCAGCCTTCAGTGATGACCGAATGTTTCCAGCTGTGCCTGTAGTGAGGTGAGTATTTTTTTCCTCATTTGTTAGCACTACCGGGGGGTTGTGGGGGCATGGAGGGCACAATGGAGGCATTATATCTACAAAGGAAACACCAGGGGCATTATTTCTACAGATGACACAATAGGGGCAATTATATCTACAGGGGGCACTGTGTGGGGGCCAATATATATACTGGGGGCACAAGTGGGGGCCATTATTTCTATTGGGGGCGCAAATGGGGACTATTATAGATACTGGGGGCACCATTGGGGCTATTATAACTACTGAGGTCACTACAGAGGGAAATTATATATACTGAGGGCACTGTGGGGGGACCTAATGCATACTGAGGGTGTTATACCGATGCTGCTCTGCTGTTTCCTACGGGTCCCTCACTATGGTTGCAAGCATCCTCTGCAATTTGCTGCCTGTATGCTCCTGCCTAGTGCTCCAGCATCTGTCCCCTTAGGGTAAACATGCGTCCGGCCTCTTAAAGGGCCAATGGGTCCTGTACCCATCCTGCCTCTGTGCTCAAGCATTTCCAGTTCAGTTCTGTTTGAGTACCCAGTTTGTCTGCCCACTTCGTTTTCCTGTCAAGTATCTAGTCTGCCTCCACTACTACTCTGCCCATTAGCCTATCCATTGTCTAACCTCATCCACGTTTACAGTGTGCTGTGTGGATCTTCAAAAAACTGTTTGCCTGTTCAGCTGCCAACTACACTGAGATTAGTCCACATTCCTGTACGGGGTTAAAGGGTGAATAACAGGGTCGTGCCGGAATAATGCCCAAACAGGTTAGCCTGCACAGTGGGTCCGCACTCACTGACCCATTTCAGGGGGCACCAAAGGGGTTAGGATTTTAAACAAAAGCCAATGAAATTCATCTATTTTTAACGGGCTTTAAAACTGGATTCAAAACTGATGCGAGACAGACGTTAAAATTGGATAGATGGATGGAAAATGGATACACACACTAATGCAAAATGGCCATGAAAAGCTAACAGTTTATCAATTTTTAATAGATTTACTTTTAACTGTTGTGTGAATACACCCTAAGGCTACATTCACACGACAGTAAAAAAAAGAAACAGCCGTTAAAAATGGAAACACTGTCAGTTTTTTATGGCTATTTTTAAAACATTTGTGCATGCATTTTCTGTCCATCTGTCCAATTTTAATGGCCATTTCACATTCATTTTTAACAGCCATAAAAAACGGCCATTAAAATGGATGATTTGATTGGAAATTTAAGATAAGACCCCAACTTCTACAGTGCCCTCAGTAGATATATTATGCCTCCTCCATATTGCCTCCAGTATAAAAAAATGCAACCCTTTGTGTCCCCTGTAGTTATAATGGCCCTCAGGTTGTGCCCCAGTATAGATATTAGCCTGCAGTTGTCCCCCCATTCATATATTATGGCACCAGTCGTGCCCCCATACATATATATAATGACCCCCAGTTTTGCCCCTATGTATATAATGCTCCTGCCTTCTCCACATCCCTGCTAGAGCTGGCGTTAAAATAAGTAAATAAAATACTCACCTCATCCAATTGACAGCTCCCCAAACTCTCGCTACTCACTGCATGCAGCAAGACATGATGTTCGAGGAGCGAGTGTCCCTGCCTATTCAAGTTGATGAGGTAGTTTTTAATGGCAGTTAGATGGATGCACTTAAAAATGGGCCCATTGATTTCAATGAGATTGTCTGGCCATGAAAACATGCAAAACAGGACATGTCCTATGTTTTGACGACTGCTATTTAGTGGCCATTAAAAAATGCCCATGTGAATAGCCCCACAGACTTTAATCTGAAAACTGCCATGTGATGCCCTTCATCCTATATCGCATGCTCTCGATGCAAGCAGCACTGCATAGCCCTTCATTACCATGATCCCACAACATGGCTGCTTCCATGAGGTTGTAGTTCCCTTCTATGTCCCATATGCCAACCTCTTCCTACACTCCCTTCCCCCCTGGAGTTTCTTCACTGTCATAAATTCTAAATATTAAAAAGCAAACAAAAAAAACCCCAAAGAAAATTATTCTAAATGAGTTGTTCTAGAAACCTGTACTGTAAAGGCCACATCATAGAAGAATATAATAAATTGGGAATGCATTTATTTGGTGGCAAGGTCAATGTATAAACTGTGTCAACATTAGTAACATAGTAACATAGTACATAGTAACATTGGCCTAAATTATTCATCCACAGCTTGCTCATAACAGCTGCTCTTTTTGTGTGTTCTCCTCCTCTGAAGTGTCTGCTCTCTGTAGTCTTCTTCACTTGCTGATATTTCGTCCCTGTCTATGTCACTGTTATTTCCCTCCTCTTCAGAGTCGGACTCATCAGAATTCTCTTCTTCCAGGTAACGGTAGCCTTTTACTTTGTGACGTGGGGAAGGAATCTTAGGGATTCGAGGTTGTACCTTTCGGCTAATCTTATGCTCCATCCATAGGTATGAGATGACCGATATCAAGGCAGAGGCCAGTACTAATCCCAGTTTTGCCTAAAAAGGAAAGAGATCAGAATACAGATTACACTAGTTATTAGGCCATTTTCCCTGTTGCTCACTATTAAATATATTGGAGAACAGTCCCTTCAGAAAGCATGACTACCCTCATACTCCAACCAACCATCCCTCCTAATTAGTCCCGAAGTGCCCACTCCCCATACCAATTTCACAGCTCAATTGAAATAACAGCAGGACAATGGAAAATTAGGCAACGCTTAGGCCAGCCATAGCTTTTATTAAATAACTTGTATAAACATTACTTAACTTTCTTTTATTCAACATGAATAGATTTATTCGCCAAGATGAAAGTCTGGAGGTACCTTAGGCCACCTGTCATCCCCAACAGGCATGTGTCAACTCTCCTATGGCCTTTTAAGGGTTACCAACCCGCCAGTTATGGCATGCAGAACAAAGGCCTTCCAAAAGCAGCACACCAAGGGAAGGGCGCTAGAAAAAACATCCTAACTGCCCCTCGCCCTTTTATATCACCCCTCCAATCTGAGCTAAGCCCTTGAAAAGTAAAGCCACACTATTAACCTTTAACCACCCAAAACCACTTAAATAACCAGATATTTTATTTTCTTACCATCATGGGTAGTCCGGACCAGAGATATACAATAAATATAGCGAGTGCTTGGAGCCAGTGGTAGATAGTGAACACAAAGTCTTGACGTCCTTTATCCTCATAAAACATCCCTATTAAAACTGGAGAAAAGAGAGAATTCCTAATTAATTCAAAAATAAATAGCCAGATGATGTAAAAATGTTTTCCGTCTGGAGAGTGTTCTGATACCCTTGATCATTGGGGTCTCCTCGAAAAGCGTATACACATTATTGACAACAAGGGAAAGCACTGTCCATAGGAGAAATCATTCTATTCTTTATAAATGCACAAGCAAATTTGCCATGTTTAATTAATTCTGATTCTGTGACATCTGCACCGCCGACTCAACCAACTTATTGTGTAGGTGGAAGCAATGTATATTACAAAGAAGGGTTTTTCTTTTGTTTTGTTTTTTGTTTTTTAAATATCTTGCCTCTGAGCAGAGATACAGTATAGTCATGCAGCCAAGGAAAGATTACTGAAAGAAGGGTTGTCTCACTTTTGATTACAAGTGCTCCACCTATAGTATATTAATGTCTATCCCAGGCTTATACAGTGACAAAAATGTTGTATATGTGAGTAGGGTTGTTTCGGGTATCGAACTTTCGAAACCCAATCAATACTTTTAGCCCGGTTTCGATACAACACCGGGATTTGTCTTTTATCGATACTAGGCTGTGCTACTGCACAGCCCAGTATCGGAGAACATGGATCGCGCTGCTGTCAGTGCGGCCATATTCCCTCAGCAGCACAGGGAGAAAAAAGCAGTCTCTCCCTTACCCTGTGCTGCTGCTGCCGCTGCCACCAATGAGAGCACAGAGGAGGGGAGGGGCTGTGGCCACTGCGCCACCAATGATAACTAGTGTTTAATACATTACAAATGCAGGTGGCAGAAATCCACAGGTGGCTGCGATCCACAGCAATTAACTTCTCAGGTGCCGCTGAGGAGTTAACTGCCGCTGATCGCAACGCCCTGTCAGAGGTTGGGTGTCGGCAATGTGTTTCTGCCGCCGGCTGTATTTGTATATTAAACGTTAATTATCATTGGTGGCACAGTGCGCCCTTCCCCCTCCCCAGTATTAAAATCATTGGTGGCAGTGGCCACAGGGTCCCGTCACCTCCTCTCATTGGTGGTACAGTGGCAGCTTCTCATCGGAACCCCAGCAGTGTAAGCCTGGGGCTCCGATCGGTTACCATGGCAGCCAGGACGCTACTGAAGCCCTGGCTGCCATGGTCAGCTCCCTCCTGCTGTGTGTACTATGCACAGGGCAGCAGGGAGAGTGTAAAGTCCTATTCACCCTAATAGAGCTCTATTAAGGCGAATAGGACAAGGGTTTAAAAGAGCCCAGGTTCTACCCCTATGAGGGAAAATAGTTATTAACCACCTCAGCCCCCCTAGCTTAACCACTTCAGCCCCCCTAGCTTAAACACCCTTAATGACCAGGCCACTTTTTACAATTCCGCACTACACTACTTTCACCGTTTATTGCTCCGTCATGCAACTTACCACCCAAATGAATTTTGCCTCCTTTTCTTCTCACTAATAGAGCTTTCATTTGGTGGTATTTCATTGTTGCTGACATTTTTACTTTTTTTGCTATTAATAAAAATTTAACGACATTTTTGCAAAAAAATGACATTTTTCACTTTCTGTTGTAAATTTTTTTAAAAACTACATTTCTATATACATTTTCTCTAAATTTATTGTTCTACATGTCTTTGATAAAAAAAGTCCAATAAGTGTATATTTATTGGTTTGGGTAAAAGTTATAGTTTACAAACTATGGTGCAAAAAAGTGAATTTCGGCATTTTGAAGCAGCTCTGACTTTCTGAGCACCTGTCATGTTTCTTCAGGTGCTAGAATGTCAGGATAGTATAAATACCCCCCAAATGACACCATTTTAGAAAGAAGACACCCCAAAGTATTCACGGAGGGGCATCGTGAGTTCATGTATCATTTCATTTTTTTCACAAGTTAGCGGAAAATGACACTTTCTGAGGAAAAATAAAAATAATAAAGTTTCCATTTCTGCTAACTTCTGGCAAAAAAATAAAATCTCCCACGGACTCACTATGCCCCTCAGTGAATACCTTGGGGTGTCTACTTCCGAAATGGGGTCATTTGTGGGGCGTGTTTACTGTTCTGGCATTTTGGGCGGGGCTAAATTGTGAGCAGCCCTGTAAAACCTAAAGGTACTCGTTGGAATTTGGGCCCCTTTGCACTCAGGCTGCAAAAGTGTCACTCATGTGGTATCGCTGTACTCAGAAGAAGTAGGGCAATGTGCTTTGGGGTGTATTTTTACATATACCCATGTTAGGTGAGAGAAATATCTCTGTAAACTGACAACTTTGTATAAATTTTTTTAAAAGTTGTCGCTTATAGCGATATTTCTCACACAAAGTATGGGTATATATAAAATACACCCTAAAACACATTGCCCTACTTCTTCTGAGTACGGCAATACCACATGTGTGACACTTTTTGCAGCCATGATGCGCAAAGGGCCCTAAAACCAATGAGTACCTTTAGGATTTCACAGGGCATTTTTACGCATTTGGATTCCAGACTTCTTCTCACGCTTTAGGGGCCCCTAAAATGCCAGGACAGTATAAATACCCACATGTGACCCCATTTTAGAAAGAAGACACCCCAAGGTATTCTGTGAGGGGTATGGTGAGTTCATGTAAAATTTTATTTTTGTCACAAGTTAGTGAAATAAGAGACTTTGTAAAAAAAAAAAAAAAAAAATATCAATTTCCGCTAACTTGTGCCAAAAATAAAAATTCTGTGAACTCGCCATGCCCTCACGGAATACCTTGGGGTGTCTTCTTTCCAAAATGGGGTCACTTGTGGGTATTTATACTGACCTGGCATTTTAGGGGCCCTAAAGCGTGAGAATCCAAATGCGTAAAATGCCCTGTGAAATCCTAAAGGTACTCGTTGGAATTGGGCCTCTTTGCGCATCTTGGCTGCAAAAAAGTGTCACTCATGTGGTATCGCCGTACTCAGCAGAAGTAGGGCAATGTGTTTTGGGGTGTATTTTTACATATTTCTCACACCCAGCATGGGTATATCGCTGTAAACGACAACTTTTTACATTTTTTTTATTCAAAGTTGTCAATTTACAGAGATATTTCTCTCACCCAGCATGGGTATATGTAAAAATACACCCCAAAACACATTGCCCTACTTCTCCTGAGTACGGCGATACCACATGTGTGCCACTTTTTTGCAGCCAAGATGCGCAAAGGGGCCCTAAAACCAATGAGTACCTTTTAGGATGGCATTTTTCTTCTCACGCTTTAGGGCCCCTAAAATGCCAGGGCAGTATAAATACTCCACATGTGACCCCATTTTGGAAAGAAGACACCCCAAGGTATTCCATGAGGGGCATGGCGAGTTCATAGAAGATTTTTTTTTTTGGCACAAGTTAGCGGAAATTGATTTTTTATAGTTTTTTCTCATAAAGTCTCCCTTTCTGCTAACTTTTGACAAAAGTTAAATTTTTCACGGACTCACTATGCCCCTCAGTGAATACCTTGGGGTGTCTTCTTCCAAAATGGGGTCATTTGTGGGTGTTTGTACTGTTCTGGCATTTTGGGCGGGCTAAACTGTGACCCGCTATGTAAAGCTAGAGTACTGTTGGAATTTGGGCCCTTTATGCATTCCAGGCTGCAAAGTGTCACACATGTGGTATCGCCGTATTTAGAAGAAGTAGGGCAATGTGTTTTGGGGTGTATTTTTACATATACCCATACTTTGTGTGAAAAATATCGCTGTAAATTGACAACTTTGTATAAAAAAAAATTAAAAAGTTGTCATTTACAGAGATATTTCTCTCACCCAGTATGGGTATATGTAAAAATACACCCCAAAACACATTGCCCTACTTCTTCTAAATACAGCGATACCACATGTGTGACACTTTTTTGCAGCCAAGATGCGCAAAGGGGCCCGAATTCCAATGAGTACCTTTAGGATTTCACAGGGCATTTTTACGCATTTGGATTCTCACGCTTTAGGACCCCTAAAATGCCAGGTGAGTATAAATACCCCACAAGTGACCCCATTGTGGAAAGAAGACACCCCAAGGTATTCCGTGAGGGGCATGGCGAGTTCACAGAAAAAATAAAAAATTTGGCACAAGTTAGCGGAAATTGATTTTTTTTTTTTTTTTTTTTACAAAGTCTCATATTCCACTAACTTGTGACAAAAAATAAAATTTTGCATGAACTCACCATACCCCTCAGCGAATACCTTGGGGTGTCTTCTTTCTAAAATGGGGTCACATGTGAGGTTTTTGTACTGCTCTGGCATTTGAGGGTCTCCGCAATCATTACACGTATGGCCAGCATTAGGAGTTTCTGCGATTCTCCGTATATTGAGCATACGGTTAATGAGATTTTTTTTCCGTTCAGCCTCTGCGCTGAAAAAAAAAAAATGAACGGCACAGATTTTTTCATTCGCATCAATCAATGTGGATGAAAAAATCTCTGCCAAAATCAGTGACTGCGGTGGGCTGGGCGCTAGCTACCTAACAAGTAGCTAACTAACTGGCGGTGATAAGGGACCCTTATGCCCCATTCACACGTCCGCAATTCTGTTTGCGGAACGGAATTGCGGACCCATTCATTTCTATGGGGACAGACTTTGTCCTGCTGATCCGGAATTGCGGATCCGCACTTCCGGGTCTGCACTTCCGCTCCGCAAAAATATAGAACATGTCCTTTTCTTGTCCGCAATTGCGTACAAGAAAAAGCATTTTCTATATAGTTCTGGCAATGTGCGGATCTGCAATGGACATATGGACATGTGAATAGAGCCTTACAGGGGGGTGATCAGTAACAGGGGGGTGATCAGGAAGTCTATATGGGGTGATCAGGGGTTAACAAAGGGTTAATAGTAGTTATAAAGTGAGGGGGTGGGGGGTTAGTGTAGTGTTTGGTGCAACTTTACATTGTTACCTGGTCCTCTGGTGGTCGATCCCAGTAAATGGGACCACCAGAGGACCAGGTATTAGGTATATCAGACGCTGTTAGCAACACAGCGTCTGATATACCACTTTGATCTCATTTATTTTACATTTACAGCCTGCCAGCGATTGATCATCGCTGGCAGGCTGTAGTACAACTGCAGAGCTGCGCTCTGCTGTGAACGTGTGCGCGTTCACAGCAGATCTCGGCTCTCGCGAGATGACGCACGGATGCGTCCAGGAGGAATAAACCTGCCGCCGCCTGGACGCATCCGTGCGTTCGGCGGTCGGGAACAGGTTAAACACCCTTAATGACCAGGCCACTTTTTACAATTCTGCACTACACTACTTTCACCGTTTATTGCTCCTTCATGCAATTTACCACCCAAATGAATTTTACCTCCTTTTCTTCTCACTAATAGAGCTTTCATTTGGTGGTATTTCATTGTTGCTGACATTTTAACTTTTTTTGCTATTAATAAAAATGTAACAACATTTTTGCAAAAAAAATGACATTTTTCACTTTCTGTTGTAAAATTTTTTAAAAAAAACTACATTTCTATATAAATTTTTCTCTAAATTTATTGTTCTACATGTCTTTGATAAAAAAAAAAGTCCAATAAGTGTATATTTATTGGTTTGGGTAAAAGTTATAGCGTTTACAAACTATGGTGCAAAAAAGTGAATTTCCGCATTTTGAAGCAGCTCTGACTTTCTGAGCACCGCTCATGTTTCTTCAGGAGATAGAATGCCAGGATAGTATAAAGTTAGCGGAAAATGACATTTTCTGAGGAAAAAATAAAATAAAATAAAGTTTCCATTTCTGCTAACTTCTGGCAAAAAAAATAAAAAATCTCACTATGGACTCTACGGACTCACTATGCCCCTCAGTGAATACCTTGGGGTGTCTACTTTCCGAAATGGGGTCATTTGTGGGGTGTGTTTACTGTTCTGGCATTTTGGGCGGGGCTAAATTGCGGGCAGCCATGTAAAACCTAAAGGTATTCATTGGAATTTGGGCCCCTTTGCGCACCCAGGCTGCAAAAAAGTGGCACACATGTGGTATCGCCGTACTCAGAAGAAGTAGGGCAATGTGTATTTTTACAAATACCCATGCTGGGTGAGAGAAATATCTCTGTAAACTGACAACTTTGTATAAAAAAAATTAAACAGTTGAGAGATATTTCTCACACCCGGCATGGGTATATGTAAAAATACACCCCAAAACACATTGCCCTACTTCTCCTGAGTACGGCGATACCACATGAGTGACACTTTTTTGCAGCCAAGATGCGCAAAGGGGCCCAAATTCCAATGAGTACCTTTAGGATTTTACAGGGCATTTTTACGCATTTGGATTCCAAACGACTTCTCACGCATAAGTGTCACACATGTGGTATCGCCGTACTCAGGAGAAGTAGGGCAATGTGTTTTGGGGTGTATTTTTACATATACCCATGTTGGGTGAGATAAATATCTCTGCAAATTGACAACTTTGTATAAAAATTTTTAAAAAGTTGTCGTTTACAGAGATATTTCTCACACAAAGTATGGGTATATATAAAAATACACCCCGAAACTCATTGCCCTACTTCTCCTGAGTATGGCAATACCACATGTGTGACACTTTTTTGCAGCCAAGATGCACAAAGGGGCCCAAATTCCCATGAGTACCTTTAGGCCTCTTTCAGACGGGCGTTGCGGGTGCACTCCGTCAAACAGTGCGGGTGCGTTGCGGGAATTGCCGCGATTTTTCCCTGCGAGTGCAAAGCGCTGTCATGCGTTTTGCACGCGCGGGAGAAAAATCGGCACTTTTGATACCCAGACCCGAACCTGCACTTCTTCACAGAAGTGCATGTTTGGGTCAGAAATTGTCCCGCTGGTATTATTTCACATTATAACATAATACATAAATAACATAATTGTAAAATAATACCCTTGGCCATCTCCCTAATGTTGAACCCGGTGCAGAATGGGTTAAAAATAATAAACTAATCATAACTTACCTGGTCCATTTGATCGCGAAGCCCGGCCTCCTCTCCGTTAGCTTGAAAGATGTAAAGGACCTGTGGTGATGTCACAGCATCACATGGCCCAATCACCTGCTCCATCACTATGGTGATGGAGCATGTGATTGGTCCATGTGACCACGTGACATCATCCAAGGTCCTTAAGCACTATCCACAGCCTGAGGATAGTGATTATGACCTTGGATGATGTCACATGGTCACATGGACCATCACATGCTCCATCACCATAGTGATGGAGCAGGTGATTGGGCCATGTGATGTGACGTCATCACAGGTCCTTTAGATCATCGATGCTGCAGGAAAGAGAGGACAGATCGCGACTACGCGATCAAGTGGCTAAGGTAAGTTAACTTTTATTATTTTTAACCCCTTCCTCATCATTTAACAATGCATTCTTTATTAAGAATGCTATTATTTCCCTTATAACCATGTTATAAGGGGAAATAATAGAGATTGGGTCCCGCTGCTAGCAACAATGCGGGAAAATCGCAACGCATCCGCACTTGGTTGCGGATGCTTGCGATTTTCCCGCATCCCCATTCACTTCTATGGGGCCTGCGTTGCGTGAAAAACGCAGAATATAGAACATGCTGCGCTTTTCACGCAACGCAGAAGTGATGCGTGAAAATCACCGCTCATGTGCACAGCCCCATAGAAATGAATGGGTCCGGATTCAGTGCGGGTGCAATGCGTCCTCCTCACGCATTGCACCCGCACGGAAAACTCGCCCGTGTGAAAGGGGCCTTAGGATTTCACAGGGCATTTTTATGCATTTGGATTCCCACACTTTAGGACCCCTAAAATGCCAGGGCAGTATAAATACCTCACATGTGACCCCATTTTAGAAAGAAGACACCCCAAGGTATTCCGTGAGGGGCATGGTGAGTTTTACAAAGTCTCATATTCCACTAACTTGTGACAAAAAATAAAATTTTACATGAACTCCCCATACCCCTCACGGAATACCTTGGGGTGTCTTCTTTCTAAAATGGGGTCACATGTGAGGTGTTTGCACTGCCCTGGCATTTGAGGGTCTCCGCAATCATTACACATATGGCCAGCATTAGGAGTTTCTGCGATTCTCCTTATATTGAGCATACGGGTAATGAGATTTTTTCTTACCGTTCAGCCTCTGGGCTGAAAAAAAAAAAAATGAACGGCACAGATTTCTTCATTCGCATCGATCAATGTGGATGAAAAAATCTCTGCCAAAATCAGTGACTGCGGTGCGGTGGGCTGGGCGCTAACTACCTAACAAGTAGCTAACTAACGGTGATAAGGGACCCTTATGCCCCATTCACACGTCCGCAATTCTGTTTGCGGAACGGAATTGCGGACCCATTCATTTCTATGGGGACAGACTTTGTCCCGCTCGGATCTGGAATTACGGATCCGCGCTTCCGGGTCTGCACTTCCGTTCTGCCCAAAAAATATAGAACATGTCCTATTCTTGTCTGCAATTGTGGACAAGAAAAAGCATTTTCTATATAGTTCTGGCAATGTGCCGATCTGCAAAATGCGGAAAGCACATTGCCGGAGTCCGTGTTTTGAGGATCTGCGGATCCGTGGATCAGATCCACGGATCCTCAAAACACATATGGACGTCTGAATGGAGCCTTACAAGGGGTGTGATCAGTGACAGGGGGGTGATCAGGGAATCTAGATGGGGTGATCAAGGGGTTAATAAGTGAGGGGGGGTTAGTGTAGTGTTTGGTGCAACTTTACATAGCTACCTGGTCCTCTGGTGGTCGATCCCAGCAAATGGGACCACCAGAGGACTAGGTAGCAGGTATATCAGACGCTGTTAACAAAACAGCGTCTGATATACAGGTTTGATGCGATTTATTTCGCATCTACAGCCTGCCAGCGATTGATCATTGCTGGCAGGCTGTACTACAACTTGTGAGGCGCGCGGCACTGTGAACACGCGCACGTGCGCGCGTTCACAGGAAGTCTCGCGAGATGACGCGCCGACGCGTCATCTCAGAACTACAGGACCGCCCGCCGGACACATCCGTGCGTTAGGCGGTCCTGTAGTAGTTAAATAAACTAAAACCTCTTTCCCAATTTTACATATAAAATATATAATCAATAAATAAATAAAATATTACATATCGCCACATCCAAAAAGTCCAAACTATTAAAATATTTAAAAATATCTCTTATGCGGTGAACGCCGTAAAAAAATAATAATCTGCGCGATTTGCCATTTCTTTTTGTCACATTGCCCCCCAAAAATAGAAAATAGGACTGTTTGATTAAGGGCTGGACGTTCCATAAAATGCGGAATGCACACAACTTTTTTTGGAGTTTTATTTTTTACGCGTGGTATCAAATGGTTACGAGTATTGCAATACTTTTTTATGGTATCGAAACCGAATCAAAATTTTGGTATCAAAACAACCCTGTATCAGACAGATTATTTCAAACTTAAAATATTCAACAAATAAAAAGTACAGTAAATGTGAATGAGGGGAAAATAACTGTGGAGAACAGCGGAAAAAATAATGCTGTTGGAGGCCATGTTGCAAATCATTAGGCATACTGTATCTTCAACTAAATTATTGTTGATTTAAAAGGCATCTGTCAGTAGGATCATCCCAATTAAGCCCTCATTTTGTCCTTATCACGTTTGTTTAAGTGCTGAGAGGGCCCAACTTGGTGCACCTTAGCTCCTCCTCTATTCCTCTTCTCTGGACACTCTCCTGTTCACTTGATAGAGCCAGGCATCTAGGGGGAGTAGAAAGTGTCCAGGGAAGCAGAGCTGAGCAGCTAAGGAGCACAGAGTTACTAGGGCCCCTTTGTTGCCCTGAAAGGGAACCTTTCACCAGGAAATTCACTGATAAACCAGGCATGCTGCCTTGTAGGGCTCACTCTGCTGAAAATAATGATACATTTCACTTGGTGATCTGTTGCTTTATTGTGGAGAAAAAGTACATTTAATCCATATGCTAATGAGCTGATTTGAGTCCAGTAGTTGATATGAGTCCAGCGTCATTTTCAGAGCTGTAGCCACTCCCCTATGTAATAAACCACATCCCTTTTACATCTGAAAACATATGGATTAAAAGTACTTTTTCTCCACAATAAAGCAACAGATCATGAAGTGAAAGTTATCATTATGTTCAGCAGAGTGAGCCCTACAAGGCAGCACCCCTGGTTTATAGTGAATTTCCTGGTGACAGGTTTCCTTTAAACCCTAATTTGCAGCAACGCATTGGGGGAAGAAAAGTATGTTTTTACTCCCTCTGCACTATGGCTTGTTTAATATGGTGAAGCCTGCTGTTAGCTACCCTTTAATTGAATGTATTGGGATGAGGTGAAATCTTCAACAAAATCTACATGCTAAATGCTGCAGTTTGTGAATACAGCCTTATAAATTTCCTTTTAACCCCTTAAGGACCCAACCATATTTCACCTTAAGGACCCGCCCATTTTTTTCAAATCTGACCAGTGTCACTTTATGTGGTGATAACTTTAAAACGCGTTTACTTATCCAGGCCATTCTGAGACTGTTTTTTTGTCACATATTGTACTTCATGACAGTGGTAAAATGGAGTCGAAAAATTTCATTTTTATTTATAAAACAATACCAAATGTACCAATAATTTTGAAAAATTAGCAATTTTCAAAGTTTCAATTTCTCTACTTCTATAATACATAGTAATACCACCAAAGGAAGTTATTGATTTATATTCCGCATATGTCTACTTCATGTATCAATCATTTTGGGAATGCCATTTCATTTTTTGGGGACGTTACAAGGCTTAGAAGTTTAGAAGCAAATCTTGAAATTTTTCAGAAATTTTCAAAAACCCACTTTTTAGGGACCAGTTCAGGTCTGAAGTCACTTTGTGAGGCTTACATAATAGAAACCACCCAAAAATGACTTCTGTAGGGGTGCATCAGGGGGGCTTCAAATGGGACATGGTGTCAAAAAAACAGTCAAGCAAAATCTGCCTTCCAAAAACCATATGGCGTTCCCTTCCTTCTATGCCCTGCCGTTTGTCCATACAGCAGTTTACGACCACATATGGGGTGTTTCTGCAAACTACAGAATCAGGGCAATAAATATTAAGTTTTGTTTGGCTGTTAACCCTTGCTTTGTTAATGGAAAAATTGATTAAAATGGAAAATGTGAAAAAAAAATGCTGTTTTGGAACCGTTTTTATTTTTTGTTATTTACATAGTTGATCTGACAGGTTAGATTGTGTGCTATTTCTATAGAGCAGGTTGTTACGGACGCGACAATATGACTACTTTTTGGGGTTTTTTGATTCAGTTTTTCATAACAAAGCCTTTTTGAAAAAATATATTTTTTAGTGTCTCCACATTCTGAAAGCCATATTTTTAATTTTTATTTTTTGGGCGACTATCTTATGTATGGGCTCATTTTTTGCGGGATGAGATGACGGTTTGATTGGCTCTATCTTGGGGTGCATATGACATTTTGGTCGCTTGCTATTACACTTTTTATGATGTAAGGTGAAAAAAATGACTTTTGACACGGTATTTATATATTTTTTTTCTGTGTTCACTTAAGGGGTTAGGTTATGTGTTATATTTATAGAGCAGGTTGTTACGAACGCGGCAATACATAATATGTATACTTTTTATTTATTTATTTAAGTTTTACACAATAATATCATTTTTGAAAAAAAAAAAATCATGTTTTAATGTTTCCATAGTCTAAGAGCCATATTTTTTTATTTTTTGGGGCGACTGTCCTATGTAGGGTATCATTTTTTGCGGGATGAGATGGCGGTTTGATTGGCACTATTTCGAGTGCATATAACTTTTTGATCGTTTGCTATCACAGTTTTTGTAATGTGACAAAAATGATTTTTTTGACATAGTTTTTATTTTTATTTTTTTTACGGTATTTACCTGAGGGGTTAGATCATGTGATATTTTTAAAGAGCAGGTTTTTACGGACGCGCCAATACCTAATATGTATACTTTTTTTTATTTATTTTACTTTAACACAATAACAGCATTTTAGAAAAATAAATGTTTTAGTGTCTCCATAGTCTGAGAGCCATAGTTTTTTTATTTTTTGGGGCGATTGTGCTATGTAGGGGCTCATTTTTTGCGGGATGAGATTTGATTGGTACTATTGATTGGTACTTTTTGATCGCTTGGTATTACACTTTTTGTAATGTAAGGTGACAAAAAATGGCTTTTTTTTACATCCTTTTTTTTTACGGTATTTACTTGAGGGGTTAGGTCATGTGATATTTTTATAGAACAGGTTTTTACGGACGCCGCGATACCCAATATGTGTAGTGTATTTTATTTTTTTTATTTTTAGTCAGTGATATGTGTTTTTTTTATTTTTACTTTTTTCACTTTTTTTTTACTTTTTTTTTTACCCAGACCCACTTGGTTCTTGAAGATCCAGTGGGTCTGGTTTCTATATAATACAGTACAGTACACTATATAGTGTACTGTACTGTATTTTGTACTTTACACCGTGGTCAGACTTCTGCCTTTAGCAGAAGTCTGATCAGAGTTACTATTACCATAGAAAGCAGGACGCCACTGAAGGCGTCCTGTTGCCATGGTAACCATCACCCGCTGCCAGAACTGAGCAGTGGGTGATGGGAGGGAGGAGGGCTCCCTCCCTCTGTGATCCCATCCTGTCCGGGGGCTGCAAAAGCACAGCAGCCCCCCGATGGGAGAGAGAGAGATCCCTCCCTCTTAACCCCTTCCATGCCGCAGTCCAATCGGGGGTTAAACGTACAAGCACAGATGCCAGCCGTTTTTAGAAGAGTGTCAGCAATGTGCTGACACTCTGCTAACCACCGGCCACCAATGAATATTACACAGGAGGCGGGCGGGGATCGCGATCACGCACGCCGCACCGCCCGCCTCTTGCACTGCGCCCCGACCGCACCACCCGGGGGAGGGGGGAATATAGTGGGGAATATTTTTATACATTTTATAAGGTTCTGATTCCCGCAGTCACGGACTGTGGGAATCAGAATCGTTGACTCGGCATTACAAGTCTCTGATTGGCTAGTCTGTACAGACTAGCCAATCAGAGCGATTGCTGGCCGGGGACCGCTCTGATTAGTCCCCGGCCCGTTAGCTGAGATCCCTGGCTGTGTGTAACAGCCGGGGTCTCAGCGCTGTCACCATGTCTGCAGACATGGTGACAGTTTAACTGTAGGACGAGAATGCTCGTCCTAATGCGCTAAGTACCGCTCAATTAGGACGAGCATTCTCGTCCTTGGTCCTGGAGGGGTTAATACTATGTCCTCTAAATAATGAACTAATAATAAAGCTAAATAACTTAAAACATGTCTAAGATAGGAAGAAAATCCTAACTATGGAATTTAAGCAACAATACAAATGTAAAATACATTCACTGACCAAAAAAAAAAAAAAAATAGCACACCAAGATACGTCAGATTGCTGCAAAACTCTACATGCAACTATGTAAATGATTACAGGTGTGGTCTGATTAGACACTGGCTCTTGCCACAAGAGTACGTCCCTCTGCCCCATAAAAAGGCTATCAGAGGCTGCTTTTGGGTGGCGTACCTCTTGGTGAGCGATTGTTCACTGCTAAACATGCCTCAACAATGACATTTTGCCCAGTTGACAGACTTTGAGAGGGTGCATATCCCCACTTAACGGGGCAATTCACCCCTTATTTATCCTGCCTGTGACAGCCAGCCACCATCACCTTTATTTGCAGTGGTGTTGTGAACCAGAAACCTGGACGGTTACGCACTGAAACTGTGGATCCCATAACGGTCAGGTTCAAGCATGGAGGCCTCATGGTGAGCCCTTCAATCCTCCCTTTGCTGTGGAGACACACTGCTCCAACTGCTAGTGTGATGATTTGGGAAGCCATCACATATTGCAGTCATTCTCTCATGGCAGGGCTTCCAACTGGCAATTTTCAGTAGGATAATGTTAGCTTATACACTGCAAGGGTTTCCCAGGAATGGCCAATTGCCACTTCCTTGGACTTCCTGGTCACCAGATTTATTGCCAATCGAACATTTATGGCACCAGCTGGGATGCCAGTTTTAGCAACCAATGAGTGTGCGGGATCTACAGGACCAGCTGCAACATCTGTGGGCAAATTTGCTGCAAGATAAGATATGAAACCTGTATGACTCCTTGGCCAACGATATCTAATTTAAAATCCAAGATACAGGCGGCCCAACAGGTTACTAGCACCTCGTTTCAATTGTACAGTTATCCCCAATGAACATCATTTCACTCTAATATTATAATCACTTGCAGTACATATTGTATATCATTGTTACATTCACACATATGAAGTTTGATTTGATTCTAACAACTCCTTCTTGGTGTGTTATTTTTTGTTAGTGTATTTTGTGTCCAAAAGCCAATACTCACTGCTGACACTGGTCTTGTTCATAGCACTGCCAATACCCCACAGGACAGCCACCAAATACAGCACAGGACTTTGTGACTGATCCTTGGGAGTTGGACTCCAGAAAAACAGTCCAATCAGGAGACAGGAATGGAGTAATGGTCCAACTAACAATGGGATTTGTCGAGGAAGGCGAAGAAACAAAAGTGCAAAAGAAGAGAAGACGCAGGCTGAAAGACCATAAGCTGTTAGGATATATGGAAGATTCTCCAGCCCAATTGAGCATACCCCATAACCCTGTTTGGTAAAAAGATAAAAGCAGTGAACAAATACATGAACAATAAATTATATTTTTTATCTATCTTTATATCTACATCCTTTCCTACCTATATTTGAAATTCACAGAAGACAGCAAAAATAAGTATGGTATTTCCTGAGAGCAAGAAAATATGATACAAAGGGCTTCATTTATGAAATCTAGTGTAGACAAGCCCATAGCAAACAATCCAATTTTAGCTTCTATTTTTTAAAGTATGATATACCATAATAGTGATCAGGTTAGTTGCTATGAGCCATAAATGGCTAACAGGCCATTCATGTTGTTAAAATCCTTTTGGAAAATAGTTAAGTATTAATCCCCTAAATGGCAATGTCACTCACCAAAGCAAACCCAGTGCAGGCAAACAGAACCTCAAATCCAGTGTAAAGGAAGTAAGGACTCAAACAGCGCAGGCGATAGTCCCTGGCATGCTTGAAGGGTAACTGGAAAATGTTACCCCAACCTATACTTCGGAGGTCAATCTCTTCAGTTGGCCGATATGCTGAACCACAGAGGATCAGGATCTAAGTGAAAGATAAAGTAGAATCAGAACACACATAATTTCTAGATGCCAATTAAAACTCAATTTCTCTTCTCCTACCAGTAGCATAGATGACAGGGCAACCAACATGAGCACACTTTCCATATAGATAAGATTCACACTGGAAGGCAAAGAATGTAGGACAGTCACATTAAACCCTGGAAGAAGTCCATGTGGGATGGATGCACCTGCAATGATATAATGTAACACATGGCACTTTGAACTTACTCTAGGACAGGACCTCTGAGAGATCTTTGGAGGGCAGATGATCACTTACCACACTGCTTGACATCACATAATGTGTGGTTATACCCATATAAGAATCTACCGAGGAAGAAATAAACTGGGAACTGGGACAAAACAAAGCACAGCTGTGAAGAGAAGAGAGAAATGAGCTATAAGGATGTCAGAGAAAAAGTCATAAAAAAGACTGTGATGGTGGTCACTCACATGGAAGACAGAAAAGAAAATGCTCTGAAATATGATGATATACTTGTGGCTGGCTCCTCGTGGCAACTTGCGCTGTTCTCGCATGTTCTCCTCTTTATAATTTGCAAACTCATAATATCTTTGAGCCATCCTGTAATGAAAGGACTAGTAAGTTTTGGGGATTTGGGATTAATACTGCATTTACCTAATATTTTAAGTGAGCTGTCCACAGACTCATATAAACTTAAAAAAATGTATAGCTTGTTTATTTCTTGCTCCATTAAAGGGGTTGCCCCCACTTCAGCAAATGGCATTTATAATGTAGACGAAGTTAATAAAAAACTCTAATGTATTGTGATTACTTATTGCCTTTTTGCTAGCTTGATTTATTTTGCCATCGCATTATACACTGCTAGTTTCCAAGGGTTACAATAACCCCTGCATTCGCTGCACCGGTGGCCATGCTTGCACATGATTTGAATAAGTGCTGGCCTTTCTGGTGGCCGGGACCATGGGAGTGCACATATGCAGGCATGCACAGCTGCTCTCATCTGGGACGTATCTGTGCTGCAGCGGTGGCCATAACCCCTGGAAACAAGCAATGTATTTTGTGATGGAAAAATCAATCAAGCCAGCAAAAAGAGGCAATATGGACAATCACAATACATTAGTAAGTGCCTTGTATTAATTTTGTCTACGTGATAAATGCCATTTGCTGAAGTTAAGCCATCCCTTTAATGAAACTGATCAAAGTCTTACCTGGTAATGTAGTTGCCTATTGATGCCCAGAAGGGGACAATTATGGCTCCGATGACTGTAGCAGAAGGGACAAGTGTGTAATATCTTTCCCAGTAGTTGGTGGAGACAAACAAAGCATAGATCCCAGAGGAGAGGAAAAGCATCCATTTTGTACCAAAGTACCTGCAATGTAAAGGTAAATTTAGGTAGTGTATTGCAAAATGATGTAGCTATTATGCAGTGTCCACTGTAAGAAGGATTAGATGTGTAACTCCTGTATTCAGTCTGCAAAAGACCAAAACTGTGATTTAGGGCTCATGCACACGGCCGTGGCCGTATTGCGGCCACTTGAATGGGTCTGCAATCCGGGAGATGCGGAACGGAGGCACGGATCGGAAGTCCACGGAAGCACTACGGAGTGCTTCCAGGGGTTTTCTGTCCATGCCTCTGCACCGCAAAAAAGTAGTGTATGCACTACTTTTTTGTGGTGCGGACCCCATTTAAGTGAATGGGTCCGCGATCTGCATGTGGCTGCCCCACGGTCGGTGCGCGTGCATTGCGTGTGCATGAGCCCTTGCTGTATATTTCTGTAATTAATGATTTGAGATAACAAGCCATATCTACCGTCCACTAGGTGGAGCTGTATCCTCTCCACTAAGGGAGCAGGCTACAGCCATTCTAGTCCAGTGTGAGTCTAGATGCTGATGAGAGCAGACCTAGCTGATTCGTTTTTGGGATTGAATCAGACAGAAGCAAAGCAAAGCTGCAGAATAAGCAGGAGAAGTAGAGAAAAAAAATAAGAGATATACTTTGGAAGCATGGCAGAAGTAAAGAGGCAGCGTAGAGTAGAAGTTAATTGGATAATTGCTGTCTGATGAAGACCACTGTGTCTCCATTGCTATGTGTCTGGGAGTATAACTCTTATGGTGCCTGGACGCAACTGAGGAGCAGATTGGCCATCTGCATGAGAAATATCAACACCCTGCAGTGGATTTCATGGAGGTGTACTGTAAGTACAGCAACCTCAACAAAAGGTGCAGAGTGTGCCTACTGTTAGGGGTAACTGCCCTGTGGTTGCATTGCATAGAAAAACAGGAGTGTTAAACCCCATGCCTAGATGCTAGAAAGCCAGCTAGAGATGTGCAGTGTAAGGAAAATTGTTCCAGAGAGACAACTGTGCCTGTTAAATCAAATTGCAGCTGTGAGAACTGTAAGATCTGATGAAATTGCAAGTGATAAAAATTGCATGATAAAACTATGACTAATGCTTCCTGCATTGTTACTATACTTCAAAGTGTTGGTGTCACAAACAGGGGACCCTGCCTTGCACCTCAAAACTATCAACACTAAGGGCATCTCAACCATCATTAGGCAAGAGCACCCCAGAACCAGAGTGTGCCTGAAAGGAAGAATCACTGATATAGCACTGATAGAATAATACACTGTACTTCATAAGCAGTACAATGTTACAGAAGTGATCAAAAGATCGTCGGTTAAAGTCTCCTTGTGGGACTATTAAATGGTTAAAAAAAGTTTTAAAAAAAGTATTATTAAAATTTAAAAAAAATCCACGTTTAAAAAAATCCACCTTTTTTCTATTGAAGTATTTGAAATTGTGAACTACTAGTCTGAAATCCATGTCAGGGCATTTCTAGAGAGTTCTTAAAATTCTTTTTTTTTTGGGGGGGGGGGAGGCATATACTTGTGTCTTACAATACAAAGGGTAGCGGTTTATATCTCTGATTGATAACGTGAAATACTAGTCCGAAATCTGTGTCGGTGAATCTCCAATATAAAGGAAGGTGGTAGTGGAGTTATAGGGGATGGATCAATCACATTTCATGGGTAGAGGGACGAACGGATTGAATTAAATTACTGCAAATTCCGGAAGCAAATATAACCCCAACTGTAGAAATGCTGAGGTGAAAAGAGGATGGCTTCTACAAATCGATAAAGATCCTAAACACACCTCAAAATCCACAATAGACTACCTCAAAAGGTGCAAGCTGAAGGTTTTACCACAGCTCTCAAAGGCCCCTGATCTGAACATCATTGAAAATCTGTGGATAAACTTCACAAGAACAGTGTTTGCAAGACAGCCCAGGAATCTCACAGAGCTAGAAGACTTTTGCAAAGAAAAACGAATGAAAATCCCTCAAAGAAGAACTGAAAGATTTTTGGCTGGCTACAAAAAGTGTAAATAAAAGCTATGATATTTTCCAAAGGGGTACTACTAGGTAATAACTATGCAGGGTGCCCAAACTTTTGCTTCAGGCTCTTTTCCTTTTTTTGTTATTTTGAAAATGTCAAATATGCAAATAAAGAAATAGTTTGGGCTTAAAATACAAAGAGAATGTGTAATCTTTAATTTTATGCCTTTTGGAGATCAGTTCTTCTTCAGCTTGCTTCACTGTTCACAATAACAGTAATTTTAACCAAGGATGCCCAAACTTTTGCACTTCACTGTACAATACAGTAGTAACACGTTTGGGAGAATACAATATAAAGGTAGCAGTTTTATTTTTTTTTAAGTTTGGAAAAATAGCATTAGCATATATGCGTGGCTGACAATACAAAGGTCAACGTTTTACAGTCTGATTGATAACTTAAAATACTTGGCTGAAATCGATGTCAGTGCATTTCCATGCAGTTCAAGGGTTTTTATTTGTTTAACCCCTTCCCGACCACAGCCTCGTCAACTTTATGATGGTTACCGTTCGAAAGCTTCAGAGCCGCCGGGTGCCTGCTGTTTTATACAGCAGACTCTCTGGGCTAATGTCCATGTCTGGCAATGTCCAGTAATGCTGTTTGTGAATCTTTAACCCTTCAGATGCCGTAGTCAAATGTGCTAATGCATTGAAGTCTATGAAAGAAGCAATCTGATGATTTTTCCCTATAGGAACTATAAAAAAAAAGTTAACATTTTTTTTTTAAATAGAAAAAATTACAAATAAAATAAAAATAAATAAATAAAAAGTCCTTAAAAATGGTTTTAGAAATTTAGGTCACAAGTTTAGGGCAAGGACCTCAAAAATAATGTTTTCCAAAATACTAAAGTTAATCAACAATTTATAATAACTATAGTGAGGGTGTCCAATTATCACCTGAGTGCAATTACAAAAAAAATATGGATGCCTAAAACTAATATATTTTATTAATAATCCTTTTAAAAAAAGGAGGAAGAGAACAAAGCTTTCCACCGATACAGACAAAACCGTCCAATAATGTGCCAGTGTACACTATGGACACAGAAACCGATAAACAAAATGTATACACGTCAAAATATCATAGGTATACCAAACGACTGGTTTGTACTCCAAGTATAAGCAGGATAGTATATATAATAAGGGGAGGGGCTAATTGGCCCAAATTGGATGTAAAGCTAGGCCCTACTTCTTACCCTATTAATTCCCCTAGGCTATCCTATGCCCGGAAATAATCCCTGATGGTGGGGTTATTCCGTCCCCGTACCTAATCCTGCTGACCCTGGGTCACCCTACCAGAGAGCTAAATCAAAATAATAATTCCCCTAATGACAGTTCTCCAACACGTTTCCCCCTTTTATGGGTTCCTCAGGGGGATAATATCATGCTGATATAGTAATAAAGAGATACTTAAGTAAATGAGACTGGATGGTCAAAGATGGGACCATGTGTCGTGTGGCTCACTTCATTGAGATCCATATATACGGCAGATACATTAAGCCATTTTCATGAGCCGCCAGCCTTAGGACACAGATACTACCGGTATGGCTAGAAGATGGCTAGAAGTAATAATAGTGAAGCAGCTCTCACCCTTCACGTCTTCCACGAGCACGGACACCAGCTCCGGACCCAGCAGTCCAGATAGGAAAACTCCAGCTCTGTGGAAAACGATAAAAAAACTTTATTGACCATAAATTTCATTGTTTTCCACGGAGCTGGAGTTTCCACAATTTTTTCCTAAGATGGTTAGAAGGTTGGAGAAGCATTTAAACTAGGGACTGTGGGGAGGGTAATATACTTCAGATCAAGACCTGGATAGAGCAAATAGAGACCTGGTGCGAAGTAATGAAACTGGAGGAGTGAAAGGAGGGACTAGAACAGTTCCTAAGGATAGGTGCAGGGTAAAAAAAATATATAAAAACCTCTTAATTGTATGTACACTAATGCCAGAAGCCTGACTAATAAAACTGGTAAACTGGAAGTAATGTTAATGCCTGTTCTGTCCCCACACTCAGGCAAGGATGTTGGGCTTCCTCACTCCTCCCTGCTGCTGTGCACCGTGCCGTCAGGCGCGGTCCGCTGGGTTCTTCTTAGCTGTGGTCTGTGCTCCTGCTGTCGGCATTCCCCTCCTGGCATTAAGCGGAGCTTGCACTCCGGCTCAGAGTTCCTTTTATGCATATGGGGTGTATCCTGAGGATAGGTCATCAGTTATAAAGTCTTGGAAAACCACTTTAAGTTAAGGAAAATAGCATATACATGTGTCTTACAATACAAAGGGTAGCAGTTTATATTTCTGAGTGATAATGTGATATACTAGGCTGAAATCCTTGTTGGTGCACCTCCATGTTCAAAATTTTAGTTTTGTTTTTTCATTTGGGAAAAAAGCATAATAAGCATATACATGTGTCTGACAATACAAAAGGTGGAGCTTTTCATCTTACATACTAGGCCGAAAATCATGTCTTTGCATCTCCAGGCTGTTCAAGTTTATATATTTTTTTAGTTTAGGCTTAGAAAAATAGCATATACATGTGTCTGACAATACAGAGGGTAGTGTTTTCCATCTCTGAATGATAACGTGCAATACCGGACAGAAATCCATGTTAATACATCTCCAGGCAGTTCAGATTTTTTTTTTTTCTTTAAGTTTGGGAAAATAGCATATACGTGTGTCTTACAATACAAAGGGTAGCGTTTTACATCTCTGAGTAATAACGTGTTATACTAGGGTGAAATCTGTGTCAAATTTTTTATATATTTTTTCATTTGGGAAAATAGCATTATAAGCATATACAGTGGATATAAAAAGTCTATACACCCCTGTTAAAATGTCAGGTTTCTGTGCTGTAAAAAAAATGAGACAAAGATAAATCATTTCAGAACTATAAACTGTACCACTTAATTGAAAAACAAACTAAAATGTTTTAGGTGGAAGGAAGAAAAAAAAACTAAAATAATGTGGTTGCATAAGTGTGCACACCCTCTTATAACTGGGGATGTAGCTGTGTTCAGAATTAAGCAATCACATTCAAAATCATGTTAAATAGGAGTCAGCAAACACGTGCCTCATTTACAGTGCCACTGATTAACCCCAAATAAAGTTCAGCTGCTCTAGTTGGTCTTTCCTGAAATTCTCTTAGTTGCATCCCACAGCAAAAGCCATGGTCCAGAGAGAGCTTCCAAAGCATCAGAGGGATCTTTGTTAAAAGGTATTAGTCAGGAGAAGGGTACAAAAGAATTTCCAAGGCATTAGATATACCATGTAACACAGTGGAGACAGTCATCATTAAGTGGAGAAAATATAGCACAACAGTAACATTACCAAGAACTGGACGTCCCTCCAAAATTGATGAAAAGACGAGAAGAAAACTGGTCTGGGAGGCTACCAAGAGGCCTACAGCAACATTAAAGGAGCTGCAGGAATTTCTGGCAAGTACTGGCTGTGTGGTACATGTGACAACAATCTCCCGTATTCTTCATATGTCTGGGCTATGGGGTAGAGTGGCAAGACGAAAGCCTATTCTTACAAAGAAAAACATACCTGCCAGGCTACATTTTGCAAAAACACACCTGAAGTCTCCCAAAAGCATGTGGGAAAAGACGTTATGGTCTGATGAAACCAAGGTTGGACTTTTTGGCCATAATTCCAAAAGATATGTTTGGCGCAAAAACAACACTGCACATCACCAAAAGAACACCATACCCACAGTGAAGCATGGTGGTGGCAGCATCATGCTTTGGGGCCATTTTTCTTCAGCTGGAACTGGGGTCTTAGTTAAGATAGAAGGAATTATGAACTGTTCCAAATACCAGTCAACTTCAGGCTTTTGCTAGAAAGCTGAACATGAAGAGGAACTTCATCTTTACGCATGACAACAACCCAAAGCGTACATCCAAATCAACAAAGGAATGGCTTCACAGAAGAAGATTAAAGTTTTGGAATGGCCCAGCCAGAGCCCAGACCTGAATTCGATTGAAAATCTGTGGGGTGATCTGAAGAGGGTTGTGCACAGGAGATGCCCTTGCAATCTGACAGATTTTAAGGGTGTGGACACTTATGCAACCATATTATTTTATGTTAATATTTTTTCTTCTCTCTACCTAAAAGATTTCAGTTTGTTTTTCAATTGAGTTGTACAGTTTATAGGTCACAATAAAGGTGGAAAAAATGCTTTATATTTGTCTCAATTTTTTACAGCACAGAAACCTGACATTTTAACAGGGGTGTGTGGGCTTTTATATCCACTGTACACGTGCTGAAAATACAAAGGGTAGTGTTTTACATCTCTGATTGATAACATGAAATACTAGCCTGAATGTCATTTGAGTGCATATACAGGCAGTTCAAATGTATATATTTTTTAGTTTTGATTAGGGAAAAAAGACATATACATATGTCTGAGAACATAATGTAAAATACTAGTCCGAAATCCATATCAGTGCATCTCAGGAAAGTTCAAATTTATTTATTTATTTTTGGGAGATAGCATATATACTTGTCACTTATAAAACAAAGAGTAGCGGTTTATATCTCTGAGTGATAACTTGAAATACTAGTCCAAAATCCGTATCAGTGCATCTCCAGAAGTGTGGGGGTGGAAAAATGATCACATAGTAGGTTGACAACTTGTATTTTACACTACAGAAAGCTTTTTTCTGAATCTGCATATTTTAATGCACAAAAGACATTAGACCCAAATCTGTTATTCTGTTAGTGGCGCCGATACTGCGTTATTTCAAAAGTCAGTTGTCAGTAGCAGTGTCTTCAATGTGTTTGTGGAATGTGAAGGATATTTTATTGTGCTTCCCTGTCTTTAAAGGGGTTGCTTGGTTTAGAGCTGAACCCGGACATACCCATAATTTCACCCAGGTAGCACGTCTAATGTTATCATCGGAGCATCTCATGCTCCGATGTGCTCCCTTGCCCTGCGCTAGATTGCACAGAGCAAGGGCTCTTTTGTTTAAAATAACACATTGCCGGGCGGAAGCTTCCACCCGGCAGTGTGTTCGGTGACTTCACCGGCTCTGATGGGCTTGCTTTAGCGCTGCCCTAGCCATTTTACAAGCTAGGGCAGCGCTAAAGCTGACCCATCAGTGCCGGTGGAGTCACCGGAATTCCTGGCAGGCCCATGGAGAGCCCGGTTCGTCACCGGAACTCCTGCGCGATTTAGCGCAGGGCAAAGGAGAGCATCGGAGAATGAACTGCTCCGATGCTCAAGTCAGGGGGGCTGCCTGGGTGAAAATGGAGGTATGTCCGGGTTCAGCTCTGAACCCGAACAACCCCTTTAAGTTCCAGAAAACAGATTTGCAAACTGTTTCATACTTTGTGTGAGTTTGTATATTGAGACCCACAAATGTCAGGAATACCGAAGGGTTCCAAATGAAAGACTAAGAGCCAGAAGTAGTGGTAGGCTGCAGTTGTCCCTGGCTTGGAAAAGGTGCAACATTATAATTGAAGAGAAAGAGGATGAGATTGTGGACTGGATGGCTCACTCCTCCCTGTTGCAGCAGGATGGCGTAAAGGTGACTTCTGACACCATGCCATGGACCCAGAGGTCACAGCATTCCTCCTGTTTCTCCTCCCTGCAGCCACAGAAAAGGCTTTCAGTGGAGTCCTTTCTGTCCTAAGAAGTGGCAAGAAAACCCCCCCATGGCAGATCATCAAGAGAGTCTCCGTGTTGACAACTTGTGTTAGAGCAGCCACTATTTGTGCTGCTTGAGGAGGAGGTACAGGAGAAGGTTGGGGACCCCACGCATAGATGTGATTGGCAGCGGATGCAGCAATAGTGGCAGTCGGGGAAAATGCAGATCAGGGGAGCCAAGGAGCCCAGCATAATACCTTACAGTCTGAGACAGTGGCAGGGAGTGTGATGATTCTGATGACTATTGTGTGTCGGACATAACCTGGGAGCCGGATCGGGGTGCTGAGGATGAGGCAACATCAGAGGAGGAGGGTGGTGGTGGTATCAATAAAGAGCAGAAGCTACATACTTCCCAAAGAACAGCCAGGGCCATGTCTGCTTTGGGATCTGGTGATGCCGCTGACACTGGGTGTGTTAGGCCCAAAATGTGTCAAAGCTGGATCAATGGTTTTTTTGTGCCAAGGCAGCATCCTAGCACCATGGACAGATCCTCATGACCCTCCACCCCCACAATTGCATCAGGCTCTCCCACACCAGGCACTTATCTGCCTCCTCCACCTCCTCCTCCGTGGACACGCTCCTGTCCCCAGGAGCAGCAGGGCACAGTGTCTCTCCCACTCCCCCTCCTTCCGAACAGTTGCTAAAGTACATCAAACAGCAAATATCCCACTGGCTGTCATCCCACAGACTTCAACTGGGCAAGGTGGTCAGCGACAAGGGCCGCAACATCATGGCTGCCTGGAACCTGGGGGAAATAACACATGCTCCCTGCATGGAGCACGTCATTACCCTAGTTGTGGAACGCTTTTGAAAATAATACACTGGCTTGCACAAGGTGCCGGCAATGTCCAGAAGACTGTCCCCCTTTTCAGCCATTTTTACGTGGCGAGGAACGCTCTCATAAACTAGCAGCAACAGAACAGTCTGCAGCTACACCATTTCCGATATTCCAACTCGTTGAAATTCAACATTGCTCATGCTAGAGCGTCTGTACGAGCAACGGAAAGCCATGGATGATTTTGTCATGCAGGGAGCATGTGTTGTTTCCAGGTCGGGCAGTGGCAACTCATACTGGTAATTCTACAGTTGTGCCTCAACCATCTCATATAAAACAGATGCTGACTGCAAGAGGGGGCAACTGAGAAACAGCTAAAGCATCTTGGTGTCTGCCCTCTAGCTGTTGGGAACCCACAAGCAAAAACTCTCATAGAGGAGCAGGAGGAAGATGAGGAGCTGCCACTGGAGGAGGAGTCGGAGGATGATGATTATGATAAGGATGGTGACACCCAATCGTCTCAATGGGGGGTGGAGTTGGAAAGAACTGATTCCTCAGACGTACTGGCTAGAATTGCGAGCTGTATACTCGCTTGCTTGCTACTTGACAGGTGTATGATTGACATCAAGCAGTCTGGTGATTACTGGATAGCCATGCTTTTAGATCCTCACTATCAAAGCAAAATGGGGGAATGTCTTTCTCCCTCTGAAAGGGAAGCAAAATTACGCTATAACCAGGAAACACTGTGTTTTTTGGCGAACAGATGCCTGCCCTCAGTGTGTCTGAAAGGGAGGCCTCTCTCCACCCCTCACAGAGTCAGCTCCCTCTCGTCACCACAAGCAGTAGAAGCAGCAGCAGCCTGCTCAGTCTTCTCAACATAGTTTTTAATTTTGCCACACAAGGCTGAGGCTAAACAGGAGGCCTTAGCACCCAGGTTCAAGCCTACCTATACTCTGGCCTGTATCCAGTGCATACCCTGTTCCATGACCCCATGGATCTCTGGTCAGACAGACTGGAACAGTGGCCCAAACTGGCAAAGTATACTCTCTTTTTTTTATATTTCCCAGCCTCCATTATCATCTCAGAGATGGTTTTCAGCACCGCAGGGGGCATGGTGACAAATGGACCAAGTTGTCTTCTGCCAGTGTCCAAAGTGTCATTTTTGTCAAGATGAACCAAGCCTTGATTCAAGAGGATTTTCACACTCCTCTGGCTGAGGCTGATGTATAGATTTGGCCTTGCTGACGGTACCCCATCTTACCACTGTTGCTGTCTGCCTACCATCATGTTGCCTGCCTACCATGATGTTCTGTACGGCTGCTGCCTCCATCATACTGCAGCCGCCATCATGCTATTTCTGCTGCTGCCTGTATACCATCGAGTTCCGTATGGCTGTTGCTACCTCCATCGTGCCACTGCTGCCATCATGCCACAGCTGCTGCCTGCCTACCAACATATTCAATATGGCTGCTGTTGTATCCATCATGCTGCTGTATCCCTACCAACATGTACCATTTGGCTGCAGCTGTCGCCACCGCCTCAGCTGCTGCTCCTCGCTGCCACCACTATTTATTCTATGCATCTGCCACTACTACCACTACTACTACTACTACCCATAGACAGCCAATCTACTGCCATGTATGTTCCATGCTATGCTGCTGCAATGTGCGACTCCCCTCAGGGCCCCTATATCGCGACCCAGGTATAGTAGGAATGCAGAGTGGTGTAGTGCGGCCTAAATGTCTCTTTATGTGTCACGGAGCTCCCACCTGGATACTGCTGGACCGCAGGCTTTGGCTCCAAAGCAATAAATAGGGGGAATAAATGAGGGATAAAAAAATAACTGGAGTCCAGACCTTGATATGAAGTTCAATGGCAGCTTTACTTTGAATAAACGTTCTCCAAAATGGTTTACAGGCTTTGTCTTGGTACCAGCAGGCTTTAGCATGAAACTGGCAGGCTAAGTCTACTCTGAGGATTTTAAATGGAAGATTTCCATCTATAAACTCTAGTTTCTGTAGTAGGCAATATAAAAAATCTTCTGCCCACACTCCTGGGAAAAATTAATGACATTTTTTTTACTGCCTGGACCTGTCAATTAAAATGGAGAAGGCATGGCAGTTACAGAGAGAGCAGAGCCTCTAAATCTAACGGCAACACCCCTTTGCTCTTAGAGAAGGATTTGCATATATTAAAACATAATTTTTCTCTGCAATGTGAGCACTTGGGACCAACACAGATGCCTTCAGCTGCAAAGTGCACATGCAATAGGTTAGTCAGTCTCATAGGTAAAAATCTGCTGACAGATGCCCTTTAAGTCCTTTATTTCTATGTACCGGTCTGTATCAAATGTAATATCTTGCATCACAGTAAGCTATATAACACGTCTACATACTAACCTGATAAGAACAGGAGTATATAGCAGGGCAACAATTGGGGTGACATTAATACCCATCAGCATCTTGTTATCAATATCCTGCAATCCCATGTTACCATATTTCACTTCTCTGTAGGTTTCATCATAGTGTAAAATCAGTTGCATCTCAAGGAGTCCTGAAATAAAAGGACGGCAACAACATGTCATGCATGTGCCACTACTTTTATATAGAATAATTTCTTTATTCCAACCTGAAAGTGGTTAACAGGTTGATGTTTTTGACCAAGCTAGTTATAGATCAGGCATGTCCAAAGTCCGGCCCGCGGCCTGGCCTGATAAGGACCCACAGATGTGGAACGGAACACTACAGAAGCACTACGGAGTGCTTCCGTGGGGTTCTGTCCCATACTTCCATTCCGCAAAAAGCTAGAACGTGAATTGTGGACCGTGTAAAAGAGGCCTTAATGTCAGTTGATCTAAATCAGTTATAAATATATTTTATATGTTCCTGTTCACATTTTTTTTACTTAAAAGTTGACAGACAACGTTTATTATTTTGTGTACTTTACAATATTCCTGACATATTTCAGCTTCCTGTTATTTTTATCTTAAAGGCAGAGTGATTTCACACCTATTTAGATTTGTCACCCAAGTCACAAAATGAAAAGTATGCTGCTTTCAATAAACTTTGCATAAAATAGTTAATTTGCATTTAATTTTAATGGTTCAAAGAATGTAAGACAAAATGGTTGGCCCTCATACATGTTCACTTCATCAAATCTGGCACTCTTCGAAAAAAGTTTGGACACCCCTGTTATAGATAGTTACATATTTGTTATGGTTGAAAAAAGACAAAAGGCCATGAAGTCCATCAAGATTTAGAGAAAACAATATAGGGCAATTGGCATAGATGGCCAGACCTATGTAGATAACATATCGTTTGTAGTGAATGCAAGAAAATCTAGAGCTTACCCTCTAACTTCTTCCCCCAAGATAAAAAACAAAGGTTATCTGATCTGATACCACATAATACCAAAATAAATAGACAGTCCAATTCACTCACAATCATCATTGTAAGTAATTGGTTACCTTTAAAATACACTTCAAAGCTCCTGTTATATGGTGCTCCTCACTTCATTATCCACCTTATTGTATTTGTGACAATATGTTTTGTGTTAATTTGGTTAAAATATTGACCCACTGTGTCTATGTTCTGCTCTGTTCACACTACCGTAAAATTCATATGGTAGTGTACTGCAGCAGGGCTTATTGTAGGTTGCTTTTCTAAAGAAGTATGTAGGTTTAACAGGTTGATTTTTAAGGTTTCGAAGGTGGGGAAAATCTGATCAGATGAGATGGTGAGCTCAAGGTTATGGGGATCTGCGGAGGAAGTCTTGGAGATGGTCTGTGAAGAGTAAATAAGATTAGGTCAGAGATCTATGGAAGGGACTGGTTATGGACAGTGTTGTATGTCACTGATACATTTTAAACAGAATGTGCAAGGCTACGGGTTGCTAGTAAAGTAATTGGCAGGAGGAGAGACTGAAGATAAATATTGGGACAGGTGTATTAACTAGGAAGCATGGTTGAGGATGGATTAGAGGGCCAAAGTGTGTTAGGATGGGAGGCCACAGAAATGGATGCTGCAGTGGTCTAGATGAGGGCATGTAGAAGTATTTTGTTGACTAGAGGTTAAAGGAGTAGATTTGATAAATGTTTTGGAGGTGAAGAAGGTGGTAAGCGTTTGGATGCAGTTTGAAAGAGGGGGCAGAATTAGAGATTTTCTGGAGGCAGTGGCATTAACTGTGACTGATCGTTCTGGTGAGGCGATAGTTGAGGGACATGTGGGAAAGATGATGAATTCAGTTTTTTGAGTTTTAGAAAATGGGGAAGAAAGATCATATAGTTTATAAGACACTCTAGAGTTCTGGTAAATATGAGTGTTAAAACTGATTCTGAAATCTATGGAATTCTATTAATCAAAGGTTCCTGGGCCAAAGAGGTTGTCACGGTACACTTCACTGTGACGTTTGTGGCCGTGTAGGCTGGCTTTACTCCCTCTCAGGTACTGGCTGCAGGCTGACTTCTGTGTATGCTGGTTGCTTGGGGCTGTGTGCTGGCTGTGGTGTCTTGTGTGAACTTGCCTGTAAATGTGTGTTCTCCCAGTGTCTGCATCTCTGTGCAGTTCTTGTCTCAGTTGCCGTGTAGGCTGGCTGCAGTCTCTCTCGCGTACTGGCTGCAGGCTGACACCTGTGTATGCTGGTTGATTGGGGCTGCGTGCTGGCTGCGGTTTTGTGTCTGAACTATGGCCTGTGTTTGTGGCTTCTATGTCTGTATCTCTGTGGTTCCTGTCATCGGTGCTGTGCAGGCTGGCTGCATGTGCTTTGTGTACTGGCTGTGGGTGTTCCCATGTATGCTGGTTCTGTGATGCGTGCAGGCTTGTGTGTCATCTGTGGTCTGTATCGTTTGTTCAGTGCTTCTGGTTACTTCTGGTTCTGATGGGGTTAACTTTCCTTGGTTTGTTCCTCGGTGTGGCTTATCAGGTGCCCTCATTATGCAGCTATTTTTATCTGTGAGCTGTGGGGCTTGTAGTCAGTCTGTCTTGTTCCTTGCTGGGTGTAGCCCCTTGCTGCAGGCCCAGGGGGTTTTGCCATCTGCCCTTCTGTGTGGTTTTGCCTGGTTAACCCCTTAAGGACCTCCACCGTATATGTACGGTGGAAGTCCGGTAATTAAACATGGCGCCCACTCGCACATGCAGCGCCGGGTTTCTGCTATTTTAAATAGCCATAACATTGATCGCATACATTTTAGCATTCAGATGCCATGACATCTGATCAGTCCGGAAGCGAAAGTCACACTCTTCTACTCCGGTAACCGCATTCCCCGGCTAAGTTACATTGCTGAACTAGAATGAAGCCTCAAGCAGGCTTCGGTGTCTATTTCAGGAATATACCAATACATGCCACTATGTGCCAGCATTGTATTATTATATTCCAAATTAAGTGTTCAATAATGGCTATATAGCCATCAATGAACACAATGGCTATATATGATTGCCAGTTATTGCCACCCAAGGTGACTTAACCCCTTAAGGACTCAGCCTTATTTCACCTTAAGGACTCGGCCATGTTTTGCAAATCTGACCAGTGTCACTTTATGTGGTGATAACTTTTAAACGCTTTACTTATGCAGGCCATTCTGAGATTGTTTTTTCGTCACATATTGTTCTTCATGACACTGGTAAAATGGAGTCAAATTTGGAGTCAATGGAAAATGGATTCAATTTGCAATTTTCCAAGTTTCAATTTCTTTATTTCTATAATACATAGTAATACCTCCAAAAATAGTTACTACTTTACATTCCCCATTGGAGTCAATGGAAAATGGATTCAATTTGCAATTTTCCAAGTTTCAATTTCTTTATTTCTATAATACATAGTAATACCTCCAAAAATAGTTACTACTTTACATTCCCCATATGTCTACTTCATGTCTGGATCATTTTGGGAATGATATTTCATTTTTTGGGGATGTTACAAGGCTTAGACGTTTAGAAGCAAATCTTGAAATTTTTCTGAAATTTTCAAAAACCCAGTTTTAAGGACCAGTTCAGGTCTGAAGTCACTTTGTGAGGCTTACATAATAGAAACCACCCCAAAATGACCCCATTCTAGAAACTACACCCCTCAAGGTATTCAAAACTGATTTTACAAACTTTGTTAACCCTTTAGGTGTTCCACAAGAATTAATGGAAAATAGAGATAAAATTTGACTTTTTTGGCAGATTTTCCATTTTAATATTTTCTTTACCAGTTACAAAGCAAGGGTTAACAGCCAAACAAAACTCAATATTTTTTGCCCTGATTCTGTAGTTTATTTTTGTGGGCATACACCTTTTTGATCGCTTGCTGTATCACTTTTAGTGATGTAAGGTGACAATTTATTTTTTATTTTTTACGGTGTTCATCTGACGAGTTAGGTCATGTGATATGTTTATAGAGCCGGCTGATACAGACGCGGCGATACATAATATGTCTGCTTTATTTTTCCCCCTATTTTTTACCAATTTTTTTTTACTTTATTTAGGGAAAATGACGATTTTGTTTTTTTTACTTGAAACTTTTAATTTTTGGGGTGGGGGACTTTATTTTTTAAACTTTTTTTACCTTATTTTATGTCCCACTTTGGGACTTAAACTTTTGGGGGTCTGATACTCTTTACAATGCATTCCAAAACTTCTGTATTGGAATGCATTGGCTGTATGAGTAATACAGTGTGTATTATTCATACAGCTTCCTGCCTGTGAGATGGATCTCACAGTCTCTTCACCGGAAGGCGGCCCCAATGCTAAGGAAGGCATTTCGCTTCCTTCCCTGCTATCGGGTCCCCATTACAGAAGCATGGAGACCCGACAGCCACAGTCCCCGCCATCCGATCACCCGGAAAAGCCGCAAACCGCAGGTCTGAATTGACCCCCCCCTCGCGCATTGTCCCAGGGTGCCTACTGATTGATTTCAGCAGTAAACCAGTTCCGATCACCGCCCACCGCGCGGCGGTGATCGGAAATACTCATGACGTACCGGTACATCATGAGTCCTTAAGTACCAGGACACCATGACGTACCGGTACGTCATGAGTCCTCAAGAGGTTAAAAAAGGTAAAAAAAAGTCTTTCAAAATATAAAAAAATAAAAAACCTAAAAGTTCAAATCACCCCCCTTTGGCCCCTTTCACACGTGCGAGTTTTCCGCGTGGGTGCAATGCTTGAGGTGAACGCATTGCAACCGCACTGGATCCGGACCTATTCATTTCTATAGGGCTGTGCACATGAGCGGTAATTTTCACGCATCACTTCTGCGTTGCGTGAAAATTGCAGTATGCTCTATATTGTGCATTTTTCACGCAATGCAGGCCCCATAGAAGTGAATGGGGCTGCGCGAAAATCGCAAGCATCCGCAATCAAGTGACGGGCCCCGGTCTTTATTATTTTCCCTTATAACATGGTTATAAGGGAAAATAATAGCATTCTCACTACAGAATGCTCAGTAAAATGTGGATTAAGGGGTTCAAAATAAAAAAAAATAACTCACCTTATCCACTTGATTGCGTAGTTAGCGATCTCTTCTCTCTTCTTCAAGCATTACCTGCCGGCTAAAAGACCTGTGGTGACGTCACATCACATGGTTCAATCACATGGTCCATCACCATGGTGATGGACCATGTGATTGGACTATGTGATGAGCTCAGTGACGTCATCACAGGTCCTTTAGCTGGCAGCTAATGCTTGAAGAAGAGATCGCAACTACGTGATCAAGTGGATAAGGTGAGTTAATTTTTTTATTTTTAACCCCTCCATCCACATTTTACTAAGCATTCTGTATTGAGAATTCTATTATTTTGCCTTATAACCATGTTATAAGGGAAAATAATAAAATCTACAGAATACTCAACCCAAACCCAAATTTCAGTTATCTTTCCTCAGCCTGATTAAACATCATGGGCATCGCCATGTGCGAAAATGCCCAAACAATTAAAATATAACAATACTAATGGCATACGGCAAATGGCGTAACAGGAAAAAAAACCAGCCAATTTGACATTTTTTGTCACTTCAAATACCCAAACATTTTTTTATAAAAAGTGATCAAAAAGTCGCACACACTTCAAATAGGTATCACTGAAAAGAACAGATCATCCCGCAAAAAAAAAAGACCTCACACAGCCCCGTACACATAACTACAAAACAGTTATAGGGGTCAGAATATGCTTCTAAAAAAAATCCTCAAAAGTTTTAGTTTTTTTCAGTATTAAAACGCAAGAAAAATTATACAAGTGTGGCATCATTGTAACCGTACTAACCTGGAGAATGAAGATAACAGGTAAATTTTACTACATATAGTACAGTGTAAAAAAATAAATAAAAACCTTTATTAGAATTGTGTTTTTTCCCAATTCTACCCCATTTGGAATTTTTTTCTGCTTCCTACTACATGGTGTGCAACCGTAAATGGTGCCATTAGAAAGTACAACTTGTCCAGCAAAAACTAAGCCCTCATAAGGATATGTAAATGGAAAAATAAAAAAGTTAGGACTATGGGAAGGAGGGGAGTGAAAAACTAAAAAGCAAAAATGGAAAATCGCAGGGTCTTGAAGGGGTTAAGCATTTGTGTTGATGTTATTCCCTTGTCTGATCTTCTGTACCTGTTCTGTGATGATGTTGTTATATCCTTGTCCATGCTTTGCCTGTTCTTCTGTTCCTGTTCTGTTGTCTGTTTCCACTGGTGGTTTCACCAGTGTGGTTCTCTAGGGGCCAAGTGTATCGGGACCATCCTAGAGGTGTGACCAGTGAGCCCTCAGCCCAGTTCATCCCCACCACCAGGGGCTCTGTGAAGAATGTGGCTCACTGGCTCTTCGCCCACTGGGTTTTGCCTCTGGTCTGCCCTTGGTTCTGTGGTAGTGCTACTACTATGTCCTAACCTGCATATGTTACGGTCTTGTTTACTTATAACATGTGTAATAAAGTTTTCTGTTAATCCCTGGTCTGTTTCTGCCTGTTTCATGTTTGCAAGACGTCCCAGAGGTCTGCCTTGGGCCCCCGGCATGTGACAGAGGTAGATGGAATAGATTAGGGACAGAGCATTTAAGGACACCAACAGAGAGAGAGTAAAAATGAGGTGCTGTGTGAAGGTGGGGGGGGGGGGGCACTAGAGAGGAAATTTATCGTTCCTCCCACGATACTTATCTGGTGTAAAAAGTAAGTTGCATACCCCATGTTTGTAACTTTTTAACTGGAACTGTGTCATTGCAAATTTCTTTTAATTTATGCCAGTTTTCTGGCATATATGAAGACATAAATCTATGGCAGTTCTGACCTGCCATTGATTTCTGTTTGGGCGCAGACTTCTGAAGGATGCACCTAATTTATGACGAGGCCTGCGCTTCCTTTGGCAGTGTATGAGGGAGGGGTGTACATAAATCTCATAGGGCCCCAAAGCAAAACTAAGTATCGCCCCCAGTCCCACCCAATTTCCCAGTATGCATGTGACAATCGCTCCTAAGCAACGCAAAGCTCAACACCCCCATTTTCTGAGAAAATTACTTTTTTTAATTAAGCAGAAGAAATTTTAACTAAAAATACTAATAAACAAAAGTTGGCCTCCGACCTAACCTACTTTATCCAAGAACTGTCAAAAATACATTGAAAAATCTGCTTCCTGTCTGAGCCTTCCTTACCTGCTTCCCAGCTCCGACTCCCTGCTGCTTCTCCTCCCGGCCTGCGTTGCTCCGCTGGGCTCCCTCAATGTCAACATCCAGCTCGACTTTGCCACAGCCAGTCACTGGCCGCTTTGGAGACCGGATCCCCTTGCATCATTTGAACATTTGTCTTGACATAAGGGGAGTCTGATACTGCTTCGGCCATTGATTGGCTGAGGCAATACCAAACTGGATGTTGACATCAAGAGAGCCCAGTGGAGCATTGTAGGTCTGGAGGAGAGGGAGCGTGGAACCAAGGATGGGAAGCAGATAAGTTATCTTTCCTTCACAGGTGTGGCCAAGTAGGGGGGTTTGCCAAAAAAATCCTTCCCCCATTCTTACATAACCTCTTTAACACTCTCTACCCCGGGCCAGTTGTTACCTTCCTGCCCAGGCCATTTTTTTAAAATCTGACATGTCAATATGTGGTAATAACTTCGGAACAATTTTACTTATCCAAGCCTTTATGAGACTGTTTACTCGTGGCACATTGTACTTCACAACAGTGCTAAATTTGAGTCAATATTATTTTTCTTTTATTTATAATAAAATCCCAAATTTAACCAAAATTTTGAAAAAAATCACAATTTTCTAAATTTGAATTTCTCTACTTTTAAAAGAGATAGTAAGGCCTCATAAAATAGTTATCAGTCATTATTCCCCATATGTCTACTTTATGTTGGCATCATTGTGTAAATGTCATTTTATTTTTTTTGGATGTTTGAAGGCTTAGAAGTTTAGAAGCCATTTCAAATTTTAAACAATATTTCCAAAACCATTTTTTTAAGCGCTGATTCAGTTATAAAGTGATTTTTGAGGGGCTTACATAATGGAAACCACCCATAAATGACCCCATTTTAGAAACTACACTCCCTATTCAAAACTGATGTTACAAAGTTCCATTGTAACTTTGTTATACAGTTGTGTTCAAAATTATTCAACCCCCAATGCTGTAACGGGTTTTAGGGAATTTAGTGTACATTTGTAATTGTGTTCAGAATGAAATCTTACAAGGACTTTTTAAAGAACCAAATGCAACTAAAATGACATCAATTGTTTTTGTAATACAGTATAAAATGTTTTTTTTGTGATTTCTTCATTGACACAATTATTCAACCAATTAAAGAATACCACTCTTAAGAACAGAGGTTCATTCAAGTGTTTTCGATCAGGTATTGAAAACACCTGTGGATGTCAAGGAGCAGCAATCAAGCATAATAAGCACCAATTAGGCAGATTTAAAATGACTGTGATACTCAGCTCCTTCTAGACATTTACTGGTGTGTTTACAAACATGGTGAAGTCAAGAGAATGGTCCAGGAAGACAAGAGAAGAGGTGATTTCTCTTCACAGGAAGGGCAATGGCTATAAGAAGATTGCAAAGATGTTAAACATACCAATAGACACCATAGGAAGCATCATTCGCAAATTCAAGGCAAAGGGCACTGTTGAAACGCTACCTGGTCGTGGCAGAAAGAAGATGCTGACTTCGACTGCTGTGCGCTACCTGAAGCGCAAAGTGGAGAAAAGTCACCGTGTGACTGCTGAGGAACTGAAAAAAGATTTGTCAGATGCGGGTACTGAAGTTTCAGCTCAGACAATAAGGCGCACACTGCGTAATGAAGGCCTCCATGCCAAAACTCCCAGGCGCACCCCCTTGCTGTCTCCAAAGAATAAGAAGAGTCGACTGCAGTATGCCAAAAGTCATGTGGACAAACCACAAAAGTTTTGGGAAAGTGTTCTGTGGACTGATGAAACAAAATTAGAACTGTTTGGGCCCATGGATCAACGCTATGTTTGGAGGAGGAAGAACAAGGCCTATGAAGAAAAGTACACCTTGCCTACTGTGAAGCATGGCGGGGGTCAATCATGCTTTGGGGCTGTTTTGCTTCTACAGGTACAGGGAAGCTTCAGCATGTGCAAGGTACAATGAATTCTCTTCAGTACCAGGAGATATTGGATGAAAATGTGATGCAGTCTGTCACAAACCTGAGGCTTGGGAGACGTTGGACCTTTCAACAGGACAATGATCCCAAGCATACCTCCAAGTCCACTAGAGCATAGTTGCAGATTAAAGGCTGGAACATTTTGAAGTGGCCATCGCAGTCACCAGACTTAAATACGATTGAGAACCTCTGATGGGACTTAAAGAAAGCAGTTGCAGCGCGCAAGCCTAAGAATGTGACTGAACTGGAGCCTTTACCCATGAAGAATGGACGAAGATACCCGTCGATCGCTGCAAGACACTTGTGTCAAGCTATGCTTCACGTTTAAAAGCTGTTATAACTGGAAAAGGATGTTGTACTAAGTACTAAGTTTGAATGTCGCTTGGGGGTTGAATAAAACTGATAATGATGTGAGCACAGAAAAGACATTTGTGGTTATTTCATTATAAATGTTATGTTACATTTGTCTGACTTACAAGTGCCTCTTTGATTTAATTGTAAATAAGATGACTGAAATGATCAAAATCAATGTCAAACTATCTAAAACAATCAATTTCAGTGGGGGTTGAATAATTTTAAACACAACTGTAAATACATAGTAACATAGTACATAAGGCCGAAAAAAGACATCTGTCCATCCAGTTCAGCCTGTCATCCTGCTAGTTGATCCAGAGGAAGGCAAAAAAAAAACCTGTGAGGCAGAAGCCAATTTCACCACTTAAGGGGAGTAAAAAAATTCCTTTCCGACTCCATTCAGGCAATCAGAAGTACTCCCTGGATCAACGACCCATCTCTAGTAGCTGTAGCCTGTAATATTATTACACTCCAGAAATACATCCAGGCCCCTCTTGAATTCCTTTATTGTACTCACCATCACCACCTCCTCAGGCAGAGAGTTCCATAGTCTCACTGCTCTTACCGTAAAGAATCCTCTTCTATGTTTGTATACAAACCTTCTTTCCTCCAGACGCAGAGGATGTCCCCTCATCACAGTGACAGTCCTGGGGATAAATAGATGATGGGAGAGATCTCTGTACTGACCCCTGATATATTTATAGATAGTTATTAGATCTCCCATCAGTAATCTTTTTTCTAAGGTAAATAACCCTAATTTTGATAATCTTTCAGGGTACTGTAGTTGCCCCATTCCAGTTATTACTTTAGTTGCCCTCCTCTGAACCCTCTCCAGCTCTGCTATGTCCGCCTTCTTCACAAGGAGGCCAGAACTGTACACAGTACTCCAAGTGTGGTCTGACTAGCGATTTGTAAAGTGGTAGGACTATGTTCTCATCACGGGCATCTATGCCCATTTTGATGCAACCCATTATCTTATTGGCCTTGGCAGCAGCTGCCTGACACTGTTTTTTGCAGCTTAGTTTGCTGTTTATTAAAATTCCTAGATCCTTTTCCATGTCAGTGTTACCGAGTGTTTTACCATTTAGTATGTACAGGTGACTTGCATTATTCCTTCCCATGTGCATAACTTTACATTTGTCAGTGTTAAACCTCATCTGCCACTTATCTGCCCAAGCCTCCAATCTATCCAGATCTCTCAGTAGCAGTATATTGTCCTCTTCAGTGTTAATTACTTTACACAGTTTAGTCATCTGCAAAAAATGATATTTTACTATACAAGCCTTCTACAAGATCATTAATAAATATATTGAAAAGAATAGGGCCCAGTACTGACCCCTTAGGTACCCCACTATTGACAGTTGCCCAATCTGAGTGTGTACCGTTAATAACCACCCTCTGTTTTCTGTCACTCAGTCAGTTACTTACCCACATACAGACATTTTCTCCCAGTCCGAGCATCCTCATTTTATATACTAACCTTTTATGTGGTACAGTGTCAAATGCTTTGGAGAAGTCCAGATATACGACATCCATTGATTCGCCGCTGTCAAGTCTAGAACTTACCTCCTCATAGAAACTGATTAAATTCATTTAGCATGACCGATCCCTCATGAAGCCATACTGATATGGCGTTATTTGCCTATTTCCGTTGAGATCCTCTAAGATAGCATCTCTCAGAAAACCTTCGAACAGTTTCCCCACAACAGATGTTAAACTTACAGGCCTATAGTTTCCTGGCTCTGTTTTTGGACCCTTTTTGAATATTGGCACCACATTTGCTATGCGCCAATCCTGTGGAACATTCCCTGTCAGTATAGAATCCGCAAATATCAGAAATAAGGGTCTGGCTATGACATTACTTAATTCCCTTAGGATACGGGGGTGTATGCCATCCGGTCCTGGCGATTTGTCTATTGTAATCTTTTTAAGTCACTGTTGTACTTCTTCTTGGGTCAGACAGGACACTTTTAATGGGGGATTTATTTTTAAATTCAGCATTTCATCTGACAGTTTATTTTCCTCAGTGAATACATTGGAGAAAAAAATATTTAACAGCTTTGCTTTCTCCTCGTCGCTCTCTGCAACTCCCCCTTCATTACAATTTAAAGGGCCGACATCTTCAGATTTATACTTTTTAACATTTATATAATTGAAGAAGTTTGACTCTCTTTGGTAATTAATCTCTTTGTCTCTAGTTTGGCCGCTTTAATTTGTTTTTTACATGTTCTATTTTTTTCCTTATAGTTTTTCAGTGCTTCCTCGCTACCCTCCTGTTTTAGTGATTTATATGCTTTCTTTTTGTCATTTATTGCTTTCTTTACATTTCTATTTATCCACATTGGTTTATTTTTGTTCCTTAACCTTTTATTCCCATACGGTATGTACCTCTCACAATGAGAATTTAGGATGCTTTTAAAGATATCCCATTTTGTGGCTGTATTTTTGTTTTTGAGGACTTTGTCCCAGTTAGTTAGGCCTATGGCCTCACTTAGTTGGCTAAATTTAGCTTTTTTGAAGTTTGGTATTTTTGTTCCTCCCTGTAGAAATGCTCTTTTGAATGATAATTGGAAGGTTATTACTTTATGGTCACTATTTCCCAGGTGTCCCCCAATTTGCAGATCTGTTGTTCTGTCAGGTCTATTGGTTACTAATACTAAGTCCAGTATGGCTGTCCCTCTAGTCGGGTCCTGAACCAGTTGGGAAAGGTAATTGTCTTTGGTTATTGCCAAGAACCTGTTTCCTTTATGCGATGTACAGCTTTCAGTTTCCCAGTCTATATCTGGTTAGTTGAAGTCCCCCATAATAACCACCTCATTAAGATTTGCGGCCTTGTCTATGGAACCAAAATGTAAAAATTTCATTTTTTATGCAGATTTTTCATGTTAATCATTTTTTTTATTGCAAGACAGCAAGGGTCAACAGCAAACTAAACCTCAATATGCATTACTCTGATTCTGCAGTTTACAGAAAGACCCCATATGTGGTGATACACTGCTCCATGGGCACTTGGCAGTGGTTAGAAGGAAAGGAGCGCCATATGGATTTTGGAGGCTGCCTTCATCCCCCTTCTCGCTCCCCTGGTCCTTCCTTGGCGGCATCTCCACACTGGTCCACCGGATCTTCATGGGACGACTCCAGTCCACAATTGTCCAGAGCAACTCCACCAGGTCCAGATGCCACAACCGACCCCGCAGATATACCCCTTCAGTGATTTTCCATACACTCCTCCCCGAGACCGCCATCCTTTTCTGCTTTATTTGATGAGGACTGCAGACCGCCCACCATTATTTGCTCTCTACCTTCTAAGGCAGATTTGTCTAGTTTTGCTACCAACATCCTGCAAGTGTGTGAACGGACATTTTCCCAGTTCCGCACTGAGATGGCCACGCTCGACACCAAAGTCAACTCCGTCACTCAGGATCATGCCACCTTATCAGCAACTGTGGAAGCTCTACAAAGCAAAGTCCAAACTCATGACGCACAACTACATGTCCTACAGCAACATCTAGATGATATTGAAAACCATAGTCGTCGCAACAATCTGCGGATTAGAGGCCTTCCAGTCAATAACAACGGTTGATCTGCTACCCACTATTGTGAGAATCTTCAATGGAATCCTGGGACACCCGCCTCACTCTCACATATAGATTGACAGAGAACACAGAACCCTGAGGACTCTTAGTCCTAATTAGTGCCAAACCAAGAGATGTCATCTGTAGAATACACTTTTATGCCATCAAGGAGCAGATCCTGAATAAAACTCGACAGTCCTCCCCTCTATCCCATGACAGGGTCCCCATTATCTTGCTGCAGGACCTTTCACGCCACGCTTTGTCACACCTAGCTGACCTATGCCCTCTATTGGATCTTCTCAAAGACTGTGGCATTCCTTATCGCTGGGGTTACCCATTTGCTCTATTTGCAGGTCCCAAAGGACATGTTGCTACTCTCCGTAATCCTCTGGACTTGCCACATTGCTGGTTGATCTGGGCCCCTGGCCATCTATCCTCCCACCTGCTTCCACATCATTGAGACGACCTCGTCCTTCTCATGCCATCAACAATGAGACATCTGGACCAATTATGCCAACTCCACGGGGACGGAGACAACGACGATCAGTTGGTCCTAGACGTTGATCCCCATCTAACTTCGTCACCTGAAGGACTGCCTGCTGTTTCTGATTGGGTCTATTAACCCACAGCCATAATGGCTCCTCTTCTCTTTACACCTAATATCACTCTGTTACTTTTATTTGCTCCTTCTCAGTGGCTGATGATATCGATTGTCAGTCCGATGTGACAGGGGATGTGGTAGGTCAGCTCTTCCCTGGCTGCTACTTTCCCCCAATAGTCCGAGACACTCCCTTGGGGCTGTTCTGTCCCTAGTTACTGTCTCCTTAGACCTCTTGGTCACACTAGTTATCTACTCTTCATCTTCTTTCTTCTCTTTTGTTTGCGTTGCCTTTCTTTTTTATTATTCTTATTTTCTTTTACTCTTTTTCCGTCTTCTGTTTGTCACCCTTCCCCTTGTTCTTTCTCTCCTGCAGATATGACATCACTCAAGATATCGTCCTTCAACGCAAAGGGCCTTAACACCCCTGAAAAAGGAATCCAGGTGCTTTGCCATTTCCATCGTCAGAAGTAGGGATGTCCCGATACCGATACCAGTATCGGTATTGGGACCGATACCTGACATTTGGAGCAATTACTTGTTCTTGTGCAAATGTCGCCAAAATCACTGCCGGTACCTGATGGCGATCGGCAGTGGGGACGGCGACAGCGGGTGCTGTGTCAGCTGTGGCGGCGGGTCCCATGTCGGCCTCCATACGGTGTCGGCGCTCCCAGCCTATCAGCGTGGGGACGGCAGCGTGTCCCAGCTGATCAGCGTGGGGGCGGGACTTCTGTGCGGCGGCTCTCAACCCACATGCGGTTGCCTAGCACTGGGAAGAAGTTAAAGCCACTTCCTCCCAGTACTCTGGTGCATGCATGGGAAGGATACAGCAGGCTAGGTGGGTATGGTGCATGAAATGAAGGAGAAATTCAGTTAATTTCTCTCCATTTATGTTCAAAGTTCAAACAGTGAATATAAAATAGGTAGGGGGTGGGTGGAATGGGTATTTTAATGGTGATTCCTAACAAGTGTGCCTCCAGCTGTTGCAAAACGACACCTCCCAGCATGCCCGGACAGCCAAAGGTTGTTTTGTTATATGCCCATTCTCTCCCTTCATATGCCCATTCTCGACCTGATATGCCAGTGTTTCCCAACCAGTGTGCCTCCAGCTGTTGCAAAACTATACCTCCCAGCATGCCCGGAAAGCCTTTGACTGTGTCCCTTGTTACGCGCTAACCCGGACATCTCGGGAATAAAGATCGGAGATCATGAATACAAATGTGCAGCTTTCGCAGAGGATCTCTTGCTTTATATAACTAATCCCTGCATTTCTCTGCCGTCTTTGCTCCGTGAGACCTCCCATTTTGGTGACTGGACCAACTTCAAAATCAACATGTCTAAGTCAGAGGCCTTGGATGTCTCTCAACCCAGTGCACTAGTCTCTTCTCTTAAAACCTCTTTACTCTTTTCCTGGCCATCAAATGGAATAACATATCTAGGTATAAAAATCACCACCAACCTGACGCAGCTATTTAGACTGAACTTTAACTCTCTCCTCCAATAATTCCAGAAGGACCTGGAAGCCTGGCGCTGATGGGACTTCTTCTGGTTTGGAAGGATTAGCATCCTGAAAATGACTATGCTACCAAAATTACTTTATCTCCGGCAGACCATTCCCCTCCTTACTCCATCCATATTCTGGTCTCAAATACGTCGATGCTTCTGGTTACCTGGTAAGCCACGAATCAAATGGGAAGTACTGTCCCGCTCTAAGAGGGGGGGGGGAGGGGGTTGGACATGATCCGCACGGATACATCCAAATCCTGCTCCAAATATATTGCACGTGACTCCTCCTCCTGCTCTATAGCAGTCCTCCCATGGCTAGTGGGCACCCCACGTTCTACTCCTTCTCAGCTATCCTTCATGGCCCATCATACGTTCGCTTTCCTCCGGGGCACTCATCTGAGCCCTTTCTCCAGGGCACGAGTATTCGCCCGATCAGGTTCTGCCATGTCCTTTTGGAATCCTCATTGAAATTTCTACCTCAATTGCTCGTGACCCCCACCCCTTCTCCCTGCAACTCCTTTGAATATTTACAATTTCAGCACTTCCACTCCTCCATGTGTAAGACCCACACACTGACTCGAAGCCGTACAACTTTTGAACAGATGTGCCTCTCCCCCTCGGCGGTTTTTAGAAACATAGCAACTATATATAAGCTGTTACACCAGCGCTCCTCGTATCCCCCTCCATTCTGTCAGGCTTGGGAACAGGACTTAGGCACTCACCTCACTCCTTCCCAATGGAATTAGAAGTCTTCTTCTATCTCACAAAGCACTACTCTCTACTAAGGCTCAAGAAACAAGCTATAAAATCCTATCCAGATGGTACAGAGTGCTTGCGTTGCTTGATAAATGGTTCCCCACAGTGTCTGATTGCTGCTGGAGATGTCACACAGAGGAGAGTACGATGATCCATATTTGGTGACATTGTACTATTCTGCATCCCTTTTGGAACTTTGTACTTAGGATAATCAGAGAGGCAACAGGCATTCACATCCAGAATACCCCTGAAACCCTTCTATTTTTTGTACTTGACCTGAATATCCCTGCCTACAGAAATTCACTTCTGAGATATATGATCCAGGCAGCAAAAGCAGTCATACCACGACACTGGAAATCCACTTCTCCCCCCTCACCGGAGGAATGGTTTAAAGAGATTGCTCTATACCAGAGAATGGAAGATCTCATTAGTGTGACACCCATGGATTCCTCACGATACCTGAAGACTTACGGTCTTTGGGACACGTTCCGATCCTCAGAAACTTTCCGGAACATACAAATGTAAACTCCCCATATCTTGCGCTTGATCCCCTCCCACTGTCTAATATCCTCTTTTATGTGTCTTCTCTTAAAAGTTTGATTTTGTGCTTCTTTAATGTATGTATTCACGCTGTTACGTGAATTAATATATCGAGCACTTGATGTTGTGTGTGTTCCCTCTTAACGCATGATTATTACATGTTTGTATCAAATGATACCGAAAAGAAATTGTTATACTAAAACTTTAATAAAACATACATATTGTCTAACATACCAAGGTAGACACCATATGTCATAGCTGCTCCCAGACTTGCAGATATAACACTTTTCACTGTCAGCAATCTCTTCCGTCGGTAATACCTCTTCTCTTCGGCTTCCTCATCATAATCTGCATTATCACCCAATAATTCTTCCAACTGCTGAAAAATGAAGCCACCTCATTAACATAATCAGCAAGTTCTGGCAGATGAATATCACTGTGCAACGAGCTGGAATTTGGTCACTAAGTTGTTAGTAGGCATGAAATCCCTGGGAATACTTTGGTCTATATAGAGTCCCATTCAAAAAAAACACAAAGCCAAAAATTAATGAAGTAATGGCCTATATCACCAAAAGGGAAGTGAAGCAGAAAAAAAGTATATACTGGTGATTCCCATTAATACGTAACTTTTAATAGTCACCTCTTAAAATTTGTCCCTTAGGTAAAATGATCAATTTAAAATAGGCAACAGAGCTAGATATAAATCTCGCCTTATGACGCAAATAATGTTACAAGCATCAACATTTGCAATCAACAAAGTGGTGCGCGGCGGCACCTGGCAACAAATGACACCACAGGTCCTACCTTAGATGTGTGTTCATCCTGGACCTTATAGGAGGAAACATCAAAGTTAATGCAAATAGAGGGAATGAGGTGGCGGGGGAGGGAAGATGTCTAAGTCCCTAGACGTTCCTACACTAGCAGGCCCTGGACCTGTCCCTAAAGACCTAGCCACAGAGTACTCGCCCTGAGAAGGACGACCCCGTCCAGAACCTTGCCCTCAAGCAGATAAAGTGGCCCTATAAACCCTGGTGCAGCTAATCCCTACACGCATGTTTTGTCAGGAGACTCATCAGGGGAAATTGCTTATACCATAAAACAACATGAACAGTAAGGTTCATATGTAGCACACAAGTGGTGGATTCTATCTGTGATCTCACCAATTATAAATATAGCAGTATGTGCCCACAAATAAAGTGCAAAACACCTGTTATGGACTAGCACAAATCACGGACTAGTAAACCGCATAGATGAAGTGCCGGTGAGCCGCTACAGGTGTGGGTCCCAGAGATGAGAGGAGTCTCCACACAGAGCAATGGGTTTAGATATGTACCACCAGTAACTGATGGCTTTCATATTTGCTCTCTTAATAGCAGCTCATACATAATCAGAGAGGCCGAGGCAGATTAACGAGATAGATATAAAAAGGATATTCTAATTAGAACCATCTATCCCTTAGGCCCTATGTACACAGCCATATCTGTTTTGTGGGCCATGAACTGCGGATCTGCAAAACACAGATACCAGCTGTGTACGTCTCGCATGTTCCAGTCAGTGTTAAAAATACCTATTCTTGTTTGCGAAACGGAAAAGAATAGGACATGTTCTAGCTTGTTTGCGGGACAGTGAAATGGACATATTTTTTGCTTCCCTTACTGTTCGATTTGCAACAAATATGGATCGGATGCAGACCAAAAATACAGTCCTGTGCCTATTACACTAGAGAGGAGATAACTTTTAGATTTCTGGGGGCCCAACCTATGGACTCCAAACTATTTCATATGAATAGAGCAGCAGATTGAGCATGCACACTGCTGCTCTTTTCAACTCTGTAATCAGCTTGCAGTCCCATATAGAATGGGGCTGGAGTGCATGCTTTAATCTGTTGCTCCTTTCATATAGGGGCACTGGAACCCCCATTTCATGATCAGTGGTGGCCTTCTTGAGCCCCAGACGAAGCGCAGGCGAAACCCGGGTCGGGCATTTTATGTGTGCATATTATCGGATGTTTGTGAGTATAATAAATTTCTATACTTATCTTATCCCTATGGTTCTACGCTATGGTGTTTTTTCGTCTGTAAAGGTGCTTATTGGAGGAACCGATCTGTGAAGTGTGAGGATATTAGGACGCTCAGACTTGTGACGCGGAGGTGGATGCTGTATAAACACGTAGATGTGGACAACGCTTTTATACAAGAACTAGGATCGTTTGCAAGCGCTCGTTCCATCCCCTATTTTGGGAACTATATTCATAGGAAGCTGACCTATTCCTGCGGAACTGTGCTGCTGCTATTTAGTGGACTTTTCAACTAAAATTTGTATATTTATATGCAGAATGTTGATTGCTAACTATTTTATGAGGTATTACTATCTGTTATCTAATAGGTGACCTTGATTAAGGTGGTACATATAGGAGTGTGTGTCTCTCCTCGCACCGGTTGCTAATGCACATGGAGGTTACAAGGGGCAGCACACCATATGTGCGAGGACTGTGCTCCTGAAAAATGCGCCACAGCATGAATAGGTTAGTATAGGAACCTGCCTGAACTGAGACCACCTTGTCCCTGGTAGGTGGGCTTAGATGTATTTTGATCAAAATGTATTGACCAAGTGTCTCAGTTTTTATCAAGACTGAGGGCCTAGTCCATATGTGTCACCGCCGATTCTGGGAGACGGTCGGTCAGAGGTTCCTCCCTGTCTTGTGTATGACGTTCTTTGTTTTGGTTTCACTTTGCTCAGTTCCTTTTTCTCCCTCAGCTGCCTCTTATCTTGATTAATTGGCTTGCTTTATATTCCCTCCCATACTGCTTCTCTTTGCGGTTTATATTACTTCCTGGATGAAGTGTGTGCTGCTGGAGGCTGCAGTTGTTTTGCTCTAAGATAAGTGCATTTCGTTTACTTTGTGTTTTGTTTGCTGGCTTTATTCTAGGTGACCCTGACTCCCTCCATATTCAGTGCAGGGAGCCGGTGGCCGTGTCCCCTCACTACTATAGGGTTTTCAGGTGTCACACAGTCTTAGGTACGTGGGCATGCAATCGTCTACCATTGAGGCCTTTGCATGTGTAGCAGTCAGGGAGAGCTCTTAGGGTTTTAAAGGGCTAACCTATATGCTCCTTAGTTTTGGATCAAGTCAGTCTGTCGTTATTCATCAGTTCCTGCTAACTGTTCTCCATCCTTGACATTATAAACCACCATAACCGTCTCAAGCATGGATCTGGTTTCAGTCTTGATTGACCGCATGCAAGGACTTTCTCTGGAGGTAGCAGATCTCCGTGAAACTGTTTCTCAGCTTCAGGAGACCGGTTCTGCTGGCGTTCATGGAGTTTGTTCCGAGCCTAAAATCTCTCTTCCGGATACGTTCTCTGGGGATAGTGAGAATTTTGTTCGTTTTAGAGAGGCTTGCAAACTCAATTTTCGCTTACGTCCCCATTCCTCTGGTGATGAGGAGCAGAGGGTGGGGATCATTATCTCGCTGCTCAGGGAAAACGCTCAGTCTTGGGCCTTTTTGCTGCCGGCGGGGGCACGCTCCCTCTGATCGGTATATGAATTTTTTATAGCCCTGGGTCAGATATATAATAATCCAGATCGTATTGCTCTGGCTGAATCTAAACTGCGTCTTTTATGCCAGGGTAAACAGTCCGCAGAGATATATTGTTCTGAATTTCGGAGGTGGGCAGCTGATACTGGTTGGAATGACGCTGCACTCCGAAGTCAATTTTGTCATGGTCTTTCTGAAAGATTAAAAGATGCATTTGCGTTTCATGAGAGGCCAGTGTCTTTGGAGTCTGCCATGTCTCTAGCTGTTCGTATTGACAGGTGTCTGAGAGAGAGAGAGGAGACTACTCTTTCCCTATCATATTCAGCCCAAGGACACTGGCGTTGTCTCATGCAGTGCGCAAGGGTCTCACTCTGTCTCTATACCCTCCGTGGAGAACCCCATGCAGCTGGGTTTAGTTGCCTCTGATACTAGAGGATTCAGCCCTCAGAGGAGGGTATGTTTCTGTTGTGGAGGTATTAACCATTTAGCTAATGTTTGCCCTTCTAGAAGGTTCATGGGGTTTTCTGAGAGAAATAAAAAGAAAAGGGAAAAGAAAAACCCTCTAAAAACATTCCATTTGCTACAATTGGCAAGGTTAATGTTGAAATTGAAGATTTGCCGTTTGCTTGTAGTTCCCGTTTTCTCCTACCTGCCAGGGTGGCGATAGACAGCAAGAACTTTGTTTGTGAGATTTTTGTTGATAGTGGAGCAGCTGTTAATCTCATTGATAGTCAATTTGCTACAACACAAGGTTTACCTGTTTTTGCTATCGATTCCACTCCACTTTCTCAAAAATCGTTAAAGGGCACAGTTCACAATATCCGTTTGACTGTGGGTGACACTCATGTTGAGGATGTGTCATGTTTTGTCTTAAGCGGATTACCTTCTCCTCTAGTGTTGGGGCTACCCTGGCTCACTAAACATAATCCCACCATTGATTGGCAAGCAAGGCAAATAAATGGTTGGAGGGAGTTTTGCAGAGAGAATTGCCTCACGGCAACTCTCACAGAGGTTTCTACCAAGACTGTACCTTTTTTTCTCTCAGAATTTTCTGATGTGTTTTCCGAGAGTGGTGTCCAGGAGTTGCCCCCTCACCGGGAGTATGATTGTCCAATTAATCTCATCCCAGGCGCCAAGCTGCCTAAATCACGATTATACAATCTCTCTCAACCTGAGAGAGCAGCCATGCGTACTTATATCTCTGAGAGCCTGAGAAAGGGACATATCAGACCCTCGAAGTCACCTGTTGCCGCTGGTTTTTTCTTTGTTAAAAAAAAAGATGGTTCTTTAAGACCTTGTCTGGATTTCATGGAGCTTAACCGTATCACGATTCGTGACCCCTCTGATCCCGGATTTGTTTAACCAGATTGTGGGGGCTAAAGTTTTTTCTAAGTTGGATTTAAGAGGGGCATACAACCTTGTCAGTGTCAGGAAGGTGGACGAATGGAAGACGGCCGTTAATACCCCGGAGGGTCATTTTGAGAACTTGGTTATGCCCTTTTATTTTGATGAATGCTCTGGCCGTCTTCCAACATTTTGTGTCATTGGTTGGAGGGAGCCAGACACCCAATTACCGTATTTACTGACTATAAGAATCTGGCCTATTTGGAATCAGCCAAGTGTCCGAACCCAAGACAGGCCAGATGGTCCTTGTTCTTTTCTAGGTTTAATTTTGTTGTTAAAATGTGAAGGCGGATGCCCTGTCACGTCGTTTTCCGGGATGGGGGAACTTTGAGGACCCAGGTCCCATTTTGGCTGATGGGGTGGTCGTCTCTGCTCTTTATCCTGATTTGGAGGCAGAGGTTCAGGCAGCCCAGGCAGAGGAACCTGATCTTTGTCCTCCTGGGAGGTTATTTGTGCCGCTCGCTTTGCGACACAAAGTTTTTAAGGAGCACCATGACAGTGTTCTTGCTGGGCACCCGGGGAGTAGAGCCACAGTGGATCTCATTGCTCGCAGATTCTGGTGGCCAGCTCTTCGTAAGATGGTTGAGGGGTTTGTGGCAGCCTGCGAGACTTACGCTCGTACCAAGGTCCCTCATTCACGGCCATCGGGATCTCTCCTCCCGTTACCCATACCTTCCCGTCCTTGGACGCATCTGTCCATGTACATCACTGTGTACATCACTGTGCATTGCAGTACATGCATAGCAGGTCCTTTCTGGTAGTGAAACCATTACTGTGCGTCGGTATGACAGGTAGGTGACAGGCATCGCTCAGTTCACACTTCTTTTACTTTGTCAGTCATGGGTCAAAAACACAGAACATGTGCAGATGTTTTCATGATACCTTATTTGAGTAGGGCTGGCTCCGGATTTTGGCTTACCATATAGTAACTACTGGAATTAACTGACCAAATAACTGAAGTGTGAACTCAGCTTTACAGGTCAGTATTAGTGTAACGTATAATGTACTTAACCATGCAGTGACCCAAGATTCTACGATAGAGTGAAAGAGCTGTCTAATTTTAAACCGTCTGCTGATTCAACATAGATTGCTAGATAACTTGTTCTATTAGCCAATGATACAAGTAGTGGCCCCATGACAGAGTGGGGAGGGTGTCAGCAGTAAGAAAGGGTGATTCATCAGAAGAAAAACTCAAAAACCGAATCCTGTCTTTTGAGCATCCGCCTTCACACGGTCAGTATTTGATCAGTATTAGGTAGGCAAAAACAGGAGTGGATCCAAAACAGAAATGATACGTGGTGGAAATATTTGCATGTGTTTTGAACCTACTCCTGCTTTTGGCTTTCAAATTATGATCAAATCATGATGCAAACTACTGATGGTGTGATAGAGGCCTTCTGCACAATTTGCTTGAGTTGTGGCCATTTGTATCCGAAATCGCTTTTATTCAGATGGAAAATGAAGTCCTGCATGCAGTACTTTAATGGCCTCTATCACACGGTCAGTATTTGGTCAGTTTTTTGCATCAGTATTTGATCAGTATTGGTAAGGCAAAATCAGAAGTGTGTCCAAAACAGAGATGAAAAACTTTTCAAAACCCCAGATTTTGGCCCATAAGGTGGGCCAGTCCTTGAGCCTGTCGATGTCTAGGGCTGGACCTGCTACGTACGTATGTGGAGTATCCTACTCCGCTGTGTATGTAAACTGCTGTAATTCCTTCTAAGAGGCTGGTGCTCTATTGCATGTAATTACACCCAAATCACTCCTAGGTGGCACTGGCACCAAAGATATAAGTAGAACATAGGGCGAGGCCTTGGGGAGATGAAGTTCAGTCAGTGAGCAGTTGAGACACAGGGGCTTAGAAGATACCTTTATCCCAAAAATCCAACCCTGTCTTGTACGCTCCCTGCAATTGTCGCTGTGCAACAAGGTGCATGTTCCCTGACCACATGGACTTCTGGCCAGGCAGACAAGAACAGTGACACAAACTGGCAAAGTACGCTCTCTTTCTTCTTTCTCACCCAGTTCTCACCTTTCTCACCTTTCGTTCCCTTATCTGTGTGTCTGTTTAAACACCATATGCTCCTGATAAGAGATGATTTTGGGAAGCTTTAGGATTTAGAAAAAGCAGAACACATGTGACAGTTAGGTGTGTTTTTAAACTAGCCGTTCATTAACGTTGTCAAATATGCATTTACCATAGCTATATATCTCAGTGTCACTCTAAACTGATTTACTATTGCTGTCATTGCATTCAAGAGCTTAGCGAAGGGGGAAGGAAAAGCAAAGATTAGGAAAAGAAGAAATGACATGTTTTTTGTCCTACAAATTCCTAGGAGACTAGAGGGTGTTAGATATATTCCATTTCCATGGCAATTAAAGCCAATTTGGTTTGGGCCAAAAAGATTTGGGTCCAAACTGAACTTTAAAAAAAATTTAGAGCATCAGAACCAAAATGAACCTCAAAAGCTTTCCTAGTACTAGAACTACTTATAAAAACTATTGCATAAAGTTTTTTTTATAGTAGGGAGATGCTTGTTTGATTTTTGGATGATATTCTTCAGTTTGGGGGCTTGTTTAATTTCTTGTAAACATGTCATGTCCATATTGGAAGTGTTCTTATTACAAGGGTTACCTTGTACACAGGTGTCTTTGTGCACATTTCCATTAAATCATCATAAGTGAACTTTTTGTAATGAATACAACTTACCTGTGCATTACCTTCATCGAGTACTGGGGTATCCTGTGGCACTACTCCATCAGCTGCCACCCCATTAATGGAGGCATCGGGGTACAACTGGGCCATAATAAGTGTTTAAGTTCCTTAAAATACAAATAAAATAATAAATACAAATATTGCAATAAAATACATTGAAAACAAAGCATACTGCATTGAAAGTCTTCATGTATAGCAGTATAATGCCACATATATACAGCATAGCTGCACACGTCATAAAGTAATTTTTGAGCAAAGCAAGCTATGGGAGCTGTACATATTATTACATTCACCTTTAGAAAATTAATTCTAAGGCTTATTGTAAAATACTGCATATGTTTTGGCATTTTAAACAGTCTTAATCAACAGTAATGTACTTGAAGGGAAAATGCAGCAAAACAGTCTTCTGGCATGTTCAAATTAATTAAATATCAGAAGAGTTTTGGCCTACAGAACGGTTAGCACCATATAGAGCACCTAAAGACCTCTTGATCCAATGCCATTGATTTAAACAATCTTTTGTTTGAAAGAATTCCTACAAGAGAAACCTATGAATGGGGAACCAAATCTCACAGACTCCTTGGATATGGTCATTTCATGTAGTTTTACGACATCTCAAAAGTTCACTTTTGGATGTCTTTATGAAGTCCAGAGGTCTAACAAATAGTAATAATTCAAACATCTCAAACAGGGCATGGAACTTGTTACAGTAGCTCTGCTATCATTACAGGTTCCTTACATACATTCCTAAAGGGGTTGGCCACATTTTGGCTACGTTTGACCAATGTGTAGGTAAGATGACTATATGACAAATACTAATATAGCCTTTGTTGATTTTCTGTTCCATTTGCTATATTTCATGTCATGTACCCTTGTTGGGCAAATCTTCTGTGCTGTTCACACAGAAGACCTATCCATAAGATGGCCACTGATGGAGGGTCATGTGACTAGGCAAAAATAACTTCGCATCACAGCCTTCTCCACTCAAATACACCACATCTGCCATCTGCACTTGCAATGTTGATAGTTTAGTGCAGAAGCAGTGAATGGAGGAGATTGGGTGATATGTCTAGTCACATGACCCTCCATCAATGGCCATTTTATGGACAGAACCTCTGTGTGGATAACACAGAAAACTTGACCAACAAAATAAATACCTTATGAAATGTAGAGAATGACGCAGAATATCAACAAACACTATATTACTAAGTGCCATATAATCATCTTACAAACACATGATCAATAGAGATGGCCCGAACTATCCGCCGGCGAACAGTTCCCGGCGAACATAGCTTGTTCGCGTTCGCCGCAACGGGCGAACACATGCGATGTTCGGTCCGCCCCCTATACATCATCATTGAGCAAACTTTGACCCTGTACCTCACAGTCAGCAGACACATTCCAGCCAATCAGCAGCATACCCTCCCTCCCAGACCCTCCCATCTCCTGAACAGCATCCATTTTAGATTCATTCGGAATTTGCAGTCTTAGTGAGAGGAGGGAGAGTGTAGTTGCTGCTGATTTAATAGGGAAATCGATAGCTAGGCTAGTGAATTCAGTGTCCACTCCAGTCCTGAAAGACTCATCTGATCTCTGCTGTAAGAACAGCGTCCTGACAGCACCCCAAAAAGCCCTTTTTAGGGCTGCAACATTAGTCTGCTTGTTTTTTTTCTCCATATACATATTGCAGTTGCCTGGCCTGCCTGTGTGTGAGGAGCTGCAGGCCCACAGACTGTAGTATGCCCACTGCCAGTGCCCACCCCTGCCTTTGCATCAAAAAAAGGCATTTAATTTTTACACTTTAATCTAAGGTTAGTTGCCTGCCAGTGTGTGTCAGGCTGACTTCCACTGACTGTAGTGTGCCCACTGCCAGTGCCCACCACTCATACTGGCTGGCACAGGACTTTTTTTACACTTTAGTGTAATTTCAGTTGCTTGCCTGCTGCTAGTGTGTGTCAGGCCGACTTCCACTGACTGTAGTGTGCCCACTGCCAGTGCCCACCATTGTCATCCCGTGTGGCACAGGACTTTGCATCAAAAAAAGGCATTTAATTTTTACACTTTAGTGTAATTTCAGTTGCTTGCCTGCTGCCAGTGTGTGTCAGGCCCACTTCCACTGACTGTAGTGTGCCCACTGCCAGTGCCAACCACTGATACCGGGTGGCACAGTAGCTTGCCGATAAATAAGGCATTTAATTTTTAGACAGTAGTCTAAATTCAGTTGCTTGCCTGCTGCCAGTGTGTGTCAGGCCCACTTCCACAGACTGTAGTGTGCCCACTGCCAGTGCCAACCACTGATACCGGGTGGCACAGTAGCTTGCCGATAAATAAGGCATTTAATTTTTAGACAGTAGTCTAAATTCAGTTGCTTGCCTGCTGCCAGTGTGTGTCAGGCCCACTTCCACTGACTGTAGTGTGCCCACTGCCAGTGCCAACCACTGATACCGGGTGGCACAGTAGCTTGCCGATAAATAAGGCATTTAATTTTTAGACAGTAGTCTAAATTCAGTTGCTTGCCTGCTGCCAGTGTGTGTCAGGCCCACTTCCACAGACTGTAGTGTGCCCACTGCCAGTGCCAACCACTGATACCGGGTGGCACAGTAGCTTGCCGATAAATAAGGCATTTAATTTTTAGACAGTAGTCTAAATTCAGTTGCTTGCCTGCTGCCAGTGTGTGTCAGGCCCACTTCCACTGACTGTAGTGTGCCCACTGCCAGTGCCAACCACTGATACCGGGTGGCACAGTAGCTTGCCGATAAATAAGGCATTTAATTTTTAGACAGTAGTCTAAATTCAGTTGCTTGCCTGCTGCCAGTGTGTGTCAGGCCCACTTCCACAGACTGTAGTGTGCCCACTGCCAGTGCCAACCACTGATACCGGGTGGCACAGTACCTAGCACGCGTAGTACCCCTTATCTAAAAAAAAAAATGACAGGCAGAGGCAGGCCACCCCGCAGGGGCCGTCGTGGTCGTGGTGCTGTGATTTCCACTGTCCCTGGAATAATGCCTAGTGTTCAGAGGCCACGTACCCTGAACCTGAAAAATTCTGAGGACATAGTTGACTGGCTTAGACAGGACACCCAATCTTCAACAGCTTCCGCTAAGAACCTTGACGCACCATCCTCCTCCAGCTCAGCTTTGGTCACCTGCACTCAAGTTACCACGCTCCCGCCCGCCTCCACCACCACCACTACCACCACAGCCACCACAGCCGCTTCACTTGATCCGTCAGAGGAGTTATTTACACATCAGTTGGATGCAATTAGTGATGCGCAACCATTATTGCCAGATGATGTAGATTACAGGGATATGCCTCAGTCAGGCAGGATTACACACATGGACGTACAGTGTGATGATGATGATGTTGTACCCGCTGCTGCTTCCTTTGCTGAGATGTCAGATACAAGTGAAGCGGTTGATGATGACGATGTGTCCACGGATGCCACGTGGGTGCCTGCTCGAAGAGAAGAAGAGGTGGAAAAGTTCAGATGGGGAAACAGAGAGAATGAGGAGACGAGTTGGAAGCAGGGGGAGGTCGTCGCAAGGAGTTAGTGGCACAGTCAGACAGCATGTATCGGCACCTGGGGTCAGCCAGACAGCACGCCAGTCAACGCATGCTGTTGCCACCACCAGAATGCCGTCATTGCAAAGCTCAGCAGTGTGGCATTTTTTTTGTGTGTCTGCCTCTGATAACAGCAATGCCATTTGCAACCTGTGCCAAAAGAAACTGAGTCGTGGGAAGTCCAACACCCACCTTGGAACAACTGCTTTGCGAAGGCACATGATCTCACATCACAAACGCCTATGGGATCAACACATGAGTACAAGCAGCACACAAACTCAAAGCCACCATGCTCCTCCTGGTCCAGCATCTTCAGCCACGTCAACCACCGCTGTCCTCCCTGCCCCCTCTCAACCAACCGCCACTCCTCCTCTCACCTTCAGCAGTTCCTGCTCATCTGCCCACAGTCAGGTGTCTGTCAAGGACATGTTTGAGCATAAAAAGCCAATGTCACAGAATCACCCCCTTGCCCGGCGACTGACAGTTGGCTTGACGGAACTCTTAGCCCGCCAGCTTTTACCATACCAGCTGGTGGAGTCTGAGGTCTTCAAAAAATTTGTCGCTATTGGGATACCACAGTGGAAGGTACCCGGACGAAATTTTTAAAAAAAAAAGGCAATCCCAAACCTCTACCATGTCATTGAAAAGAAAGTCATGGCATCTCTGGCATACAGTGTTGGGGCAAGGGTCCATCTGACCACTGATACCTGGTCTGCAAAGCACGGTCAGGGCAGGTATATCACGTACACTGCGCATTGGGTCAACCTGCTGACGGCTGACAAGCATGGAATGTGTGGCTCCGCAGCGGAGTTGGTGACACCGCCACGACTTGCAGGCAGACCTACTGCCACCTCCTCTACTCCTACTCCATCCTCTTCGATATCCCCCTCGGCTGAGTCCTCTTCTTCTGCGGTGTCTGGCTGCACATCAACTGAATCCCCCCAGCTCCCCAGGGGCTATTCCACATCCCGGATACGACAGTGTCACGCTGTCTTGGGGTTGACTTGCCTGAAAGCAGAGAGCCACACAGGACCAGCACTCCTGTCCGCCCTGAACACACAGGTGGATCAGTGGCTGACACCGCACCAACTGGAGATCGGCAAAGTGGTGTGTGACAATGGAATAAATTTGTTGTCGGCATTGAATTTGGGCAAGTTGTCACATGTGCCGTGCATGGCACATGTGTTGAATCTCATCGTACAACGCTTTGTGTCTAAGTACCCAGGCTTACAGGACGTCCTCAAGCAGGCCAGGAAGGTGTGTGGCCATTTCAGGCGTTCCTACACGGCCATGGCGCACTTTTCCGATATTTAGCGGCGAAACAACATGCCAGTGAGGCGCTTGATTTGCGACAGCCCAACACGTTGGAATTCAACACTCCTAATGTTCGACCGCCTGCTCCAACAAGAAAAAGCCGTCAACGAGTATTTGTATGACCGGGGTGCTAGGACAGCCTCTGCAGAGCTGTGAATTTTTTTGCCACGTTACTGGACGCTCATGCGCAATGCCTGTAGGCTCATGCGTCCTTTTGAGGAGGTGACAAACCTAGTCAGTCGCACCGAAGGCACCATCAGCGACCTCATCCCATTTGTTTTCTTCCTGGAGCGTGCCCTGCGAAGAGTGCTGGATCAGGCTGTAGATGAGCGTGAAGAGGAAGAGGAAGAGTTGTGGTCACCATCACCACCAGAAACAGCCTTGTCATCATCGCTTGACGGACCTGCGGCAACGCTGGAAGAGGAGTATGAGGAAGAGGAGTCAGAGGAGGAATGTGGCGGCTTTGAGGAGGAGGAAGACCAACCACAGCAGGCACCCCAGGGTGCTCGTTGTTGTCACCTATCTGGTACCCATGGTGTTGTACGTGGCTGGGGGGAAGAACAGACCGTCAATGACATCAGTGAGGACGAGGAACGGGAAATGAGTAGCTCTGCATCCAACCTTGTTCAAATGGGGTTTTTCATGCTGTCATGTCTGTTGAGGGACCCTCGTATAAAAAGGATGAAGGAGAACGACCTGTACTGGGTGGCCACGCTACTAGACCCCCGGTATAAGCAGAAAGTGGCAGAAATGTTACCAAATTACCGAAAGTCGGAAAGGATGCAGCAGTTCAAAACCAAACTAAAAATATGCTTTACACAGCTTATAAGGGGGATGTCACAGCACAATGGGAATCTAACAGGGGAAGAGGTGAGTGTAATCCTCCTCCTACCACGGCGGCAAGGACTGGACGATTTACAGATGTGTTGTTGATGGAGGACATGCAGAGCTTTTTCAGCCCTACTCATCGCCACAGCCCTTCGGGATCCAGCCTTAGAGAACGACTCGACCGACAGGTAGCAGACTACCTCGCCTTAACAGCAGATATCGACACTCTGAGGAGCAATGAACCCCTTCACTACTGGGTGTGCAGGCTTGACCTGTGGCCTGAGCTATCCCAGTTCGCGATAGAACTTCTGGCCTGCCCTGCTTCAAGTGTCCTGTCAGAAAGGACCTTCAGTGCAGCAGGAGGCATTGTCACTGACAAGAGAAGTCGCCTCGGTCAAAAAGTGTTGATTACCTCACCTTCATAAAGATGAATGAGGCATGGATCCCGAAGGGACTGACAGTGGGGGATACGTTTGACTAACAAAAGGCCTGATTACATGCCTTGGCCTCAAAATGGTCCCCACGCTGCTGTATTTAATGTCTGCATACCGGATGACTTTCGTGAATTCTTCACCACCAACTAGGGTACAAGCCGCAATGTTTTAGTCACTTTTCTGCCTGGAAAACATCAATTTTCCGGCCGCTGCTACAATAGCGGCTGCAACAATGCCATTATTTTTCAGGCATGTGTACATGCCTAATTTTTATGTCCTATGGTGCAGCACTGTGGCTGCAAAACAAACCAAAAAAAAAGGCACATACAAGTGTCAATTCCCCTTCGTGATCGTTACCTTGTTGTGGTGAAGGGGCTTGCGTATCACAATGAAGCAATCATCACCTCTATGAGTGTGTTGGCAATGTTGCCACACCCCAGATGATAAGGCTGTTGCTTCATTATGGTCAGACCAAAAGCGATCGGACGGCTGGATAATATTTCATAGAAAAACATTAATTTACCTTTTTTTTTTATATGTTGTATGGGTTTTTAATACATAAAATAAAAAATCAAAATAAAGTCTCTTAATAGTTTATTAGAAATGATGCAGACAATTAAAAAACATCCCCATCAATTCCAATACAAAGCAAGTACAGAGCTCAGAACTAAATTATTTCATGAGGTCGTAATGGTTCGCTAATTCGACAATGGTTAATCAATTCGACCGGATAGGGTACGTAACAGGGATTAAACTGATAGGAATAGTACTAGTTAAGACACCACTCATATAGGGTGTCACAGCACATTGCTCTGTGCACGCGCAGTGCCCCAATTTGGGAGTATGAGGACCGACCAAGCTGCTTTTTCCATCTCCCGGTTCCTGAAATCAATTCAGTTTGGTGTATGAGAGTTTGGTCTGTCACTGTGAAGGCAGTCGAAGGTACCCGGCCTAAATTTTTTTTCACAAAAGGCAATCCCTGATATGGGATGTAACAGGGATTAAACTGATGGGAATAGTACTACAGAAAATACCACTCATATCGGGTGTGACAGTAAATTGCACGGCGCAGACGCAGTGACCGTGGATTAAAACAGAGTGGAGGGAGCCAGCGTTTTTTTAACCATCTCCCCGTTCGAAAAATCAATTCAATAAATGGCCCCCAGATTGGGGACGTTAGAGGGATTAAACTGATGAGAATAGTACTAAAGAAAATACCACTCATATCGGGTGTGACAGTAAATTGCACGGCGCAGACGCAGTGACCGTGGATTAAAACAGAGTGGAGGGAGCCAGTGTTTTTTTAAAGATCTCCCCGTTCGAAAAATCTATTCAATAAATGGGCCCTAGATTGGGGATGTTAGAGGGATTAAACTGATGAGAATAGTACTACAGAAAATACCACTCATATCGGGTGTGACAGTAAATTGCACGGCCCGTGGATAAAAACAAAGGGGATGGAGCCAGCGTTTTTTTAACCATCTCCCCGTTCGAAAAATCTATTCAATTCACCTTTCGATGACCCTTGGTGTTGTACGTTACTGGGTGGAGGAAGAAACCTTCAATGACATCACCGGGACGTGGCTAGCTTGGTATCCAACCTTGTGCAAATGGGGAGTTTGCGGTTGTGCAAATGAACTGTTTGCGGTTGTTTGCGGTGCATTAAAAGGGGAGTTTGGTCTGTCAATGTCTGTAAAGTGGGCGTAACCCTTACACTACCTGATTGATACAACATCATACCTGATCGTATACACACACTGGATGTTTTAAAGCATGTTATTCCAAACAATTTAGGAATGTTAGTTGATTTATGCCCTTTATGGATTAAAACCCGACTTTGCGTCCACTACGTAATTTTCCATGGGAGTTTTGCCATAGATCCCCCTCCGGCATCCCACAGTCCAGGTGTTAGACCCCTTGAAACAACTTTCCCATCACTATTGTGGCCAGAAAGAGTCCCTGTGGGTTTTAAAATTCGCCTGCCAATTGAAGTCTATGGCGGTTCGCCCGGTTTGCCCGTTCGCGAACATTTGTGGAAGTTCGCGTTCCCTGTCCGCGAACGGAAAATTTTATGTTCGCGACATCACTAATGAAAGTGGCTAACCCTTTTAACATCCAGACCTGAACTTCTGATATAAAAATTATACACTTCATTCCAATACTGAAAGGGAATTGCACTTCTACCACTCCATTGACAATCACACTGTGGTCGGGTAACGCATGGCAGTATGGGCCACAAAGGGCTTTAATTAAACTAATGAGACCACATTGTTTAGTTGGTCTTTGCTGTTAATGGTCACACAGCCAATGACAATGCAGACTACAGTATGATTAGTTTAATTAGAGCCTGCTGTGGCCTGTGGTGTGGTTAGAGCCCTGGAATCAAACCCCTGTTAATACGTTATGCCCGAGGGAGAGTAACACCAATTCACAAACTATGTGAATGCAGCTATTTGTCGCGCAAGTTTTTTATTATTTTATTTTTCAATTCAGGTTTGCATACAAAAACGTACATACTGGCCTATAGTTACTAATGTGTCTACACCTAGAATCTGTCTAATAAGTGGCACAATTTGGCGCAACTAAGGTTTCTACACTAATTCCCTCTTGTTTAAAAAAGGGGCAGGGCTTAGAAGGAAAGGAAGAGCTAATTAGTACAGGAGGACCAGAAAGCAGTGAATGAAGTGCTCCCTGGGCTCTGAACTCACCACTTCCTGTTCCTCGGCCGCTCACTGTGATGTAACTGCGCACAGTGTGAGGACGTCGGCATGCTGTGACCTCACGCTGTGCGCGTCGGTTCACAGCACAGTGTGTGCAAGACTGAACTAGAAGAGCATGGATGTGAGGAGTGGCGGTGGTGCCCGAAGCAGGGAAGGTAAGTTAATTATTAATTGCTTTTAATGTTTGCTCTGAGCTTGGGTTCTGATTTGAGGTCTGCTTGGGGGTCATTCATATCAGGCTCTGATCTGAGGTCAGCTTGGGGGAGTTCATTCACATTGGGCTCTGATCTGAGGTCTGCTGGGGAAGTGGGGTCATTGACATTGGGGCTCTGATCTAAAGTCTGCTTTGTGGGGTCATTCACACTGGGGGTCTGATCTGAGGTCTGCTTGGTGGAGACAGACAGGGGATTCTGCACATTAAGGTGTAATTATCTGAGATCTGGCTAAACTAGAAATTGGGAATAGGATGTGTATGTGTGTTGCAATATGGGAAAACTTTGAGAAATATCCTTTCTCCTCGACTTTTTCAATCGAAACAAGTCAAAAATAAAATCTGGTTTTCACAAACAGGTTCATTTTCTTGAGGAGGAGAATGATTTATATTTTTATTAATCACGTTTATCTTAGTTTGGATGATTCTTTATTTCATTTTGTCATGATGTTGACATTATATATTCTAATATATATGCTATGTATTTAATCTGTGCGGTTTCACTTCCAGATCTGTTCCGATTGGTCTCTGTTGGTTTTAAATATCTAGTGTTCTGCAATGTTTGTATACCATGATTTAGTACTGAGTGTGTGAAACATGTACTGTAGATCTGCTGGACCTTATCTTTTTATGTTTTTCAATAAAAGCTGCTAATATTTTAGAAGATGAATTACCGCCTTCGTTTTTTGCTTATATGATGAGCATCAAGGCCAGGTGTTTGGATCCTGTCTTCACTAGCAAAGGGGATTTCTGCAATACACAGTTTGGTGAGCTATAGCTTTACTATAAAACAGAATTTATCATCTTTCACCCATCTTGCTTAACCCCCCACCCTCCCCTGGACCTATCTATCATGATTAGAGATGAGTGAATCAAAGCTGACGAAGTGGAATTCGTTTAGAATTTCAGGAAAAATTCGATTCGCAACGAATGCGAATTTCCTCGCACTTCGTGGTAACGAATGGCAATTTACCTGAGGACATGGGGCAAGGAACTCTGGGAAGGCTGAGGACAGATAAACATGACTGCATGCACCCAATCAGCAGCCAGCCAGCCCTGTGATGTCACAGCCATATAAATACGGCGTCCATCTTACAGTCAGACATTTTCCAGCGTTCAGAGTGCAGGGACAGACGTGTGAAGGCGCTAGGGACAGCAAGTGGAAAAACGATTGTGGAAAAAAAAGACAGAAAAAATGATTTATAAGTGCAGGGAAAGGATAGGAAGGAATCATTTCACAGCATCTTAGTGCATGGAGAGCCATCAGAAGGTGCTAGGGACATTGATAGGAAAGTGATTTACAAGTGCAGGGAAAGATTATTTGGGGATCCAAATAGTCATTAGACAGCTCTGTCAATCCAGCTTTTTGTTATTGGGCTGCAAGTGTTATATGGAAAAGCCTTTAGTGGCTTATATCTTAGTAACCTATTCAGTACTACAAGAAAAATATGTACGCATTTCACTTCTGCAGTTATTTCTGTTGAAAGCGTATAGGGGAGTATTTTTGGAAAAAAGATAAATATATACGCACTGCACTGTTGCAGTTATTTCTGGTGAAAGCGTATAGGGGCGTATTTCAGTACTACATGAAAAATATATACGCACTTCACTGTTTAATTGTTTTCTGGTTAAAGCGTACAGTGGCCTATTTCAATCCAACAAGAAATATATCCTCAGATCACTTCTGCAGTTATTTCTAGTGAAAGCGTATAGGGGCGTATTTCAATAAGAAAAGAAAAATATATACGAACTGCACTGTTGCAGTTATTTCTGTTGAAAGTGTATAGGGGCGTATTTCAGTACTTAAAAAAAAATATATATACGCACTTCACAAATTTTTTTTCTGGTCAAAGCGTATAGGGTTGGATTTTAGTACAACAAGAAAAATATATTCTCAGTGTATTTCTGCAGTTAATTGTGGTGAAAGTGTTTAGTGGCCTATTTCAGTACAAAAGGAAAAATATATTAGTCGCTTTTAGGGGTGTTTTAATTTCTGTTTAATTTGTTTAGTTCAGCTACAAGTATGTCAGGCAGAGAAGTGCCAGGCCATGCACAGAGGAATGGCAGAGGCCTGAATGTTTCTGGCGCAAGCAGAGGTCGCAGCAGAGTAAGGGGTCGTGGCAGCAGTAGTCGCAGCGAGAGGCCTAGGCTTCTGGTGTCATCTAGCGGTCGTGTCTTTACCAGCAATGAAGCGGTTCTTGATTGGTTAACGCGGTCATCCACGTCAACCCAAGTGACATCAGACACCCCCAGCCAACAGTCGGTGGGTTCGTCAGACACAACCCTTAGTTGGCATGGCCAGGGAGCAGGCCCTGTGCCTTCACCTGTCCTCAACCTGCCTCTGGCCTTTTTGTCACGACCGCTATCCCAGCAGCAGTCGTGTCGCACCAGACGGAGGGAAAGGGGGACCCTTATCTACGGATGGGAAATAGAACGGCCACCCCTGACAAACCTTACGCTGGCACCTGTCTGCCCTGATACCCTAGACGGGGTGTGAACCCGTGCGGCGAGCAGGATGCCTAAACCCTGAGTCACCCTAAGAAGACTAGACTGGGGAAAGGCAGATGGGAGCACTAGTCACCATCACTCATGTCTAGGAGAACAACAGGGGAAGACAGTAACAAACAAACAATCTCCAGCAGAGATAGACTTATCCAGTCACGAGCAGAGAAGATGATCCCAACAACGACAGTCCACGCTAGACAAGAGCTCCACAGCAATACCGTCAAACGATCTCCTTCAAAGGTCAGAATAGCACTGGAAGTACCCCCCTTTCTACGAGGGGCCACCGGACCCTCAAGACCAGGCCTCTCCGGGTGGGACCTATGAAAAGCCCGAATGAGTCTGTCCGCCTTTATCTCTGATGCTGGCACCCACATTCTCTCTTCGAAACCATAACCTTTCCAGTGCACCAGGTACTGAAGAGAGCGGCGAACATATCGTGAATCAACAATCTTTTCTACCTGAAACTCAAGACTGCCATGAACAACCACCGGTGGAGGCGGTAGTGGCAATGGTTCAGGAGGTTCTACATACAGTATCTCTTAAGCAGAGATCTGTGGAAGACATTATGGATCCTTAGAGTCTTAAGGGTTAATGATCTTAATTACCCTATAAGGACCAATAAATCTCGGACCTAATTTCCATGAGGGAACCTTCAACTTGATATTTCTGGTAGACAACCACACCAAGTCATTCACCCCAAGGTCCGGACCTTCAGAGCGCTTCTTATCAGCCACACGTTTGTATCTACCACCAATTCTCTTCAAACTTTCTTGCACACTCTGCCACACTGATGAAAGTGAAGACGCAAATCGTTCCTCCTCGGGAATCCCAGACGGCCCCCCCTCACTAAACGTACAAAACTGAGGATGGAAACCATACGCACCAAAAAATGGTGACTTATCGGTGGATTCTTGACGACGATTATTAATGGCAAACTCGGCTAACGGTAAATAAGATGACCATTCCTCCTGATTTTCGGAAACAAAGCATCTCAAATATGTCTCTAGGTTTTGATTGATACGTTCAGTCTGACCGTTGGACTGTGGATGGAAAGATGAAGAAAACGACAGATAACCCCTAAACGAGAACAAAAAGCTTTCCAAAATTTAGAAACAAATTGGGTACCACGATCCGAAACAATATCGGAAGGGACCCCGTGAAGCTTCACGATGTGGTCAATAAAAACCCGAGCCAGTGTGCTAGCATTAGGCAATGCGGTCAGAGCAATAAAGTGCACCATTTTACTGAATCTGTCAACAACAACAAGAATAACAGTCTTCCCCGCTGATACTGGTAGATCAGTAATGAAATCCATTGATAGGTGCGTCCAAGGCCTGTTGGGGATGGCCAGAGGTAAAAGACGCCCTGCCGGACGAGTATGATCCACCTTAGAACGAGCACAGGTAGGACATGCAGACACAAAATTCAACACCTCCTGGCGCCACTTAGGCCACCAGAACTGACGAGACACTAATTCAGAGGTTGCCTTACTACCTGGGTGTCCTGCCAGTGCGGAGTTATGGTGTTCTTTTAGTATCTCCAGGCGTAAATTTTCTGGCACAAACAGTTTACCCGAGGGGCAGGAGGCCGGGGTGTCCCCCTGAGCTTCCAACACCCTCCCCTCTAAACCTGAGTGTAATGCAGAGACCACCACCCCCTTTTGCAAAATAGGCTCTGGAACATCATCATCACCCCCTCCAGGAAAACTTCGAGACAATGCATCCGCCTTAGTATTTTTTGCCCACGGCGATAGGTTATTACAAAATTAAACCTAGTAAAAAATAACGACCACCGAGCCTGTCTAGGGGTAAGACGTTTAGCAGACTCCAGATATACTAAGTTTTTGTGATCAGTAATCACTGTGACGGGATGAACCGCCCTCCAAAAAATGACGCCACTCCTCTAAGGCCAACTTAATAGCCAAAAGTTCCTGTTGCCAATGTCATAGTTCCTTTCTGCAGTAGACAATTTCTTCGAAAAGAAAGCACACGGACGCCATTCACCAGGGATGGGCCCTGAGATAGTACCGCTCCCACCCCCACCTCTGATGCGTCAACCTCTACAATAAAAGGAAGCGAGACATCTGGCTGTACGAGAATAGGAGCCGAGGTGAATCTTTCCTTCAGAGATGTAAAGGCAGTTTTGGCTGCATGTGACCATTTGGAAAATCGGATCCCTTTCGGGTCATGTCCGTCAGTGGTTTGACCACCAAGGAATAGTTCTTTATAAACTTTCTATAAAAATTGGCAAACCCCAGGAAGCGTTGCAATGCCTTCAGGTTCTCAGGCAGATCCCAGTCCATAATTGCCCGGACTTTCTCTGGATCCATGCGGAAACCTGAATCTGACAACACATACCCCAGAAATGGCAGTTCTTTTACGGCGAACACACATTTCTCTAATTTAGCAAACAATTTGTTGGCCCTAATATCTGCAGCACTTGTCTCACATGGATCTTATGTGTATCCAGATCCGGAGAATAGACCAGGATGTCATCAAGATATATCACAACAAATCTCCCGATAAGGTGACTAAAAATATCGTTGACAAAATGTTGGAACACCGCAGGCGCATTAGTAAGACCAAATGGCATGACCAGATTTTCATAATGCCCTTCCGGAGTATTAAAGCCGTCTTCCACTCATCCCCCTCTTTGATGCGAACCAGGTTATAGGCTCCTCTGAGATCCATTTTGGAGAACCATTTAGCACCAGCAACCTGATTAAAGAGGTCGGGAATGAGAGGAAGAGGATAGGGATCTCGGATAGTTATCCGGTTTAATTCCCGGAAATCCAGGCAAGGATGCAGGCCCCCATCTTTCTTTTTAACGAAAAAGAACCCTGCAGCCACGGGTGAAGAACAGGGTCTGATGTGTCCCTTAGCCAAACTCTCCGAAATATAATCTTTCATAGCCTTCCTCTCCGGGCCGGAAAGATTGTATAACCGGGTTTTAGGTAGTTTTGCCCCAGGTAACAGATTAAGTGGGCAATCATATGGACGATGAGGTGGTAACCCCTGACAACCCTTCTCAGAGACAGAATGGCAGGTAGAGATGTGACAGAGAGTGTTGAGCACCTACTACTCCAGCAGTTGTCCTTACAATGTTCACTCCACTCCACAATCTCCCCGGCCTGCCAATCCACCACGGGATTGTGAGTCACCAGTCAGGGAAGCCCCAATACCATAGGAGCCGGAAGACCGTCCAGGACATAACAAGAGATATGCTCTTTATGGAGGTCCCCTACCTGCAGATGGATATTATGGACGATCTGAGTTAACTCTCTCTGAGTAAGAGGGGAGGAGTCGATGGCAAAAACAGGAATAGTTCTGCGTACCGGTTCCGGAGTAAAACCCAGAGCCTGAGCAAACCGTGAATCCACCAAGTTGACCCCCGCCCCACTGTCCAAAAAGACGGAACAGATCTCAGTCTTATTGCCCGCCACAACGGTAGCGGACAACAAAAACTGAGACATGCGTATGGAGGAACGAATACGCCCAGACTGTTATCCTCCGCACAGTCTGGGGACTCTAGTTTTCCGGCGGCTCCTTTGTTTGTGATCTCTTGGGTTCTGAGGGACATACCTTTACAAAATGACCCCTCCCCACAACGAAAACAAACCTCTGACCTATGGCGGACCTTAGGAGGATTCACCCGCCTAGTGGCGCCCCTATTTGCATTGGTTCGACTGGATCACAACAAACCGATCCCTGCCCTATAGAGGCCTATGTAGAATTTAATAGTCTCTCCCTGAGTCGTCTGTCGATTCTTATGGACAGAGACATAGCAGCCTCAAGAGACCCAGGGACCTCATATACAGCCAGCGCGTCTTTTAATTTTTCAGACAACCCCTGGCAGAACTGACTCCTAAGGGCCGAGTCGTTCCATAATGTATCAGTAGCCCACCTACGGAATTCGGAACAATATAGTTCAGCTGACCGGTTCTCCTGCCGAAGTCTACGTAGCTTAGACTCAGCCAGTGAGACCCTGTCCGGGTCATCATACACGAGACCCAAGGCTTCAAAAAACTCCTCCACTGATCGCAAGGCCGGAGAGTCTGATGGTAAGGAGAAAGCCCAAGCCTACGGATCTCCTTGCAGGAGAGAAATTACAATGGCCACCCGTTGTTCCTCACCGCCGGAGGATCTAGGGCGTAACCTGAAGAACAATTTACAAGCTTCTCTGAAGGTTACAAATTGGTCTCTCCCTCCTGAGAACCTATCAGGAAAAGCCACTTTTGGCTCAGGAGTACCTTGGTTTCCCGTAGCAACGGTGGAACCCAAGGATTGCTGCTGCTGCTGCAGTACTGTTGCTTTTAATCCTGCCACTTCAAGGGATAACCCCTGTAATTGTTTCGCCAAAACCGTAACCGGATCCATAGTGGAACAGAAGAATACAAAGCAAAACAGCAGGCAAAAAAAATAAATAAAGGAAATGTCACCTTTTTTTTTTTTTTTTTTAAAAGGCCAGATATACTGGAAGTAAGGACTATATCTGGCAATGACTGCAAGTGAAACTAAAACTAATATAGTAGCTGGGAGTGGCAGACAGCACTCACCTGAGAAGGATGCCTACAAACTCCCAGTCAGGACAAAAAGGTTCACAAGGCAAAACCCGGATGACATACCCTGAACCACGGAGCAAACTCACAAGCTATCGCGAGTAGCAAGTCGCTGCGACCTTCTCTTCCCAGACCTATCTGGATCAGTCACAGTCGTGACACTTTTCTGTTTCCTCACCGCGAGAAGTACTACATGCAGTGGGCTCATTTTCACTTTTCAGCGAGGACACTCAACAGCTACTGCCCAGCCAAGATGTGGAGGAGACATCCGCCGCTTCCTTCACTAGGCAGGCAAGTAGTGATGAGGAGAGTGGCACGGGAGATTGAGTTGAAAGTGGTTAGGCTCCAGTCCTGACCCAGAGACCGTTGAGGAGGACATCAGTGATGTGCAGACACTACTCGATGATTATGAAGCTGATCGCACTTGGGAGCCGGGTGAAGAAGGGGCTTCGTCATCATCAGGAGAAGAGGGTGGCAGCTTGCCCGTCAGGCAGCGGCTAAGCCAGCAAGTCACTAGTGTGGCCGGGAGTCAGCAGGGTGGCAGCAGTGGGAGGTCAGACAGGAGCCAAATGGGCATTGGGTAGACCACCTGCTTTGCAGCAGCCTACTTGCCCGGAAAGGAGTGGTGTACGGGTTCACGGAAGCAGCGGCGGTAGCAGTCAGCCAGTAAGTAGTGTTGGGGGGAAAATCAGGTACTCAGCGGGGTGGCAGTTTTTTGTGAAGCCACAGGAGATAGTCAACATGGCCATATGTAGAATATGTTGGCAGAAGGTGAAGCGTTGCCAGGATGCCAATGTTGGCACCACGGCCCTGTGTCAACATATGCAGCATCACCATAAAGTGGCCTGGGAGAACCGTGGCTCTGATGTGGTGGTCCAGCCTGCCGCAGCTACCGCTGCATCACCCAGTGGCATGCATCCAGTCAGCCAGTCGAGGCTCCACCACCTCAGCCGAAGGGAGCTGTCTGTCAATCCCATCTTCTGCTGGTCCAGATGCTCCTGCTCCTACTTCTCATCAGTCATTCCGTCAGCAATCGATCGCCGAAGCGATTGGCAAGAGATAACAGTATGTGTGCAGAAGCTGAAAGTGCTCCTGTCCAAGTTGCTGGTACTACAGTCCCTCCCTTTCCAAGGCTGCACATTTCAGAGAATTGACAGTTTGTGCCGAGCCGAGGTGGAGAGTCCCAAGCTGTCATTTCTTTGTGAAAAAGGCAGTACCAGCCGTGCACACACATGTAGAACAGAAGGTGGGCCAGTCCTTGAGCCTGTCGGTGTCTGCTAAAGTGCACGGCAGCACCGACGTATGGAGCTGTAACTACGGTCAGGGACAATACTTGTCCATTACGGCACACTGGGTGAATGTGGTTCCTGCACAGCCACACCATCAAATTTGGACAGGTCACGCCAATATCTGCCTCTGCCTCCTTATCCTCCATCATTTTCTCAGCCTCCATTGCAGGGACAAGTCACAGTGCCCTTCCAGCATACCACATGTGCAGGACACGGCGGTGTCACGCTGTTCTGCACCTGGTTTGCCTTGGTGAAGGGAGTCACACAGGGGAGGAACTGCTCCGTGTGATGCATCAAGAAATCGAATCCTGGCTTTCTCCGCGACAACTGAAAATCGGAACCATGCTGACCGACAAAGGAAAGAACATGGTGTCAACGCTGTTTCAAGGAAGGCTGAGCCATGCGCTCTGCATGGCACACGTGTTCAATCTGGTTGTCAAGCGGTTCCTGAAGTCTTCCACCCATCTGCAGGACATCCTAAAAATGGCCAGGAAACTTTGCATGCACTTAAGCCACTTGCATACCACAAAGAACACCCTCCTTGAGCTGCAGCGGCAGAACAGCATCCCCTAACATAGGCTGATATGCAACGTTTCCACCCATTGGAATTCCACCCTCCGTATGTTGGACCAACTATACGAACAGAGAAAGGCCATCAATGATTTCTTGATTATGCAAGCGGATAGGAGTACTCCCCTGTGTAACTTTGATGTCAGCTAGTGGCAGCTCATGCGTGACACCTGCCGTTTGTTCAGGCCCTTTGAGGAAGCTACATTATTTGACAGTCGCCAGGACTACGGAATGAACAACGTCATTCCACTGCTTCATTTCCTGGAACAGATGCTGGTAAAAATGGCTGGTCAGGGGACAGGAGACGTGGTGGCTCAATCTCATGGCCACATGAGCCCTGTGGGGGCTGAACTGGAAGAGGAGGCGGACATTGGAGCACAGGCATTGTGTAACCAAATGGATAGTTTTTCTACTCAGCTGACAGGACAGGAGGAGCAGGGGCAGCCAGAGGAGCTACAGTGTGATGAGGAAGACGGGACAGAGGACCCGGACACACCATGGCAGTATGCAGTGGAGATGGAAGCAGGGAGTCCCTCCGAGTCACTTGCACAAATGGCACGATTCATGCTCACTTGCTTGCGTGGTGACATCCGAATTGTCACCATTCGGCAGAGGGATCACTTCTGGCTCTCCACCTTTTTGGACCCTCACTATCGGTCCAGAATGGCGGCCTTTTTTACACCCACCGAGAGGGAGGACAAACTGAACTACAACAAAGACATCCTATGTAGTCAGTTGGCCGCTGCCTATCTGTGCCATTGTCCATCCTCTCACAGGTCTGACCGGGGGTGCCCTCTGCACTCACGTTCCACTGCCATGGCTGCTGGGGAGGGGTGGGGTAGCAGGAGCAGTACCAGCTCCATCAGCAGCAGCCTGAGTCTACAGTTGCTGATGAGTAGCTTTCTTCACCCGCATAGAGAAGAAACAACTCACCAGCAGCAGCAGGTAGACCTGGAGCAGTATCTGAACCAGCAGGTGGTGGCATACTTGGACTACACCCTGCCACCCCACATTGAAGATCCGCTGGACTACTCAGTAGCCAAACTGGATTTGTGGCCGCATCTAGCAGAGTTTGCCCTGGAAAAGCTGTCCTGCCCAGCCAGTAGTGTGGCATCAGAGCGGGTGTTTAGTGCGGCGTGGGCCATAGTTACCCCAAGAAGAACTCCCCTGTCCACCCAAAATATGGAGAGACTGACCTTTGTCAAGATGAATCAGGTGTGGATCAGCCAGGATTTCCAACCACCAATTCCTGATGCATCAGACTAGATCATGCATGGTGCCACATCAACACTTCGATACAAGAGACCGGTTACTTCTGACTACCTGCCTCAGCTACTACTTTGATGCTGCAACCTGCCTGATGCCACACATCTGATGCCAAGTGCTCCTTATTTCACCCACCTTCGTCAGCGGGTACTGGTATTGGTTACTGGGTCATTTTGTGGTCTCCTGATGCAGCTGCCATCTCCACACTCTGTCATTGTGCCGCTCTGTGGCCTACTCATAGTGCCGCCACCTCCAGACATTGTCATTGTGCGGCTCTGTGGTCTCCTCATTGTGCCGCTCTGTGGTCTCCTCATGCTGCTGCCACCTCCAGACTTGTTCATTGTGCCCCTCTCTGCCCAATTCATGCTGCTGCCACCTCCAAACTCTGTCATTGTGCAGCTCTGTGTTCTCCTCATGCTGCCACCACCTAGACTCAGACATTGTGCCACCAGGTGGCCTCCTCATACTGCTTCCACCTCCAGACCCTGTCATTGGGCCACTCTGTGGTCTCCTCATGCTGCTTCCACCTCACCACTATGTCATAGGTCCACTCTGTGGACTTCTCATGCTGTTCCCATACTCCCCACTTCATGACTGGTCCACTATTTTGGCTTTCGGGTGGCTGACATAATCATTTATTTGACACTTCTTCTGATCTGTTAGGAAAGAAAAAATGAGACGCACAACGGATTCTGCCTGTGTAGCAGCTTTAAGGCCTGTATGGTCTCATCAGAATTGGCTTGTGATTTGGTAGCCAAAAGCAGGAGTGGGTACAAAACACAGAAGACATGCAAATATTCCATTCACGTGTCATCTCTGTTTTAGATCGACTCCTATTTTTTTTGCCTTTAGCAATACTGATGGATTATTGAGCAAATGCTGACAAAGTGAAGGCGGATGCTCCACAGACAGGATCCGTTTTTTTCTGGGTAATTGTTCTGATGGATCAGAGAATGGGGAAAATTAATCAGTGATGTCAACACAAACTTACTGCTGACACCCTCTCCACTCTGTCGGGGGGCTGTACTTGTATAAGTGTTTAATAAAACAGGTTCTGTTTACATCTATGTGGAATCAGCTGATGACTGTGTAACAGGAGTTCGCTTCTTCTTGACCCTAATATCGACCTGTAAGGCTAAGTTCATACTTATATGGTCGTTATTTGGTCAGTTTTGGCCCCGTGACTGCCCAAATAAATGAAGTACGCAGTGATTCTAAGAGCGACCCGTCATTTGCATGTCATACTGACTCACTGTATTATTTCACTACCAGAGCAAGGCACAGTGTTCTACACCCATATAAAGGCTCTCTACAGCCTGGGAAATAGCCGTTTTTCAACGCGATTTGACGCAAATAAATTGGGATCGTAGCTAATGTTTCCGAAAAATTCCGAATCGAATTTTTGAAAAATTCACTCATCTCTAATCACGATCAATGGCTGCACACTCTCCCGCTCTGCCAATCCCTTCACTGGCCCATTGGCCAGCGAATTCAGTTTAAAATACTAACAAATACATAAAAGGCCGTCCACAACCTGTCCTTTCCGTACATCTCTGAGCTACTTTCCCAATACATCCCCACACGTTATCTCTGATCCTCACAAGATCTCCTTCCCTCCTGTCCTTTTATTACCTTTTCCCACAACCACCTCCAAGATTTCTCTTGTGCATCCCGCATAGTCTGGAACTCTCTACCCCAACATATGAGACTCTCACCTACAGTGCAATCCTTAAAAAGAAACCTGAAAACCCACCTCTTTAGACAAGCCTACAAACCAGTGACCCTGCTGCTGTTATACCGCCATGACCAGCTTTACCCTCACCTACTGTGTCCTTCCTACATACCTGGTAGATTCTAAGCCCTTGCGGGCAGGGGCCTCTCTCCTTCTGCACCAGTTTATAACTCGTCTTGTTCATGCTTATTGCAATTGCCTGTATTATGTACAGTGCCATGGAATTAATGGCACTTTAACCCCTTCAGTACCGAGCCACTTTTCACCTAAAATTCCGGGCCGATTTTTGCAAATCTGACGTGTCACTTTATGTGGTAATAACTTTGGAACGCATTTACTTATCCAAGCCATTCTAAGATTGTTTTCTCGTGACACATTGTACTTCATGACAGTGGTAAATTTAAGTTAATATATTTCACCTTTATTTATAAAATAATCCCTAATTTACCCAAAATTTGGAAAAATTCACAATTTTCTAAATTTGAATTTTTCTACTTTTAAAACAGATAGTAATCTATACTAATAAAATCCCTGTGTCCCTGCCGTTCGTGCGTGTGTGCCGAATACTCAAGTGCGCATGTGCGGCGCACAGAGCATTCGGCACACACTCCAAGGACACTACAAGGGGGGCATCCTATTTAGTGGCGTAGGGATTGCCATAGCAATGGCATTGGGGCCCTACGCCACTGGGGGCCCAGGCCACCGGCGCCCGCTCCTCCCCCCCCAGCGCCGCCTCCTAGCTAATTTATTTACTGCACTTGCCTCTGAATTTGAAGAGAAGCGGCGTAATCTCGCACAAGCGCACTGGCAGAAGCATTGAAGTGCAAATGTGCCGTCTTCCTGGCCTCTGCCAGTGCGCCTGGGTAGGGAGGAGATCTGTGGATGACACTGAGGGGGGGGGGATCTGTAGATGACACTGAGGGGGGGGGTGTCTGTGGATGACACTGAGGGGAATCTGTGGATGACACTATGGGGGATCTGTGGATGACACTGAGGGGAGGGATCTGTGGATGACACTGAGGGGGTATCTGTGGATGACACTGAGGGGGATCTGTGGATGACACTATGGGGGATCTGTGGATGACACTGAGGGGGGATCTGTGGATGACACTATGGGGGATCTGTGGATGACACTGAGGGGGATCTGTGGATGACACTGAGGGGGGATCTGTGGATGACACTGAGGGGGCTGTGGATGACACTGAGGGGGAGCTGTGGATGACACTGAGGGGGGTCTGTGGATGACACTGAGGGGGAGCTGTGGATGACACTGAGGGGGGTCTGTGGATGACACTGAGGGGATCTGTGGATGACACTATAGGGGGATCTGTGGATGACACTGAGGGGGGATCTGTGGATGACACTGAGGGGAATCTGTGGATGACATTGAGGGGGATCTGTGGATGACACTATGGGGGAATCTGTGGATGACACTGAGGGGGATCTGTGGATGACACTGAGGGGGATCTGTGGATGACACTGAGGGGGTATCTGTGGATGACACTAAGGGGGATCTGTGGATGACACTGAGGGTGGGGGATCTGTGCATGAAACTGAGGGGGATCTGTGGATGACACTGAGGGGGATCTGTAGATGACATTGAGGAGGGGAATCTGTGGATGACACTGAGGGGGATCTGTGGATGACACTGAGGGGGATCTGTGGATGACACTGAGGGGGATCTGTGGATGACACTGAGGGGGATCTGTGGATGACACTGAGGGGGATCTGTGGATGACACTGAGGGGGAATCTGTGGATGACACTGAGGGGGACTGTGGACGACACTGAGGGGGATCTGTGGATGACACTGAGGGGGAATCTGTGGATGACACTGAGGGGGAATCTGTGGATGACACTGAGGGGGATCTGTGGATAACACTGAGGGGGATCTGTGGATGACACTATGGGGGATCTGTGGATGACACTGAGGGGGGATCTGTGGATGACACTGAGGGGGTATCTGTGGATGACACTGAGGGGGATCTGTGGATGACACTGAGGTGGGGCGATCTGTGCATGAAACTGAGGGGATCTGTGGATGACACTGAGGGCGGATCTGTGGATGACACTGAGGGGGATCTGTGGATGACACTGAGGGGGATCTGTGGATGACACTGAGGGGGATCTATGGATGACACTGAGGGGGATCTGTGGATGACACTGAGGGGGAATCTGTGGATGACACTGAGGGGGCTGTGGATGACACTGAGGGGGGAATCTGTGGATGACACTGAGGGGGGAATCTGTGGATGACACTGAGGGGGGATCTGTGGATGACACTGAGGGGGGATCTGTGGATGACACTGAGGGGGATCTGTGGATGACACTGAGGGGGGAATCTATGAATGACACTGAGGGGGGATTTGTGGATGACACTCAGGGCGGGGACCTGTGGATGACACTGAGGGGGGAATCTGTGGATGGCACTGTTATGGGGTGGGGGGTCTGTGGATGACACATATATAACAGTGTGTCATCCACAGATCCCCCCCATAACAGTGCCATCCACAGATCCCCCATAACAGTGCCATCCACAGATGCCCCCGATAACAGTGCCAGCACTAATGTTCTAGCGCCCGTCATTGTAACGGGCATAATATCTAGTTCCTCATATAGTTATCAATCAACACTCCCCATATCTCTGCTTTATGTTGGCATCATTTTGTAAATGTCATATTTATTTTTTATTTTTTTAAGACGTTAGAAGGCTTAGAAGTTTAGAAGCCATTTTTAAAATTTTCAACAAAATTTCCAAAATCATTTTGTTAAGCACCAATTCAGTTATAAAGGGTATTTTGAGGGGCTTAGGTAAAGGAAACCACCAATAAATGACCCCATTTTAGAAACTACACCCCTCAAATTATTCAAAACTGATGTTACAAACTTTGTTAAAAGATAACTGTCACATTTAGACCCTAATTTCAGTTTTCATATATGTAGTTACTAATATGATAATATTCCTGAATCAATAACTATTAGACTTACTTACCCCTTATTTAATAAGATTTAGCCCTTAGCAACCAGTCTGCATCAAACTACAACTTCACTATTCTGTTAAAACGGCCACCCTCAGCCCTAGGGCTAATCCATAGGACACCTGCAGTGAAGTTAGTGAAGACCAGCACTGTATAGGGGGGTCTTGCAGTGAAGTTCCCAGGTCTGGCTGAAGCCTATAGTCCTCCTACAAGCTCTCCTCTTATCAGATAAGGCTTTTATTTATACACTGAGCAGCCAGCAGATCTCCCTGAGCTCAACATTCTCCAGCACTGCTAAGGGAGTATCTGCCAAGCACAGGCATGCGGAGAAGTTCACACACACAGCCCAGCACTGTTGTCTCCTGTCAGGAAGAACTTGGCTTTTTATACATGTTACCCTTACAATGTTGACTCACTATCAGTTCCCAGTGCACGGTGCTCCTCCTTATCTGGTAGACGAAAGGAGCATAGCAACCTGATTTTAATCTCAGGTAACAATAGCCAATACTGGGAACTTTTAGGTGGCTTTTAGCGGTTATTTATTAAACAACCAGAAATTAAAACAGGGCCAACAAGGTGATATTAATCACCAAAATCCAATGGTAAAAAAAAAAAATTGACTGTTATACTTTAACTGTAAAGGGGGAATACTAATTATCAATATTTTTGTAGGTATCAATAATTATATTCATAAATAGGCGTAGTCTATTTATACCTTAAATTACACTATCTATCGCCTAACACTGGTCACTGGCTATCTGCGGACGCCTTACTGAACTAGCTACCGCTAGTAAAACACACTACACAGTAGGTACAAATAACACACAATATTTATTAATACCTACGTACCGTAAATAATGACGCATACAATACAGTACATACACAGACTCACTACACTACGCACAATCCCACGTTCCACCCACAAACTAACTAGTACAAATTACACACACGCACTTTTAGCCGCCCAACCCCGCCTGACACTAAACTGTCCCTAGGGGAATACAAAAGGTTCACAAGACTAGCCACAGTACGGGCAAGGGTTACAGTGGTTGGTCTTACTGGGCAGGACAAGGTTCTGCCAGCAATGTGGGGGTTAATATACTGCTGCAAGGCAGACTGGCAGCAGCAGAGGGGTTCTGGGCTCAACACACTGGCAGACGTTGGAAGGGCCAGGAAATATGGGGTTAATATATTATATTGCTGCGCTGACAGCAGCAGGGTACAGTGTAGGGGTAGAAGGGTTATTGTGGGACTGGCTGGGGTTCAGGGGTTATACTGGGGGGGTATTGCTGGGGCAATGAAGGGGTTAATGTTGCTGCAGTATGCAGCAAGGGTGGTGTACAAGGGGTTAAATGCAAATGAATTGCAGGGGTAGCAGGGAAGAGCAACAAGGGGTTACAGGCAGGGGTAAATCATTGGTGGTATAGGGAGGGTTAATACTCAGCCCTCCAGGGGTCAGCTCGTTGTCTTAGAGGTTACTCGTCATACTGGGGATGATTCTCTTAAGGGCGGCTCGGTTCAATTCTACCTTTAGTGCAGGGGCCGCCGAATATTTAGATCCGGCAGCCAACACTCCTGAGCCGCGTGCCACAGGCAAAGACACGTGGGCTGGCACGGTGATATGACGTCACCGCACCAGCCCGCGCATCCCTGCACGCCGCTCGCTGACAGGCAGGAGAAACTTTTGATCTCCCACCTGTAGGAATTTGCATTCCGGGCAGCGCAATAGTAATCGCACTGCTGGAATGCACATAACAGAAGGAGGGGAGGTTTCTCCCCTCTTCCTACTATGCATAATTATCTCCAGCAGCGCTGGAGATAATTAAAACAAAGGACTCTGATTCTATTGAATCAGAGTTCTTTGAAGCAGGCAGGATGACCGGACTCTTGTCCGGTCATTCTGATGCAATCAACCAGATGGCATCATAGAAACATAGAACATAGAAACATAGAATGTGTCGGCAGATAAGAACCATTTGGCCCATCTAGTCTGCCCAATATGCTGAATACTATGGATAGCCCCAGGCCCTATCTTATATGAAGGATGGCCTTATGCCTATCCCATGCATGCTTAAACTCCTTCACTGTATTTGCAGCTACCACTTCTGCAGGAAGGCTATTCCATGCGTCCACTACTCTCTCAGTAAAGTAATTCAGCATCAGTGTGAATGCTTGGGGCACATTCACACTGATGCATCTGGATTCAGGTCAACCAGGGGACGATATAAAGGGGCCTATGGATTACAGGGGGATATTATATATAATATATATATATAAAGGCAACATATACTTTAAAGGGGTCAAGAAGGGGCACATTCCCACAGGGGCTGCAATGAGCCCCTGGGTAATACTAAGGGCAGACGTGTGCAGATGCTGGGCACATCTGCGCACATCATCCTATAATGTGCCTATTTATATACGCATATATATTATATATGCATGCATGTGTTCGCATGCATATAAATATATATATATATATATATATATATATATATATATTTCAACCCTTCCTCAACATTAACCCTTTAGGTGTTCCACAAGAATTACAGGAAAATGGAGGTGAAATTTCAAAATTTCACTTTTTTGGTAGATTTTTTATTTTAATCAATTTTTTCCTGCAATACAGCAAGGGTTACTAGCAAAATAAACCTTAATATATATTACTCTGATTCTGCAGTTAACAGAAATACCACATATGTGGCAGTAAACTGCCCTATGGGCACATGGCAGTGGTCAGAAGGAAAGGAGCGCCATACAGATTTTGGAGGCAGATTTTGCTAGAATGGTTTTTAGGCGCCATTTGGTATCTGAAGAGACACTGACATACACCTACAGTGGAAACCCTCAAAAAGTGACCCCATTTTGGAAACTACAACCCTTAAAGTATATATTAGGGGTGTACTGAGCACTTTGACCCCCTAAATTGGCTGCGGAAATTAAAAGTTTAATTTCTTCAAATAAAATTTTGCTTTAGCCCCAAATTTTTCATTTTCACAAGGAGAAAAAGCACACCAGAATTTGTAACCCATTTTCTCCCGAATACGGCAACACCCCATATGTGGTGGTAAACTTCTGTGGGGGCACATGGCAGGATTTAGAATGGATTCAGAATGGAAGAAGCGCCATATGGCTTTTGCAGTGCAGATTTTGATGAATTGGTTTACCGGTGCCATTAGTTTTTATTTTTTGAGTGATTGTCTTATGTGGCAGTTAATTCTTTGCGGGATGAGGTGATGTTTCCATTGGTACCATTTTGGGGTACAAAAGACTTTTCGATCGCTTGGTATTACACTTTTTGTGAGACAAGGTGAAAAAAATGGCCGTTTTTTTTTTTGGCAAAGATTTTTACAGCATTCACCTGAGGGGCCATCTCATGTGATAATTTCATAGAGCAGGTTTTTACGGACGCGGCGATACATAATATGTCTATCATTTTTATTTTTGTTACGTTTTACACAGTAAAAGCCTTTTTGAACAGAATAAAATCTTGTTTTTGTGTTGCTATTTTCTAAGAGCCATAGTTTTTTATTTTTTGGTCGATTGTCTTAGGTAGGTTCTCATTTTTTGCTGGATGAGGTGACGGTTTGATTACTACCATTTTAGGCTAAATACGCCTTTTGGATCGCTTGGTATTACACTTTTAGTGAGGCAAGGTGATCAGAAAATGGCTGTTTTGACACTGTTTTTAGTTATTTTTTTATGGCGTTCACCTGACAGGGTGGATCATGTAATATTTTTATAAAGCCGGTCGATACAGTCGCAGCGATACCTAATATGTGTACTAGTCTCTTTTTCCCTTTTTTATATTTTTTTTAACTTTATTTTGGGAAGAGGATGCTTTTTTGTTTTTGGTTTTTAATTGAAATTTTTTTTGTAAAACTTTATTTTTTGTCCCACTCTGGGATTCAACTTTTGGGGGTCTGATCCCCTTTACAATGCATTACATTGTAATGCATTTCCCGAACTCGGGTTCGGTTTCAAGGTATCACTTGAAACCAAACCAGAGTTTGGGAAATGTTTTTTTACAGTACAAATTAATTTATGAAGTTATTGGCAGACATAGCAGAGCTAAATAGGGTTCAAAGGAGGGCAACTAAAGTAATAACTAGAATGGGGCAACTACAGTACCCTGAAAGATTATCAAAATTAGGGTTATTTACTTTAGAAAAAAGATGACTAAGGGTACTTTCACACTTGTGGCATGGCTATCCGGCAGGCTGTTCCGGCGGGTGAACAGCCTGCCGGATCTGCCATGCCGCAAGTACCCGTGTGCTGCCGCTCTGTCCCCATTGACTATAATGGGGCGGAGGCGGAGCTACGGCTCAGCACAGCAGTGCACGGCCGGAGATCGATGGACTAAAAGTACTGCAGGTCTGACATTTTAGTCCGGCGATCACTGCCGCGCACTGCCGTGCTGCGCCATTGCTCCGCCCCCATTATAGTCAGTAGGGACGGAGCGGCTGCACGGCAGCACACGGGTACTTGAAAGTACCCTAAGGGGAGATCTAATAACTATGTATAAATATATCAGGGGTCAGTACAGAGATCTCTCCCATCATCTATTTATCCCCAGGACTGTGAGGTGGGGACATCCTCTGCGTCTGGAGGAAAGAAGGTTTGTACACAAACATAGAAGAGGATTCTTTACGGTAAGAGCAGTGAGACTATGGAACTCTCTGCCTGAGGAGGTGGTGATTGTGAGTACAATAAAGGAATTCAAGAGGGGCCTGAATGTATTTCTGGAGTGTTATAATATTACAGGCTATAGCTTCTAGAGATGGGTTGTTGATTCAGGGAGTTGTTGATCCTATCTGATTGCCTGATTGGAGTCGGGAAGGAATTTTTTATTCCCCTTAAGTGGGGAAAATTGGCTTCTACCTCACAGGGTTTTTTTGCCTTCCTCTGGATCAACTAGCAGGATGACAGACCGAACTAGATGGACAGATGTCTTTTTTCGGCCTTATATACTATGTTACTATTGCGCAAAGTCTCGCGAAAAGCAATAACGAGGGTTAATGTGCCGGCATCGGTGTTTTCATCGATGCCGGCGCATACAGCAGGGGTCCAGCTATCAGTGACTGCTGGACCCCTGCAGCTAATTAGGCAGGCGCAGCTGTACGGGTTAATAATAAATAATAATAATACTTTTTTGATGTTATAATTGTACTAGTTGATGCCAGACACTTTTATCTAACTCTATACCATCTATACCAATAGATTAATAGAGTTAGACAAAAGTCTCTAGCATGCACGAAATTTATCATCTAGCCTCAGACAATATGATAAGTCTACTGTCTGTTTTAATTTGCGCCATCTACAGGCTTAGTAAATCTCGGCTACTGAGTGGAAAAGAGTATGTGAAAGTATGAAAATACAACTATTCTCTGCTGCTATGCTGCCAGCTATGTTAATCTGCTTAGAGCTTTCCAACATGATATTGTAGACATTGGAACATTGATTTATAATGTATTAAATAGTAAAAGAATGGAGCTCTCAGTGGGGCCTGGCATGACAAGGGAGAGGGAAGGGAGACAAAGAGGTTAAAATTGAAAGTAGGAGGTATAAAAAGAATGGGGGGAGGGTCTTATCTTCTTCTTTGGAGATGGATGAGATGACATAGCAGATTTGTTGAAATACTGTGGCAGAGAAGGGAGGTGGCGGCCTTGCATACATCAAGGGGCACCTTAGGGAAGCTTGCTACAGCACCCAGGATGTTATGGGGGCCTTACTGGGTGATATTGCATTTGCTGACCCACTAGGTAGCGCCATATTAGGACAGCTGTTGGGTATATTACAAGTCCTTTTGTGGTAATGGTCAAAGATTATGGGGGGGTTCACCATCACACCCACAGCGGAAGGCATGGATTGGGGCGCCAAATGTAAGGCAGAGTAACTCCTTAGTTCAGTCAATGGAACAGTAAGATAATGGATGGCGAAAGGCAAGGTGTATATGTGTTTTTGAAAGACTTTTGGGTGCCGCTGCTTCCTCTGGAGAAATTCAATTTAGATAAATTGAGCCCGGACAAATCAAAGAGGGAACAGTAAGAGAGGAGACAACATAGGACTATCCTGCGGACGTTTTCAAATTGGCTACAATCTTAGGGAGCGTCATTGGAGAAAAAAAACTTGAACATTGTTCAGCTCTGTTGGGTATATGAACTCGATTGGAGAGGCATATCGGGTTTATGGGGGGTTAGCCCGGCTGCAGCAATTACGTCAAAAGACTGAAGGACATATGATGTTATCATTAGGATATATTCTTATGGATGCGGGTGATGATGGCACCTACAGCTAGTTAGCCCTTTCAGCAGCACGAAAATGTTTTAAATGAATTAAAGGAAAAAAATGTGTGAAGGTCGAAGCAATACTTCCCTTTTTAAATAGATACCCAGATAGAGTTGCAGTTGCGTTGCTCAGGTTGGGGGTTTACTTATGGCTTCTGCCATTCTTTTGATCCAACATCCCCCTGTTTTTGCGGGTAATCTGAAGAGGATAGGGGAACATCGGGGGTCGTAACTGATAAATGAAAGAAGGAGGTCGAGCTGGGGTGGATGTGGGGGCTATTCCTTGGCTCAAATTTGTGGGTTTTCCCACAGGGGTTGTTTCAAAGAAGAAGCCCAATAAATTTAGTTTCATAAACCATTTGTCCTTTCCTAGTAAATTACAGCATTTCCCAAGAATTAACTACACAAAGGGGCACTAATGGCAAAAACAGATACTGAATTGGCTTTGGATCTGCTCCCTGTACATCCTGACAGCTTCCATTTGTTTGGATGTATGTGGGGGAAAAAGGTTACTATGTCTTTTTTTTTGCCTAGGTGGTGCATGGACTGGTCAAAATTCTGGCACTTCTGGAACTGTTTCCCATTCTAATGGCAGTGGAGCTGTGGAGCCTTGAATTCTCCAATAAGCGGGTGTGTTTTTATTGTGAAAAACAGGCGGTGGTGCATGCCATTTCTTACCTGACTTCTTCTTCCCTACTCCCCCCATTTGTGGCCTGTGTGCAACATTTAGTATTGCGTTGCTTGGAGCTGAACACTTCTGTGTCTGCCAAACACCTGCCAGACCTAATGAACTTGGTAGATCACCCTTTGTCCCGCAGGTTTTGGGAGTTAGTGTCTTATGCAAATGATGATGATGTATAATCTTATATACACGCAGTCTTACCCATAGGGCCTCGATGCGCTTAGCAAATGAGATCAGGGGCATGTCCCTGAAACCTGTGGACCTTGGTGGAAGTGCAGTGATTTAGTTACTGTAGTGGTCCGTATCAAGCAGGACGTGGCGCCAGTAACAGCAGGTTTGGGATGAGTGGGACAGGGTGAGATGGATGGTTGATGTTGGTCTGGCACACGATTGTCTAGTTCAGGTGTTGCAGCTGGTAAGTGACCATTTTGCTTGTGGAGATTCGTCTCCATACAGTATCAAAATGTATGGGCTCCGATGAGTCGAAGTTAGTTCGGTTTCAAATTTTAAAGTGGTTTTCCACTTTAAAAAATCAAATCCCGAAGTTATTCAACGAAGTCACGTTCGACTTCGCGAATAACCTACTTTGGCTTATCAGAGCCCATACATTCTAATACTGTACGGAGACGAATCAGTATTATTCCGAAGTTTTGAACAAAGCGACTTCGGATGAAGCAGTGGGAGTTAGGGGCTACATGCACAACCTCAACTAATATCCTGTTTCAGAGCACAAGGTCTGAGAGTTATGCTGGTTTGTTTAGGTTTGGGGGTTCACACAAAGGGGGGTGTTAAAATCTTTTGGTCACTTATCATTTCTGTTTTTTGTTGTTTGTAGATTTGATGTTTACGATTTCCTGGTTTCTTTTGATGCATGTCGAATATAGGTTTTTGGGCCATTCATACATGTTCTGGGTGCACGACATGCTGACATTCGTCCCAACAGTCGAAAGCTAGGGTTGAGTAGTGATTCCACTACAGTGGTTAATGATTAACACAACCAAAATCGATCCTGGTCAGTTAAGGTATATTATAGGGGTAACCCAATGGGATCAATAAACAAATACACAAGTGTGGGTGACCTTATTAAAACTTAACATTTAATAAATAATGCATAAAAATAGGCCCATTTCCAAAAATGTAGAAAATCAATTCAACAAAAATACAAATATTGGTGCCTGGATATCTGCATCCTTAAAACATGCAATAGAACCACACATCAGTAGGTCAAAGAGAAGGGGATAGTATAAAATGTAAGAGTAAGGAGTTAAAGAGACACATACACCGGGTCTCTTACCCTAAGTGTCCCTAAACCTACCTCCACTATATACCTTCCTATATGTCCCCAATAGTCCCTCCGACTTGCGACAATGACTGCCCAGCTTTGTTAAAGGGCTGAAAAAAGAGGAAAAACACTCACACCAACTACACAGGGTGTCCCAACGCGTTTCAATGGCACCTGCTAAATCATCAGGGGACCATAAAGCTGTTGTGGCGATATAGTGCAAAGATAGCCCTAATGCAGGCTACAAACACAATCAGCAAATGTAAAGTAACATTATCAATGGTGATCAATCGCTCAATAGTCGTTATACTCATCTGTCCATGTAGCGGTAGGAATGGCTCACAGATCGTATCCTGCGTGTGGCAGCGGCGATGTGATTGTCCACGCAGGCTGCTTTTTAAGTACGCAACAAATCGCTCCAAGTCCGCCCCCCCCCCACCACCACGTGACAGGTCACATGGTCAGCCATGTGACAAAACAGGTCTCATGACAGAAGTTGTAATAGGAGGCACCGCAACTGGCTGAGGAAAACACGCCCAGAGTCATGAAGCATTGAATGGGCGGAACAGAGAGCAGAGTTCAGGCAGGCTAATTGGGCTAAATATGCAGCTCCGCTATTTGATATACTAATAAGGAAAACGTACATAAACAGATAGAAAGATAACTATCAATAAGGCAAGTGGAGTTTAGAGAAAACTCATAAGCGTCAGGTTCTCGGTCCATAACCTGGTAAGGAATATATATACACAGCGGCTCCCATTTTGGGGATGAAGTGACTAAGAGTTAAACAGATACATACGTCAAGGCCGGTTTAATGTGCATAGTGCACTGGTCTGTAAATGATAACATACTAGGAGCAGTGTACTAGTGCACCATATAAGATATCAAATATGTAAGATATCAGTATCCCAATGTAAAAGTAAATTAAGACGCATCCCACTACACAAACTCTAAATACCTGACTAGCATAAAGTTAGTGCAACCCCTGCAGGGACAAACCCTACAGGGTATGCAGGGTATGCAAAGAAGTTATTTGGACATAAATAATGCCGCAGTGGAGAGGATGCAATAATAGTTCAATAATATGAACTGAAGTGCACCTGAGACAGTGGAAAAATACTCACTTATTGCGGGGGCAATTGTATTAAATGGGACATGGTGGGTTAGATATAACAGCCGAATAGCAATTGTTCGTTCAGACCATTTGGGTGAACTGTTTTTAGTTAAAAAATCCACCAGGTTTCTCTAATACTCTCTTGTCCCAGTCATCCCCTCCTTTTAGTGGAGCCACTGCCTCAATACCCATGAACCTCAATTTTGAATAGTCACCACCATGTGTGATTTCAATATGTTTAGCCAAAGGAGTATCCCTGCTGTGCCTCACGTCACCCAGGTGTTCACCGACCCACCTCCGAAATTCACAGGTGGTCTTCAGTATGTATTTAAGACCACATTCACAAATTGCCCTGTATATAACTCCTTTTGTACGGCAGTTTATGAAGCGTCTGACAGTGTACTTTTTAGCTGTGACATTACTAGTAAAGAGGCTTTCCTGGGTAATGTATGCGCAAGCTACACAGCCACTACAACAAAAGCACCCGGTTGTGCGATTAAGCCACATATCCATTCTTTCTGGTGCTTCGCTAAAATGGCTGTGCACCAATCGGTCCCGTAAACTTAGGCCCCTCTGATAAGTAATCTAAGGGGTCTCAGAAACAACCTCTTTAATATCAGGGTTCGTTAGCACCCCTCTCACCTCCTTTCCTGCTTCATCAAAAGTAGCTATTAGACGTATCAGATTTCTTTTTCTTTTCAAAATTCTTTTTATTATTTTGTAATTTATAGAATACAACAATAATCAGTATTGTAGTATACATGAGTAAAAAAAATACCAGAGGGTAAAGTATCAAGATCATCACAATGAGTAAATACTAAGATGTTGAGCGATTTAAAGCCGGCGGATGTAGGATGTAACTTAACATCAATTAGACGTTCCTTTGGGTAACAAAGCAATATATCTGGAAATCAGGTATACAGTAAATGGAGATGTTAACACGTTGTATAAGACATCATACATTGGGTGGGGAGGTCCAGAAGGAGAAGGAAAGGAGGGGAGGGGGGAAGAAGCTTGCCGAGAGTTTATCATGCCCGTATCAGTTGAGAGTTATGAGTGAGTAGTAAAATGTCGGAATGTCGCCCAGGGGGCTCATACAAGACAGAAAATGTTGTGTGTTTTTGACTCCCAGCTTGCGAGCTCCTCCAAACGGTACAGCGAGTCCACTTTATCTAGCCAAAGGCTGGATGGTGGGGGATGAGACGCTTTCCACAATGTGGGTATTAATATGCAGGCAGCCGCAAGCGGGTGTCTCAGTAATTTCGCGGTATGTCTGGAAAGTTTGCCTGGGAGCAGTTGGAACAGACAAATCTCAGGAGTAAGGGGTAAATTCGTTTTTTCCATTGCATTAATTTGAGATATAATATGCGTCCAGTAAGGTACTATACGTGGGCAAGTCCACCATAAGAGGTAGTAATTCCCCAAATGTTGACCACATCTCCAGCAAGTGGGGTTATAGCTTGGGTTATACTTGTGCAGTAAGGTAGGGGTCAGATGCCATCTAGTCAGGATCTTATACCCACTTTCCTGCATCCTTACGCAGCGCGAGGTCAATTTTGGAGCCGCGAGAAGCGATTGAATCTCTGTTTCTGTAAACTTCCGGGAGAGGTCAACCTCCCAAGCTTTAATGAAAGAGTGCGTTGTTTGCATTATTCCCCCTCAAACTAAGGTTTTTAATGCACTTACGGATGAAGCCTACAAATTTGAGACCCTATACTAACTACAGATCCCAATCATAACACTTCCATCCCTAAAGACATTAGATTCAATGATTCAACAATGGACTCTCTGATCACCGCTGGCATAGTGCCCACGAAAGAAGCCTTAACAGATTACCTAAAATAGACATATCAGATTTCTATCTGCTTTATTTACCGTAGGATGTAGCAATTCTGTACGATCACTATTGCAAGCTCTCTTGTATGCTCTTTTAAACGTATTGTTGGGATTCAAACCCGTGACCAGCCACATCCCAGGCGGTAGCCCTGCTTACTAGGCTACTGTCCTCTCTGGACATTCCTCCCTGAAGCCTATTATTTAACCTCAGTCTTGCCAAGCCTTGCTCATCACCCTTGATTCCCCACACCTGGTACTTTCCTATATAAGTCCAGCCCCTTGCACTCCAGCTTGCTGATTATTGAGCTCCTGAGCCTTGATCAAGCTTCTCCTAATCTGCTGCTCTTGCTACTATCGTAAGTCCACTGCTGACCAGGAATTGACTACCGACTACTCTTCTGAAGTCCTACTGAACTGCTACCACCGTTGCCGATCCAGATTGTCTAACCACGCTTACTGCCGCCTGCCCTGACCCACCGTTTGCCAATCGACTACGCCTCTGCCAGACTTCCTGCACCTACTACCAGCCTGCGGTCCTTGCCACTGGGTTCCACTCCTACCTCCAGCCAGCTGTCCTCTGACTCAGGTGAGCCTGCAGGATTGTTACAGAATAATCAGCCCCACTATGGAGTCCGCAATGGCCACTCTGCGTAAGCAGGTCACCGAACTTTAAGAATTTGGTACTACATATCAGGAGAAATTTGCCCAGCTCCAAGGCGTAGTCCAAAGCCAACAGACAGAGATTATTGAACAGAGGCAACTCCTAGACGTCGGCCGCAGACACCCGCATGCCACTCCTATCAAGATTCGGCGGCGACAGACGCCAGTATCAGGGGTTTCTAAACCAATGCCGCATCTATTTTCAGATGTACCCGGCCCCCTTCACCACCGAGAAAAAGAAGGTGCTATTCATGGTCAATCTCCTAACGGATGAAGCATTAGCATGGGCATCACCATACGTGGAGACTAACAGTCAGCTCCTGCATGACCTAAACAACTTCATCACCGCCATGAGCCAAGTCTTTGATCACCCCAACCGCTGTGCGACAGTCGAGGCGTGACTACATAGTCTGCGGCAAGAAGGACGCTCCGTCGCCGAATACACCACCGAATTTCACCTTTGGTTCACGGATACCACCTGGAACCCAGCAGCACAGAGGAGCCAATTCCGGCGAGGCCTGTCCGAATTAATAAAAGACGAACTCGCCAGAGTTGAGGCCCCGGATGAGCTGGATGACTTCATTCAGTTATGCATCTGGATAGATCAAAGACTCTCCGAGAGGAAGAAAGAAAGACTCTGGTCCTCGGACCACAGACCCACTTACTTGTTCTCCTCTACCGCCCAGCGCGACCCCCCAGTCAGCAACTGAACCTATGCAGGTCGACGCACTACGTAGGTCTCTATCCACAGCTGAGAAGAAGAGACGGCTGGCTGAAAACCGCTGCCTCTACTGTGGGGAGCCGGGTCATTTTGCCATCAAATGTCCTAATAAGATCTGAAAAACTATTGCCGTCACGGAATTAAAGGAGCAACCACAGACTCCAACCCCGCGGCTCATGGATCCCACTTCATCGTCCCCATCCTCTTCGACATTGAGGGGCGACAACTCCCCTGTTCAGCGATGTTAGACTCCGGGGCGGGAGGCAACTTCATGGACCTAACCTTCGCCCGTGAAAAGAACATTCCACTAACAATCAAGGCAGCCCCCATTGACCTGGAAATCGTCGACGGATCCCCACTCTCCTCGGGGCCGGCCACTCACGAGACCACCGAACTACAACTCCTCATAGAACCCGATCACCGTGAAAAGATCCACTTCTCGCTGATTGCCTCCCCGAAGTTCCCGGTAATCTTGGGCATCCCATGGTTGGCCACCCACAACCCCTTGGTGGACTGGGAAACCCGCTGCATACGGTTCCCGTCCGAGTTCTGCTTGCCAAATTGCTCCCACAAACTCGTCCTTCCACCCGAAGACACCGCCATCTCAAAACTATCTGTCAAGGATCTGCTACCCCCTCAATACTGCGAGTTCCAGGATGTCTGCGAGAAAAACGCAAGCTGCCACCACACTGACCCTACGACTGCCCTATAGAACTGTTGCCCGGGGCCGAAATACCCTTTGGCAGTATCTACCCCCTCTCAGAGCCTGAACTCAAGGCTCTGAAAGAGTACCTGGACGAGGACCTGAGGAAGAGGTTCATCCGGCCCTCTACCTCCCCTGCGGGAGCCCCCTTTTTCTCCGTAGAGAAAAAAGACTCCTCCCTGCGTCCCTGTATAGATTACGGAAAGCTTAACGACATAACCGTAAAGAACCGGTACCCGCTCCCACTGATTTCAGAACTCCTCGAGAGACTCCGGGCAGCGAAGATCTTCACTAAACTCGACCTTCGAAGGGCCTACAACCTCGTCCAAATCCGCCCTGGGGATGAATGGAAGACCGCCTTCCGGACACGTTATGATCACTTCGAGTACCTGGTCATGCCTTTTGGACTCTGCAATGCTCCTGCCACCTTCCAGCACTTCATTAACGACGTCCTCAGGGTACTGCAGAGACTCCGACAGAACTCTCACTATATCAAGCTAGAGAAATGCGAGTTTGAGCGAACCACCACTCAGTTTCTCGGATACATCATCTCCCCAGAGGGCCTAAGTATGGACCCGGGGAAGGTCCAAGCCGTGACGAACTGGCCCATTCCGAGAAACGAGAAGGAGATACAAAGATTCATTGGCTTCGCCAACTTCTCCAAGGTCATAGCACCAATCACCCAACTCACCAAGAAGGCAGTCCCCTTCTCCTGGACACCTGAGGCCCAGGAGGCCTTCACCAAGTTGAAACTCCTCTTCACTTCTGCTCCAATCCTAATCCACCCAAACCCTGAGCTGCCATTTACAGTCGAAGTGGATGCATCAGACTCCGCAGTGGGGGCAGTTCTGTCACAACGGACAGGGGAGAAGATGCTACTACACCCGTGCGCATATTTCTCCCGTCAGATGTCCCCCTCCGAGAAGAACTATGACATCGGGAACAAAGAACTACTGGCTATCAAGGATGCCTTCTCCGAGTGGAGACACCTGCTGGAGGGAGCCACAAGAACCTCAAGTTCATCCGCAGCGCTAAGAGACTCTCAGCCAGACAGGCCAGATGGAGCCTATTCTTTTCCCGCTTCAACTTTCTCATCACCTCACAGAGTAACAAGGGCCAAAACAACATCCTACCCGAGAAAAGGGTTGTAGGGGCCACCTACTCTAAAGAACTCCTGGGCACAAGGTACTGCGGGTGCCGTCTTGGGTATGGTGACCTAGTGGTCATTAGTATTTACGTGTTTTGAAATATTACAGCTTGGGCAAGAGGTCCCATCGGGAGCAGTGTTGATATGGAAAAAGTAGGCCAGCCAGAGCCAGCGCATTACGGCTGGGGTGGTTTTTGTGTGGCTTACTCAGATGGCTTCTTACCTAGGCCAGGTAGTGGTGATCTGTAAACAATTATCCTGTGATGAAATATGTTTTTCGTTGTTTCGTTGCCTAATTTTATGCACATGTTTATATAATTAAGGTCATTTCATGTTATTGCTAATTAAACGGCTGCTGTGGACATTGAAATCCAGTCGCAGGCAGCATGCTGGTCTTTATTTTGGGGGTTTTGGGGGGGATCGTGAAGGAGGCGACAGTAGGATCCCTCTCAAGGGCGTAGCTAACGGCTCATGGGCCCTGGTGCAGGAGTTCAGCTTGGGCCCCCCTTCCCTAAGTGCTTTGTGTGTCTTCTTATGTGGCACAAGGGTCTTTGGGGCCCCTCAGGCTCCTAGGCCCGGTAGCGACTGCTACCTCTGCACCCCCTATAGCTACGCCCATGATCCCTCTTCCCTTTGTCATGGCTCAGTGAAATCATGGTTGTATCAAGGCTATTGGTTCAAATCTGACTAGAACAATATCTGCATGGTAGTAGGACGAACTGGTTTCTTGTGACAATAATCCTTGAATGAACCCCTTCGCTACCACATGGCGCCCGCTCGCACTTCCAAGCTTCTTACCGGCATCCCCTGCGGCCAATGAGGATGCTGGTAATTCATTTTAGTACTCTGGGTCTCGCTGAAAAGACCTAGGGCATTAAATCTGCAATTCTTATTTTGGCCAGCAGGTAACCGGCCAACATAAGAAATGAGCAATTCTGAACAATTAATGGATGTAAAAAATCCATGATTTTTCAGAATAAAAAAAAAAGCATTTTGTAGGCTTAAATACAAGCTTCACAATAATAAAAAAAAAGTAAATTTAAAAAAGTTTAAATCACCCTTTCCATAGAATAAAAAAGTGAATACATAAACAACAAAAAAACATAAACATCTTAGGTATCACTGTGACCAAAAACACCCGTACTATTAAAATATAAAAATATTTTTTTTAAACGGCAAATGACGTAATGGAAAAAAAGGTCAAAATGGCCAATTTGCCATTTCTCCATCACTTTTCTTCCCAATTTTTTTAAATAAAATGTGATCAAAAAGTCACACACACTCCGTAGACATAACTATAAAAAAGTTATGGTAGTTAGAATATGTTGATATAAAAAAATTCTCAAAACTTACATTTATTTTTACACTATTTAGACATAAAAACCTATACATGCGTTGTAATTCTACTGACCCAGAGAATGAAGGGCACAGGTCAGTTTTGCCATAAATGGAACACTGTGGAAACCCATAAAATGGTGGAGGCTTTTTTTTCAAATTCCACCCATTTAGAATTTTTTTCCCTGTTCCCACTACATTCAGGGCCGGCGCGTCCTATACGCGGAATAGCCGCCGCGTAGAGCGCCCCTTGGGAAGGGGCGCTGCTAGGTGCGCCGGCCCTGCCTCATGCTGCAGCCGCCCGAGCGCTCTGAATTGAGCCTCAGGCGGCTGCAGCACTCCCCGGGCTGGTGCGTCCATGAGGGCGCACCGCCCGGGCGCAGCAAGAGGAGAGGAGCTGACAGGGGGGAAGCGCTGAGCGCTCCCTCCTGTGACTCCATTGTAGCGTGGCCGAGCTCTTTAAGGTCCGCGGGTACAGGAGCATCTGTCTCCTGTACCTGGCTGGACTGACATGAAGTGCCTGTCAGTCCGCCCGAGTACAGGAAACGAAAGCTCCTGTACCCGTGGAGCATAAAGAGCTCGGCCGCTCTACACTAGAGGTAGCGGAGGGGGGGAGAAAGAGACTGACAAGGGGAGGGGGGATGAAAGAGGGGAAAGAGAATGACAAAGGAGGGGGGAGAATGACAAGGGGAGAAAGAGAATGACAAAGGAGGGGGAGAATGACAAGGGGAGAAAGAGAATGACAAAGGAGGGGGGTGGAAATGACAAGGGAGAAAGAGAATGACAAAGGAGGGGGGAGAGAATGACAAGGGAGAAAGAGACTGACAAGGGGGAGAATGACAAGAGGGGAAAGGGAATGACAAGGGGGGAGTGTGAAGAATGACAAGAGGGGGCAGAGAATGACAAGAAAGAGGGGGGGGGAGTGAAGAATGACAAGAGGGGGAGAGAATGACAAGGGGGGGGATTGTGAAGAATGACAAGAGGGGGGAGAGAACTGGCGTTAGTTAAAGGGGTTCTGTAGTTTGTTACAACTGATGATCTATCCTCTGGATAGATCATCAGCATCTGATCGGCCGGGGTCTGACACCCCGGACCCTCGCCGATCAGCTGTTTGAGAAGGCAGCGGTGCTGGCAGGAGCGCCTCGGCCTTCTCTCTGTTTACCGCAGGTGCAGTGACGTCACGACTAATATCACTGGCCTTTGCGGGGTTAAGCTCTGTTCACTTGAATGAAGCTTAGCCCCACCCAGGCCAATGATACTAATCGTGATGTCACTGCGAGAAGGCTGAGGCGCTACTGCCAGCGCTGCTGCTTCTCAAACAGCTGATTGGCGGGGGTCCCGGGTGTCGGACCCCTGCCGATCAGTTTAAATAAACTGCAGAACCCCTTTAATATGGCAGATCATATGGGTGGGGCATTGTGATGTCACATGGGGGGGGGGGGCGGCAAACTTTTCTTTTGCCTAGGGCGGCAAAAATCCTTGCATCGGCCCTGACTACATTGTATGCCATATTAAATGATGGCATTAGAAAGTACAACTTGTCCCACAGAAAATAAGCCCTCATACAGCTAAGTGAACAGAAAAATAAAAAAGTTATGACTCAAGGAAGATGGGGAAGAAAAATTAAAATGCAAAAATGAAAAAAACTCCAGTATCCTAAGGGTTAAACTGTGAACATGACTAACAGTAACAACAGTAACCAATTTGCCAATATACCACTCTGCCTAAGGGTGTTTGGCACACAGTGCAGTTCTGACATGCATTCAGGATGCAGTTTTCCATTTAGCCAGTAAAAAGATCACAGAGAGGCACAGAGCATTATCAATTATGTTAATGCTCCGTGTCTCTACTGTCCGGAGCGGGGCTTGGCACTCTTTCACGCAGCGGATTACCCGCACGGCATCCACTTGTGTGAAAGAACCCTAAGTGTATGCTTTGCAATTCTTTTATCCCAGATAATAGAATCAATGATGTTGAAAGATGTGTCCCATATATGCTCAACTCAGCCAACAGTGTATTTATTTTCAGTGGGGAGAGAGAAAAAAGCTGCTGCCAGACAACAGTATTGGGACAACTACACATTTTACACCTCTAAATCCGTAGACATTAATATGAGTCAAGTCCATCCTTTTCAGCTAATTTTGCCCATTCATTCCGAAGAGCATTTGTGAAGTTACAAACAAATAGAATGGAAACAAAATAAGAGTATTGCAGTCAGTGGTGTGCCTAAGGTATTTCGCATTGGCACTCAGTGTGGGGACTTTCTCTGGCACTCCCACTTCCCCAATGAAGTGATTGGGGCTCAGCTGCAACACAAAGTACAGCCGCTATCAATTGTACGCCGCTGTACTTGGTAAGGAGGCAAGAAGGGAAGAAAATTGAAAAATGTCATCCCCCTCGTGCCAAATTCTCAATCCAACTCCCCAAACCCTACCCCCACCCCAGGCTCTACTGTTAAAAAGATATTTGGTTGGACATGACATATATCGCTACAAAACATACAGGAGAATACAGCACCACATGTCTCTTACATCTCCTCTAATGTAGACATTCTCTTTCCTCATCTCCATTCGGCGGTCAGACTGCCTTAGCTCTGCAGACTTTACCACACAAACATCTTAGATTTCTCACTTTTCTCTCATTCTTACTCTCTTCATGCCCCAACATTGCCACCCCCAATACTGTGCTCTCCAATGCCCACAAACACTATTTGCAGAACAGTGGGGTACAGATAGTCCCCTATAGTAATAGTGCTCCCAGACTGCACTCAATAGTAATAGTATAATAGTGCCCCTACTGTACTCCCAATAGCAATCCCATTAGTAATGCCCTCCAAATTGCCCCTAGTAAAAATAAGGTCTCTATAGTGCACCCAGCAGTAACAAGGCCCCTCTATAATGCACCCCTATAGACCCCCAGAGCAGTAATAAAACCCTGTATAGAGTCTCCAGTAGTTATAATGCCTCCTTATAATGGCCCTCAGTATTTACAATGCCCCATGTAGTGCTCCTGTATAATACATATTTATTACATACACTACCCTGCCCCCCCCCTCCCACACTACCTTCCTCCTTCGCATGTCACTGATTGCAGGAAGAAAAATGAAAGTAGTGATGTTACATAGCCAGTCAGACGCTTCCAAGATGCTATTGCATGATGGATAAGTATCTGCTTGTATTTATCAGCATGGAGGACACCATTAATCCTGGCCAAATCCACAACTCTATTTGCTGAGATGCAGCCCCATACTTGCCAGGAACTTCCATGATGCTTTACTGTTGCCTGCAGACACTCTTTATTGTGCCACTCGGTGAACAAACTGCCTTCTGTTACAACCAGATATTTTAAATTTCGACTCATCATTCGAGAGCACCTACTGACATTTTTCTGCACTGCAGTTCCTTTTTTCGAGCATAGTTAAGTTGCTTTGCCTTGTTTCCATGTCAAAGGTATGGCTTTTTGGCCACAATTCTTCCATAAAGACCACTTCTGGCCAGACTTCTGTGGACAATAGATGGGTGTGTCTACCACTGGTTTCTGATAGTTCTGAGCTGATGGCACTGCTGGACATCTTCCGATTTTGAAGGGAAGTAAGCATGATGTGTCTTTCATCTGCTGCACTAGGTTTTCAGCAAATAGAGTTAGGGATTTGATCAGGATTAATGGTGTCCGCAATGCAGAGAAACATAGGTAGATACAAATCCATCAGGGAGGCGGCTGCTTGGCTCCAAATTTATTCTGCAGCAGGACAATATGGAAGTGCTCATTAGTACATGAGACCCATGGAACAGTAAGTATGGCGCTCCTAGCACTAACATTACTCCCCACTCCCTGGTCCTCTTCTCCAGGCGTCCACACGGCATTGTTTCCTGACAGCACACAGCTTCAATACATAGGCCATGATTTATCATACCTTCACTCCAGAATTCTGGCATCAAAAAGTCCCAGAATAGGGCATTTGCGACTTTTCACACTCATTTGCGCATAATTTTGCGACTTTTTTACATGTGTACACCACTCACTCCAGTTTTGTAAAAATGGGCGTGGTTAGCCATGTTAATGAGTTTCACTCCAGATTTATCATTGGGACTTTTTTAAAAAGTCGCAAAAAAGTTGCAAAAAAGTCCCAATTTCACTCCAGTGAGGACCATGCTTATCTTATGCGACTTTTTAATAGAACATGCGACTTTTTTGTAAATATGTGCGACTTTTGTAAAGCCGTTTACTGAAGGATGAACTGCTGCCATCAAACCACATTTATCACAGTATTAAAGGACCATTAATAAATCTGACTGAGCCAAAAGTGACTTTGGACTTATGTGAAATTGGAGTAAGATGGACGTGTAATGATAAATCTGGCCCATAGTGTGTGTAGGTATGCACTATGATCTGATGCAGTGCTGCACCAAGACTGTGCTGATCAAGAGTGGTGGTGGCAGCATGAAGGAGAGGAGAGGTGAGTATTTTTTTTTTTTCTGGTCTGACGTCTGCATTTTAGGGTTGTAGAGGGGATAAGCGTGACAAGTGTCTGCATGAATTTGGGGACTGTTCTGCAGTCTGTATAAATTTGGGGTCTGAATGAATTTGGGGGCTGACCTGGGGTGTTTATGAATTTGAGGGCTGATTTGGGCTCTGCATTAATCTTACAGTCCAGTCTGGAAGTCTAAAATAATTTTGGGGTCTGTCTGGAAGTCTGTCTTAAAGGAGTTGTCTGGCTTTGGAGCTGGAAACCCCTGGGTTCCTAACCTGTGCCCCTGAACATAGAAAACCCCACTCATCTGCCTGTGGTCCTACCGCTGCTCCATTCCTGGTCGCTTTTGGTCCCTGCAGGATTGATAAAACTTTCTAATGTTTTACCATATATAGCACCGATAGATTGATGCACAAGGTTGAAGTGTGGTTGATGGCAACTTGTTGTTTCAAAGAAGAGCATGTGGGATACACATAGCTATAAACTAAACGTGTTCAGGGACCTATTTGTTCAAAACATCAATGTGAGTAACTACTGCTGGACTGCTACTTCTGACTTTTCAATTATGCATATTAGAAAGTTAGAGGCTCTCTAAAACATAGGAAGACCTACTGTAAGCCCGGCACCCTTTTATAATATTTTAAGACACAGCACAGCCCAAATACATCTGACTGAATATTCATAATGCCATAACAGAACCAAGCAAGCTGCAAGTATAAAGATTATTAATCTATTAGAGTGCACCAAGCACTTTATTTACCTTTCTGCTCTGAATTGAATGTACAACACGTGTGACCAGCACCTATTTCCAGTAATAACTAAGTTTTTAATACCTGTTCAGACTGGCTTGTCTTTCACTCCTCTCCCAGTTGCTTTACTCTTCCTTCTTGTACCGAAAGAGGAAGCAGCAGTGAGAGGGGAGTGCGCAGTTGGAGGAGGGGTGAGGTATCGCTTCAGAGGAGGCCAGCCTTTCTACATTATCAGAGAATGTTCACAGGACAATGCTGCCTGTTCTACAGCTGCTTTCACTTCCTTCTCTCAGTTCCTCTTGTTTAGAGATTTACGTGGGTAACTAAGAAAGAGCAATATACAACTTATGGAATATTAAAGGGGTTGTCTGACTTATAAAAATCTCCCCCGAAACTTTAAATTGTCATTAAAAAAAATGCATTCACCAAGAATAGGAGCAGAGCTGTGATATGCCGATGTACCATGAAAAAAACTTAAATCATGAACAAACCTTAACCCCTTAAGGACCGGGGGTTTTGGGATTTTTGCGTTTTTGTTTTGCGCTCCCTGCCTTCCAAAAGCCATAACATTTTAATATTTCCGCTCACATAGCCATATGACGGCTTATTTTTTGCGGGACAAGTTGTACTTTTTAACGCTACCATTTATTTTTGCATGTGATGTAGTGGGAAACGGGAAAAAAATTCCAAATGGGGTGAAATTGCAAAAAAAAAGCAATTTCACCACAGTTTTACAGGTTTTTAAATTACAACGTTCGATTTGCGATAAAACTGACTGGTTAATTTTATTCTTCAGGTCAGTACGAATCCGGCAATACCTAATATGTATAGTTTTTCTTGCGTTTTGATAGTGAAAAAAAATTAAAAGTGGGAATTTTTTTATTTTATTTTTTGTCGCCATGTTTTGACCCCTATAACTTTTTGTAATTATGCGTGCGGAGCAGTGTAGGGGCTCATTTTTGCGGGGCAATCTGAACTTTTAATTGATACCATTATGGGGTGCGTATGATGTTTTGATCACTTTTTATTCATTTTTTTAGGAAATGAAGCGTCCAAAAATGGCGAATTAGCCATTTGGGCGCTTTCTTTCCGTTTTTATGTTTACCGTATGGTGAATATTTTTAATATTATTATAGTATGGGCGTTTTCGCACATTGCGACACCATTATGTGTAATTTTTTGATTTTTATTTATTTCATTTTCATTTTGGGGAAAGGGGGTGATTTGAATTTTTATATTTTTTTATTTAATTTTTATTTTTAAACTTTTTTTTTTTTTTTTTACCACTTTCTTATAGTTCCCATAGGGAACTATAAGATGCAATCATCAGATTGCTATTCTCATATATTCCAATGCAATAGCATTGGAATATATGAGAAAATCAACATATTTCCTATGGAGCCTATTACAGTCATAGGCTCCATAGGAATACTATGTAGTACCCTAGGTTTCATTCACAGAAACCTAGGGTACTACATGCATCTCCGGCTCCCCCTTGTGGCCATCAGGGAGCCGAGCACAACCGAGTGAAACTTTCGGTTTTGCGTGATCAGATGCCGTGGTCAGGATTGACCACGGCATCTGAAGGTTAAATGTCCGCGATCGGCATCGCTGCCGGTCGCGGACATGAGCTGCGGGTGTCAGCTTGATGAATCAAGCGTTTACCCGCAGCTCGGGCGCCCGCTCCGTGCGGGAGCGGGCGCCATCTTTAAAGTGCGGACGAAGGGCGTACATGTACGCCCTTCGTCCTTAAGAGGTTAAGTCAGCTGATTTAAGGGGGTGTGTTCGAGGTGTGTCCTTTGGCGCATGCGCATTATGCGCACTACGCCGAAACAGGTCTAAACAGGATGAAACAAGTCGGGGTTGGCACGGGTGTATGAATAAACCTGTGAGCCCCCCCCATGTTGCGCAGAAAACCACAGGTCAATTCAGACCTGCGGTTTTCTGCATGACAGTCTCTGATCCCCGCAGTCTGTGACCGCGGGGATCAGAGATCTAAATGTAAAAATTAACCAATTAACCCCCCCTGCACCCCGCCATGTTACTGACTCCCCGGGCAGTGCAGGGGGGGGGGGGGTTGGCGGGCTGCAGGCGCGGGAGGCATGTGACATGTTTTCCCTGGTGGTCTAGTGGGTATAGCAGGGGGTCAGCACATTGCTGACCCCCTGCTATAAACTGCTGACATCTGTGCTGCAGATGTCAGCAGTTTAACCCCTTCCTTACTGCGGTCTGTACGGACCGCGGTATGGAAGGGGTTAACAGGGAGGGAGCTCCCTCCCTCTCCCATCAGGGAGACCTGCTTCTGAGACCTGCTTCTGCGTACTGCACTGAGCCGAGTGCGGGCTGCATATAATACACCCCCAGAATATGTAATGTGAGCCGAGAGCCGATCGCGGGCTGCATAGAACACACCCCCTGAAATCAGCTGACTTTGTTCATGATTTAAGGCTTTTTCATGGTACACCGGCACAGCCAATACACAGTGGACAAAGCCTTCTTCTTTCAGCTCTCTTCACTGTTACTGATTGTAGGGATGCAGGGTGTCGGACCCACATCAATATAATATTGATACATTAATATAAGGTGTGGAGACAGCACGCCTAAAGACACTGGTTATGCTTGAAAACAGTGATATTCCTCTGGTAGTAAATCCGTTAATCCTTGTGTAATTGGGGTAAAATTGCTGCCTGATATTACAGATTTTAGGGTGTTCACGTTTTTTTTTGTTACAAAAGTAAATCCATTCATCCTTGATTCTTGGGTGAAATTGCGGCCTGATACTACAAATGTTGGGGTGTCCACGTTCTTTTATACATAAATACATCCATTCATCCTTGATTCAGGGGTACAATTGCAGCCTGATACTACAGATTTTGGTTCTTTTATACATAATTCAATCTGACCCACTGGTTAAACCAGAGTGTGGATTCTCTGTGTCAACCAAGATATGGCAGCCACTAACACCTAGGAATGATGGCTAACCTCCGGATGGCTAACGCCCGCTGTGGTGAAACTACGACTCCCAGCATGCTCCATTTATTTCTATGGAGTTCTGAGAACAGATAAGCAAGTGTACATCTTGGGAGTTGTAGTTTTACCACAGCTGGAGTGCCAGAGGTTAGCCATCACCTAGAGTGTTATTCAGCACTCTCACAGGAGACAGGACAGAATGCAGCAAGAGAGAAAATGAACCACTACCTTGAGGATTAGCTAATATGGTTGACCGCTGACTCACAGAGTCAGATAACCGGTAACGCTCCAATAGCTCAAGTTACAGTAAGAACTGTCGTTAGTGTGAACTGAGTTCAATAGCAGACATGGTGGTGAGAAGTGGTATTGCAGAGAAGACTGGAGTAAAGGCAACAGCTGATGATGATAATGATTGTGAGAGGCAGAAGCGTGGTCAGAGACAAGCCAGAGGTCAGAACCCGGAATCAAACAGTAGTGTGGTACAGAGTATCAGAAAGTCTCAGGATTAGACAGGTCCAGTAGTTGAAGCATAAATGACAGAAAACAGCAGGTGTGCGCCCCTATGAAACGCCAGCATGGGATGGAGCACTGAGGCAGCATGGCCGGAGGAGGCATCTGGCAGACACTCGTCTGCCACATCTGGCGGAGTAAGCAGCAGACAGCGAGGCAGGAGATGCTGGGGATATGACAGGTAAGACAGCGAGAGGTATGGCAGAAGGCACAGGCCTAACAATTGTGTAATTGGGGTGAAATTGCGGCCTTATACTACAGATTATAGGGTGTTCATGTTCTTTTTTACATAATTAAAGCCATTTATTCTTAATTCTGTGGTGAAATTGCGGCTTGATACTACAGATTGAGATGTTTACGTTCTTTTATACATAAGTAAACCAATTAATCCTTAATTGTGTAACTAGGGTGAAATTGCGGCCTGATACTACAGATTTTGGGGTGTTCATGTTCTTTTATACATAAGTAAATCCATTAAGCGTGCAGGATAACATGCTGAACTGGATGGACAGATGTCTTTTTTCAGTCGTATAAACTATGTTACTATGTTATTCCTCCTTGTTCCTGAGGTGAAATTGTGGCCCGACTCTACTGCTATTTTACACTTACAGTTACAGTACAGACAGACAAGTGCCAGTGTCTTGTAAGGGAATGGGCAGTGGCTAAAATGTTTCTGGAGCTGGCATAAGTAGCAGCAGAAGAAGGGGGGTGGTAGCAGCAGTAACAGAGACATGCCAGAGCTTCCAGTATCATTCTACGGTAGTGTTTTGACTAGCAGCCCAGCTGTCCTTGAAGGGTTGACTCAGTTTCAACATCATCTCAACTGACATCAGACACCCACAGCCAGGTTACTCTAACACCACGCATAGTTGGCGTGCCCCAATAATAAGCTCTGTGCCCCCACCTGTCCTGAACCTGCCTCTTTCATTTTCTTTTCCTTCTGCTGGGGAAGTATTGTATGTAGTCGGCTCTGCTCCGGCTTTTCAGCAGAACGAGCTTATTGGGAACAGTCAGCAGCTACTGCCCAGCCAGGATGTGGAGGAGAGATCCAGCTGCTTCGTCTGATAGGCAGGCAAGTATCGAAGATGAGAGTGGTCAGGCACGTGGCCTGAGACTGGTTCAAAATGCTCCCGTTCTGTTTGCCCAGGCATGGGATTCAGCCGGTTTCCCTCCGGTCCTCCAGATCCAGTTGTTAAAATTACAGCTGGATCGCAGAACCCGTGTTACCGGCTGAATCCCAATCAGTGCTCTGGAGATGAGCACTTCCATTGTGGAAGCACTAATCTCCCTATATTTAACTGGAGATCCTCAGGACAGTGATACAGATGAACACTGCAGCAGGCCAAGGAGAGGCATCTCCTTCCCTGTTCCTCTGATAGCCTACCAGAGTCCAGCGCAGACGGCACGATGACATAATTAGGTAAGTAGTAGTGTTTTGTTTTTGTGGCACACTATGTGGGCATCTACTGGGGCATTAAACTGGCACATCGAAGGGGGCACTATTGAGGCATCTACTGGCACATCATTGGGGACTATGGGGCGCTCCCTCCCTCTCCCATCAGGAGACCTGCTTCTGAGACCTGCTTCTGCGTACTGCACTGAGGCGAGTGCGGGCTGCATATAATACACCCCAGAATATGTAATGTGAGCCGAGAGCCGATCGCGGGCTGCATAGAACACACCCCTGAAATCAGCTGACTTTGTTCATGATTTAAGGCTTTTTCATGGTACACGGCACAGCCAATACACAGTGGACAAAGCCTTCTTCTTTCAGCTCTCTTCACTGTTACTGATTGTAGGGATGCAGGGTGTCGGACCCACATCAATATAATATTGATACATTAATATAAGGTGTGGAGACAGCACGCCTAAAGACACTGGTTATGCTTGAAAACAGTGATATTCCTCTGGTAGTAAATCCGTTAATCCTTGTGTAATTGGGGTAAAATTGCTGCCTGATATTACAGATTTTAGGGTGTTCACGTTTTTTTTTGTTACAAAAGTAAATCCATTCATCCTTGATTCTTGGGTGAAATTGCGGCCTGATACTACAAATGTTGGGGTGTCCACGTTCTTTTATACATAAATACATCCATTCATCCTTGATTCAGGGGTACAATTGCAGCCTGATACTACAGATTTTGGTTCTTTTATACATAATTCAATCTGACCCACTGGTTAAACCAGAGTGTGGATTCTCTGTGTCAACCAAGATATGGCAGCCACTAACACCTAGGAATGATGGCTAACCTCCGGATGGCTAACGCCCGCTGTGGTGAAACTACGACTCCCAGCATGCTCCATTTATTTCTATGGAGTTCTGAGAACAGATAAGCAAGTGTACATCTTGGGAGTTGTAGTTTTACCACAGCTGGAGTGCCAGAGGTTAGCCATCACCTAGAGTGTTATTCAGCACTCTCACAGGAGACAGGACAGAATGCAGCAAGAGAGAAAATGAACCACTACCTTGAGGATTAGCTAATATGGTTGACCGCTGACTCACAGAGTCAGATAACCGGTAACGCTCCAATAGCTCAAGTTACAGTAAGAACTGTCGTTAGTGTGAACTGAGTTCAATAGCAGACATGGTGGTGAGAAGTGGTATTGCGAGAAGACTGGAGTAAAGGCAACAGCTGATGATGATAATGATTGTGAGGAGGCAGAAGCGTGGTCAGAGACAAGCCAGAGGTCAGAACCCGGAATCAAACAGTAGTGTGGTACAGAGTATCAGAAAGTCTCAGGATTAGACAGGTCCAGTAGTTGAAGCATAAATGACAGAAAACAGCAGGTGTGCGCCCCTATGAAACGCCAGCATGGGATGGAGCACTGAGGCAGCATGGCCGGAGGAGGCATCTGGCAGACACTCGTCTGCCACATCTGGCGGAGTAAGCAGCAGACAGCGAGGCAGGAGATGCTGGGGATATGACAGGTAAGACAGCGAGAGGTATGGCAGAAGGCACAGGCCTAACAATTGTGTAATTGGGGTGAAATTGCGGCCTTATACTACAGATTATAGGGTGTTCATGTTCTTTTTTACATAATTAAAGCCATTTATTCTTAATTCTGTGGTGAAATTGCGGCTTGATACTACAGATTGAGATGTTTACGTTCTTTTATACATAAGTAAACCAATTAATCCTTAATTGTGTAACTAGGGTGAAATTGCGGCCTGATACTACAGATTTTAGGGTGTTCATGTTCTTTTATACATAAGTAAATCCATTAAGCGTGCAGGATAACATGCTGAACTGGATGGACAGATGTCTTTTTTCAGTCGTATAAACTATGTTACTATGTTATTCCTCCTTGTTCCTGAGGTGAAATTGTGGCCCGACTCTACTGCTATTTTACACTTACAGTTACAGTACAGACAGACAAGTGCCAGTGTCTTGTAAGGGAATGGGCAGTGGCTAAAATGTTTCTGGAGCTGGCATAAGTAGCAGCAGAAGAAGGGGGGTGGTAGCAGCAGTAACAGAGACATGCCAGAGCTTCCAGTATCATTCTACGGTAGTGTTTTGACTAGCAACCCAGCTGTCCTTGAAGGGTTGACTCGGATTTCAACATCATCTCAACTGACATCAGACACCCACAGCCAGGTTACTCTAACACCACGCATAGTTGGCGTGCCCCAATAATAAGCTCTGTGCCCCCACCTGTCCTGAACCTGCCTCTTTCATTTTCTTTTCCTTCTGCTGGGGAAGTATTGTATGTAGTCGGCTCTGCTCCGCTTTTCAGCAAGAACGAGCTTATTGGGAACAGTCAGCAGCTACTGCCCAGCCAGGATGTGGAGGAGAGATCCGCTGCTTCGTCTGATAGGCAGGCAAGTATCGAAGATGAGAGTGGTCAGGCACGTGGCCCTGAGACTGGTTCAAAATGCTCCCGTTCTGTTTGCCCAGGCATGGGATTCAGCCGGTTTCCCTCCGGTCCTCCAGATCCAGTTGTTAAAATTACAGCTGGATCGCAGAACCGTGTTACCGGCTGAATCCCAATCCAGTGCTCTGGAGATGAGCACTTCCATTGTGGAAGCACTAATCTCCCTATATTTAACTGGAGATCCTCAGGACAGTGATACAGATGAACACTGCAGCAGGCCAAGGGAGAGGCATCTCCCTTCCCTGTTCCTCTGATAGCCTACCAGAGTCCAGCGCAGACGGCACGATGACATAATTAGGTAAGTAGTAGTGTTTTGTTTTTTGTGGCACACTATGTGGGCATCTACTGGGGCATTAAACTGGCACATCGAAGGGGGCACTATTGAGGCATCTACTGGCACATCATTGGGGACTATGGGGCATTTATACTGGCAAATAATGGGGGACTATGGGGGCATTTACTCTGGCACCTCATGGATGCATCTATCGAGGGCATTTATACTGGCACATCATTGGGGACACTATGGGGGCATCTTATACTGGCACATCATTGGGGACACTATGGGGGCATCTTATACTGGCACGTCATGGGGGACTATGGTGTTAGAGGGGGGGAGAACACTAAGGTGGCATATTATGGGGGCACTAATAAGGGGCATTTATACTAGCGCATTATGGGGGAATTTATACTGGCACATCATGGGGGACACTATGGGAGCATTTATATTGGCACATCATGGGGGACACTATGGAGGAATCTGATACTGGAACATTATGGGGGACTATGGTGTTGGAGGGGGGAAGAACACTATGGGGGCATATTATGGGGGCACTAAGAAAGTGCATTTATGCTGGAACATTATGGGGGACACTATGAGAGGGGGAATTTTTTGTACTGGCACACAGAACAGGAGCATTTTTGAACTATTGCACATTATTAGGGGACATTTTTTGTACTGGCGCACATTATAAGGGACATTTTTTGTACTGGGGCTTATTTAAAGTGGCCAATTTGCCCAACCCCCCAATAATACTGCTCCAAAGTCCCACCAATAGTAATAATTCTCTGCCAGAGTGCACTTACAATAATGTTCCCACTGTCCCCCCGAAGTAATAATGCTCCCATAGTGCCCATAATAGTAATCATCATCATTGGGGGATATTATGTTTACACTATTGGTGTGAGGGGCACTACTTGCTGGGCGCAGTTATTTTAGGGCAGTGTGTGCCAATAATTATTCAAGGGCACTATATGTGTGGTACTAGCATTTTCAGGTGTACTGTTTCTGCAGTATGGTATTGAGGAGCACAGCAGGGACAGTATTGAGGGAGGCAGGATGAGTTTCTAGAAGGTAGCAGGATGATGGAAAAGTAGGAACCCAAAATTTATTTTTGTCAAACTGCAGAAACAAGAGATGGGTGAAAGGAGAAGATAAAGAAAGAATGTCTGCATCAGAGGAGAAGTCACTGGATGTAAGAGGTATGGGGCGCTGTATTCTGGATAGCACTGAATATAATGTGTATGCAAATATGTCTTTAGTGCTAGGTACAAATGTATATAAAATGTATATGGAGTAGGTAAATCTACTGTAAGAGTAATTTATATACTGTATAGTGTATTATATATGGTTGTGTATTGTATATTGTATATGTGATTATGTAAGTGTAGTGTCTATATAGTATGTTTAGATATGCATACCTTCCAACCATTCCAGATCTGGGCACAATTGAGACTAGGCAGGAGTGGGACATGTACATATAGACATTGGGTGGAGTTAGAGGTGTGGGCCAACACTTTAAAAAACTTGTTGCTGATACTTTAGTGCCAGGGAAGAGTGCCAGGGAGGCTAGCCCTGATCTGACACACCCCAACAAGTTTGCAAGGTTGGTAGATGAGGAGGATGTCAGTTCAGGGATAGCACTTCTGCAGCTGGACAGTCAGGGGAATGTCTGCTCCAGTAAGCAGGGGACCAGGAGAGCAGGGCAGGCCAGACAGGTGTTGGTAGTGGGAGACTCAATTATTAGCGGTACAGATAGGGCGATCTGTCACAAAGACTGGGATCGTCGAACAGTGTGTTATCTTCCTGGCGCTCAAGTTCGACACATCGCGGATCGGTTTGAAAGATCGCTGGGAGGGGCTGGAGAAGATCCAGCAGTCATGGTCCATATCGGAACCAGTGACAAAGTTAGAGGTAGGTGGAGTGTCCTTAAAAATTATTTTATGGATTTAGGTCAAAAGCTTAGAGCAAGAACCTCAAAGGTTGTGTTTTCCGAAATACTGCCTGTACCACAAGCCACACAATAAATGCAGCAGAAGATTAGGGAGGTTAACAAGTGGAACTGGTGTAGGAAGGAGGGGTTTGGGTTCCTGGAGAACTGGGCCGACTTCTCTGAGGGATGGGCTGTACCTCAATGGGGAAGGGGCAGCTGTGTTGAGGGAGAAGATGGCTAGAAGGTTGGAGGAGTGTTTAAACTAGGGACTGGGGGAGGGTAATTATGTTATAGGAGGCGAACATAGTGCAGATAGAGACCGGGGGCGAGTTAATGAAACTGGGGGAGGAATGGAAGGAGGGACTAGAACAGTTCAGAAGGAAAGGTGTTGGGTAAAAAATATACATAAACCTCTTAAATGTATGTATACTAATGCCAGGAGCCTGACTAATAAAACTGGGGAACTGGAATTAGTGATGTGTGAGGAGGACTATGACATAATGGGAATAACTGAGACATGGCTGGATGATAGCTATGACTGGGCAGTTAATGTACAGGGTTACAGTCTGTTTAGAAAGGATCACCAAAACCGGAGAGGGGGAGGGGTCTGCCTTTATGTACTGTATAATATGGTAAGTGAGGGAAATGAACATTTGGAGTCACTGTGGGTGGAAATACATGGAGGCAAAAACAATAATAAAATACTAATAGGAGTTTATTATAAACCACCTAATATACCAGAGTCCACAGAAAGTCTACTACTAAACGAGATAGACGAGGCGGCAGATCATAATGAGGTTGTTATTATAGGGGACTTCAACTACCCAGATATAGACTGGGAAACTGAAACCTGTATATGTCATAAAGGAAACAGGTTCTTAGTAATAACCAAAGACAATTACCTTTCCCAACTGGTTAAAGACCTGACTAGAGGGAAGGCCATACTGGACTTAGTATTAACCCATAGACCTGACAGAACAACAGATGTGCAGGTTGGGGGACACCTGGGAAATAGTGACCATAAAGTAATAACCTTCCAATTGTCATTCAAAAGAGTGTTTCTTCAGGGAGGAAAGAAAATTACAAACTTAAAAAAAAAAAAAATTAAGCCAACTAAGAGAGGCCGAAGGGCTAACTAACTGGGAAAAAGTCCTCAAAAATAAAAATACATCTACAAAATGGGATATTTTTAAAAGCATCCTAAAATCTAATTGTGAGAGGTACATACCTTATGGAAATAAAAGGTTATGGAACAAGAAAAAAACAATGTGGATAAATAGAAATGTAAAGAAAGCAATAAATGGCAAAAAGAAAGCATTTAAAGAGGACCTTTCATCAGTGTAAAAAATGTGTACTAAGTGTGCTGACATGTAGAGCGGCGCCCAGGGATCTCCCTGCACTTACTATTATTCCTGGTCGCCGCTCCGTTCGCCCGGTATAGGCTCCGGTATCTTCTGGGACTTGGTTATACTAGGAGGAGCCTAGTACACTTGGTTATAGTAGGCGTATCCCAGGCTGTAGCGCTGGCCAATCGCAGCGCACAGCTCATATCCTAGGAGTTTTTATCCCAGGCTGTGAGCTGAGCGCTGCGATTGGCCAGCGCTGCAGCCTGGGATCGCCTACTATAACCAAGTGTACTGGGCTCCGCCTAGTATAACCAAGTCCCAGAAAATACCGGAGCCTATACCGGGAGAACGGAGCGGCGCCCAGGGATAATAGTAGGTGCAGGAGATCCTGGGCGCCACTCTACATGTCAGCATACTTAGTACACATTTTTACCCTGATGAAAGGTCCTCTTAAATCACTAAAACAGAAGAGTAGCGAAGAAGCACAGGAAAAAAATAAAATACAGTTTGTAAAAAACAAATAAAAGGAGCCAAACTAGAGACCGAGAGATTAATTGCCAAAGAGAGCAAAACTAAGCCTAAAATGTTCTTCAATTATATAAATGGTAAAAAGTATAAATCTGAAGGTGTCGGCCCTTTACAGAGTAATGAAGGGGGAGTTGCAGACAGCAATGAGGAGAAAAACCACTTATAGAAATGCAAAAAATGCAAGGGATAGCATGACTCAATACCAACATCTCAGAGAAACCACTAAAGGGACATGCATAGTATATTACAAAAGATTCTTTATTGAAAATACAAAGACATATATATTAAAATTAATATAATACAATACTGACAGTCGGCAGGATGGTGACCAACAGAACAGTAGCTCATGTGCCATGGAGATCATACAGCAAATAATATCAGCCTATGCAGTCCAAACATTTGTATCACTACCAAAAAGTATGGGTCCAAAATTACATCTGCAGAGAGAATACTAACCAACAGGTCAAATATACATAGTGCGAGAAAAATGGACCTAAAATACCTGAATTAGGCAGCAGCTGGTCAAATAGAGTAAGTGAACCTCCAAATGGCATCGAGCTCTCGACGTGCGTTTGCCTGCTTTCTCAAGGGCCCCTTGAGAAAGCAGGCGCGAAACGTACGTCGGGGAGCTCGGTGCCATTTGGAGGTTCACTTACTCTATTTGACCAGCTGCTGCCCTAATTCAGGTATTTTAGGTCCATTTTTCTCGCACTTTATGTATATTTGACCTGTTGGTTAGTATTCTCTCTTGCAGATGTAATTTTTGGACCCCATACTTTTTTGGTAGTGATATAAATGTTTGGACTGCATAGGCTGATATTATTTGCTGTATGATCTCCATGGCACATGAGCTACTGTTCTGTTGGTCACCATCCTGCCGACTGTCAGTATTGTATTATATTAATTTTAATATATATGTCTTTGTATTTTCAATAAAGAATCTTTGTAACATACTATGCATGTCCCTTTAGTGGTTCTCTGAGATGTTAGCAATGAGGAGAAAGCAAAGCTTTTAAATATTTTTTCTCCACTGTATTCACTATGGAAAATAATTTGTCAGATGAAATGAAGAATGTAAAGTAAATTCCCATTAAAAGTGCCCTGTCTGACCCAGGAAGAAGTACAGTGGCATCTTAAAAATATTAAAATAAACAAATTGCCAGGACCGGATGGCATACACCCTCGTATCCTAAGAGAATTAAGTAATGTCATAGCCAAGCCCTTATTTCTGATATTTAAGGACTCTATACTGACAGGGAGTGTTCCATAGGATTGGCGCATAGCAAATGTGGTGCCAATATTCAAAAAGGGTCCAAAAACAGAGCCCGGAAACTATAGGCTGGTAAGTTTAACATCTGTGGTGGGTAAACTGTTTGAAGGTTTTCTAAGAGATGCTATCTTGGAGCACCTCAATGAAAATAAGCAAATAACGCCATATCAGCATGGCTTCATGAGGGATCTGTCTTAATAGTGATCAGTGGCTCACTGGATGGTAAGTGTTGGGCTGGTGCACTCCCCTGGATCCACCCATGTCGTGGAAATTTTTATTAGCATAGGATGACTATAGTGGACTTACTCTTCAGCTTAGGAATGCTATGTAGGTTTATTTTGTATATGCCTCCCTGTGTAAAGTCTGACCAGATTACGGTCATAAGAGAGCGTGATCAGGTCAGGATAGTGCCAGGAAATTCTATAGATCAGCACTCAGCTCCTTCTCCCTTATGTGAAAACCGCCACCGTTGGTTTGAAGGGGATCTAATGGCTGCTGGCTCTGAGGCAATGTTCTTAGAGAAAGCTACCAGCGGATCCTCATCACCAACAGTGGGTACAGCAAACTGATGCCGATCCCACTGAACCATTGGGGCCCCAGCATGAAACATTGGTTGGTGGGACTGGTGTTCATGTGAAGGCTGTATCACCTCTTGAGGTCGACCCTGTTTTAAAAGACCGTTTCAGGGATTGATCACCCCTGACGAAACATGTCTAACAGAGGTTCATTTTGGGTTAGAGGGAGACTCGCAGTGGATTAGAATGGATGCTGTCCAACAGGATAATATCCATTTTGAAACAGGCTGATTCATTTGAAGGCATTTGCACATTTCTTGGGCATGGTGGTGGGTGTGGCCAGCAGGTCACATCATCCTAAAATCTAATTGTGAGAGGTACATACCTTATGGAAATAAAAGGTTATGGAACAAGAAAAACAATGTGGATAAATAGAAATGTAAAGAAAGCAATAAATGGCAAAGAAAGATGTAAGAGACCTTTCATCAGTGTAAAATGTGCACTAGTGTGCTGACATAGAGCGGCGCTTGGGATCTCCCTGCACTTACTATTATTCCTGGTCGCCGCTCCGTTCGCCGGTATAGGCTCCGGTATCTTCTGGGACTTGGCTATACTAGGAGGAGCCTAGTACACTTGGTTATAGTAGGCGTATCCCAGGCTGTAGCGCTGGCCAGTCGCAGCGCACAGCTCATATCCTAGGAGTTTTTATCCCAGGCTGTGAGCTGAGCGCTGCGATTGGCCAGCGCTACAGCCTGGGATACGCCTACTATAACCAAGTGTACTGGGCTCCGCCTAGTATAACCAAGTCCCAGAAAATACCGGAGCCTATACCGGGAGAACGGAGCGGCGCCCAGGGATAATAGTAGGTGCAGGGAGATCCCTGGGCGCCACTCTACATGTCAGCATACTTAGTACACATTTTTTACCCTGATGAAAGGTCCTCTTTAAATCACTAAAACAGAAGAGTAGCGAAGAAGCACAGGAAAAAAATAAAATACAGTTTGTAAAAAACAAATAAAAGGAGCCAAACTAGAGACCGAGAGATTAATTGCCAAAGAGAGCAAAACTAAGCCTAAAATGTTCTTCAATTATATAAATGGTAAAAAGTATAAATCTGAAGGTGTCGGCCCTTTACAGAGTAATGAAGGGGGAGTTGCAGACAGCAATGAGGAGAAAAACCACTTATAGAAATGCAAAAAATGCAAGGGATAGCATGACTCAATACCAACATCTCAGAGAAACCACTAAGGGACATGCATAGTAGATTACAAAGATTTTTTATTGAAAATACAAAGACATATAGTTAAAATAACATAATACATATGACAGTCGGTGATGGTGATCAACGAACAGTAGTCATGTCATGGAGATCATACAGCACAATACAGCCTATGCAGTCCAAACATTTGTATCACTACCGTAGGTCCAGATACTCTGCAAAGAGAGAATACTATCAACAGGTCAAATATAGCAAGTGCAGAAATGGACCTAAATACCTGAATTAGAGCAGCAGCCGGTCAACGGTACGTGAGCCTCTCGACGCATGCTCACGCCTGCTTTCTCAAGGGGCCCCTTGAGAAAGCAGGCGCGAAACGTACGTCGGGGGAGCTCGGTGCCATTTGGAGGTTCACTTACTCTATTTGACCAGCTGCTGCCCTAATTCAGGTATTTTAGGTCCATTTTTCTCGCACTTTATGTATATTTGACCTGTTGGTTAGTATTCTCTCTTGCAGATGTAATTTTTGGACCCCATACTTTTTTGGTAGTGATACAAATGTTTGGACTGCATAGGCTGATATTATTTGCTGTATGATCTCCATGGCACATGAGCTACTGTTCTGTTGGTCACCATCCTGCCGACTGTCAGTATTGTATTATATTAATTTTAATATATATGTCTTTGTATTTTCAATAAAGAATCTTTTGTAATATACTATGCATGTCCCTTTAGTGGTTTCTCTGAGATGTTAGCAATGAGGAGAAAGCAAAGCTTTTAAATATTTTTTTCTCCACTGTATTCACTATGGAAAATAATTTGTCAGATGAAATGAAGAATGTAAAAGTAAATTCCCCATTAAAAGTGCCCTGTCTGACCCAGGAAGAAGTACAGTGGCATCTTAAAAATATTAAAATAAACAAATTGCCAGGACCGGATGGCATACACCCTCGTATCCTAAGAGAATTAAGTAATGTCATAGCCAAGCCCTTATTTCTGATATTTAAGGACTCTATACTGACAGGGAGTGTTCCATAGGATTGGCGCATAGCAAATGTGGTGCCAATATTCAAAAAGGGTCCAAAAACAGAGCCCGGAAACTATAGGCTGGTAAGTTTAACATCTGTGGTGGGTAAACTGTTTGAAGGTTTTCTAAGAGATGCTATCTTGGAGCACCTCAATGAAAATAAGCAAATAACGCCATATCAGCATGGCTTCATGAGGGATCTGTCTTAATAGTGATCAGTGGCTCACTGGATGGTAAGTGTTGGGCTGGTGCACTCCCCTGGATCCACCCATGTCGTGGAAATTTTTATTAGCATAGGATGACTATAGTGGACTTACTCTTCAACTTAGGAATGCTATGTAGGTTTATTTTGTATATGCCTCCCTGTGTAAAGTCTGACCAGATTACAGTCATAAGAGAGCGTGATCAGGTCAGGATAGTGCCAGGGAAATTCTATAGATCAGCACTCAAGCTCCTTCTCCCTTATGTGAAAACCGCCACCGTTGGTTTGAAGGGGATCTAATGGCTGCTGGCTCTGAGAGCAATGTTCTTAGAGAAAGCTACCAGCGGATCCTCATCACCAACAGTGGGGTACAGCAAACTGATGCCGATCCCACTGAACCATTGGGGCCCCAGCATGAAACATTGGTTGGTGGGACTGGTGTTCATGTGAACGCTGTATCACCTCTTGAGGTCGACCCTGTTTTAAAAGACCGTTTTCAGGGATTGATCACCCCTGACGAAACATGTCTAACAGAGGTTCATTTTGGGTTAGAGGGAGACTCGCAGTGGATTAGAATGGATGCTGTCCAACAGGATAATATCCATTTTGAAACAGGCTGATTCATTTGAAGGCATTTGCACATTTCTTGGGCATGGTGGTGGGTGTGGCCAGTAGGTCACATGAGCATGTTTGAGCTCCACCCACCAGCACTCCCAGGTGATGTCCAAATCTGAAATGTATACCTATTGGTTAAGGCACAAGGTGGATTGTACCTGCCTATCTGTAATACTATTGGGCTGCCATGTGCCATGGAGGGCGGGGTTTGCCCAATAAGAAGTGTAACCCATGCTAAGAGAGGACAGAATTTCTTTGGAATCAAACAGACTGTCCACGAGTCTTATTTCATCGTTGCTGGCTGTTACCACTTGCAAGTTCCCTTATATCTAAAAGAGCTAATAGTACTTCACGAGGATTCAATGGTACCAGAAGGGACCCGGGTTTCTACTACAGATGGCGAGCTTTAAGGACAGTACGTCGCTACAATAGCAGCTAAAAGGGGGAGAAAACCAGCGAAATATTGGTTCCACAAACAAAGCCGGCAGAGTTGAGTAAGTGCAAACTACATTTCAATTTTTTTTTTAAATCTTTGTGGTACTAATAACTGCTATCATTTCTCTGTGTTAGCTCCTATTGTTAGTGACGCTCAATAAAGAGCCTACTTCTTGCTCTTACAATTTTAGATATAAGGAGGAGAAAATCATTGCATTAATTGGTAGGATCTGGGGGAATTGTTTGGGGATCCATATCTTGGTACCCCCAGCCAATTCAGGGCCAGAAGGGTATATGTATAGAGATGTTAAAAAAAAAAGTTGTTTTGGGGTAAGTCTTTGTTTGTCCATGGGTGGTGAGACCCTTCCCTTTTGTTTGAGTGACTGGAAGCGTGGGGGAAGGTAGCCATTTCTGTTACTGTATGTCCATGTGAAAGCCCATCCCTTTGTTTGAGTGGCTGGAAGTGTGAGGGATGGGAGCAATTTTTGGTCACATTGTTTGGCTAAGCTGTTAGATTCAATTTAGAGTTGTGAAAATCATCCACCTGATCTGAATTGAAAAACAGGAAAAAGAAATCAATTTTAAATTGAATTCTACTGTTTTTAACCGTTTATTTCCCCAATGGTTCAGTGAGATTTTTTTTTTTTTTTTGTTTGATTCTGTTAATTTTTGGCTAAGTGAGTAGCCACCATTTTTAAGGCAGCCCATGTGGCACGGTCCTTTTGTTCCTCCATGTGGCTTGGTGTAACAAGCAAGTCTTTGTTTAAATCCAGGGGGCGGAAATAACGGTGTGTGTTCATTTTTTTTACTCTTTAAGTCATTTTTTATGCAGTGAATTCATTTTCATTTACATTTTTTTTAAGACATTTTTGGTGATTTTGTTTTTCTTTATTTTTGTTGTTGTTTCAAATTTTCAGTTGTTTGTTTCTCTTTTTTTTTACAGCTTTTCTTTTACCAACCCATTTTTTATTTTTAGGTTTTTATTGTAACCTTTCTAAGAATAGTTTGATTTTGTTTTGGTATTTCCTAAAGTAGAGGAAGTGTGAGTGAAGAAACTTTGAGATTTACATTAGAACCAGCATTCTGTTAACCTGTAAATCACCCCCCCCCCCCCTTCAGAGTGGAGGTCTGTTTTCGGGGGTGGGGCACAGGTAATAGAGAAACTGGTTTGTTTAATTAGTTTTTTCTATTGCTGGACTGCGGAGACACCATCTTGTGTTCCTTTGTGTGAGACCAGGCCATGTGGTTTTGTCGGCCATCTTGATTTGCTTTGTGTAAAGAGCAAACATCTTGGGTAGTCTGGCGCTGCAAGGAATTCATTCTAGTTTGAGCCGGTTCACTTTTAGTTTTTCAGGTTTGAAGTGATTTGTTTGTTTTTATAATTATTTTGTTTTATTTTTTGTTTTTGTAACATTCTTTTACCTCTTTCTGCAATTCCATATTCAATCTTAGCATACCTTTTTCCTTCTCTCCTTCTATTTCTCTTTTCCAAGTAACAGTTTTCTACTCCAGGACTCTTCTCTCTTTAACAACCAGAGGTTAACCCCGTATTTATTTTCACTTTATCAGCAGGAGATTGACTGGAGGAACCACACTGAGCTGGAGAAAAGCAGGTCTCATGTATTGAATAGCCTCAGCTGGCCAAACACAGGCATAGCTCAGCTGTGTGTATAGCCTTCAGAAGGCATACTGAGAATCCAGCAAGAGGAGCTTAGGCCGAAAGGCCCTGTGGGAGTAGAAATAGCATTGAGAGTAGCAAATCATCTCTCATTGCAAGAGATTTCTAGCTCTCCGACGTAGGCTTTAAAAGAAGTCGGAGTCGGAGAGACGTACCGCGAGAATCCGGGCGGTGCCCTCCGTGTACGGTTGAATAGAGTGTCCCTGGACGCAGGCAACACTGATAATTGCTTGGTTAACCAAGAATGGGTTGTGGCAGATCCATGTGCGGGGGGAAAAAAAACAGTCCCCTCGCTGGGTCAGACGGCTGCTCAGCACATGAGATCTAATTATGGGGTGAGGACCACAAAGCCCCTTAAAGAATGGAGTAGGTGGTCCAAGGGAACTAATTGGAGTATTCCTCTGGAAGGTATTTTTGATGTATGGAGATGGGAAAAATTTATTACAGAATTTAAACCCAGGCTCTGGTCGACAAAAACGCTGGATGTAGCGCAGTGGTGGCTGCAAACGTCAATCGTGGTAAGTAAGCAGGGCGTACAAAAGGCGGTTTCAATCCGGAAGAACCGAGTGATGTACACCTGGCCTGAGGGGGAAACTGAGGTTAGTGATCCGATGCAGGAGGCAGAGGAGGCTCTATCTGGGCTAACTTTGTTGAAACGGGCTGGATCCATTAGACCTGGGCCTATTGAAACACAACCAGGACCCGAGTTAAGTAAGTCCCCAACTGTCACTTCTACCTCCACTGCTGACAGGGTCACCTCTGACACTGCCAGCTCTTCCCAAACTGTTTCTCAACCCCCTTGTCCTATCCCTCAACCTTCTCTGGCACCAGCTCCTTCTACATCTCCTCCCTCTGTTTCTAACTATGAGGCTTTCTCCACCTGTGACCTACAAACAATCTGTGAGTCTAGAGGGATCGACACCAGATTGAAAAATCGGATGGACTGCATCAATGAGCTCAAAATCTCCGAAATGACCACAATTCCCAAACTGTATCCCGACCTGGGTGACCTCAGATTGGATGGGGCTGTGGGTGAGGTGATACATCTCAGTCCTCCCATGAAGCCTCAATCTACCGGATGTGCACCCGGCCCTTTGCAAAACACCCAGTCTGAGGCCTACCCGGTACGGGTTCAGCAGTACGAGGGGCCACCCAACACACGGGGTGAGCGTGTATTAATGGAGAGGGTAGTATGGCATGTCCCCTTTACCCCTGCAGAAATCCGGACAATCCTGGCTGAGTTACCGGATTATAGAACCAACCCACGGGGGTTTGCGAGAATGTTCTGCCAGAACCAGTTCAGCTATGGCATGAGTGGGACAGATTGTGCCCAGATTCTGCAGGCCAAGGTGGGCTTGGAGGTAGCGAGTGTCATTATAGCAGGTTGTAATATCACTACCCACGAGCAGGCCATCAGGAGGTAAGGAGTTTTGTATAGCTCTTAAATCAACACTTCCGGAGCTATATGGTGCTAATTCCACCTTGGATATGATGAAGTTAAATCAAAATCCAGGTGAAGAGTGTGTTTGTTTTTGGCAACGCTTGAAACAAGCGGCACTGGATGCGGACCTCGAGGTTGGTCCCGATGTACCACCTGATGGCGCGAAGGTCACTCCCACCCATCTCTTGCTCAGGGCCAAATTCTTAGAGGGCATTAACACTAAGATTCGGGACCGGCTACTCCTAGCCAGACCCGAATACAGTGATATGTCCATGTCTGCAATTTTGTCCACACTCTCCGCTATAGAGAGAGAGATGGACAGAAGGAAGCAAGACAAGGTGACTAAGGTTCTTGTATCACAGTACCCTGAGAGAGAATGGAGAAGAAAGGATGCTCGGAGAAAAAAGGTTAGTCATTATAAATGCCATAACTGTGGTCAAGAGGGCCACATACGAAAGCACTGCCCAAAACCTATCGATAAATCAGGAGGCAGATGGCAGTTCATCCCAAACAACCTTTCCACGCCTGTCATCGGAATGGTAAGTGATGCCTACGAGTCATCATAGGGCATTGGCAAATCGGTGTCAGCACACATCAATCTTTTTCTTGAGGAACTAAAATACCCCCTCCCTTGCCTCATTGACACCGGTGCAGCCAAAACTGTTTTGAGATCTCAGGATCTTCGAGGCAAGGTTCCGCTCTCAGGGGAGAGCACACCGACAGTAGGTCTTACAGGTCAGACAGTGTCATTACAAACTACCAAACCACTCCATTGCAGATTGGGTCAGCATACAGAAGCTATTCAGTCAGTACTGGTCTCGGATGATGTTCCCATGAACTTACTGGGGGCAGATATCCTATCAGAAATTCAGGCAGTCATTTGGTACACCCCAATGGGTGTCGTGGTGAGTAGTGCACTATCTGAAGAAAGATTGTGTACCATGGTAGCTTTACCCTACCTCACTGAGCCAACATGTTTTCTGGAGCTGGATGTATTGGCAGAGATTGATCCCAAAATCTGGGCGGTTGACAAATATGATGTGGGTCTCCTGCCGGTACCGCCAACTACAGTCAGCATTAGGCCAGGGAGCATTTTACCCTGACTTCCACAATACCCTTTGAGCGTGGCCCAAATGGACAGTCTGAAAATCCACCAACGAAATTGCCCTGTAACACCCCACTGTTCCCAGTAGCCAAAAAGACAGCCAAAGGCCAGGAAACAACATACCGACTAGTACATGACTTAAGAGCTGTAAACAAGATCATCATCAGCGACGCTCCCAAGGTGCCCAATCCACACACTCTACTGGCCTCAATACCACCAAAAGCAAAATTCTTCTCTGTCATTGATCTAACAAACGCATTTTTCTCTGTACCACTGGATCCCCAGTGCCAATACCTTTTTGCCTTTTCATTCCAGGGTCAGCAACTCACTTGGACACGTCTCCCTCAGGGGTCAGTGACCAGTCCCTCGGAATACAGCTGCAAATTAAAAATCGTTTTAGATCAATGGACCCCGATGAATCCAGGAGTGACGTTGCTACAGTATGTGGACGACTTGCTAATTTGCTGTCCCACCTCAGAGGACTGTTATCAACATACTGTGTCACTGCTCAACCACCTGGCAGCAACGGGAAACAAGGCCAGTAAGGAAAAACTACAGTTTTGCAGGGAGAAGGTTGTCTTTTTGGGGCACTGTATCTCTCAGGGAACCCGTCACCTTACCACCCAGAGAGTCCAGACTCTGAAAGATTTGCAGAGACCGAAAAATCACCGACAACTGAGGGCTGTCCTCGGACTGATTAACTACTGCAGGGACTGGATACCAAACATCTCTTCTAAAACACCTTTCCAAATGTCAGACAACAACTGGTCGATCCTCCAGGATCTGACTCAAGAACTCTCTAAAGCACCAGCTTTAGGTCTACCCAACTATGACCTACCCTTTTTCCTTTTTTGCTATGAAAGCAAGGGCCACGCGACAGGAGTACTGACCCAACCACATGGGTCCAGGTACCGACCCACCATGTACCTGTCAACTGCCTTAGACCCAGTTATCCGAGGGTCACCGGGTTGTGTAAGGGCTGTCAGAAAGTTGTACAGAAAGTTGGCGACATAGTCCTGGACTCCCCTCTCACACTCTATACTCCCCATTCAGTGCAAGAGATCCTTAACCAAGTCCAAACTAAACACCTCTCTGCAGCCAGACTGACCAAGTACGAGGTAGCCCTCTTGACTCCTACCAACTTGACGATTAGACGGTGCACCATTTTGAATCCAGCTTCTCTTCTTCCCGTTACCGAGGATGAAGAGAAGGGGGGGGATAGTGGTGCTAACGACCGACTCATGACCGACAGGACAAATCTTTCCCCAAATTTTGCAGCAGGTACCCACATCGAAGAACATCACGACTGCCTTTCTCTGATGGAACTCAAGTCAGCAGCTATCAGCCCTGTGAAGGAGACACCAATCCCAGATTCCGAAAATATTTTTGTCGATGGTTCCAGGTATTACACCCCAGATGGTAAGCCACACACCGGGTATGCAGTGACAACGGTAAGCAAAGTGGTGGAAAAAGGGTCTTTGAGCTCACATATGTCGGCACAGGAGGCTGAGCTGTGGTCTTTAGCAAGGGCATGCGAGCTCAATCGAGGCCGGAGGATTAATGTCTATACAGATTCGAGATATGCTTTCGGGATAGCTCATGACTTTGGGCCTATCTGGAAGGCAAGAGGTTTTCTGACTAGTTCAGGTAAGCCAGTAAAGCATGCAGAACTGATTGATAGGTTGTTCATTGCCTTTAACCTGCCACATGAGGTTGCCATTTTGAAGGTTAAGGCTCATACTATGGAGACGACCACAGAGGCCATTGGGAACTCCTTGGCAGATCAGTCTGCTAAGGAGGGTGCTTTGGATCCTGGGGGTGGGGCCCTAATGCTTGCCATCCCTTCTGATGTACCGTTAGAAGAGTTTAAAAAACTGCAGTCCCAGGCAGAGATGCAGGAAAAGAGGAGATGGACGGCATTGGGGGCCACCCTGGGACACAAGGATATTTGGGGCCTTGACGGCAAATGGTGTCTGCCAAAGTCCCTTTTTCCCATGATGGCCCACTCATCCCATTACCCTGGTCACCTGTCAAAGGCGGCTATGTGTGCACAGGTGGAGAAGCATTGGATTGCACCTGGATTATGCACTGTGGCCACCATGTTTGCAGCATCCTGCCTGGTGTGTGCTCTGCACAATCCCGGTAGGACTGTAAAGCCACCACAGCGGCACTCACCCAGACCGGATTACCCTTTCCAGCGAATTCAGATAGACTACATTACGTTAACAAGAAGTGGGCCGTACGAGCATGTCCTGGTCTGTGTAGACATGTTCTCCGGTTGGCCTGAAGCATGGCCCGTTAAATGCGCCAATGCCACGACCACCGCAAAGAAGATCCTTTCTGAGATTGTGTGCCGTTGGGGCCTGCCTGAGACTATCGAGTCAGATCGCGGCTCTCACTTCACCGGACAGATCTTTGCAGAGGTATGTAAAGCTCTCCATATCAACCAGGGTTTACATACTCCGTATCATCCTGAGAGCAGTGGTAAGGTTGAACGCCTCAATGGGATCATTAAGAACCGGATTTCCAAAATTATGGCTGACACTCGGAAACCGTGGCCCGAATGTCTCCCTATTGCTCTTTATTCCATCAGGAGTACCCCCAGGAAACCTCATGGGTTATCACCCTATGAGATCCTGTTTGGAAGCCCTCCTAAGACAGGACTGTACTACCCCCAACAGCTGTCATCTCTACATTCTCAGCTGACAGGGTATGTGCAGTCTCTGCAAAGGAGCTTCAAAAGGTCCATCACAGGGTCCGGGAGTCCCTCCTGGACCCCGACTCAATAACCGGTGCACATTCTATCCAACCAGGTAATTGGGTCATCTACAAGAAACATCAGAGGACTGGACTAGAACCGAGATATCTTGGGCCGTTCCAGGTACAGCTGACGCCAACCTCACTGAAGCTCGAAGGACGAGACAACTGGGTCCACGCCAGTCATTGCAAGAATCTGCTGAACCACAGACCAGAATGAGGTATATCGTTTTTACTATCTTTCTTAGCTTTGTGTATTTTATCAATGGCAATGAGTATAAGCATCCTAATCTATTATTTAAGATGCACCTCCAATTAGCGAAGGCAGCGAATAGGACCAATTGCTGGGTATGCTCAAAACCCCCTCCTAGTCACTACACCCCAGCCATGGCAGCAGTGCATGCCATATATGACATCCGCATTGGCATGAAAAAGTACGAGAAACTTGCCAAAACCACTAGAAGACATCTATCTATAGAATTTAACGACACATTCCTGGAGGGGAACATAAGCTATAGTTTTAATGTTAGCTCTGGTTCATGCTCATTGTTAGACAAACCTATATGGGTATCAGGACAGTTAGGCAGTCCCCAGATGTGCTTCAACCTTAAGTTTGGCACAGAGAGTAACTTCATAGGGACCACTGCCTGTGAGACAGGTATAACAGTCAACCTGACCAACGAAACTCCCAAGCTCTTCAATGACACTAATAGGCCAGACTATATCTGCTGGAAGGAAGGCTGTGATGTCCAGACCAAAGAAGCAATTCCCCAATCCATCATGCTCCTACTTAGCGCCCGTGACCGTCAGAAATGTTCATCATGCGCAGTGCTGACAGGTCCTTATTACTTTTTGTGTGGCTCTGCAGCTTACAAGGTGATTCCCCGTAATGCTAGAGGTTCATGTGTGTTAGTGAAACTCGTACCCGCTTCATATATTGCCGCTGATCGAGAGGATTTGCTATTGCGGAGGAGGGCAAGGATGCAGGCCAGGAATCGCAGAGAGTTGTTTTCCTCCAATGATCAGGTGGGGGCATGGTTCCCGGCTTGGACTGGGTGGGGGATCAAGTTAATGAAGCGACTAAACAACTTCTCGTCCATTGTGGACGAGATGTTCAATGAGACCGTTGAAGCAGTGCGGGAGATCACCGAGGAACAAAAGCAGATGAAAACTCTTGTCTTACAGGAAAAAATGGCGCTGGATTATCTTTTAGCTTCCAAGGGGGGTTTCTGCGAGTTTATAGGGGAGGACTGCTGTACTTGGATTGCAGATACCAGTAATAAGGTCACTGTATTTCAGGGCAGAGCTAGGTCTATTGCTAATGAGGGATGGAATCCTTTCACGGCTTTGGGTGGTTTTGGGGATATCCTGTTTTCCATAGGTAACTGGTGGAAGGAAGTTGGAGTATATATCCTCATGTTGTTCCTTTTTCTCTTTGTCCCATATATCCTGGTGAGATGTTCCTGCTGTTTGATCGATCGGATCACCCAAGCACGTGCAGATGATTACATCCTGATCGCAACTCCTGGATATACTACGGATCAACCTATGTCTTTGATGGAAAGGATGTCCAACTAAACGTCCATCATCACTCCACATCTTCCCACATCAAGACCTCCCTCAGAGTCAACTCCCGAAGATTCGAGCCAATGGATGGAGCATCATCGTGAAGTCAATAGCAACCAAGGAGCACCACAATCGACGAGGGCAAACTGAGAAAACCGAAGATTCTGCAAGAGACTCAAAGAACACAGGGGACATATGACAAAGAGGAGGGAACTGTCGTGGAAATTTTTATTAGCATAGGATGACTATAGTGGACTTTCTCTTTAGCTTAGGAATGCTATGTAGGTTTATTTTGTATATGCCTCCCTGTGTAAAGTCTGACCAGATTACGGTCATAAGAGAGCGTGATCAGGTCAGGATAGTGCCAGGGAAATTCTATAGATCAGCACTCGAGCTCCTTCTACCTTATGTGAAAACCGCCACCGTTGGTTTGAAGGGGATCTAATGGCTGCTGGCTCTGAGAGCAATGTTCTTAGAGAGAGCTACCAGCGGATCCTCATCACCAACAGTGGGGTACAGCAAACTGATGCCGATCCCACTGAACCATTGGGGCCCCAGCATGAAACATTGGTTGGTGGGACTGGTGTTCATGTGAACGCTGTATCACCTCTTGAGGTCGACCCTGTTTTAAAAGACCGTTTTCAGGGATTGATCACCCCTGATGAAACATGTCTAACAGAGATTCATCTTGGGTTAGAGGAGACTCGCAGTGGATTAGAATGGATGCTGTCCAACAGGATAATATCCATTTTGAAACAGGCTGATTCATTTGAAGGCATTTGCACATTTCTTGGGCATGGTGGTGGGTGTGGCCAGTAGGTCACATGAGCATGTTTGAGCTCCACCCACCAGCACTCCCAGGTGATGTCCAAATCTGAAATGTATACCTATTGGTTAAGGCACAAGGTGGATTGTACCTGCCTATCAGTAATACTATTGGGCTGCCATGTGCCATGGAGGGCGGGGTTTGCCCAATAAGAAGTGTAACCCATGCTAAGAGAGGACAGAATTTCTTTGGAATCAAACAGACTGTCCACGAGTCTTATTTCATCGTTGCTGGCTGTTACCACTTGCAAGTTCCCTTATATCTAAAAGAGCTAATAGTACTTCACGAGGATTCAATGGTACCAGAAGGGACCCGGGTTTACCCAGAACCAGGAAAACAAAATATGTAAAAGAGTGGGGGGCACTCAAATATCCGGGAAACCTGGACACATTAGGTATACTATGCATACTGATTTATTACTCCTATTGAAACGAACAATGACTAAAACATGTTAATACATACAAACACAGGCTAAAATATTGGCCTAGGATCCGAAGAGATGTATCACATACAATACAATAGTTGCCTCAGATAAGGACAGCACGTATGATGAGTTATGATAAACTGATCTGACACATCAATATTCAAGTAGTGTTGACTAAATATGCTTGGTGATATATATTCGAACCGGTTTCGGTACCATAACAATATTAGTATGGCGGCACTGAGCTCATGGTAACAAAACTTACCAGGAAAGGTTAAAGGACCTTAACATGTATAGCTTGGAAGTAAGAAGAGACAGAGGGGATATGATAGAAACTTTTAAATACATAAAGGGAATCAACACGTTAAAAGAGGAGAGAATATTTAAAAGAAGAAAAACTGCTACAAGAGGACATAGTTTTAAATTAGAGGGGTAAAGGTTTAAAAGTAATATCAGGAAGAATTACTTTACTGAGAGAGTAGTGGACGCATGGAATAGCCTTCCTGCAGAAGTGGTAGCTGCAAATACAGTGAAGGAGTTTAAGCATGCATGGGATAGGCATAAGGCCATCCTTTATATAAGATAGGGCCTAGGGCTATTCATAGTATTCAGTATATTGGGCAGACTAGATGGGCCAAATGGTTCTTATCTGCCGACACATTCTATGTTTCTATGTTTCTAGTGCAACAGTATGGAATAATCCACTTCTAATGGTCCCAACTTGGACCCAGACAAAGTTCCCAATGTCCACTGTTCGGAGTATATCAAGTTTTGTAAGTTTTTCCAATATCCAGTGATCAATATATAGCAGACACTATGGCGAAAAGTATAGCAGACTCTATGGCATATGTTGCACAGTATATTATGAGTGGCCAGTACCCGGGTGAGTACAACACATCAGCAGTAATGCCTATAATGGTACTTTACCACCTCCCGTGGGATACTACCACTGAGGAAGGGGCGTGAACCCCGAAACGCGTCTGGTCAGGAGTGTCAGCAAGCCGATATATATCCATAACTGGCTCAGTAATAGAAAACAGAGGGTAGTTATTAATTTAGTATTTAAAACAGAAAACAGAGGGTGGTTATTAACGGTAGATACTCAGATTGGGTCACTGTAACTAGTGGCGTACCTCAGGGGTCAGTATTGGGCCCTTTTCTCTTCAATATATTTATTAATGATCTTGTAAAAGGCCTGCACAGTAAAATATTTATTTTTGCAGATGACACTAAACTGTGTAAAGTAATTAACACTGAAGAGGACAGTTTTCTGCTACAGAGGGATCTGGATAGATTGGAGGCTTGGGCAGAGAAATGGCAGATGAGGTTTAACACTGACAAATGTAAAGTTATGCACATGGGAAGGAATAATGCAAGTCACCCGTACATATTAAATGGTAAAACACTCGGTAACACTGACATGGAAAAGGATCTAGGAATTTTAATAAACAGCAAATTAAGCTGCAAAAACCAGTGTCAGGCAGCTACTGCCAAGGCCAATAAGATAATGTGTTGCATCAAAAGGGGCATAGACGCCCGTGATGAGAACATAGTCCTACCACTTTACAAATCACTAGTCAGACCACACATGGAGTACAGTGTACAGTTCTGGGCTCCTGTGAATAAGACAGACATAGCAGAGCGGGAGAGGGTTCAGAGGAGGGCAACTAAAGTAATAACTGGAATGAGGGATCTACAGTACTCTGAAAGGTTATCAAAATTAGGGTTATTCACTTTAGAAAAAAGACGACTAAGGGGAGATCTAATAACTATGTATAAATATATCAGGGGTCAGTACAGAGATCTGTCCCATCATCTATTTATCCCCAGGACTGTGACTGTGACAAGGGGACATCCTCTGCGTCTGGAGGAAAGAAGGTTTGTACACAAACATAGAAAAGGATTCTTCACTTTAAGATCAGTGAGACTATGGAACTCTCTGCCTGAGGAGGTGGTGATGGTGAGTACAATAAAGGAATTCAAGAGGGGATTGGATTTATTTCTGGAGTGTAATAATATTACAGGCTACAGCTACGAGAGAGGGGTCGTTGATCCAGGGAGTTATTCTGATTGCCTGATTGGAGTCGGGAAGGAATTTTTTTCCCCTTAAGTGGGGAAAATTGGCTTCTGCCTCACAGGGTTTTTTTTTGCCTTCCTCTGGATCAACTTGTAGAAAACAGGCCGAACTGGATGGACAAATGTCTTTTTTCGGTCTTATATACTATGCTACTATGTTACTATGTACGGGTGACTTGCATTATTCCTTCCCATGTGCATAACTTTACATTTGTCAGTGTTAACCCCTTAGTGACCACCCATACGTGTTTTTACGGCGGTCACTAAGGGGCCTTAGGCTGGGCTGCCGCGTTTTTACGGCGGCCCAGTCTAAGCGCTGCACGGGTCCCCCGTGCAGCGGGGAGCGCGGGCCCGGCTCTCACATGAGAGCCGCGGCCCTGCTCTAACAGCCCGGGCCGGCAGGAGTGCCGATCCGGGCTGTTTAACCCCTTACATGCCGGGCGCAATGGCGCCTGCGCATGTAAAGGGTTGACAGAGGAGCGAACTCCCTCTGTCACCCATCAGCACCCCGCAGATGCGATCGCGGGGTGCTGATGTGCTGGGAAGCCTTACCTGGCTTCCGGCAGGGCCCGAGCCTGTCCTCCAGTAATCTCCAGCAGGCTATGCCTCTCTGGCGTAGCCTGCTGGTCAAAGTTAGAATTGCACTGCATTTAAAATGTAATGCATTATAGATATAATGCATTACATTTTAAAAGCAATCAAAATACTGTATATTATAGTCCCCATGTGGGACTATTAAGTAGTAAAAAAATTATAAAAAAATACACATTTATTAAATAAAAAAATTCCATGAAATATAAAAATATGCTTTTTTTCCATTGAAAATACGCTTTTCAATGAAAAAAATTGCAAAAAAATTATCCCCATATGTTTGGTATTGCCGCGTCCGTAACGACCGGCACTACATAAATATTACATAAATTATCCCCTATAGTACACGCCGTTAAAAATAAATAAAAAAAAGCCAGAATTTCTAATTTATTCTTAATTTTCACAGAAAAAAACGAAATAACAAGCGATCAAAAGCGGAATTTACTAAAAATTATACCAATGAAAAATAGAAGTCGTCCGCAAAAATCAAGCCCTCACACAACTCCATAGAAAAAAAAATTAAAAAGTTATGGGTCCTGGGAAGTGGCAATGCAAAATCATTTTTTTTGTTAAAAAGGGGTTTTATTGCAAAAAAGTAGTAAAACTTAAAAAACTATAAGTATTTGGTATCCCTGTAATCGTACTGACCCAGGGAATGAAAATATTATGTTACTTTTACCGAATAATGAACACCGTAAAATTTATAATGTACAAACGCAGTGGCAGTAGTACTATTTTTCCCCTTCTCCCTCCCAGAAAGAGTTAATAAAAGTTAATAACAAAGTTATGTGTACCCCAAAATGGCGCTATTAAAAACTACAACTTGTCCCGCAAAAAACAAGCCCTCATACTGCTATATAGACGGAAAAATAAAAAAGTTATAGCTCTGGGAACGAGACCATGAAAAAAGGACGAAAAACGCTTGGTCAGAAAGGCACAAACAGGCTTGGTCACTAAGGGGTTAAACCTCATCTGCCACTTATCTGCCCAAGCCTCCGATCTATCTAGATCCCTCTGTATCAGTATATTGTCCTCATCAGTGTTAATTACTTCACACAGTTTAGTGTCATCTGCAAAAATTTATATTTTACTATGCAAGCCTTCTACAAGATCATTAATAAATATATTGAAAAGAATAGGGCCTAGTACTGACCCCTGAGGTACCCCACTATTGACAGTTGTCATATCTAAGTGTGTACCATTAATAACCACTCTCTGTTTTCTGTCACTCATCCAGTTACTTTCCCACTTACAGAAATTTTCTCCCAGTCCGAGCATCCTCATTTTATATACTAACCTTTTATGTGGTACAGTGTCAAATGCTTTGGAGAAGTCCAGATATTCGACATCCATTGATTCGCCGCTGTTAAGTCTAGAACTTACCTCCTCATAGAAACTGATTAAATTTGTTTGGCAAGACCGATCCCTCATGAAGCCATGCTGATATGGTGTTATTTGCTTATTTCCTTTGAGATCCTCTAAGATAGCATCTCTCAGGATACGGGGGTGTATGCCATCCGTTACTGGCGATTTGTCTATTTTAGTCTTTTTAAGTCGCTTTTGTACTTCTTCTTTGGTCAGACAGGACACTTTTAATGTGGGATTTATTTTTACATTCAGCTTTTAATCTGACAGTTTATGTTCCTCAGTGAATACATTGGAGAAAAAAATATTTAAGAGCATTGCTTTCTCCTTGTCGATCTCTGCAACTCCGCCTTCATTACTCTTTAAAGGGCCGACACCTTCAGATTTATACTTTTTAACATTTATATAATTGAAGAAAATTTTAGAGTTAGTTGTACTCTCTTTGGCAATTAATCTCTCGGTCTCTAGTTTGGCCGCTTAATTTGTTTTTTACATGTTCTATTTTTTTCCACATAGTTTTTCAGTGCTTCCTCGCTGTTTTAGTGATTTATATGCTTTCTTTTTGTCATTTATTGCTTTCTTTACATTTCTATTTATCCACATTGGTTTCTTTTTGTTCCTTAACCTTTTATTCCCATACGGTATGTACCTCTCACAATGAGAATTTAGGATGCTTTTAAAGATATCCCATTTTGTGGCTGTATTTTTGTTTTTGAGGACTTTGTCCCAGTTAGATAGGCCTATGGCCTCGCTTAGTTGGCTAAATTTAGCTTTTTTGAAGTTTGGTATTTTTGTTCCTCTCTGTAGAAATGCTCTTTTGAATGATAATTGGAAAGTTATTACTTTATGGTCACTATTTCCCAGGTGTCCCCCAATTTGCACATCTGTTGTTCTGCCAGGTCTATTGGTTAATACTAAGTCCAGTATGGCTGTCCCTCTAGTCGGGTCCTGAACCAGTTGGGAAAGGTAATTGTCTTTGGTTATTGCCAAGAACCTGTTTCCTTTATGCAATGTACAGCTTACAGTTTCCCAGTCTATATCTGGGTAGTTGAAGTCCCCCATAATAACCACCTCATTATGATTTGCAACCATGTCTATCTCATTTAGTAATAGATTTTCTGTGGACTCTGGTATATTAGGTGGTTTATAGTAAACTCCTATTAGTCATTTATTATTGTTTTTGGCTCCATGTATCTCTACCCACAGTGACTCCACATGTTCATGTCCTTCACTTATATCTTCTCGGACTGTGGGCTTTAGATAGGACTTTACATAAAGGCAGACCCCTCCCCCTCTCCGGTTTTTACGATCCTTTCTAAACAGACTGTAACCCTGTACATTAACTGCCCAGTCATAGCTACCATCCAGCCATGTCTCAGTTATTCCCACTATATCATAGTCCTTCTCACACATCACTAATTCCAGTTCCCCAGTTTTGTTAGTCAGGCTTCTGGCATAAGTGTACATACAATTAAGAGTTTTTTTTTTTTTTTTTAACCCTGCACCTTTCCTTCTGAACTGTTTTAGTCCCTCCTTCCATTCCTCCCCCAGTCCCACTACCTTGCCCCCGGTATCTATCTGCACTATCTTCCCCTTCTATAACATAAGTACCCTCCCCCCCAGTCCCTAGTTTAAACACTCCTCCAACCTTCTAGCCATCTTTCTCCCCAACACAGCTGCCTCTTCCCCATTGAGGTGCAGCCCTTCCTTACGATAGAGCCTGTAGCCGACAGAGAAGTCTACATAGTGTACACATAGTGGATAAAGGAGGTAGTTTTAAATATTAAGGTATAAATATTTCAAGAAATTTGGACAAGTATGTAAAACTATACATTTCCACTTTTAAAGGAATTAAGAAAGAAAATCCATTATTGGAAAAGACTATCACTATCGATGATGAGTCGAATTAATTTGATAAAGATGGTTTTTCTCCCTAAGGTATTGTTCATATTGCAAAATGCTCCAGTTTGGTTGCCAAATAACGTTTTTAGGATGTTGGATAGGTAAATGGGGGAGTTTATTTGGAAAGGAGGAATATCTAGGCTAAAAAAGAAATACTTCAGTTACCCGTTTAAGAGGGGGGTTTATCCGAATTGGTACTTATATTTTTTGGTGGCACATATTGGACATATAAAGGAGAGTGAGGTAAGTCCATTGTTGAGTTGGAAGTTAATGAAAATGTGGTTTAAGATTAAGCAGTTTAGATTAATGGAGGTTTTAGAATCAGGTATATTGAGGAAAAAACAAGCTCTGATAATCAAATATTAAATTTAATAGATTACACTTGGAGAGAATTTAAAAAAAATAATGGGTATAAAGGGTTATTTAAAATGCACCCCAATATGGAATAATATTAATTTGAGTGAAATTCTGAAAATTTAATTGGGAGAGGTGTAAGTTTGTTAAGTCACATTTTTGAGGGGGACAAATTGAATGATTTTGAAATTTTGATTAAGGAGTTTGGGAAAAAAAGATTACTTTACGTACTTACAAATGAGGGATACAATTAGTTAATCAGTTGATTCAGAGGAATATAATAAAGCCTCTTCAGAAAATATTGATCAATTTCTCAGGGATGGAAAAGTGAAAGGTAATATTTCAAAGAGATATGAAATATTCATGAAGTTATTACAAACAAAGATTTAAATATTAGCTAAAGAGAAATGGAAAAAAAGATATTGAAGGTTTGTCAGGCGAGAAATGGGAAGATGTTTTGAGTAATAGGCCTTTGGTCTCATTAAGGGCCTCACACGGGGTTTCTCAGTTTTTCCCTTTTTATAGGTTACATCGTACACCCCTAATATTAAGAAAAATGGCTTTAAGAGCTACAGATGAATGGCCAAGGTGCTGTGAAGAACAGGCAGGTCTAGTACATTTAATATGGAGATGTCCCAAGCTGCTTAGGTATTGGTTTGAAATAGCAGTTATTATTGATAAAGCTTTAGGAGTACAGATATATGGCGATCCTGTAGTTTGTATACTGGGGGGTACAATTCACTTGTGCTTGCGGAAGGTTCTGAAACAAGTACTTTGTAAGCTGCTGTTTCAGGCAAGATTGCTTACTTTGAAAAAATGAATTGAAAAAGACCAGCCTTCTGTTATTGAATCGAAGAAATCTGTAAATAATATGATAAAAATGGAAAGGATAATATATGATAACAGGTGGATGAAGAATTGTTCTATACCAATATAAAATCAATTTCTTAATAATATATAAGTTGCTCCCTTTGTTTTTTGTTTTTTTTCTCCTCCCTCTCTCTCCATGGGATATGGGTTGTGGGTTGGGAGGGCCGGGTTGTGGGGCTGGAAAAATAAGTAATATATTGTGGAGATGTTTTTGTTTTTATTATGTATTTATGTATTTATTTTAAAATGAATAAATAAAAATATAAAAAAAAGAAAAAAAAAGAAAAGACCTCTGCAGCAGCTGCCCATTTAATAGGGACCTCCACAGTCCCCCACACCCTTAACAGTAACCTCCCCTTTAACAGTGTCCTTCACAGCGGTCAGCCCATTATTAGTGACCTCCTCAGTACCCCATCTCGTTAACAGTGATTTCCACAATAACCCACCCCCATAACAGTGGCCTCCACAGAGCTCCCTTCCCTTAAAATGTGACCTCCACAACACCCTGCCCTGTTAACTTTGAGCTCTACAGCCCGGCGTCCCTTAACACTGACCTCCATAGCGGACTCCAAGTCTCTTGCGTCATCGATTCGACGGCCAGACCTAGCGATGACGCATCGGACTTGAAGGGCGGGCAAAGGCAGTGGCTGGGGAGGAGTAAAGTGAAAAGAAGGCAGAGCAACCTGGGCTCCTACACAGGGAACGCCGCCCCTGGGCACTTGCGAGTGCTCATTTGCATATGAATAAAACTCAGTCTAATGAAAAAAATAAATGTACTGTTACAATCCTGTATAGGTGTGCTACAGAGCCATGTAAGTGCTCTATATGGCCATATGGAGGTTACAGACTCCTTTTAAGGCCTCTTTCACACGGGCGTCATGTTTGACGCCCAGATAAGAGGCGGGTGCGTTGCGGGAATATGCGCGATTTTTCCGCGCAGGTGCAAACGTTTGTAATGCGTTTTGCACGCGCGTGTGAAAAATCGCCATGTTTGGTACCCAGACCCAAAGCCGGACTTCATCACTGAAGTCCGGTTTCGGGTACAGTATTCTGGAGACTTTATTATTCTCCTTTATAACATGGTTATAAGGGAAAATATTAGCATTCTTAATAAAGAATGCTTAGTAAAATGAAGATGAAGGGGTTAAAAATAATAAAAGTTAACTTACCTTAGCCACTTGATCGCGTAGTTGCGATCTGTCTTCTCTTTTCCAGCTTCAGCTAACAACTAAAGGACCTGTGATGACGTCACATCACATGGTCCAATCACATGGTCCATCACCATGGTAAGGTAATGGTCCATCACCAAGCTAAGGTAAGTTAACTTTTATTATTTTTAACCCCTTCATCTTCATTTTACTAAGCATTCTTTATTAAAAATGCTAATATTTTCGCTTATAACCATGTTATAAGGGAAAATAATAAAGATCTGGTCCCGTTGCTAAGCAACCATGCGGGAAAATCGCACTGCATCCGCACTTGCTTGCGGATGCTTGCGATTTTCCTGCAGCCCCATTCACTTCTATGGGGCCTGCGTTGCGTGAAAAATGCACAATATAGAGCATGCTGCGATTTTCACGCAACGCAGAAGTGATGCGTGAAAATCACCGCTCATGTGCATAGCCCCATAGAAATGAATGGGTCCGGATTCAGTGCGGGTGCAATGCGTCCACCTCACGCATTGCACCCGTGCGGAAAACTCGCCCGATGTGAAAGGGGCCTAAGTGTCTCATTCCTTTATATTTGTATTGCGCTGCTTCCCCGGTCTTTTGGTATTAGGCCCGAGGTACACTCCTGTTCCTTCAGCTGGGAAGGAACAGGTCATCTACGGCCCAGTCACTATCCCCAGGGCCTTACAGGGTTAGCCAGGCGTTAGGTTCCTGTGAATGAACGTGAATGTTCATTCGGTTAGCAGCCAGGGCTAGGGTGAGAATTTCATTAGGGGGTGACCTTTTCCTCTCCCTAGTTTCCAGGCCTGATACCTTCTCCCTCCCCTTGTGTTTGGTGTGGAGTTCCCCTCCCACACTACTCTGTGACACTGTATCACAATGTAATTTCATCACATAAAGGTGATTGGACGTACTTATATCTGCTATTAATACACCCCAAAGCTGGCTGTGTCACAATGTAATTCCACCACAGAACGGCGAATGGACGTACTTATATTTGCTATTAATACACTCAAAAACTGTCTGTATCACAATGTAATTTCACCACAGAATGGCGAATGGATGTACTTATATTTGCAATTAATACACCCCAAAACTAGCTGTATCCCAATGTAATTTTTACCACAGAATGGCAAATAGACATATTTATGTTTGCTATTAATAAACCACAAAACTGGCTGTATCACAATGTAATTTCATCACAGAATAGCAAATAGACATACTTATATTTGCTATTGATACACCCCAAAACTGGCTGTATCACAATGTAATTTTACCGCAGAACGGCGAATAGACGTACTTATATTTGCTATTGATACACCCCAAAACTGGCTATATCACAATCTAATTTCACTGCAGAATGGCAAATAGACGTACTTATATCTGCTATTAATACACCCCAAAACTGGCTGTATCACAATGAAATTTCACCACAGAATGGCGAATAGACATACTTATAGTTGCTATTAATACACCCCAAAACCGGCTGTATCACAATTTAATTTCACCGCAGAATGGCAAATAGACGTACTTATATTTGCAAATAATACACCCCCAAACTGGCTGTATTACAATATAATTTCACTGCAGAATGGCAAGTGGATGAACTTATATTTGCTATTAATACACTCCAAAACTGGCTGTATCACAATGTAATTTCACCGCAGAACGGCGAATAGACATACTTATATTTGCTATTAATACACCTCAAAACTGTCTGTACCACAATGTAATTTCATCATAGACTGGTGAGTGGACGTACTTATATTTGCTATTAAAACACCCCAAAACTGCCTGTATCACAATAAGAGATGAGCGAATTTTTAAAAAATTCGATCTGCTGGTCCGAATAGATTCGCGACGAATTATGTTAAAAAACGGCTATTTTCTGGCTGCTGAGAGCCTTTATAGTGGTGTAGAACACTGTGCCTTGCTGTAACACGCATAGGGAGTCTGCTTTGGTAGTAAAATAATACTGTGAGTCCGTATGACAAGCAGATGACAGGCGTCGCACTTAGCATCACTGCACACTTCACTGATTTGGGCAGTCACGGGGCCAAAAACTGACCAAATAACACTGTCATCAGCTGATTCCACATGGATGTAAACAGAGCCTGTTCTATTAAACACTTAAACAAGTAGAGCCCCTCTTGACAGAGTGGAGAGGGTGTCAGCAGTAAGTTTGTGTTGACGTCACTGATTATTTTGCCCTTCCTCTGATCCGTCAGAACAATAACTCCGAAAAAAAGGAACCTGTCTGTGGAGAACCCGCCTTCACTCCGTCAGCATTTGGGCAGTAATCTATCAGTATTGCTAATGGAAAAAAAAACAGGAGTGGATCCAAAACAGAGATGACACGTGAATGGAATATTTGCATGTCTTCTGTGTGTTGTACCCACTCCTGATTTTGGCTACCAAATCACAAGCCAATTCTATTTTATTTTTTTTGAACAGGGAGAAAAAAAAACTTTATTTAACAAACAGGACATTAACACACATAAAATACAACACAGAAGGGGCAAAACCACAAAATTTTAAAGAAACTGAAAAAAAATTGCTTCACCAACAAGAATGTATTGATGACCAGTGTCAGGATGACCACTATGGTAATGCATATACAGTAGATCATGAAATGTATGGGGTTAATGCTGATAACTGGAGGACAGTTAGAACACAAGCCAACTCCAGCTCATTCCTACAGTGCAGGCTACACAATCACAGCTGGAAGGTAACTGGTCGGTACAGGCAACACCCGAAAATCTTCATAAATAAGCCTTAGTATGGCTTCAACTCCATGATGAATCCCAGCACTCAGATTAGGAACTTCACTTTTCCTTCACAATGCGCTGATGACACAGATGCGTCACCTTTACAAGCTGGGTTGCTGATAAGTGGATTTTAAAGTGTCTGAAGAAATGTGAGTAAAGACATTGGAATAAATTGTTCACTTCCTCCAACGTGACCTCGTCCTTTGATTTATGAATATCATTCCATAAAGTCTTGAAGTTCTCTGCGAGGATGGTATAAGAAATGTCCATGCGAGGTTCGACGGGCACAGAGAAAACAAGCTCTGTGGCCGACATTGATCCGGACACGTCATTCCCAGGCCACATCGCTGCTAGCCACATAAGGTCCAGAGAACTGATCACCAGCTTACCGAAGCAACAAAGTTTCTTTGGAACCACGTCCCTACGATAGCCATGAGCGCCTCAGAGCCATTATACAGGAAGAGCGGGAGGCAAGTAAATTTCTTTGGTAACACCTCCAATAGATCGCTCTCTGTGAGTCCCGTCCGCAGAACCAACCTGTCCACACAATCCATGTCCTCTGTGCTTGCCTTGGTGAGTGGAGGCTTGGATGAAATCTGTATGAGCACAGCCAGTGGATCTCTGTTCTTTCCTTTGAGTCCAGGTAAACAGGAAAATTTGGCTTTTAGGTTCAGCTCTGAGCCCAACTTCAATGGCAAGACCCTTCTGCTTCTCGGCAGCTGTGTGGGCAGACAGGTGCTTCGAATACTCTTTCAGTCTGGTGTATGAGAAATTATACATCGATGTCATGCTGTACAGAGTCTATTGTTTTTCAAGGAGCCAAAGCAGCCTGTGCCGGATCAAGAGTTTCCTCCAAGGAGGTGCACTGCGAGATTTTTGTTTTAGACAAGCTTTGCAATACAGACTGTCGACGTACAGAGGTCAAGCTTCTGGGAGGATATCTCGGGCTGTGAAAATGACTGCTCCTTCGAGCAGATGACCTACTTCTGGGGGTTAACACATTTGGGTGTTTGCATATCCTTGCGATAAATGATGTTCCCATTCACTGACTGTAAACAGAGATCTTGACAGACAAATGTATCAAACTTTGCTGCCATATTTATACGTGCTATGTCTTAGGCCCCCTGACCAGCCACATTTACCAGCATCTGCTCCAGGACATGAAGCAGTGGAATGACATTGTTCATCCCGTAGTCCTGGCGACTGACAAATAAAGTGGCCTCCTCAAAGGGCCTGAGCAATACAGCAGGTATCACGCATGAGCTGCAACTGGCTGACATCGAAGTTACACAGGAGACTACTTCTGTCTACTTGAAACATCATAAAATCGTTGATGGCCTTTCTCTGTTCGTATAGTCGGTCCAACATATGGAGGGTGGAACTTCAACAGGTGGAAACATCGCATATCAGCTGATGTTGGCGGGTGCCGTTCTTCCGCTCTAGCTCAAGGAGGGTGTGATTTGAGTTGTATGAGTGGCTGAAGTGCATGCAAAGTTTCCTGGGCATTTTTAGGATGTCTTGCAGATGGGTGGAAGACTTTAGGAACCACTTTACAACCAGATTGAACACGTGCACCATGCAGGGTGCATGGCTCAGCCCTCCTTGACGCAGCACCGACACCATGTTCTTCCCGTTGTCGGTCACCAAAGTTCTGGTTTTAAGGCAAACCAGGGGCAGAACAGCGTGAGAGTGATGAGAGGGGTTTCACATGGCTTCCATACAGTACATGCCTCCAACATAATTCTTGGATCTCTACACGAAAATAATATATTTGGTGTAAATTGCGCAAGGGGCATGGTTGGAGACATTGACCTCACAAGAGATACAGAGCAGCAGAGTTTGCATTGAAATAAAAAATTTCACCACTGCGTAATTCGGCCCATACCGCAAAACGAGGTGTACATTCACCAATGAATTTGACGAAAAAAAGCCTGTTTCATATTACAAATTTGACCACTACGCAATTCGGCCCATACCGCAAAAGGAGGTGTACAATGGGCAGTGGCGTAACTAGAGTGTTATGGGCCCCAGTGCAAACTTTGGATTGGGCCCACCCCGTCCCCCCAATTTATACAAAGAGGCGTCAATTTTTTTTTTTTTTACACTAAGCCCAATGCATGCCTACACTCACCCAGTCCTAACTAATAAAATCTAGTGCTACCTGATCCATGGTGTTGCTGGCATTGGCGTGATGTCCACTGGAACAAGGTCCCTGTGGTCATAGAGAAAAAAAGAGGGATGGTGACTGCCCCTGTGAAATCACCAGCAGGGGGCGCTGTGCTGGCCTGTAAGACTGAGCCATGCCAATGTATAGCAGTGTAATCTAGGACATTTCCCCTAAGTGCTACCACACAGTACTAATGCCCACATTGTGGCCCTGTCACCGCCGATTCTGGGAGACGGTCGGTCAGAGGTTCCTCCCTGTCTTGTGTATGACGTTCTTTGTTTTGGTTTCACTTTGCTCAGTTCCTTTTTCTCCCTCAGCTGCCTCTTATCTTGATTAATTGGCTTGCTTTATATTCCCTCCCATACTGCTTCTCTTTGCGGTTTATATTACTTCCTGGATGAAGTGTGTGCTGCTGGAGGCTGCAGTTGTTTTGCTCTAAGATAAGTGCATTTCGTTTACTTTGTGTTTTGTTTGCTGGCTTTATTCTAGGTGACCCTGACTCCCTCCGTATTCTGTGCAGGGAGTCGGTGGCCGTTCCCCTCACTACTATAGGGAATTCAGGTGTCACTCAGTTATAGGTACGAGGGCATCTATTTGTCTACCACCGGGACCTGTACATGTGCATAGCACCTAGGGAGAGTTCTTAGGAATTTATAGGGCCCTCCTATGTTTTCCTTAGTTAGGGATCAAGCCAGTCTGTCGTTATTTATCAGTTCCTGCTAACTGTTCTCCATCCTTGACATTATAAACCGCCATAACCGTCTCAAACATGGATCCGGTTTTAACCTTGATTGACCGCATGCAAGGTCTTTCTCTGGAGGTAGCAGATCTCCGTGAAACTGTTTCTCAGCTTCAGGTGACCAGTTCTGCTGGCGTTCATGGAGTTTGTTCCGAGCCTAAAATCTCTCTTCCGGATACGTTTTCCGGGGGTAGTGAGAATTTTGTTCGTTTTAGAGAGGCTTGCAAACTCCATTTTCGCTTACGTCCCCATTCCTCTGGTGATGAGGTGCAGAGGGTAGGGATCATCATCTCGCTGCTCAGGGATGACGCTCAGTCTTGGGCCTTTTCGCTGCCGGCGGGGGCACGCTCCCTCCGATCGGTAGATTAATTTTTTATATATGATGATCTGGATCGTATTGCTCTGGCTGAATCTAAACTGCATCTTTTATGCCAGGGTAAACAGTCCGCAGAGGTATATTGTTCTGAACTTTGGAGATGGGCAGCTGATACTGGTTGGAATGACGCTGCACTCCGAAGTCAATTTTGTCATGGTCTTTCTGAGAGATTAAAAGATGCATTTGCGTTTCATGAGAGGCCAGTGTCTTTGGAGTCTGCCATGTCTCTAGCTGTTCGTATTGACAGGCGTCTGAGAGAGAGAGAGAGAGAGAGAGAGAGAGAGAGGAGACTACTCTTTCCTGTCACATTCAGCCCAAGGACACTGGAGTTGTCTCATGCAGTGCGCAGGGGTCTCACTTTGTCTCTATACCCTCCGTGGAGGACACCATGCAGCTGGGTTTAGTTGTCTCTGATACTAGAGGATTCAGTCCTCAGAGGAGGGTATGTTTCTGTTGTGGAGGTATTAACCATTTAGCTAATGTTTGCCCTTCTAGGAGGTTCATGGGGTTTTCTGAGGGTAATAAAAAGAAAAGGGAAAAGAAACCCTCTAAAAACTTTCCATTTGCTACAATTGGCAAGGTTAATGCGGAGATTGAAGATTTGCCGTTTGCTTGTAGTTCCTGTTTTCTCCTACCTGCCAGGGTGGTGCTAGACAGCAAGAACTTTGTTTGTGAGATTTTTGTTGATAGTGGAGCAGCTGTCAATCTCATTGATAGTCAATTTGCTACAACACATGGTTTCCAGGTGTGCACTTTGGAAAAAGCTATACCTGTTTTTGCTATCGATTCCACTCCACTTTCTCAAAAATCGTTAAAGGGCATAATTCACAATATCTGTTTGACTGTGGGTGACACTCATGTTGAGGATGTGTCATGTTTTGTCTTAAGCTCACTAAACATAATCCCACCATTGATTGGCAAGCAAGGCAAATAAATGGTTGGAGTGAGTTTTGCAGAGAGAATTGCCTTACGGCAACTCTCGCAGAGGTTTCTACCAAGACTGTACCTTCTTTCTCTGATGTGTTTTCCGAGAGTGGTGTCCAGGAGTTGCCCCCTCACCGGGAGTATGATTGTCCAATTAATCTCATCCCAGGCGCCAAGCTGCCTAAATCACTATTATACAATCTCTCTCAACCTGAGAGAGTGGCCATGCGTACTTATATCTCTGAGAGCCTGAGAATGGGACATATCCGCCCTCAAAATCACTTGTTGCCGCTGGTTTTTTCTTTGTTAAAAAAAAAAAGATGCTTCTTTAAGACCTTGTCTGGATTTCAGGGAGCTTAACCGTATTACAATTCATGATCCCTATCTGCTTCCTCTGATCCCGGATTTGTTTAACCAGATTGTGGGGGCTAAAGTTTTTTCTAAGTTGGATTTAAGAGGGGCATACAACCTTGTCAGGGTCAGGAAGGGGGACGAATGGAAGACGGCCTTCAATACCCCGGAGGGTCATTTTGCGGGAGAATAAATTGTACGCTAAACTGGAAAAATGTGTGTTTGCGGTTCAGAGATTCAATTTCTTGGTTTTCTTCTCTCCGCCTCTGGTTTTCGGATGGACCCGGAGAAGGTCCGCGCCGTGCTTGATTGGGAGCTTCCTGAAAATCAGAAGACGCTGATACGGTTTTTGGGTTTTGTTAGTTATTACAGAAAGTTAATTTTGAATTATTCCTCTGTTATTAAGCCACTCATTGATATGACTAAAAAGGGTGTGGATTTTTCCTCATGGTCGGAAGAGGCGCTTCAAGCCTTTTCTAGTATTAAAGAGCGGTTTGCTTATGCTACCATTTTGATACAACCTGATGTCTCTCTACCTTTTATTGTTGAGGTGGATGCCTCTGAGGTGGGGGTGGGCGCGGTCTTATCTCAGGGTCCCTCTCCTGCTAAATGGCGACCGTATACCTTTTTCTCAAAGCTCTCCGCCGCAGAGAGAAATTATGATGTGGGAAATAGGGAGTTGTTGGCCATCAAATTGGCTTTTGAGGAATGGCGTCATTGGTTGGAGGGAGCCAGACACCCAATTACCGTATTTACCGACTGTAAGAATCTGGCCTATTTGGAATCAGCCAAGCGTCTGAACCCGAGACAGGCCAGATGGTCCTTGTTCTTTTCTAGGTTTAATTTTGTTGTTACGTTCTGCCCTGGGGTTAAAAATGTGAAGGCGGATGCCCTGTCACGTTGTTTTCCGGGAGGGGGGAACTTTTAGGACCCAGGTCCCATTTTGGCTGATGGGGTGGTCGTCTCTGCTCTTTATCCTGATTTGGAGGCAGAGGTTCAGGCAGCCCAGGCAGAGGCACCTAATCTTTGACCTCCTGGGAGGTTATTTGTGCCGCTCGCTTTGCGACACAAAGTTTTTAAGGAGCACCATGACAGTGGTCTTGCTGGGCACCCAGGGAGTAGAGCCACAGTGGATCTCATTGCTCGCAGATTCTGGTGGCCAGCTCTTCGTAAAACGGTTGAGGGGTTTGTGGCAGCCTGCGAGACCTGCGCTCGTGCCAAAGTCCCTCATTCACGGCCATCGGGATCTCTCCTCCCCTTACCCATACCTTCCCATCTTTGGACGCATCTGTCCATGGACTTCTTTACGGACTTGCCTCGGTCCTCGGGGAAGACTGTGATTCTGGTGGTAGTGGACCGTTTTAGCAAAATGGCATTTTAGCATTTTTTTCCTTTTCCTGGGTTACCCAATGCTAAGATGCTGGCGCAAGCGTTTGTTGATCATATTGTTAAATTACAGGGCATTCCTTCTGACATTGTTTCTGATAGGGGCACGCAATTTGTTTCCAGATTCTGGAAGGCCTTCTGCTTTTCACCCGCAGTCGAATGGTCAGACCGAACGCGTCAATCAGAATCTGGAGACATATCTGCGCTGTTTTGTTGCGGAGAATCAGGAGAATTAGTGTTCTTTTTTGTCCCTTGCTGAGTTTGCTTTAAATAACCGTCGCCAGGAGTCCTCTGATAAGTCACCATTTTTTGGTGCATATGGGTTTCATCCGCAGTTTGGGACATTCTCTGGAGAGGGGTCTTCTGGTTTACCTGATGAGGAGAGATTTTCCTCGTCCTTGTCACTTATTTGGCAAAAGATTCAGGGTAATCTAAAGAAAATGAGTGAGAGATATAAGCGTGTGGAAGATAAGAGACGTGGGCCTGGTCCGGACCTGAATGTGGGTGATCTGGTGTGGTTGTCTACAAAGAATATCAAACTGAAGGTTCCCTCCTGGAAGTTGGGTCCTAGGTTTATTGGGCCTTACAAGATCGTATCCGTCATCAATCCCGTTGCTTTCCGTCTTGATCTTCCTCAGACTTGTAAGATCCATAATGTTTTTCACAAGTCCCTACTGAAACCTTATGTCCAACCTACTGTTCCTTCCTCTTTGCCTCCTCCCCCGATTTTAGTTGATGGTAATCTTGAATTTCAGGTCTCCAGGATTGTGGATTCCCCCATTATCGGCGATTCTCTTCAGTATCTCGTTCAGTGGGAGGGTTATGGTCCTGAGGAGAGGATGTGGGTCCAACTGGTGGACATTAAGGCCACTCGTCTCATCAGGGCTTTCCATCGGTCTCATCCTGAGAAGGTCGGTCCTGAGTGTCCAGAGTCCACCTGTAGAAGGGGGGGTACTGTCACCGCCGGTTCTGGGAGACGGTCGGTCAGAGGTTCCTCCCTGTCTTGTGTATGATGTTCTTTGTTTTGGTTTCACTTTGCTCAGTTCCTTTCTCTCCCTCAGCTGCCTCTTATCTTGATTAATTGGCTTGCTTTATATTCCCTCCCATACTGCTTCTATTTGTGGTTTATATTACTTCCTGGATGAAGTGTGTGCTGCTGAAGGCTGCAGTTGTTTTGCTCTAAGATAAGTGCATTCCGTTTACTTTGTATTTTGTTTGCTGGCTTGATTCTAGGTGACCCTGACTCCCTCCGTATTCTGTGCAGGGAGCCGGTGGCCGTTCCCCTCACTACTATAGGGCATTCAGGTGTCACTCAGTTATAGGTACGAGGGCATGTATTTGTCTACCACCGGGACCTGTACATGTACATAGCACTTAGGGAGAGTTCTTAGGGATTTATAGGGCCCTCCTGTGTTTTCCTTAGTTTGGGATTAAGCCAGTCTGCCGTTATTTATCAGTTCCTGCTAACTGTTCTCCATCCTTGACAGGCCTCTTCACAAAAGTTATGTTCTCCTACCTTTGTTCCTGTCACAGTAGTTATGCCCACTTTTGTGCCCCCTCACAGTAGTTATGCCCAAATATGTTCCCCCCTCACAGTAGTTATGGCCAGCTATGTGCCCCCTCACAGTAGTTATACAAGATATGTGTCCCGCACAGTAGTTATGCCCAGATATGTGCTCCCTCACAGTAGTTATACAAGATATGTTCCCCCCTCACAGTAGTTATGACAGATATGTGCCCCTCACAGTAGTTATGCCCAGATATGTGCTCCCTCACAATAGTTATACAAGATATGCTCCCCCTCTCACAGTAGTTATACAAGATATGTTCCCCCCCTCACAGTAGTTATGCCAGATATGTGCCCCTCACAGTAGTAATGCCCCTTACAGTAGTAATACCCAGATATGTGCCCCCTCACAGTAGTTAGGGCCAGCTATTTGCCCCCTCACAGTAGTTATGCCAGATATGTGCCCCTCACAGTAGTTATGCCAGATATGTGCCCACTCACATTAAGCCACTCCCCTTCCACTAAGCCCCACCCACTTCACCCCCAAAGTAGCAAAATAACAGCAAATCTTTTTGCACAAAATACGGCTTATGCAAATTCTGTACATCAGAAAACTGGCATTTATAAGTTCATATCAATGATTGCCATATAATAAATAGCAGAAGCGGCAATGCCTCCGCCTGTATTGGACCCAGAGACCATATAGCTAATGGGTGCCCCCCTGGCATGGCAGCGTTAGGACAATGCTACTACCTCTGTTACACTCAGTGATCAATAGGTGCGCCCCTGGCATGGCAGTATTGCTGGGGCTTAGCTCTGTTAGTGACTGGTTACAGGACAGGGGACTGGTTTGACCTGTAAGTTGGGCTCCTCTTGATGAACCAGAAAACTGCTAAATTATGATCTGATGGGGAGACATAGTGGCCCACATTTACCAAAGGACTGGTCTGTATTGGGGAAGGCTGGGGACAGCAGGAACTGGAGAAGATGGGAGCCAAGGCCGGCCATGGGGGTGTGCGACCTGTCCATCATTCCCCTACTATGAAGGGGCACCACAGCACATGGGCAGCTGCTGGGTTCACAGCCTGCTCAGGGTGGCTCTGCAGTACACACAGGCCTGTCCTTACCCTCCTCGCCGGGGACATCTCTCCTCTGTGTCAGCCGAGTCCTCTGTTCCTCCTCCATCAGCTCTCTTCTGGAGTGGGGCAGGGCTACATTCTCTTAGAAGCCCATACAGTTGTAGGCAGAAACCTGCGAGTGCTTAATAGCAAGAGGCTACAGAACCTTTTCTGACATCACAGCCATGTGACCAAGGTACTTCGGCAAAGCGCAGCCCCCCCCCCCCTTGCCCCCTCCCCCCTTGCCCAAGGTGCGCATATTATGAAGAGCACTCTGACGGGGCCTTGCATTGTCACTATATTTCATGCTGGGCCCCGTTACCATTACATGTGAGGGCAGCGGGCCCCCTCTTCCCACGGGGCCCGGTCACAGTCGCACCCTATGCGACCGCGATCGTTACGTCCCTGATCACCCATAAATTTGACGGAAAAAAGGCAGTTTCATATAACAAATTTCACCAGTAAGTAATTTGGTCTATACCGCAAAAAGAGGTGTACGATCACCCATAAATTTGACATAAAAAGCCTGTTTCACATAACAAATTTCACCACTAAGCAATTTGGTCCATACCACAAAAAGAGGTGTACAATCACCCATAAATTTGACGAAAAAAAGCCTGTTTCATATAACAAATTTCCCCACTATGTAATTCAGCACATACCGCAAAAGGTGGTGTACAATCACCAATAAATTTGACAAAATGTTTCCACTAATACACAGAAAAAAGAGCTTTAAAACAGATAAGGCCTCTTTCACATTTGTGTTGTGAGCATCCAGCGTGCACTTCCGTTGCCAGAAATGCCCGCCGGATCCGTCACAATGCAAGACATCTGAAAGCATATTGAAGACTGATCAGTCTTCAATATGCTTTCAGGTAACCATGGCAGCCAGGACGCTACTAAAGTCCTGGCTGCCATGGAAAAGCAGCGGGGAGCCCTGGGAGAAGCTACTTACCTTCCGTGCGGCGCATTGCTCACATAGCATAGCTATGTGAATCATGTGACGCAGGGACCCGGTGATGTCATCGAGGAGTGCGCCGGCCTCCACACGGAAGGTAAGTAGCTTCTCGCCCAGCTCCCCGCTGCTTTTCCATGGCAGCCGGGACTTTAGTAGCGTCCTGACTGCCATGGTTACCATTCTTTAAAGCTAAACGTCGCATCTGGCGATGCACCGAAACGACGTTTGGCTTAAAGTCGGATCCGGATTAATGCTTTTCAATGGACATTAATTCCAGATCCATCCTTGCGGCATGTCTTCCGGATTTTTGGACAGAGACAAATCCAACGTCCAAAAAATGTCAACGTCCAAAAAACGTTCACATACTGAACTGAAGACATCCTGATGCATCCTGAATGTATTTCTCTCCATTCAGAATGCATTGGGATAATTCTGATCAGTATCTTTCTGTCCTAGAGCCCCGAGGACGAAACTCTAGGACGGAAAGCAAAAACGCTGCACTAATACATGCCATAAAGGGCTGTACTTTTCGCCCATCACCACACAACGGCTAATAAGCCATTTTTTTCCCACTAATACAAGCTAAAAAATGCTTTAGAACATATAACTGCACCACACAAGGGCAAATAAAATGTAGAAATATTTCCTTGTAATAAACCCTGTTAATGCATGTATCAAACAGCACTTGCACCCTAATAAGAACGGTTTGCTGGAGCTGTATAATGGCAATTTGGATCCCCAGTCAGTGCAGAAAGGGGTAATCGGATTGTTCCTATTTCCCAGGCTGTCACCTCCCCGAATGAACCCTGTTCAACAGAAATGCTGGTGGAATAATTCCTCCCTATCCTTTCTCTACACCTTGAGTAATCTTTCCCTTGTATCTTGTACTTAGCCCCTGCAGACACATCTCTCCTTGCACTAAGCATGATAGTCAATGGCAGAATCTAATATTTCCACCGAATTCCACTTTGTCAGCTTTGATTCGCTCATCTCTAATCACAATGTAATTTAACCGCAGAATGGTGAATGGATGTACTTATATTTGCAATTAATACACCCCAAACCTGGCTGTATCCCAATGTAATTTCACTGCAGAATGGCAAGTGGATAAACTTATATTTGCAATTAATACATCCGAAACCTGGCTATATCCCAATGTAATTTCACTGCAGAATGGCGAATAACATAGTAACATAGTATATAAGGCCGAAAAAAGACTTTTGTCCATCCAGTTCGATCTGTTTCCTGCAAGTTGATCCAGAGGAAGGCAAAAAACCCCTGTGAGGTAGAGCCAATTTTCCCCACTTAAGGGGAAAAAATTCCTTCCCGACTCCAATCAGGCAGTCAGAATAACTCCCTGGATCAACGACCCATCTTTAGTAGCTATAGCCTGAAATATTATTACGCTCCAGAAATACATCCAGGCCCCTCTTGAATTCCTTTATTGTACTCACCATCACCACCTCCTCAGGCAGAGAGTTCCATAGTCTCACTGCTCTTACCGTGAAGAACCCTTTTCTATGTTTGTGTACAAACCTTCTTTCCTCCAGACGCAGAGGATGTCCCCTCGTCACAGTCCTGGGGATAAATAGATGATGGGAGAGATCTTTGTACTGACCCCTGATATATTTATACATAGTTATTAGATCTCCCCTCAGTCGTCTTTTTTCTAGAGTGAATAACCCTAATTTTGATACCCTTTCAGGGTACTGTAGTTGCCCCATTCCAGTTATTACTTTAGTTGCCCTCCTCTGAACCCTCTCTAGCTCTGCTATGTCTGCCTTGTTCACGGGAGCCCAGAACTGTACACAGTACTCCATGTGTGGTCTGACTAGTGATTTATAAAGTGGTAAGACTATGCAGTATACGGGCACTTTAATACCCGTTTACTACCAATAATGTTATGTCCCTTTAAGTGGCTTACATGTAATTGCCTGCAGTAATGTGAGGATTGTTATGTAGGTGTTAGACCACTAGAGGAACTGTTGAGCAGGGATATATATAGCTAGGCCAGGGCAGGTTAGAGTTAGTGCAGACCCTGGAGTCTGTGAAGGCCACATGTCTCGGGCCTAGGCAAGTCAGCAGGAGCCAAGCTGAGGCAATCCCTAGAGCAAGAGGTACTGTAATGTCAGAGGAGGTACACTGCAAACTGGAGATTCAAGGATATAAGCCAGAAGTAGGGCATTGGGGCCTTGAAGAATAATTGCCAGTCAGGACAAGCCAGGAAGAAAGTAAGGTTCACCTGCAATTCAAAAGTCCTGTTATTTAACCCTCTGTTTACCTTGCTGGATATAAGCCTGCTGTAACTGAGACTGTACCAAAGCCAATTGTCTGCAAAAGAACTGTTTAAGAGAGTGCTTTCTGTATTACCACTGTTTCAGTAAAGTTGGAATTCTGTTTCAAGATACAAGTCTGCACCTCTATTATTCCTACTATAAATACGGTGTGCCACCGTTTACTGGCACTGGCGTCACGAAACATCAGGGACTTAGCCATAGGCACGTTAATCTACAACACCAAGGGCACCTCACCTTGCACCTGGCTGTGTCCCTTCAGAACCCAGAGAGTGCCCCAGAGGAACAGCGTGCCGGCCTCTCCATCACTGGCATTCCCCAGGTTAGTCCCACACATTGCTCTGACTTGGGGATGCTACAACTATATTTTCATCACGGGCATCTATGCCCCTTTTGATGCAACCCATTATCTTATTGGCCTTAGCAGCAGCTGCCTGACACTGGTTTTTACAGCTTAGTTTGTTATTTATTAAAATTCCTAGATCCTTTTCCATGTCAGTGTTACTGAGTGTTTTACCATTTAGTATGTACGGGAGACTTGCATTATTCCTTCCCATGTGCATAACTTTACATTTGTCAGTGTTAAACCTCATCTGCCATTTCTCTGCCCAAGCCCCCAATCTATCCAGATCCCTCTGTAGCAGAAAACTGTCCTCTTCAGTGTTAATTACTTTACACAGTTTAGTGTCATCTGCAAAAATTGATATATTACTGTGCAAGCCTTCTACAAGATCATTAATAAATATATTGAAGAGAATAGGACTCAATACTGAACCCTGAGGTACCCCACTAGTGACCGTGACCCAATCTGAGTGTGTACCGTTAATAACCACCCTCTGTTTTCTATTACTGAGCCAGTTACTTACCCACATACAGATATTTTCTCCTAGTCCAAGTGTTCTCATTTTATATACTAACCTTTTATGTGGTACAGTGTCAAATGCTTTGGAGAAGTCCAGATATACGACATCCATTGATTCGCCGCTGTCAAGTCTAGAACTTACCCCCTCATAGAAACTGATTAAATTAGTTTGACATGACCGATCCCTCATGAAGCCATGCTGATATGGTGTAATTTGCTTATTTTCATTGAGATACTCCAAGATAGCATCTCTTACAAAACCTTCAAACAGTTTACCCACAACAGATGTTAAACTTACCGGCCTATAATTTCCAGGCTCTGTTTTTGGACCCTTTTTGAATATTGGCACCACATTTGCTATACGCCAGTCTGGTGGAACATAGACGTACTTATATTTGTTATTAATACATCTCAAAACTGGCTCCATCACAATGTAATTATATCACAGAATGGTGAGTGGTCGTACTTATATTTGCAGTTAATACATCCCAAAACTGGTTGTATGACAATGTAATTTAACCTCAGAACAGCTATTAGACGTAGTTATATTTGCTATTAATACACCCCAAAACTGGCTATATCATAATGTAATTTCAACGTAGAATGGCAAGTGGATGAATTTATATTTACTATTAATACACACAAAAACTGGCTGTATCACGATGTAATTTCACTGCAGAATGGGGAATGGATGTACTTATATTTGTAATTAATACATTCCAAAACTGGTTGTAAAACAATGTAATTTCACTGCAGAATATCGAGTGGACGTACTTATATTTGGTAGTAATACACCGCTAAACTGGCTGTATCACAATGTAATTTCCCCGCAGAATGGCAAGTGGACGTGATTATATTTGTTATTAATATACCCTAAAACTGTCTGTATCACAATGTAATTTCACCGCAGAACGGCGAAGAGACGTACTTATATTTGCTATAATACACCCCAAAACTGTCTGTATCACAATGTAATTTCACCGCAGAATGGCGAGTTGACGTACTTTTATTTGCAATTAATACACCCCAAAACAAGCTGTATCACAATGTAATTTTATCATAGAATGGTGAGTGGACATACTTATATCTGCTTTTAATACACCCCAAAGCTGGCTGTATCACATTGTAATTCCACCGAATAACGGCGAAAATACGTACTTATATTTGCTATTAATACACACCAAAACTCACTGTATCACAATGTAATTTCACTGCAGAATGGCAAATAGAAATACTTATATTTGCTATTAATAAACCCCAAATTTGGCTGTATCGCAATGTAATTACACAGCAGAATGGTGAATAGACGTACTTATATTTGGTAGTAATACACCCCTATTACTGTATCACAATGTAATTTTCCTGCAGAATGGCAAGTGGACGAGCTTATATTTGCTATTAATAAACCCCAAAACTGAGCTGTATCACAATGTAATTTCACCTCAGAACGGTAAATGGATGTACATAAATTCAGGATTTTCCTAAGTCATGACGTAAAGTCATGATTTTATGAAAGACACGGAGGCGAGTATTGCTTAACTCTTTCTTTACTGAAACATAGCAGCAAAGATACCCAAAGTAAAAAACATTGGTAACCATAGTGATAACTCCTCCCACGCTCCCCTATATAAGGAGCCTCTCCACCAGCTTCTTCCTCTTTCTTTGTCTGAGATGAACGAGCCTCAAACACCCTCCAGCTTCAAAACGAACAGCTACTAACGGAGCCACCAAAAACGCAGGAACCAAACAACCATGGCTGGCGAATCATTGGAACCGAAACCGATGAACAAACACCAAGGAGGTCCTGACGATCTTAACCTGAAAGACAAAAGGATAATAGGCCACCATAATGACTTGCGAGGTACAGTTTAGGAATGTAAGCGTAGACTTAAAATGACGAAAGGAAATGAACAATTGAGGAGAAGAGCCAGAACGGAGAGGTAGCGTCCTAGACTCATACTCCCGCAGACACGTAACTGGACATAACTGAAGGGATGAGGGAAAAGAAGGGTATGAGACAGATTGAATACTGGTTTTCGTACGGCGTGAAATATTGAAGGTAACACCGTCCGGAGTAAAATAACGAGCATCCACGTCCAGAGCCCGGACGTCCGAAACCCGTTTACAGGAGATTAAGCATAATAAAGTCACCAATTTTGCCGAAAGCTGGCGTAAGGACAGCTGGTCGTTGGACGGCCAGGATTCCAAAAATCTAAGAACACAGGCGGCATCCCACGTGGTAGAGAAGCGGGGTCTGGGTGGGCGAGCCATGCGAGAACCCTTAAGAACTCTACATACCAGGGGATGTTGTCCAGCAGGGCAACCATCAAAACCCTGATGCCTAGATGAAATTGCCGAACGATAAAGATTAATCGTACGGTAAGCCTTACCCTCCTCAAAAAGAGAGGTAAGGAAACGGAGAATACCCGTCACAGGGGCTTGAGAGGGATCCAAGTGCCTTGCAAGGCACCAACGAACCCAAACCTCCCATGCGGCCCCATAGGCTCTTCTAGTTCCTGGGGCCCAAGCGGACTCCAACAGTTGTCTAGTTGTTGCCGAAAATTCAGGGGAGTTCCAAGTTCCCCTGATAGGTTGCAGGCAATGAGCTGGAGCGTTCCGTCCAGAAGAAGAGGATGGGCGCCCCCGTAAGGGTCCCGCAAGAGGTGAGGGAAAATCGGAAGGAGGACTGGTTTCTCCAAAAAGGGACAATTAAGATCAACTGAGCTCTCTGGCGGCAGATCTGAACCAGAACGCGTGGAATGAGAGCAAACGGTGGAAAAGCGTAATTGAGGGAGCCTCCCCAATGCTGAAGGAAGGCATCCACGGCTTCCGCATCCAGATCCGGACGCCAGCTGTAAAATCTGGGAAGTTGCGCATTCAATCGGGACGCAAACAAGTCGATGGAGAAGGGGCCCCATCGAGAGGAGATATCTAGGAACATCTGCCGATCTAATTTCCAGTCGCTGGAGTCCGATATGCATCGAGATTTCCAGTCCGCCAAGGTGTTGTGAAGACCCGGAAGATACTCTGCCACCACTGAGATTCCCTTGGCTAAACAGTATTCCCAGAAATCCTTGGCCAGGAAGGAAAGGACTGAAGACCTGGTGCCCCCCAGGCAGTTTACATAGCGTACTGCGGAAATGTTGTCCATGCGGAGTCGCACGCAAGCCTTGACCGAAACCCTGAGCGAAGCTGCGGATCGCAAAGGATCCAGCCAAAAGCTCGAGAGCGTTTATATGGAGACGAGCCTCTTCTGCTGACCACGCTCCTCCAGTGGACACACCTTGACAATGAGCACCCCAACCCAAAAGACTGGCATCGGATTCTATAACCAGATCTGGTTGGGGACCGAAGATGGCCCGTCCGTTCCAAACGGACAGATTGTGGATCCACCACAAGAGTTCGTGCCTGGTCTCTGTGTCTAGGACCAACGTGTCCGAATAGGACGCTCCCGTCCTTAAGTGGGCAATCTTTAACCGTTGTAACACACGGTAATGAAGGGGGGCCGGAAAAATTGCCTGAATGGAAGATGATAACAGGCCGATCAGTCGTGCCAAATGCCGCAGAGATACCTGCGGAAGAGAGCGCATGGCGAATCTCTTTGCGGATCGCCTTGACCTTGGTCATGGGAAGGCTGAGGGTTTGATCCAAGGAATTCACATCGAATCCCAGAAACTCCACGGTAGTGGAAGGTGTCAGACACGATTTGTCCCGGTTGATGATGAAACCGAGGCCCTCTAGAAGACCCACAGCCAAATTCAAGTGGCGCAACAGAATGGACGGCGTCTGAGCCATGATCAGCATGTCGTCCAGATAGATGATTAGACGGACTCCCCTCGCTCTAAGCCAGGCCACTGGCGGCTTCATGACCTTCGTAAAGCACCAGGGGGTGGATGACAGTCCGAAGGGAAGGCATGTAAAACGCCAAACCTGACCTTTCCAGAGGAATTGGAGAAGGTCTCGAGACATGGGATGTAAAGGAACCGTCAGGTAAGCATCCTTCAGGTCCAGTTTGACAAACCAACCTCCTGGCAGAAGCATGTCCCTCAACAGATGTATGCCCTCCATTTTGAAGTGTCTGTACTGGACGAATGTATTCAGGTTTTTTAGATTGATAACCGGACGGAACTGGCCGCCCTTTTTCTGAACTAAAAAGATACTGCTGATCACCCCCGCTCGTGGATCGGGGGATGGTTCTATGGCTTCCTTTTGGAACAGGGCACACAGTTCCGAGTCTATAAGGGCGGAGTTCCGATGTGGCTCAGGATGGAGCTGGCAAGCGGGGAGGAACGAGGGAGTCGCAACCAGTTCTATAACGAAACCCTGGACCGCAGATAGGACCCATTGGTCTGAGGTGATCTCTGACCACGCATGGAAAAAGTGACGGAGTCTTCCCCCCACAGCCTTCTCCCGAGAACCGATACCCTGGGGTTGACTTACCATATGGACGTTGAAATCCTGGGGTGCCTCGGAAGCCTCTTGAGCGGTTGGGAGCCCCCCGTGATGGGAAGAAGGACGGCTGGTGCCTTGGGTCTTGGAGGGATTGTCTATAATTATAGGAGCCTCTGCCTGTACCTCTAGGCTGAAAAGAGGACCGGCCGGACAGTCGGCCCCTAGAACTGCCGGCCCTTGCAGAAAAACGGGGTTGAAAAACCCGGCGCATAGAGGTCTGCGCCTTATCCAGCGCCGTGAATGCGCCGACATATTTGCCCAGCTCTTTTATAAAAGGCTCTCCAAAGAGCAGTCCCTGCACCTCTTTCCCGGCTTCTGTGAGGTAGAGATTAGCTAATTTGGGCTCTATCTTCATCAGAATGGCCCGCCTTCGTTCAATAGCAATAGCAGTGTTGGCGTTACCCGCCAAGCAAATCGCCCTCTGGGCCCAGCCCCTGAGCTCGTCAGGGTTGACCTGCTTGCCTTCTGCAATGGCTGACTCAGCCAGGTCAAAGATTTTTGCCAACGGGCCGGAGATATCAAGAATCTTGTCCTGACAAGCTTTTAGTGCTGCATCAAGATCCTTGCGCGGGTTAAAACCCGTCTTAGCAAGGAACTGGACCACTTTTGGGTCCACACTAGGGGTTTCACAAGTCTTGTTAGGAATTAAAGGACGAGGACACTCCGCGCGTAATTTACTGCGAGCTTCCTTAGATAAAGGAGCTCTAATCCTTGTCTCGATATATTAGGCCAGATGAGTGGCGGGCAACCACTCAGAAGAGCGAGGATGGTGGAGGTGGTCAGGATTAAAAAGGGGATCGCCCCTGGGGTCTAAAAGTGTATCAGAGGCATCTGCCACCTCGGTAATCGCTACAGCCGTATGAGAAGAGGGAACTTCTACGGCGGGATCAAGTGCTACCTCACATAAATCATCCCCCGAATGGTGGGAAAAAGTGTCAAAAACCTCCTCTTCAGACTCAGGGTCTGAGTTAGAAACCGGTTCCGCTTGTGACCGGGCGGTTTTCCAGTTTCGTGCCCTTTCTGCCGGGTAAGCTCTTTTGTGCGACCTAGTCGTGCATTCATTGGATGGAACAGAGCCATCATTCAAGGATGGGACAAAGCCATCATTCATTTGAGCCCTGGAGACAAGGGGTGCATCACTAGCAGAAGGAAAAGCCCTGAGCGCTTGGGAGATGGAGTGGGTGAGGGTAGCGGACACCGAGCCCATGGCAGAGACTATCGCCTGTGAAATAGATTGTTGAAGATCCATCACAGGTACATTAGGGGTGTTAGGACCTTGACCCCTGATGCCTGGGGATGGTCTCTGAGACCCTGAATGGTCATACCTAATGGAGGCAGAGGGGGAGGCGTTAGGTACAATAGACATGGTGCAAGTCCCTGAAAGGAGTTAGTCACCCCTGACAGGTAATATGGCAATTAGGATAAAAGACCTGGCAAAGGAATTATCTCTATATATATATCTTCCCTGAAAGGACCCCAAAAGGCGAGACCTGAACCACCAGAGGTGAGGAAAGCAAGGCCTAGGCAGGGTAGGTAGGGGACCGGAGGAGGAACCGGGAGACCGTGCAGGCGCTGCCGCAGTGTTGAAGACAACCTGGCGGGGAAACGAACGGAATAATCCCCGTGTCACAAAACCAAAATGGCCGCCGAGAATCCCGTGGATAGTGTGGGATCTCGGCGCCCAAGAGGCCCAAGATGGCGACCGGGATTCCCGCAAGTAACGGGAACACAGCGCCGGAATTAGGGCCAAGATGTCGCCCGAGATTCTCGCGGATCGCGAGATCTTGAGCGCGCGTCGTCCGACGCGGGAATCGAGGCGCGCAGAAGAGGAGAAAATGGCGCCTGCTCCTGCAAAGGAAGACCGGACGCCGCAAGGAAAGTAAACGCCCTAGGGGGGAAAGCCCTCAAGAAGGGAAAAAACAGTCGCAGGTACACCGCGACCAGGGGAAGGGACAAGAACCACCAATGAAATGAGAGGGAGGAAAATATATATATTAATATATAAAAAGGACAAAATACAATAATACCTCAATATATAAGATTATATAGATATAAGATTATACCGAAGAAGAAGATATCAGTATATCTATATATACCTATATAGAACCTAAACAAGCGGTAATTACAACAGAATTAATGACAGAAGCTGCTATACTTATCTTGCCGAAGAGCAGCAAAGAAAGAGGAAGAAGCTGGTGGGGAGGCTCCTTATATAGGGGAGCGTGGGAGGAGTTATCACTATGGTTACCAATGTTTTTTACTTTGGTTATCTTTGCTGCTATGTTTCAGTAAAGAAAGAGTTAAGCAATATGAGCCTCCGTGTCTTGATATAAAATTTGCAATTAATACACCGAAAAACTGACTGCATCACAATGTAATTACACAGCAGAATGGTGAATAGAAGTACTTATATTTGCTATTAACCGCTTGCCGACCGCTGAACGCACAGATGCGTCAAGGCGGCGGAAAGTGTATTCCTCCTGGACGCATCCGTGCGTCATCTCGCGAGAGGCGAGATCTGCTGTGAACGCGCGCGTTCACAGCAGAGTGCAGCTCTGCAGTTATACTACAGCCTGCCAGCGATGATCAATCGCTGGCAGGCTGTAAATGTAAAATAAATTAGATCAAAGAGGTATATCAGACGCTGTTTTGTTAACAGCATCTGATATATCTGCTACCTGGTCCTCTGGTGGTCCCCAAAACACGGTGGTCCCCAAAATCCGCAAAACACGGACACCGTCAATGTGCTTTCCGCATTTTGCAGATCTGCACATTGCCAGAACTATATAGAAAATGCTTTTTCTTGTCCGCAATTGCGGACAAGAAAAGGGCATGTTCTATATTTTTGCGGAATGGAAATGCAGACCCGTAAGTGCGGATCCGCAATTCCGGATCCGAGCGGGACAAAGTCTGTCCCCATAGAAATGAATGGTTCCGCAAACAGAATTTCGGACGTGTGAATGGGGCATAAGGGTCCCTTATCACCGCCAGTTAGCTAGCTACTTGTTAGGTAGTTAGCGCCCAGCCCACCGCACCGCAGTCACTGATTTTGGCAGAGATTTTTTCATCCACATTGATCGATGCGAATGAAGAAATCTGTGCCGTTAATTTTTTTTCTTTTTTCAGACCAGAGGCTGAACGGAAAAAAAAAATCTCATTACCCGTATGCTCAATATAAGGAGAAACTCCTAATACTGGCCATACATGTAATGATTGCGGAGACCCTCAAATGCCAGGGCAGTACAAAAACCTCACATGTGACCCCATTTTAGAAAGAAGACACCCCAAGGTATTCCGTGAGGGGTATGGTGAGTTCATGTAAAATTTTATTTTTTGTCACAAATTAGTGAAATATGAGACTTTGTAAAAAAAAAAATATATATCAATTTCCGCTAACTTGTGCCAAAAAATTTTTTGTCTGTGAGCTCGCCATGCCCCTCACGGAATACCTTGGGGTGTCTTCTTTCCAAAATGGGGTCACTTGTGGGGTATTTATACTGCCCTGGCATTTTAGGGGTCCTAAAGCGTGAGAATCCAAATGCGTAAAAATGCCCTGTGAAATCCTAAAGGTACTCATTGGTTTTAGGGCCCCTTTGCGCATCTTGGCTGCAAAAAAGTGTCACACATGTGGTATCGTCGTACTCAGGAGAAGTAGGGCAATGTGTTTTGGGGTGTATTTTTACATATACCCATACTGGGTGAGAGAAATATCTCTGTAAATGACAACTTTTTAAAAAATTTTATACAAAGTTGTCAATTTACAGCCATATTTCTCACACAAAGTATGGGTATATGTAAAAATACACCTCAAAAAACATTGCCCTACTTCTCCTGAGTACGGCGATACCACATGAGTGACACTTTTTTGCAGCCTGGGTGCGCAAAGGGGCCCAAATTCCAACGAGTACCTTTAGCTTTTACATGGCTACTCACAATTTAGCCCCGCCCAAAATGCCAGAACAGTACAAACACCCCACAAATGACCCCATTTTGGAAAGAAGACACCCCAAGGTATTTGCTGAGGGGCATTGTGAGTCCATGAAAAATTTAACTTTTTGTCAAAAGTTAGCAGAAAGGAAGACTTTATGAGAAAAAACTATAAAAAATCAATTTCCGCTAACTTGTGCCAAAAAAAAAATCTTCTGTGAACTCGCCATGCCCCTCACAGAATACGTTGGGGTGTCTTCCTTCCAAAATGGGGTCACATGTGGGGTATTTATACTGCCCTGGAAATTTAGGGGCCCTAAAGCGTGAGAAGAAAAATGCGTAAAAATGCCCTCCTAAAAGGTATTCATTGGTTTTAGGGCCCCTTTGCACATCTTGGCTGCAAAAAAGTGTCACTCATGTGGTATCGCCGTACTCAGGAGAAGTAGGGCATTGTGTTTTGGGGTGTATTTTTACATATACCCATGCTGGGTGAGAGAAATATCTCTGTAAATTGACAACTTTGTATAATTTTTTTTTTTAAAGTTGTCATTTACAGAGATATTTCTCACACCCAGCATGAGATATGTACAAATACACCCAAAACACATTGCCCTACTTCTCCTGAGTACGGCGATACCACATGAGTGACACTTTTTGCAGCCAAGATGCTAAAGGGCCCTAAAACCAATGAGTACCTTTAGGATTTCACAGGGCATTTTACGCATTTTGGATTCTCACGCTTTAGGGCCCCTAAAATGCCAGGGCAGTATAAATACCCCACATGTGACCCCATTTTGGAAAGAAGACACCCCAAGGTATTCTGTGAGGGGCATGGCAAGTTCACAGAATTTTTTTTTTTTTGGCACAAGTTAGCGGAAATTGATATTTTTTTTTTTTTTTTTTTTTACAAAGTCTCATATTTCACTAAATTGTGACAAAAAATAAAATTTTACATGAACTCACCATACCCCTCACGGAACACCTTGGGGTGTCTTCTTTCTAAAATGGGGTCACATGTGGGGTATTTATACTTGGGTTTTAGGGCCCCTTTGCGCATCTTGGCTGCAAAAAAGTGTCACACGTGGTATCGCCGTACTGAGGAGAAGTAGGGCAATAAGTTTTGTGGTGTATTTTTATATATACCCATACTTTGTGTGAGAAATATCGCTGTAAACGACAACTTTTAAATTTTTTATACAAAGTTGTCAGTTTACAGAGATATTTCTCTCACCCAACATGGGTATATGTAAAAATACACCCCAAAACACATTGCCCTACTTCTCCTGAGTACGGCGATACCACATGAGTGACACTTTTTGCAGCCTGAGTGCGCAAAGGGGCCTAAATTCCAACGAGTACCTTTAGCTTTTACATGGCTGCTCACAATTTAGCCCCGCCCAAAATGCCAGAACAGTAAACACACGCCACAAGTGACCCCATTTTGGAAAGTAGACACCCCAAGGTATTCACTGAGGGGCATAGTGAGTCCGTGGGAGATTTAAATCTTTTTTGCCAGAAGTTAGCAGAAATGGAAACTTTATTATTTTTATTTTTTTCCTCAGAAAGTGTCATTTTCCGCTAACTTGTGAAAAAAAAATGAAATGATACATGAACTCACCATGCCCCTCCGCGAATACTTTGGGGTGTCTTCTTAGCTAAAATGGTGTCATTTGGGGGGTATTTATACTTTCCTGGCATTCTAGCACCTGAAGAAACATGACAGGTGCTCAGAAAGTCAGAGCTGCTTCAAAATGCCGAAATTCACTTTTTTGCACCATAGTTTGTAAACGCTATAACTTTTACCCAAACCAATAAATATACACTTATTGGATTTTTTTTTTATCAAAGACATGTAGAACAATACATTTTGTGAAAAATTTATATAGAAATGTAGTTTTTTTAAAAAAAATTACATTTGAAAGTGAAAAATGACATTTTTTTGCAAAATTTTCGGTAATTTTGGATTAATAGCAAAAAAAGTTAAAATGTCAGCAGCAATGAAATACCACCAAATGAAAGCTCTATTAGTGAGAAGAAAAGGAGGTAAAATTAATTTGGGTGGTAAGTTGTATGACGGAGCAATAAGCAGTGAAAGTAGCGTAGTGCAGAATTGTAAAAAGTGGCCTGGTCATTAAGGGTGTTTAAGCTAGGGGGGCTGAAGTGGTTAATACATCCCAAAACTGGCTATATCACAATGTAATTTCACCACAGAATGGCGAATATACATACTTTTATTTGCTGTTAATACACCCCAAAACTGGCTGTATCAGAATGTAATTTCACTGCAGAATGGCGAGTGGACATACTTTTATTTGCTATTAATACACCCCAAAACTGGCTGTATCACAATGTAATTTAACCGCAGAATGGCGAGTGGGCGTACTTATATTTGCAATTAATGCACCCGAAACTGGCTGTATCACAATGTAATTTAACCGCAGAATGGCGAGTGGGCGTACTTATATTTGCAATTAATACATCCCAAAACTGGCTGTATTACAATGTAATTTTAGGGCAGAACGGCTAATAGACTTACTTATATTTGCTATTAATACACCCCAAAACTGACTGTATCACAATGTAATTTCACTGCATAATAGTGAATGGATGTACTTCTATTTGCAATTAATACACCCCAAACCTGGCTGTATTCCAATGTAATTTCACTTCCGAATGGCGAATAATAATACTTATATTTGCTATTAATAGACCCCAAAACTGTCTGTATCACAATGCAATTTCACCGCAGAATGGCGAGTTGACGTACTTAGGCTACATTCACACGTCAGTAATTTTTCTTTCCTGAATTACGTTATTTTTCTTTGCGGATCCCTCTTTCCACAAAAACCTTCCGTTTTTTTTAAAAGTTTATCCGCATACGTGTTTCCGTATTTTCGCAAAAATCTGGAAAAAAGAGGAGGAATAGATGTTGCTATGGTACCAAAGAAAAAAAAAAAAAGGTGTTAAGTAGAGGACATTTTATAGAACAGGTGCCATTTTTTTGTGCTTGTGGTGTCATTCGGAGCTGTGTGAGAAACCTCTGCTTGGCTGGCATAGTTTTCCACCATTTTCTCAGCAATCATCATGGCAGAAGACTTGGATAAAATTCTATTTTATTGGATTCTCTCTGGGCAATTTAGACGGCCAGACTATATGCTGGATGATGAACCGGGGAGGAAGAGGAGATGGCTTTGGGTCCATCCTATTGTGGCTCAGCGTAGTCAGAAAGGACAATTTCATAAATTGTATAATGATCTGCGACAAGACTCTAGCAAATTTAAAAGCTACTGCTGTATGTCCATGAAAGCTTTTGACCATCTCCTGGTCTCTCTCTACCCAGACCTTACTTTTGTAGACACCAGTATGCGGCGTAGCATATCTGCGGAACAACGTTTGATAGTCTCTTTGAGGTAAGTTAAAATCCCATTTTTATATACTATATATTACATAAATATATTAAAATAAATGTATGACCAATTTTTGATTTTTTTTTCTATTTCAGATTCCTTGCAACTGGAAATTCTTTCGCATCGCTGCACTTTGAGTTTTTGCTAGGAATCTCAACAATCTCTGGGATTGTCTGCCATACCTGTAAAGTGATATGGCAGCGTCTCAGAGAAGCGGTCATGCCCACCCCCAAGGCAGAAGATTGGCTATGGATCGACGAGGGATTTTACCAATCTGCGCAGTTTCCTAACTGCATTGGGGCACTGGACGGTAAGCACATCCGTGTGAAGAAGCCCCCACACTCAGGGTCCTGGTATTTCAAATACAAGCAATATTTTTCAGTAGTGCTGATGGCCCTTGCTAACAGTAACTACAAGTTTGCAATTGTGGATATCGGGGCCTATGGGAGCAATTCAGACAGCCGCATCTTTAGTGCTTCCAGAATGGGTGAACGGCTTCGCCAAAACCAGATTGCCCTGCCAGAGCCCAGTAGGCTTCCCAGATCTGCAGGTTTGCCGGCTCCATTTGTGATCGTGGCAGACGAAGGGTTCGCATTGTCACCCCACATAATGCGGCCCTTCCCTAGACGCGATCTGTATGACAGGAAGCGCATCTTCAACTATCGATTGACTCCCACCCGTCGATATGGGGAGTGCGCTTTCGGAATACTGTCCAGTAAATGGAGAGTATTCCAGTCATCCATACAGATAAATCTGGATAATGCCACCCTGGTGATACAGGCTTGTGCACTGCTACACAACTTCACCAGGATCCACGATGCCTCCACAGATGCAGATTTGGGCCTAAATCTTCAGTCAGTTTAGACCTGAACCGGCCTGTACGCCCTGGAACAGCTGGACTAGCTGTTCGGGAACACTATGCCGACAACTTCTGCAGCCCTGAGGGGGCATTGTCGTGGCAGTTGGATGCCATCCGTGGAAGACATTGATTTCAGCTGCAATCTGGTTCAAATTTTACTTACATTTTAATTCATTTAGATTAGTTAGAACCCCTGTTGTTAGTTTAGATTAGGGACTCGCAAGAGACGTATAGCTCTGAAAAAAAGAATAATCAGACGCAATGAGGCCCGCAATCCCAAAGAATATACTACTACGAAGAAAAGGTATATTACATATTTTAACCCATACTGACACTGCAATATGAGAAGGTCTTGTTCATATGCTCTCCCTTGCACCGCTCTTAATTGTGCATGGAAATGGCTACCGTATTTTATAAGCCATTTACTTGCACTTTCAAGCAAATAAGAATAGAGAATATTTGAACATGAAACGCTCAGATGCTCACACATGGGTCAAAATATGGATATGTCCTGGTTCATAACTGAACCTGGACAACCTCTGGCTTGAGTCAACATGACTTGTTTATCGCATGCCTAGTGACGTCACTACTTGTATTACTGGCCTGGGTGGGGATAAACTCCTTCCAGAAATGGAGCTTAGCCCTGCCCAGGCCACTTATATCACTGGGCATGCTGTAAACTTTGAGAAGGCCGTGGTGCTGGCAGTAGCGGCACTGCCTTCTCAAATAGCTGATTTGCAGGGGTCCTAAGAGTCAGACCCCCACCAATCAGAAAATGATAATCTATAAAGAGTATAGATCATCAATTTAATATATATATTTTTGTAAATAAAAAAAACCCTTACTATTAAAACTTCAACAAACGTGTTTATTAAAGAACATGATAAAAAAAGAGAAGAACCTTTTTTTGTAAAATAATATTTTTTTTTAAATAAAAAGATTTTAACTGTAATAACAGATACATAGATTATAGATTATACAACTCTCTCATAAAGGTACCTGGTAGATGGACTATTGGAGGCTGAACTTGGACCGGAGGAGTTCTTGCAGCTGGAGGTATATTTAACATTACATTTCTAGAATGTATAATGTAGTCCATTAAATGATGCGGTTCCTCTGGTCCCGCAAATGAATCTAATAGCATCATCATAGCAGCCATGCAGCGCGCATGCCGTTCCGCTGGCACACGGCGCAAGGCCAGAGCCAGCCCTTTTAAGGCAGTCTCCTCCTTCCCGTCTGACCGATTCCGGTTCAGATATTCCATGACCATTAAATTCACTTGGCCATGAATATCTGGACCAGAATCTGTGCGCCTGCCTCGTCTGCCAGAGGGACGGCCTACATGTTCCACGGCTGCTTGACTGGCATGAGGCTCTTCCAGAACTGGTTCTGATTCATCGGCAGTTGGTTTATGTAAGCTGCTTATGTTCACACATGAAGCCTCTTCTTCTTGGGGTTCTTCAGTACAGCTTGCTGCTGGTTCTTGTACTACTTGTGAACCAGAATTTACATCTTCTATGGAAGCCGATTGTGAGGCCTCACTTGTCCACAGTTCTAAAAAAAAAAAAAGAATAAAAATAATGCATTCATAAAAAATTTTTAATTCCTCTAGTAATTTCAAATCACACATTTTGATCATTACTGTCAGTGTTTTTATAACCAAAATTCAGCATACTCTTGTGTTAACATATTTGCATATTTCTATCTGGTACACTTATCTTTTGGATATTTAAAAAAAATAAAAGTCAAATAAATAAAGGCTCCCTTCTTGCATCCACTGGAAATGAGCATAATTTCATTGAACAAAGGCATATAACGGATCATAAATACACAGGCAACGGCCCATTTGCACTTTAGGCCCCTTTCACATGGGTGAGTTTTCCGTGCGGGTGCAATGCGTGATGTAAACGCATTGCACCCGCACTGAATCCTGACCCATTCATTTCAATGGGTCTGTGTACATGAGCGTTTTTTTTTTAAACGCATAACTTGTGCGTTGCGTGAAAATCGCAGCATGTTCTATATTCTGCCTTTTTTACGCATTGCATCCGCGCGGAAAAAACTGAACGCAATCGCAGGCAAAACTGAATGGCTTTGCCTGTGAAATCGCACAGTTTTCACTGAACGCATCCGCAACGCAACCGGACCTAATCCGGACACACTCATGTGAAAGAGGCCTTAGAGCTATTGCGTGAGGTACATCATGGTATTTAGTAGTAAGTGATGAAAAGTCTGATATAAAAATATAACTTAAAATATACTTACGGTCTTATGTCCATTATATTTTTCATAAAATCCAGGTGCTTTGTGTACATATAAGGTTTTTTCTTTTTCGGTGCACCATCACCGCTTTTGGATTTTTGTTTAAACTCACGTCGGTACTGGTCCCTGCACGTATTCCAACGTTTTTTTACTTGGTCCACTGCAAAGAAAAATATTAATACATAGTTGACATCTTATATTAAAAATCATAGAATATGTGCAAAAGTACTCCTTATATACAGTTCCAGTACTTTTATGGTAGACTCATACAACTAGTTGTGACACACACATCGGTTGCGCACGATCCATGTATACCCAGCCTGCCATGTTCTGGAATACAGGAAAACATGTCGTCATAGCAACCTATAACGCCATAGGCTCATGCACCCTACTTCATGGCAGGCTGGGTATACATGGTTCGTGCGCCACCAATGTGTGCATGAGGCTACATTAAATACTATACTTTGAAAATAAAATGAAGAACTCACATAGTTTTACTTTTTTCTCTTTGGATGCAGTTGTCCATTCCGTACTCAGGAGTTCTTGACAGACTTCTGTCCAGCATCGATCTTTGATGGTTCTCTCATGATATGACTCAGCCCTGGAGTCCCATTGGGATGGCCTTTCTTCAATCAAAACAATGAGTTTCTCCACATCCATATCTTCTTCACTTCTTGTCTGAGGAGATTCTGTCTAGACAACCTGTCTCTCTTGTCATATGCGACAGGGTTTTATTTCAATTTTATGTGGATCCGCAATTGCGGATGACATTTGTTACTTTTCTGCATGTCTTCTGTATTTTTGCGGATCCATTCATTTCAATAGGGTGTGGGGAGTTGCTCTGGTAGACAGTGGTGTGGGTGCAGTATAGAGGCAAAGGGAGTCCAGGTAGTGCAGCAAACAGTGTTTTATTTCACACTTGCACAAACAAAACTCAAAACAGTCACTTAGTGTTACTTCACACACATAGCAAAAACTTGAGGCAAAACAAAAGTCCAAGACGGGATCAAATCACCTGTGTTGTTTAGGTGCGTGTTCACACCTGGCTGTCAGCCCAGCCACAGGAAAGTCCAACCTCAGGGTTCCAGGCAGACTGCACGCCTCTTTGCAAGCTCTTGCTTCCAGCCCTGAGAGCTCCACAGAACACCAGCAGTTTCCAGGTTAAATCACCTCAAATCCTAGGTGTCAGTTCACACCCGGCTGAATGCTCAGCAACACAAAAAGTCCACTGACAGTCTTTACATGGCCTGCTCTCCTGACACACAGGTCTCAGCTTTTAAGCCCAGCACAGGGCTCAGATCCCAAAAACAGAGAGAGCTTTGCATAAACCCAGCTGTCTTTTGAAGGCAGCTAGGTATTAACCCAAAAACCCGGACCGGCACCTAAAATCCGATCCAGTATTTGCCCTCACCTGGCTGCAATCAACCCAGCAGCACAGGCTGAGAGGAAAATACCAGTTTTTTAACCACCAAACCTCTGTGTCACATACCCCCCCCCCCTTTGTTCAACCCTGAGGGGGTGAACACACTCCAGACAGTATACCCAGAACCGGGCACTCGCATTTCCCTGTAACTGCCCTGCTCTGTGTTCCACTGAAAATCTAAAGTTCTGAAGTCACCCGAACCCTCTGGTGACCCAGGACTTTCCTTCTTTGTCCAGGTGGTGACAGGCTGCAGCCAACCCCACATCACTCCTTCAGAGATGGCTTGTCGCCGAGCCACGGGCTCTCTGAGTCTGTTCAGTGGAAAGGCTGCTAGTAATTTTATCTGTGGCAGCCGCTTCCCTGTTAGCAGACCGAGGGACCGGAATCTCTTTCCCTAGATAAACCGGCTGCGGGTTGTTCTCAATATAAGTCTCTCTAACCTTCCAAGGTTTCCGTAAATTTACATGGTAGACCGGCTCCGGTTTTGCAGTCCTGGCTGGTGTACCTTGTAATTTGGGTCTCCAACTTTCTGTGCTATTTTATAGGTCCCCTTCCCCCTAGCGCTGTCCTTACTGTCCACAGGTGCCCAACAACCAAAACCGGGTCCCTTTGGCTACGGACCCCAGACACTCGATTGCAGGTCCGGCTTTCCTATGTTTTCTACCTATCCTACTAAGGGGGACTGTCTTCCCCTCACCCACCGGACCTACTGTGGGTCCCTCTGCCTTGGGTTTCTGGGGTTCTAACACCTCACCTGGGCTAGGCCTCACTACTGGAAGTTTTCCTACCTGTCTGGGAACTGGATGTACAATGGCCGGCCACAGGGCAGGGAACAATGGAAAGTCTCTTCCTATTATCACATCATAGGGCATACTCGTGGTTACAGCCACCTCATGGACCTGCCTGCCGGCACACGTGCTTACAGACAGAGCAGTGGGGTATTCTTTTAAATCTCCATGAATGCTGAAAACCCCGACTCTCCGGCCTGTAAACTCTGTGGGTCGCACCAGGGAAGCCCTCACCAGGGTCACCTGACTCCCCGAATCCAGCAGAGCTGCCACTGGAGTGTCTCCCACCTCCACCCGACACAAATGTTCATCATGGATAACCTCTAACACATCGACCCTTCTGGCATACAATGACTGTCGATACCCAAAGTTTACATCCATGGGCTCACCCAGAAGGGGACAGTTGGCCCGTACATGGCCAGGCTCCTGGCACCGCCAGCAGATTATAGAGTCCCGATCCCCAAAGGGCAAATCCCGTGCGGTCTTTCTCAGCTCAGGCCGCAGGGTCTGGGGAGGGGATTTTCTGGGTTTTATTACTCCCTTCCCCAGAGTTCCCCCCTTAAGTTCCTCAGTAGCCCCATAACGTTCGACCAGGTCCACCATCTCCAGGGCACTAGTAGGAGATGTCTGGCCAACCCAGTGCTGGAGGGGTAGTGGCAGTGCCCTCCAGAATTTGTCAGCTACAATACGGTCCAGCATAGCAGTGGGACTAAGTAAGTCAGGCGGTAGCCATTTTTGTAAGAGTTTTAGCAAATTATAGTACTGGGATCGTGCTGGCTCAGCTGGGTTAAACTCCCACTGATGTACCCGCTGGGCCCTGACCAACACATTTACCCCCAGTCTTGCCAGGATCTCACCCTTGACCACAGAGTAGTCTGCCGCTTGGTCGTCCGGTAAATCAAAGTAAACCTGTTGGGGTCCTGACGCCAGAAACGGAGCGATGACCTCCGCCCACTGGTCTCGGGGTAGTCTCTCTCTCACAGCTACCTTTTCGAACATCGCCAAGTAGGTTTCAACATCATCTGTCGGTGTCATCTTGGGAACAGCCATGCGGACTGCTTTCCGGGCATCGTGCACTCCCTGAGGCATCCCTGACTTTTCTAGCACCATTACGTGTTGCAGCAGCCGCTGGTTCGTGTCCTGCTGTCGCTGATTTGCCTCTAGCAGTTGTCTGTTCGTCTCTTGCTGCTGTGTGATGGCCTGCTGTTGGACAAGTAAGGCTTCTTCATGTCTCTTTTGCTGTTGTGCGATGGCCTGCTGTTAGACATCCATGGCCTGCTGTTGCTTTAAGTTGGTCTGGACAAGCTGCTTTATCATCTCCTCCATCTTGTCCTGTGTTGGTGGTTGCAGCTTGGCAGGCTTAATCCAGGACATACAACAGTGCCCAAAAAAAATGCTACAAAAAGTTTTGGCTTCCCGCCAGCCTCACTGCAATTGCCCGCATCAGACACCAAATGTGGGGAGTTCCTCTGGTAGACAGTGGTGCGGGTGCAGTATAGAGGCAAAGGGAGTCCAGGTAGTGCAGCAAACAGTGTTTTATTTCACACTTGCACAAACAAAACTCAAAACAGTCACTTAGTGTTACTTCACACACATAGCAAAAACTCGAGGCAAAACAAAAGTCCAAGACGGGATCAAATCACCTGTGTGGTTTAGGTGCGTGTTCACACCTGGCTGTCAGCCCAGCCACAGGAAAGTCCAACCTCAGGGTTCCAGGCAGACTGCACGCCTCTTTGCAAGCTCTTGCTTCCAGCCCTGAGAGCTCCACAGAACACCAGCAGTTTCCAGGTTAAATCACCTCAAATCCTAGGTGTCAGTTCACACCCGGCTGAATGCTCAGCAACACAAAAAGTCCACTGACAGTCTTTACATGGCCTGCTCTCCTGACACACAGGTCTCAGCTTTTCAGCCCAGCACAGGGCTCAGATCCCAAACACAGAGAGAGAGACCTTTGCATAAACCCAGCTGTCTTTTAAAGGCAGCTAGGTATTAACCCAAAAACCCGGACCGGCACCTAAAATCCGGTCCAGTATTTGCCCTCACCTGGCTGCAATTAACCCAGCAGCACAGGCTGAGAGGAAAATACCTGTTTTTTACCACCAAACCTCTCACTGTGTCACAAGGGCCACGGTCCGCAATTTGCAGACAAAAGTAGGACATACTCTACTTTTTTTACTGATCCGCATTGCGGAACGGATTTGCGGATGCCGACATCATACTGAATGCTATCCGCATCTTTTGCGCCCCCATTGAAATGAATAGGTCCGCATATATTCTGCATTATTTCCGCAAAAATGCGGAAATAATGCGGAATAAATTTACGGACGTGTGAATGGGGCCTAATATTTGCAATTAATACACCTCAAAACTGGCTGTATCACAATGTAATTTCATAATAGAATGGTGAGTGAATGTACTTATAGTATATCTGCTATTAATACACCCCAAAGCTGGCTGTATCACAATGTAATTCCACTGAAGAACAGCGAAAATACGTACTTATATTTGCTATTAATACACCCCAAAACTGTCTGTTTGACAATGTACTTTCACCGCAGAACGGTAAATGGAAGTACTTAAATTTTCAAGTAATACACCTCAAAACTGACTGTATCACAATGAAATTACACAGCAGAATGGTGAAAAGAAGTAATTATACTTGCTATTAATACACCCCGAAACTGGCTGTATCACAATGTAATTTTACCGCAGAATGGCGAATGGATGTACTTATATTTGCAATTAATACACCCCAAACCTGGCTGTATCACAATGTAATTTCACTGCAGAATGGCAAATAGAAATACTTATATTTGCTATTAATATACCCCAAAACTGGCTGTATCACAAAAAAAATTTTTGCTGTGTTCACCTGAGGGGTTAGTTCATTTGTTATTTTTATAGAGCAGGTTGTTACGGACACGGCGATACCTAATATGAATAATTTTAATTTATTTAAGTCTTACACAATAATATCATTTTTGAAACAAAAAAGAAATCATGTTTTAATGTCTCCATAGTCTGAGAGTCATATTTTTTTTTTTTTTTGGGCTATTATCCTATGTAGGGTATCATTTTTTGCGGGTTGAGATGACGGATTGATTGGGACTATTTTGGGGTTCATATACATTTTTGATCGCTTGCTATTACACTTTTTGTGATGTGAGGTGAAAATTTTTTGGACACTGTTTTTATTAAATTTTTTTGACGGTATTTACATAAGGGGTTAGATCATGTGATATTTTTATAAGGCAGGTTTTTACGGACTCGATAACCTAATATGTATACTTTTTTTTAATTTATTTTACTTTAACACAATAAAAGCATTCTAGAAAAAAAAATCATGTTTTTATGTCTGCATAGTCTGAGAGACATAGTTTTTTATTTTTTTGGGTGATTGTCCTATGTAGGGGCTCATTTTTTTCGGGATGAGATGGCGGTTTGATTGGTATTATTTTGGGAGGCATACGCCTTTTTGATCGCTTGGTATTACACTTTTTGTGATGTAAGGTGATCAAAAATGGCTTTTTTTACACCATTTTTTTTTTTTTATGGTGTTCACCTGAGGGGTCAGGTCATGTGATATTTTTATAGAGCAGGTTTTTACGGACGCGCAGATACCTAATATGTGTAGTGTATTTTAATTTTAGGAGGGAAAACCTCAGAGTGCGGGGCTTACCTGAGTCCTTTTTGGACCTCTCCGCCACGATGGGCTCTTTGTTTGTGGCGTTGCTGCCGGATGCACAACCCAACCGACTGAAGATGGACAGAATCCACAGAGCCCTGGGGAAGCCGAGAGCCCCGGATATACCAAGAGACGTCGTGCTCAAACTCCACCACCCAGAAGTGAGGGATATGATCCTGGCTGCAGCTCGGAACCTACCTAGCCTACCTGGACTCCCTTCCACAGTACATCTGTATGCCGACCTGGCGCCGTCCACGCTGCGGAAGCGTAGGGAGATGAGGTCTGTGACCCAGGCCGTGCAGCAGGCCCAAGTGAAATACTGTTGGCGTTCCCTTTCGCCCTCTCTTTCCAAATGAACTCACGTGCCCACACGATCCGCACCCCAGCGGAGGGGGTCGAAGCCCTACAGAGAGCCGGCATTGCGGTAGAACGCCTGGAAGGACCATCTGCACCTCCTAGGCCCCAACGCCCAGCTTGAGTGTGGACAAAAGTTCCTCCCGCCGTTACGGCCGGAACCAGGTCGTCTGTATCCTGACCACCATTGTCGGGTTAATAATAATTCAATTAAGAATTATTAATTATGGTCATAAAAATAATTAACCATGAATTTTTCATAACTTCTTGAAATCATGACCTGGTAAATTGTAGATAACCTAATCGATACAATTCACATCTGAGTCTGACTATTTCCTCAGATAATAAATTCTATTCATGTGAGATGACATTAATGCTAAAGATGTAGTTTTAACATTAAATAATAATACGCAGGTATCATAAAAATATGCAGATTTAGTGGTTAAAAGGTTATAGGCATAAGTAAATAAACACAATGATAAATGCAAATGAATATATACGGAGTTGATATAAAGCATAACAAGCTTAAAATAAGTAAATAAACACAATGATATCATCGATATAAAGCAATATAAGCTTAGCAATACATGTGGGTAGAAGCAACTTGTCACTATTATTTGGCTAGGATATGAAAACAAGAAGTTAAAATATATACATAACTTCTGTTCAGAGGAAACCTCTCGATATCAGGATGGGCATGTCTAATCCTAGACATCAATATGGAATGCTAAATACATTCTGCCTCCCTCTAACCAACTACACCTCACATGATTTCAAGAATGGGCAAATCCATACAAAAATATAACTTGGAAGAGATAACTGTATCCTTCCGTCCCATCCTGGACTATATGTATGACTTGGTAAGACAATTAAGAAACACAACATAAATGGGAAGAACAAGTCTTTCCAGTGGGAATTTATCACCTAGCTTGGCGAAGAATGCTACTATCTAAATATATATATATATATATATATATATATATATATATATACACACAATCATTTAATACTTTGATAGATTATGAGTCTTGATTCTTCTGCAGGTGGAATGAAGCCTCACAATATCCTAAGACTACATCTCAATATGGAGATGATCAATTAATTAATTAATGTGTTTATGTTTTCGCCAATCTAGATGATATGATTTCACCCATATTATCCAATTAGTCTTAATAAAATGAAATATCATTCTTTATGTCTCTTACCAAGTCCTAATAGGAATCACACATCTGCTCCTAGGAAAGCTGGGTGGTCCATCATCGAATGTCTCACCATGACTTTCATATGGATAGAGCCCTCTCTCTTGGGTGTTCTGGCTATGATCATGATAATGATGATGATGCTGAATCCTGGAATGTTGGAATGTTCTTTTTCTTTGCTTGTGAGTCTTCTTCTTGTTTCCCCCCTTATCTCATGTCACATCATCCTGGATTAAGATCTTCCAATCATACGCTCATATGGTAATGATCCTATGAGATCATATTTACCCATAATGCAATTATGGAGGATGGTGTAATGATACCCATCTGTCTCCAGATGGCACTGTTGTGTAAGCTATTAGTACCATACTATAAAGAGTTAACTATGGCACTCTTGTATTATATACATTTGACCCTCGTCGTCATAAATCAGAGATAAGGATTAACTTGGACATTTTAAAATAACTAAAGATAGACCTCTAGGCGTCTCTCTGAGTGTTTCTTACACTGTTGATCTATGGACCATAATGATATGAATAGGCCTTGTTCTCTTCAGACGGACATGTCTGGAGAATCCAGTGTACTCCCAACAGATAAGCCCACATCTGTGGCAATAACTTTTTAAAATACAATGTTCTCTGTATTCAGTATAAACTTTTACACAGACTGAACTTTGTGTGACCTCAAATCTTGGCCTGTTCCAGCCGTGTAGCAAAACTTTGGTTCAGTCTGTCTCTTAAAGACAATGAGCATCCATTTTGGACTATAATATGGTCAGGTATCATATACACTCATGAAAATGCCTGACACCACGCCTCGGTCCATTCTTTTTTCATTGAATTCGCGGAGGACCGCTGTATACTGGTAACACTGAACCTTACCATGCCCTTTCCTTCTCCGGGATGTTAATGGTGGCCATTACCCTTCTTCACCCTTCATCCTTTTTTTCTACACGGTCCACCTGTTATCAGACGTGGAATCGGTGAATCAGACTTACATGTTGCCTTTCATTGTTGGGTCCATTCTTGTGGTGGGACCAGAGTTGCCTGTTGCTCCTTAATTGACCCGTCTATATTTGCTGACCATTTAAGGTTCAGCCGTTTATACTATTATGTTGCACTTCCCAGTGCTTTAGTTTTCGTACTGTTCTTAGGTTTAAATGTTTTATTTTGGAGATCGTACATTCTGTCCATTATGGTATAAGGAGGCAGTCCATATGTCATGTGTAAGGTATTAACACAAAATGTGCGGGGTTTTAATTCCCAGAGGAAACGAAAAATGGCGTTTTCCTCTTATCTAAAACACAGGCCTGATGTTATATGCTTGCAGGAGACCCACTTTACCCCAGCCTCTCACCCAAATATTTTTACCCCCAGTACACAAGGTTTTTTTTCATCCACATTTAAATCTAAGAGCAGAGGGGTTATTGCCATGTTGAGAAATACCTTCCCATTTCAGGTATCTCACACCATTGTCGACCAAGATGGTCGATATGTCATATTATTGGGAGACTGTGGAGGCTATATGTGGTGTATTGTGAATGTGTATGCCCTTACTAATGAGCCACTTGTTTTCTTCACCCATATGCACCAAATGCTTGACCGTTCGACACCACTCACCACACCACACCCTGCTTCACAAAGGCTCACTATCAAAAGGGTTCTGGAATCTTTTTCTGTTGCAGACACTTGGAGGGAACACAATGGCTCACAGAGGGGCTACACCTATTACTCTCCCGCACATCGCCTACATACGCATATTGACTTCATTCTGATCTCCACTTCTCTTCTCCCCTTTTTGTCCTATAGCAGACATATCGTGTCCTCCTGGTCCGACCACGACATGGTCATGATAGATGTCACACCATCTGCTCCTACTAGCCGCCTATACTTATGGAGACTCAATGAATCGCTATTGACGCGACCGGCAGTCCGTGGTCGGCTCCAGGAGGACATGAAAAATTTATTTTCAGATAATGTAAGCCATATAGACCCCTTAATGGTATAGCTTTCACATAAAGCTTTTATGAGGGGTAGACTGATAAGAGAAGTGTCCCATCTAAAGAAAAAAAGGCACTCGACTCTCCTTGCTTTGGAGACCAAGCTTAGCAGGCTGGTTCAGGTGCATCAGAGGTCACCCTCCCTATATCTGCTCAAAGCAGTGAAAGACACGAAAATGCAGATTAATCTGATTTTGTCGAAGGAAAAAGCCCTACGGTGGACTGCTTCATATTATTACAAATATGAAAACAATCCTGACAAAATGCTTGCCCGTCAACTGAAGACCAAAAAAAAAATCAACCAGGTGTTTCAAATCCGCTCACGCTCCAGTCAAATAACCTCAAATCCAAATACCATTTATGACACATTCCACGCTTTCTACCAACAACTTTATGCAAAACCGAGAGCTGGACAAGAGCTAGCCGATGACAGCTTTCTGTCTTCAATCCTACTCCCACAGGTGACACCTGATGAGCTAAATGAGCTAGGCAAACCAATTGCTTCAGAGGAAGTAGTCGTTTCGATTAACTCCCTAAAGCTGGGAAAAGCCCCTGGGCCCGACGGCCTATCAGCCCTTTATTAGAAAAAAGTTGCATCTCTACTGAAGGCCAGTTTTGCAACCACTTGCTGAAAGGTAACATCCCTCACCCTGACTTCCTTACCGTTAATATTACAGTGCTTCCCAAGCCAAAAAAGGATCCCTTGTCACCTACAAATTATAGACCGATATCCCTATTAAATTTAGACACCAACATTTTTACATCGATTCTGGCGAGGCGTCTCAATAACATTCTTCCCAGCCTCATACATAGAGACCAGGTGGGATTTATCCCTGATAGGGAAGCTCCAGATAATATTCGAAAAGTCCTCAATGTTATTCAGGTGGCTAACAAGAGGAAGGCACCTCTAGCCATGTGGGATTATCTATATAAAGTTCTGCACAGTATGGGCATCAGTGGTCCATTCTTGTATGCTGTCCGCACTATATACCCAGCTCCAGTAGCATACCTTAAACTCCCGTCCACACACCCCACCCCTATTCAAATCCTTAGAGGCACCCGCCAGGGCTGTCCCCTTTCCCCTGCCTTGTTTGTCCTTGCCATGGAACCCCTTGATATCTCTATCAGGAATGACCCCAATATTACGGGCCTTAAGGTGGGAAACACTGAATATAAGCTTAGCTTATTTGCCGATGATCTCCTTCTATCCCTTACCAATCTCCTTTATCTCCCTCCCTACAGAAACTGCTGAAGACTTTCTCTGCAGCCTCCGGGCTCCAAATTAACCACAAGAAGTCTGACCTCTTATTGTGTAACACCCCCCCCCCCTTCACTCCAGTCCCTTCTTTCACAGAACTTCCCCTTCTCACAATTATCCACACACATCCCATATCTGAGTACTCTCATACCTTCCAAACCCAATATGGCATATAAACTTAACTATGTTCCACTATATCGCAAAATTAGGGACGATTATAGATCATGGAACTCTCTACCTGTATCATGGATTGGACAAATACACATAGTTAGAATAGCCTACCCCTGCTACTATATTTGTTTCAGACTCTTCCGGTTCATATTACTAGTGGGGACCTTCGAAGTTTACAAATTGACACAATGAAATTTATCTGGGGTAATAAACGTGCCCGTATTTCCAGGTCCACGATGTGTAGACACAAAACACAGGGAGGCCTCCCAGTTCCCGATTTTATTAAGTACTATAAGGCGGCAGGTCTAGCTCAATTATTCTTGACTCACCTGAAACCGGAGGTCCACCCTTTATGGGTCTCACTGGAACAATCTTTCCTCACACCTTGGACCTGGAAAGCTTTGCTCTGGAGTTCAATCCCCCTGCCATCAGTCATTCGCTCCAATTATCCATTATCCCATCACTCACTGCTACTATGGAGGTTTGTTAGGTTTAAGGTGGGTCTACATTCTAAACAAACACTGCTTCTTTACCTGTTTGACAATCCGGCATTCCCACCAGGGCTCCACACTGGTACTTTTCAATGGTGGATCTCTAATAGGTTCACCTCTCTTCACAGGTTTTTGATCAGGGGCAAACTTATTTCATTACCTGACTTTAAAGAGAAATATACCCTCCCAGATAGTGAGTCCTATAACGCTAACCAAATTTTCTCTTTTCTCCACTCCCTGAGGATTAATAATTTGACCTTGGATTACACCCCCTTTGAGAGGTCTATCACATTCTGCTTGTAAAAACGAGGGTTATTGTCTAGAATTTATGGGACGCTTAACGCTGTACCTGACGGAGTTAAGCTACCATACATGATGGAGTGGGAGAGGGACATTTAAGAGGAATTCTCTATATCCAAATGGCACCATCGTTCCCAGACCTTGACTAAGACTTCGTGGAAGATTACCTTGGCGGAGACATCAATTAAAGTCCTCCACTGGGTATATTTGGTGCCCTATAGGATTCACCGTATCTATCCCGACGTCTCTCCCCTATGCTTCAGAGGATGTGAGGTGGACGGTACAGTCTACCACACCTGGTGGTCATGCTTGTTAGTACAGCAATTCTGGACCAAAATCTGTTGTCTAATCTCATCTGTGCTGGATTGTACCTACCCACTGTCGCCTGCTCGGTGTCTCCTTGGAGACAAACCTTCTTGGTTGACATTCTCCAAATTTAAATTTTCACAACATATGTTATTAGCTGCCAGGATCCATATTGCCTACAAATGGAGATCAACTATTCTGAGTTTCCAGACAGTAGTTGATAGAATCAACAGGATCCTGCTCTAACAGAGACTTACGGCTATTTGCCAAGACACATACGAGTCATTTGAAAATCTCTGGGAACCTTGGAGGTCTTCCTCCTACTCGGTGGATCTCCGACTTTGTATGCTGCTATAGGTCCCGGGGACCTTCCGTGACTTTATTATGATATGTAGGATTGTGGGCCTACTACTGTATCAGTCATACCAGAACCGCTTTAGTATACCAGCTATGTCTTTTTTATATGATCTCCTTTTGACATTTTTTTGTTTATGTTCCTTGATATTTTTGAACATTTTCATGTTGAAAAGAGATGAAGTCAGCGGCACTCACCAGTGTAGAGAAAGGTTCAAGACTTTATTGTAATCCATGGATACATAGAAGGTAAGTCGGTCGGGCCTGGGGGCGGACAAACTCTCCTCACACTAGATAAGTGACAGCCGTTTCGCGCAACAACTGCGCTTCGTCTGGCTCAAGCATGTCCGTGCGTGCGTGCACGCCAATTAAATAATGCGCCGCCTCTCCCACCCCTAAAACCGGACACTATCTTAAAATCAAAATACATTCAATGAGAGAAACAATGTTAACATGACTAATTGGTGACTAATATGAGTGACCAATAAATAAGGTGAACAATAAAATATAGTAACATAACATACATTGAAACCGCTTATGGACTTAACAATCTAGGCGATACATATAATGGGGGAAGGCCTACAGGGACCCGTTCAGGGTACCCTAAAAAATGTTTTCTGATGCACCTATGAAAGAGCGCCCATCATTACCAGGGGAAATACCCGCACAAATGACAATACATGAGTTTCACATGGGGATCAAGGGGAACAAATGGCCCTTGCCGCCCTGGTGGAAGATGTTAGTGGTGTACAGGAACCCGAACAGGCAGAACTCTCTAGATTTACCGGGGGCATTGGATCCACGTTCCTTCCTCCCATGCCGGCTGGTTCAGCAGTAGACCTTTTCTACAAAAGAGTGCTTAGAGATGTCAGGGCACAGGTATACCCAGCTGCACCCGGTAACATTAGCGCTGAGGAGCGCAATGCACTAAATTGGTTAACTGCTCAGGACAATATTGGGATAAAACCAGCCGACAAGGAAGGGAACGTGGTCCTAATGACTCGGGAATATTATGTTGAGGAGACTATGAGACAACTTCAGGACCACCAAACGTATCATAGGTTGAAAAGTAATCCCACGCCCCAGATATTGAACCAATTAGAGGGTTTGCTGAGGAAATACATCGAATTGGGTTTTTTACCACCTAAGATATTAGAGAGGTTACTCCCTCAACACCCCAGGTCCCCCGTATGGTATTTCGTTCCCAAAATCCACAAATCGCTTACCCATCCCCCTGGCCGCCCTATCGTGGCGGGGGTTGGGTCAGCGACAGAGCAACTGTCTAAATATGTCGACTGTCTATTGAGACCTCTGCTGTATGGGACTCCGACTTATCTGAAGGACACAGGTGACTTCCTTCGCGCCCTGCAGTTTCTGGAGTGGCGTGATGATTATCACTTAGTGTCCTTGGATGTCGAGTCCCTCTACACCAGGATTCCTCACCACCTGGGTGTTCAGGCAGTGAATAAAGTCCTTAATAGGACGGATAAAGGACCACTCTTCTGTAGGTTCATAGAGGAGTCTCTGGATTTCGTGCTCTCCAATAATGTCTTTCTATTCGGGCAGCAATGGTACCGCCAGGTACTAGGTACGGCTATGGGTACACCTGTCTCGTGCACCTTTGCCAACCTGTACCTGGCGGTATTTGAGGACTATTACGTCTTCTCGGTGAGTAACCCCTTCCTTCGGTACATTCAGTTGTTCCTTCGTTTTGTGGATGATGTTTTTATGGTATGGTCGGGCAATGAGGAGCAGTGCCGTGGCTTTGTGGACTATCTTAACATGAATAATAACATGAACATGAAATTCACAATGAACTTTGGAGGACAAAGTCTAGATTTTCTGGACGTGAGAGTGTCTGTGGTGAATGGGGAAATAACCACTACAGGATACCGCAAACCCACGGCTACTAACTCATCATTGCACCGTACCAGCTTCCATCTAGCACCCGTCATGAAGGCCGTCCCATACGGCCAATTTATCCGATTACGGAGGATCAACAGTACTGATGTAAATTTCCAGCAGCAAGCCCGCTTACTTGCTGATCGACTGGTTGCTAGGGGTTACTCACGGGCAGACGTGAATAGGGCCATGTCCAGGGCTGCTGCCCGCCCGAGGCATGAACTTCTTATGGAAGGAAGGAAGGAAAGCACGACTCCAGAGAGTTTCTCCTTTGTATTTCAATACAGCCCCACAGCAGATGTGATAAAAAGTACAATAAGGAATAACTGGGACCTCTTGAAAGGAGATTCTGTGCTGGGCAAATTAGCAGAACAGAAACCACTTATTGCTTTCAGAAGGTGTTCCACGCTAAAGGACAGCTTAGTACATAGTGTTTTCCGTCCCTTACAGAACTCCTCTTGGCTCTCAATGCATCCGAGAATAGGGAACTTCAAATGTGGGCACTGCTCTTTTTGTCCCCAAAATCCACAGAGTAAAACTTTGTGTATGGGTGGAGTGACACACAAGGTTCGACAGTTTATCACATGTAGAACAGAGTTCGTTGTGTATGTGGTATACTGTGATTGCCATAACTTTTATATAGGCAAGACGATCCGGCCATTGTTTGAACGCTTTAGGGAACACGTTAACTCTGTGAGAACGGGGAAAGGATGTCCCTGCCTCATCACCCATGTCCGGGAGCAGCATAGGAGCAATCCCCGCTGTCTCAAATTTGCAGGCATTGAGGTTGTGAATACTCCACTTAGGGGGGGTGATAGGCACCAGCTATTATTACAGAAAGAGTCGAGATGGATTATTCGGACCCAAGCAGGGGGGAGTCTCGGCTTAAATGACAAAAATGACTGTACATCTGTAGGATATATATGTAAGGGTGCCCCCGTTCTTCACCCCGCTCTATATTAACCAGGCCTCATAGTTCAAAACATATGCATATATATGTGTCGCCTCCTTTTAGGGTACCCTGAACGGGTCCCTGTAGGCCTTCCCCCATTATATGTATCGCCTAGATTGTTAAGTCCATAAGCGGTTTCAATGTATGTTATGTTACTATATTTTATTGTTCACCTTATTTATTGGTCACTCATATTAGTCACCAATAGTTATGTCGCGAATATAAAATTTTCCATTCGCGAACAGCGAACGCGAACTTCCGCAAATGTTCGCGAACGGGCAAACCAGGCGAACCGCCATAGACTTTAATTGGCAAGCGAATTTTAAAACCCACAGGGACTCTTTCTGGCCACAATAGTGATGGGAAAGTTGTTTCAAGGGGTCTAACACCTGGACTGTGGCATGCCGGAGGGGGATCTATGGCAAAACTCCCATGGAAAATTACGTAGTGGACGCAGAGTCGGGTTTTAATCCATAAAGGGCATAAATCAACTAACATTCCTAAATTGTTTGGAATAACATGCTTTAAAACATCCAGTGTGTGTATACGATCAGGTATGATGTTGTATCGATCAGGTAGTGTAAGGGTTACGCCCACTTCACAGACATTGACAGACCAAACTCCCCTTTTAATGCACCGCAAACAACCGCAAACAGTTCATTTGCACAACCGCAAACTCTCCATTTGCACAAGGTTGGATACCAAGCTAGCCACGTCCCGGTGATGTCATTGAAGGTTTCTTCCTCCACCCAGCCACGTACAACACCAAGGGTCCCCGAAAGGTGAATTGAATAGATTTTTTGAACGGGGAGATGGTTAAAAAAACGCTGGCTCCCTCCCCTTTGTTTTTATCCACGGTCACTGCGTCTGCGCCGTGCAATTTACTGTCACACCCGATATGAGTTGTATTTTCTGTAGTACTATTCTCATCAGTTTAATCCCTCTAACGTCCCCAATCTGGGGGCCATTTATTGAATTGATTTTTCGAACGGGGAGATGGTTAAAAAAACGCTGGCTCCCTCCACTCTGTTTTAATCCACGGTCACTGCGTCTGCGCCGTGCAATTTACTGTCACACCCGATATGAGTGGTATTTTCTGTAGTACTATTCTCATCAGTTTAATCCCTCTAACGTCCCCAATCTGGGGGCCATTTATTGAATTGATTTTTCGAACGGGAGATGGTTAAAAAACGCTGGCTCCCTCCACTCTGTTTTAATCCACGGTCACTGCGTCTGCGCCGTGCAATTTACTGTCACACCCGATATGAGTGGTATTTTCTGTAGTACTATTCTCATCAGTTTAATCCCTGTTACATCCCATATCAGGGATTGCCTTTTGTGAAAAAAAATTTAGGCCGGGTACCTTCGACTGCCTTCACAGTGACAGACCAAACTCTCATACACCAAACTGAATTGATTTCAGGAACCGGGAGATGGAAAAAGCAGCTTGGTCGGTCCTCATACTCCCAAATTGGGGCACTGCGCGTGCACAGAGCAATGTGCTGTGACACCCTATATGAGTGGTGTCATAACTAGTACTATTCCTATCAGCGGCGGGCGGGTGCGTGGTAACTTGAGAGCAGGTGACCGAAGCTGAGCTGGAGGAGGATGGTGCGTCAAGGTTCTTAGCGGAAGCTGTTAAAGATGGGGTGTCCTGTCTAAGCCAGTCAACTATGTCCTCAGAATTTTCCGGGTTCAGGGAACGTGGCCTCTGAACACTAGGCATTATTCCAGGGACAGTGGAAATCACAGCACCACGACCACGGCGGCCCCTGCGGGGTGGCCTTCCTCTGCCTGTCATTTTTTTTTAGATAAGTGGTACTACGTGTGCTAGGTACTGTGCCATCCGGTATCAGTGGTGGACACTGGCAGTGGGCACACTACAGTCTGTGGAAGTGGGCCTGACACACACTGGCAGCAGGCAAGCAAATGAAATTAGACTAATGTGTAAAAATGAAATGCCTTATTTATCGGCAAGCTACTGTGCCACCCGGTATCAGTGGTTGGCACTGGCAATGGGCACACTACAGTCAGTGGAAATGGGCCTGACGCACACTGGCAGCAGGCAAGCAACTGAATTTAGACTACTGTCTAAAAATTAAATGCCTTATTTATCGGCAAGCTACTGTGCCACCCGGTATCAGTGGTTGGCACTGGCAGTGGGCACACTACAGTCTGTGGAAGTGCGCCTGACACACACTGGCAGCAGGCAAGCAACTGAAATTAGACTAATGTGTAAAAATTAAATGCCTTATTTATCGGCAAGCTACTGTGCCACCCGGTATCAGTGGTTGGCACTGGCAGTGGGCACACTACAGTCTGTGGAAGTGGGCCTGACACACACTGGCAGCAGGCAAGCAACTGAATTTAGACTACTGTTTAAAAATTAAATGCCTTATTTATCGGCAAGCTACTGTGCCACCCGGTATCAGTGGTTGGCATTGGCAGTGGGCACACTACAGTCTGTGGAAGTGGGCCTGATACACACTGGCAGCAGGCAAGCAACTGAAATTAGACTAATGTGTAAAAATTAAATGCCTTATTTATCGGCAAGCTACTGTGCCACCCGGTATCAGTGGTTGGCACTGGCAGTGGGCACACTACAGTCTGTGGAAGTGGGCCTGACACACACTGGCAGCAGGCAAGCAACTGAAATTAGACTAATGTGTAAAAATTAAATGCCTTATTTATCGGCAAGCTACTGTGCCACCCGGTATCAGTGGTTGGCACTGGCAGTGGGCACACTACAGTCAGTGGAAGTGGGCCTGACACACACTGGCAGCAGGCAAGCAACTGAATTTAGACTACTGTCTAAAAATATAATGCCTTATTTATCGGCAAGCTACTGTGCCACCCGGTATCAGTGGTTGGCACTGGCAGTGGGCCCACTACAGTCAGTGGAAGTCGGCCTGACACACACTAGCAGCAGGCAAGCAACTGAAATTACACTAAAGTGTAAAAATTAAATGCCTTTTTTTGATGCAAATTCCTGTGCCACACGGGATGACAGAGGTGGGCACTGGCAGTGGGCACACTACAGTCAGTGGAAGTCGGCCTGACACACACTAGCAGAAGGCAAGCAACTGAAATTACACTAAAGTGTAAAAATTAAATGCCTTTTTTTGATGCAAAGTCCTGTGCCACACGGGATGACAGGGGTGGGCACTGGCAGTGGGCACACTACAGTCAGTGGAAGTCGGTCTGACACACACTAGCAGCAGGCAAGCAGCTGAAATTACACTAAAGTGTAAAAATTAAATGCCTTTTTTTATGCAAAGTCCTGTGCCAGCCGGTATGAGTGGTGGGCACTGGCAGTGGGCCTGACACACACTGGCAGGCAACTAACCTTAGATTAAAGTGTAACGATTAAATGCCTTTTTTTGATGCAAAGTCCTGTGCCACATGGGATGACAGGGGTGGGCACTGGCAGTGGGCACACTACAGTCTGTGGGCCTGCAGCTCCTCACACACAGGCAGGCCAGGCAACTGCAATATGTATATAAAGGGAAAAAAAAAGCAGACTAATGTTGCAGCCCTAAAAAGGGCTTTTTGGGGTGCTGTCAGGACGCTGTCCTTACAGCACAGATCAGATGAGTCTTTCAGGACTGGAGTGGACACTGAATTCACTAGCCTAGCTATCGATTTCCCTATTAAATCAGCAGCAACTACACTCTCCCTCCTCTCACTAAGACTGCAAATTCCGAATGAATCTAAAATGGATGCTGTTCAGGAGATGGGAGGGTCTGGGAGGGAGGGTATGCTGCTGATTGGCTGGAATGTGTCTGCTACATGTGAGGTACAGGGTCAAAGTTTGCTCAATGATGATGTATAGGGGGCGGACCGAACATCGCATGTGTTCGCCCGCTGCGGCCGGGAACTGTTCGCCGGCGGATAGTTCGGGCCATCTCTAGTCACCAATTAGTCATGTTAACATTGTTTCTCTCATTGAATGTATTTTGATTTTAAGATAGTGTCCGGTTTTAGGGGGCGTGACCCTCCCCCCCAAGGTGGGAGAGGCGGCGCATTATTTAATTGGCGTGCACGCACGCACGGACATGCTTGAGCCAGAGGAAGCGCAGTTGTTTCGCGAAACGGCAGTGGCTTATCTAGTGTGAGGAGAGTTTGTCCGCCCCCAGGCCCGACCGACTTATCTTCTATGTATCCATGGATTACAATAAAGTCTTGAACCTTTCTCTACACGGGTGAGTGCCGTTGACTTCATCTCTTTTCAACATTATTTCCGTGGACTTTATCTCATTCAGCGAAGCACCGCCAACGTGTCTACCTTGATTGGAGGATTGCCCAGCGGTGAGTCGTGTGAGGAGCGGAGTGTCTGGTAGTGCCTCCCCATATCTTACTTCTGTTGTTATTTTTGAAAATTTTGATGTCATTGACAATTGTATGTGATGTTCTCGATGATGTATGATATCTGTACATTTTTTATGTGCCGATTCACATCCTTGATACTTATTCTTTCGAATAAAATTCTTGAAACATAAAAAGACACGTGCATCCCAAAATAGTACCAATCAAACCGTCATCTCTCCCCCCCCCCAAAAAAAAAAAATGATCCCCTACATAAGACAATCGCCCAATAAAAAATAAAAAAGTTTTTATTGTGTAAAACTGAAATAAATGTAAAAACGTATACATATCAGGTATCACCACGTCTGTAACAACCTGCTCTATAAAAATATCATGGTCACTTTACTAATACTGAGTTATCAAAAAAATTATATGTACTTAAAAATGTCACCAATAAAAACGTCAACTCTTCCCGAAAAAATGAGCCCCTACACAGAAAAATAAAAAAAAATAGCTTTCAGAAAATGGAGACACAAAAAACATGATTTTCTTTCAAGAATGCTTTTATTGTATAAAACTGAAAATAAAATAAAAAAAAGTAGACATATTAGGTATTGCTACGTCCATAATGTCCTGCTCTATAAAAATATCACATGATCTACCCCTTCAGGTGAATGCTGTTAAAAATATGAAAACTGTGCTAAAATAGTCATTTTTTGGTCACCTTACCCCAAGAAAGTGTCATATTAAATGATCAAAAAATCATATGTACCCAAAAATGGTACCAATAAAAACATCTCTTCCTGCAAATATGTAGCTTTCAGAAAATGAAGAATCATAAATATTGTTTTCAAAAATGTATGTAAAACTGAAACAAAAAAACAGAAAAAAAATAAATAAATACATGTTTGGTATTGTCACGTCCGTATCAACGTGCTCTATTATCTATCCTGCCAGGAGAAAACTGTGCCACAACAGCCATTTTTTTCTTAACCTGTCTCACAAAAAGAGTAATATCGAGCGATAAAAAATCATATGTACCCCAAAATAGTACCAATAAAAATGTCACCTCATCCCATAATTTACAAAATGGGGTCACTTTTTGGGAGTTTCTACTGTAGGGGTGCATCAGGAGATCTTCAAATGCGACACGGCAACTTAAAATTATCCCAGCGACAAATGCTCTCTAAAATCCATATGGCGTTCCTTAACCCTTTCAGGATCAGGCCTTTTTTTTATTTTGCACTTTTGTATGACGCTTCCTGCCTTCCCAGAGCCATAATTTTTTATTTGTCTGTTCACATAGCCATATGAGGGCTTGTTTATTGCAGGACAAGTTGTACTTTCCAACGCCACCATTTAATATTGCATATGATGTAGTGGGAAGCGGGGAAAAAATTCAAATGGGATGAAATAGCAAAAAAAGCGTTTCCACCATAGTTTTACGGGTTTTTTAATTACGACGTTTGATTTACGATAAAACTGACTGGTTACTTTTATTCGACAGCTTAGTACGATTTCGGCGATACCTTATATGAATAGTTTTTCTTGCGTTTTCATAGTGATAAAAAAAACTTAAAAAAGTGGGAAAAAATACGTTTTTTGACCCCTATAACTTTTTAGTATTTATGTGTACGGAGCTTTACGGGGCTCATATTTTGCGGGGCAATCTGAACCTTTCATTGATATCATTCTGGGGTGTGTATGACTTTTTGATCACTTTTTATTAAATTTTTTGTAGAAAATGAAGCGACCATAAATGTCGAATCGGCCATTTGGGCGCTTTTCTCCATTTTGCTGTTTCCCGTATGGGGAATATATTTTCATATTATGGGCGTTTTCGCACATTGCGACACCCATGATGTGTATTTTTTTAATTTTTTTAGTTCTTTTATTAATTTTTTGGGAAAAGGGGGGTAATTTGAATTTTTATGTATTTTTTATTATTATTTTATTTTATTTTTTACACTTTTTTATAGTTCCCATAGGGAACTATAGCATGCAATCATCTTATTTCTATTATCATAGACTCCAATGCACTTGATGATTTTACTACTTTCCTATAAAGCCCTATTACAGACAAGAGCTTCATAGGAAACACTATGCCACAGCCTCGTGTCATTCATAAAGACACGGGCTGCTGCATACACGCTCCGGCTCCTCCGATCGCCACAACTGAAAAGCTTTCGGTTTTCAGCGCGCTCAGATGCCGTGATTAGGATTGAGGGGTTAAATGTCCGCGATCGGCATCACAGCCTCTCTAGACACTGTGCGTCTACAACAGGAAAAGACAAACATCCGCTAACAATAACTCCAATTGATTTTATACCAGAAAACCCTTTTAACAGATTTAGTACCCTGCAGAAAAGAGAGGTCTATTGGATAAATCAGCTAGACAGCCTTGCACCATAAGGATTGAATGAAATCTCAGAAACCATACTATAAATGAGTTTACCAATCACTATCAATATTTATTATTGATAACTACCATTTATTATATATACATGTTGTTCCCCACCATCAATTAACATATGTATATATTCTTTTATATCCTCTACATATTTCTATCACTCAGCATCTGTTGCTACCACGTTTTAATATTTTTCACCTTTTTTAATTTGTATATTAATATTTTTTATTATTCATTTATATCTATTTTTATTTATCTCTTCTCTACAAACATCATATGGCCAATAGGGTTGCAAATTCTATGTCCCTTTTAATGTACACTTTATATCCCTAATAATTATTATAGTTTTATCGTAATAATTATAATTGTATCGTATAAATGCAATGCTAAAGTACCTAGCTCACAAAAACCAGCCCTTGTATTAAAACAAACATGTATGAGCGAAAAGAATATAACAAATAGTAACCTCAAATGACTTAACACCGAAATATATAAACATTCCTTGTTACTACATCTAAATTTACGGATAGGATGTATCTTTGTCCGGTTTAATAACAGTATGAAAACTTTGGTACTTGCACAATCTATTCTGCGACCTGCAGTGCGCATTCCCTGGTCAGGGCCAGATCCGAGCGCTGCTGGTGATGCGATCTTTTCTGGATCCCATCTACAGACTCCGGTTTGCGCTCGATATCGGGGGACAGCGTGATCTACTGATCATCCCTTGCCCCTCCTGCCAAAAGTCTACAGGACCGCATTTGAAGTGCAGAGATAAGACTGCCCATTTTTTGGGAGCAATCCCTGCTCTTTCTCTATTCTGCCCCGAGCGCGTCTAATGATGCAATCCTTTGTGGATCGCACCAACGGACACTGAGGTGCGTGCTACGGCGGGTGACAGAAAATGCCCGACAGCACTTACCTCAAGAATTCACAATTTGAAGATCTGGAGTGCAAGGATAGGACTGGTGTCACGGCTGTTTGTGAGCAACAAGAGCACTTGCGAAGTACTTGCTTCAGCAGAACACAGGTCCAGTGAAAAGATATCACACAAGTGAAGATACTCAAGCGAGAGATACAACTCAAATGAAAAGTATAATCCGCATGATTAAACAGGAAGACGGGTCTTTTATAGGAACAGGAATCGATCACAGGAGGGACAGCTGGGAGGAGGGAAACTGAAAGTAAAGACCTCATCACAGGGTGGAGAAACAGAGCAGAGAGAACTCCTCCAAGCTTTAGTAGTGACATCATCACAGGGGTGGAGAAACAGAGCTGTGAAAACGTCTCAAAGCTCTGGTAGTGACAGTACCCCCCCTCTACGGGTGGACTCCGGACACCCAGGACCCACCTTCTCAGGATGAGCCCTATGAAAAGCCCTGATGAGGCGAGTGGCTTTAATGTCCGACACCGGAACCCACATCCTCTCCTCAGGACCATAACCCTTCCAATGAACGAGGTACTGAAGAGAACCGCGGACAATGCGAGAGTCCACAATTCTGGAAACCTCAAACTCCAGATTGCCATCAACCAAAATCGGAAGAGGAGGCAAAAAGGAGGGTACCGTGGGCTGGACATATGGTTTTAAGAGAGATCTGTGAAATACATTATGTATCTTCCAAACCCAATTTCCAGGAGGGAACCTTCAGTTTAATATTTCTTGTAGACAACCACACCAGATCACCCACATTCAGGTCCGGACCAGGCACACGTTTATATTTCTCACTCATCTTTCTTAGATTACTCTGAATCTTTTGCCAAATGGTAGACAAAGACGAGGAAAATCTCTCCTCCTCAGGCAAACCAGAAGGAGCCCCTCCCGAGAATGTCCCAAACTGCGGATGGAACCCATATGCACCAAAGAATGGTGACTTATCAGAAGATTCCTGACGACGGTTGTTCAGAGCAAACTCAGCAAGAGGGAGAAACGAACACCAATCCTCCTGGTTCTCTGCCACAAAACAGCGCAAATATGTCTCCAGATTCTGATTGACACGTTCAGTCTGACCATTCGACTGCTGGTGAAAAGCAGAAGAGAAGGACAGCCGAACCCCCAGGCGAGAACAGAAAGCCTTCCAGAATCTGGACACAAACTGCGTGCCTCTATCGGAAACAATATCAGAGGGAATGCCATGCAATTTAACAATATGGTCGACAAAAGCTTGCGCCAACGTTTTAACATTGGGTAAACCAGGGAAGGGTACAAAATGAGCCATCTTGCTAAAATGGTCCACCACCACCAGGATCACCGACTTCCCTGAGGAACGAGGAAGATCCGTGATAAAGTCCATGGACAGGTGTGTCCAAGGACGGGAAGGTATGGGTAACGGGAGAAGGGGACCTGAAGGCCGTGAGCGAGGGACCTTAGCGCGGCGCACGTCTAACAAGCAGCCACAAAACCCTCCACCGACTTACGAAGAGCCGGCCACCAAAATCTCGAGCAATAGAGATCTACCGTGGCTCTACTCCCGGGGTGACCAGCAAGAACAGTATCATGATGCTCTTTGAAGAGTTTGTGACGTAACTCAGGAGGCACAAACAACTTCCCAGAAGGACAACGGGCAGGTGCGTCAGTCTGGGCAGCCTGGACCTCGGCCTCCAAATCAGAATACAGAGCAGAAACAACTACCCCCTCCGCCAAAATGGGACCCGGGTCCTCGGAGTTTCCTCCTCCCGGAAAACAGCGAGAGAGAGCATCAGCCTTCACATTTTTGATCCCAGGGCGGAATGTAACGACAAAATTGAATCTAGAGAAGAACAGAGACCATCTGGCCTGTCTCGGCTTCATACGCTTGGCCGACTCCAAGTACGCCAGATTCTTATGGTCGGTAAAAACGGTGATAGGGTGCCTGGCCCCCTCCAACCAATGGCGCCATTCCTCGAAAGCCAACTTGATGGCCAACAGCTCCCTATCTCCCACATCATAGTTCTTCTCTGCCGGGGAGAGTTTTTTTTAGAGAAAAAGGCACAGGGTCGCCATTTGGCAGGAGAAGGGCCCTGGGACAAAACCGCACCCACACCCACCTCGGAAGCATCCACCTCAACAATAAAAGGTAAGGAAACATCGGGATGCACCAAGATGGGAGCAGACGCAAAACTCTCTTTAATCTTAGAAAAAGCTGCAAGCGCCTCCTCCGACCAAGAGGAAAAATCCGCCCCCTTTTTTGTCATGTCAGTGAGGGGTTTGACAACAGAGGAATAATTCAAAATGAACTTTCTGTAATAGTTCGCAAAACCCAGAAAGCGCATCAATGCCTTCTGATTCTCAGGGAGCTCCCACTCAAGCACAGCACGGACCTTCTCCGGATCCATGCGAAAATCAGAAGCAGAGAGGAGAAAACCCAGAAATTGAATCTCCGATACCATAAAAACACATTTCTCCAGCTTGGTGTACAATTTATTTTCCACAGAATCTGCAGAACCTGAAAAGATGATCCTGATGGGTCTGAACATCAGGGGAAAAAATCAAAATGTCATCAAGATACACCAAAACAAATTTCCCCATTAAATGGTAGAAAATACTGTTAACAAAATGCTGAAAGACGGCCGGAGCATTCATCAAGCCAAAAGGCATAACGAGATTCTCGAAATGCCCCTCAGGGGTATTAAAGGCCATTTTCCATTCATCCCCCTCTCTGACCCTGACCAGGTTGTACGCGCCTCTCAAATCCAGTTTAGAAAAAACCTTGGCCCCAACAATTTGGTTGAAGAGGTCTGGGATCAGAGGAAGGGGATAGGGATCGCGAATCGTGATACGGTTCAGCTCCCTAAAATCTAGGCAAGGTCTCAGAGAGCCATCTTTTTTTTTAACAAAAAAAAAACCCGTGACAACATAGCATATAGGCGTGCTTTTGGCAGCTTGGCGCCGGGAATGAGGTTAATGGGACAGTCAAACTCCCGGTGAGGAGGTAGCTCCTGAACCCCGCTCTCGGAAAACACGTCCGAGTAATCGGAGAGAAATGATGGCACAGTTTTAGTAGATACCTCTGCAAAAGTCGCTGTGAGACATTTCTCTCTACAAAACTCACTCCACTCATTTATTTGCCTTCCTTGCCAATCAATAGTGGGGTTATATCTAGTGAGCCAGGGTAACCCCAAAACTAGAGGAGTAGGCAATCCATTAAGGACAAAACAAGATATATCCTCCACATGAGTGTCACCTACAGCTAACCGGATATTGTGAACAATGCCCTTCAGGGATCTCTGTGAGAATGGAGCAGAGTCAATAGCAAAAACAGGTATATCCTTTTCTAATGTGCAAACCTGAAAACCATGCATGGCTACAAATTGAGTGTCAATAAGATTGACGGCCGCTCCACTATCGACAAAAATTTCACAAGAAATGACTTTGCTCTCTAGCGCCACCCTGGCAGAAAGGAGAAAACAGGAACTGCAGGTCAGAGGAAAAGCATCAATTCCTACATCAACTTTGCCCAAGGTAGCAGATGAAGCAGAGTTTGCCAATTTACCTTTTGAGGTTTTTCTCTTATTATCACTCTTAGTACGGTTCATGAATCTCCTAGACGGACAAACATTTGCCAAATGACCAATGCCCCCACAACAAAAACACACCATTCTCTGAGGACTAAATCCTCTTTTATCAGGGGCAAGTCGACCTAGCTGCATAGGCTCCTCCTCAGAGGGGACCGAGACAGGATGAGGCCCCTGTACACTGAATGAGTCCGCACAACTGCCCCTAGACTGACAATGGCTGGACAGAGAGGTCTCGTTTCTTTCTCTTAGACGCCTGTCAAGGCGTACTGCCAATGACATGGCAGACTCTAAGGACATTGGTCTCTCATGGAAAGCAAACGCATCTTTCAATCTCTCTGAGAGACCATGACAGAACTGACTCCGGAGTGCAGCATCGTTCCAACCTGAATCAGCTGCCCATCTCCGAAATTCAGAACAATAAAGCTCCGCAGACAGTTTGTTCTGGCATAAAAAATACAAGTTAGATTCAGCCAGAGCAACACGATCCGGGTCATCATATATCTGCCCCAGGGCCACAAAAAATCTTTCCACGGATCGAAGGGAAAGATCCCCCAATGGCAGCGAAAAAGCCCAAGTCTGAGCATTACCCCTGAGCAGGGAGATGACAATCCTCACCCTCTGCTCCTCATTACCAGAGGAATGGGGACACAAGCAAAAATGGAGTTTGCATGCCTCTCTGAAGCGAACAAAATTCTCACTGCCCCCGGAGAACGTGTCCGGAAGTGAGACCTTTGGCTCGCAAAAGACTCCATGGGCCGGAGCCGAGCCCAATGCTTGAAGCTGAGTCATAGATTGACGGAGATCCGCTACCTCCATGTCAAAAAGGACGGTTTCGGCGGATTATAATGTCACGGCTGTATGTGAGCAACAAGAGCATACACAGTGAATTAGCTACTGACCGGACCCAAACTAGGGAACATAAAGGGTGACCCCTGTCAGACCCTAAAAGCTCTCCCTATGCTGCTAAGCCCATGTTCAGATCCAGATGGTGGATCGAGACATGCCCGCGTACCTAAGGCTGATGACCACTGTAACCCCTACAATAATGGAAGGGGCACGGCCACCGGTGCCCTGCTCAGTATATGGACGGAACCGGGGTCACCTCGGATCCAGTCAGCAAACAAACAGAAACACACAATGTCTGCACACTTAACTGAAGGAGCTGCAGCAGCAGTGAACACAGATCCAAAGTTAGTAGACAATATCCGAAGTACTTGCTTCAGCAGAACACAGGTCCAGTGAAAAGATATCACACAAGTGAAGATACTCAAGTGAGAGATACAACTCAAATGAAAAGTATAATCCGCACGATTAAACAGGAAGAGGGGTCTTTTATAGGAAGAGGAATCGATCACAGGAGGGACAGCTGGGAGGAGGGAAACTGAAAGTAAAGACCTCATCACAGGGGCGGAGAAACAGAGCAGAGAGAACTCCTCCAAGCTCTAGTAGTGACATCATCACTGGGGTGGAGAAACAGAGCTGTGAGAACGTCTCAAAGCTCTGGTAGTGACAACTGGCCACCCACTATGAGCCATTCCTTTTCCCACACATACAGACATTCCACACTCTAATGTACAAACTGAAATTAAAAAGACCACACATGTAGAGAACAACCAGTATATACCAACTAGCCTTTGTTTACGGTGTCAGTCAGGCAGATATGGGCGGCGTCTATCTAGCATCACGAGTGACATCATGCATGCTGACTCTCCACCCACAACCACTGGCCTGAGCGCCAAAACACTGTTTAAAAGACGATCCCTTGACATCATTTTATACATGGCATCATTGTCCTGATGAAGAGGGCTGTGCGCCCTTGAAACGCGTTGACAAAAGAATAAAAGTTTACCTTCCTTCTAACAATACTACGTGGAATATTGCCTCCTGTTTTCAGCGCCACTACAAAAGGTTCGAAAAAATCGCTACTCGTTATCCTTTATACCTTATCTCTCTTGGCACATTTGGGGCAGAGAAAAGGAACCTTGGCAGCAGTACAGGATCCCGCTCGCCGGACAGGCTAATACCAGCAAAAGTTTTCTACAGCTGTTGTGGCTCATCACAACAATAAATGGTAAGCGCTCCTTATTTATAGTGCCTTAAAAACTGTTATACAGCCACACACACGAGGCGCGGCCTTCTGTCTCTTTTTCTCTTTTTATAGGTTGTGGACATTAGCCGCGAGTGTCTGCTAAGAGAAGCAAATGGCCACCCGTGGCTATGGCGCCCGCATTGGCCAGGAGCGGGCGCCATCTTTAAACACGTGAAGGGGTACATTACATTTTTACAAAATGATGCCAACATAAAGTAGACATATGGGGAATGTCACGTAAAAATATTTTATGAGGTATCACTATCCATCTTAAAAGCAAAGAAATTCAAATTAGAAAATAGTGAATTTTTCCAAATTTTCAGTACATTTGGAATTTTTAAAAAAAATAAAGGTAAAACATATTGACTCAAATTTACCACTAGTAGTAAGGCTGACTAGTCAGCCTGCATTTGTGGGAGGGGCGGAGGCTCTTCTTAAACAAGCCACTGCCTCACTCCTGGGCGTGTGTTCTTCAGGTGCCTGGTTGGTTGTCCATCCATGGTTCCAGGCTGATTGGGCCCAAATGTCTCACATTCATATCTGCTTCCCTGATCACCTGCATACGGCCCATGTTTTAAACTAAAGTCTGTCACCTGCGGGGTTCAGTCAGGTTCACTTGTTACTCAACTAAGTTTCCTGCTCCTTACGTTCTTTAGGTGTTACACCTTATTAATGTCCAGTGCCATGCTCCAGGATCACACTTCAATTACTGGAGCTCAAATCTTTAGGGTCACCTGCCATGTTGGTCAGGTCACATTTTTCAACGATATTCACCTGCCACGGTATTCGGGCCACGTAGGTTAATGGTAGACTCAGATACCAGGTCGGTTTTCCCGTTTCAGGTTTAAACCATTCTCAGGGGTTCACAGAAGAATGCAGGGGCCATGGCAAGCAGATAGATGATGTCTGGGGAACTATTCAAAGATTCCCTTCCTACTTTCATGGTTTCTTTTGCCCCTCACTTCTTGCATAGTCTAGGCAGGCAGGTTTCTCTTTCGGTTCCACAAACTCCGGAGGCCAGGGCAATTGTCAGTACAAAAACCACAGTTCACCAGGTTCAGTTAATATTTCATGCTCCATTCCACAGCGTAGTCCCAGTCCTTCATTCCGCTTCGGGGCACTATCTGCAACACCGAGCATCATGTCTCCGGTTTCGTCATTTGCAAGCTGTGATGTACGTCTCCTTATGGTTTTGCCGCATACTTCCTGAATGTGCGGTCAAGATTGCCGATGTCTTGCAGTTGGTCATGGATTTGTTTGCACTTTCATTGTGTTTCTTTATAACCTACTTGGCTTGGCTTTTGCCCCCTTTTAGGCCTACCCACGGCTATGGCTAAGGGCACAATTCAAGCCATTAAGTTAGGTTTAGCTAGCACACGGCTAGCCGGGTTAGGTTGTTCTTGATGTTTATCTCCCTAGGGTTCATCAAGCATCGTTGGCCGTAGCCCTGACCACAAGTAGTAAGGCTGACTAGTCAGCCTGCATTTGTGGGAGGGGCGGAGGCTCTTCTTAAACAAGCCACTGCCTCACTCCTGGGCGTGTGTTCTTCAGGTGCCCCACCCTCCCTCCCTTCTCTTTTCATTTCCACAGGGTATGCCCCCTTTTAGGCCTACCTACGGCTATGGCTAAGGGCACAATTCAAGCCATTAAGTTAGGTTTAGCTAGCACACGGCTAGCCGGGTTAGGTTGTTCTTGATGTTTATCTCCCTAGGGTTCATCAAGCATCGTTGGCCGTAGCCCTGACCACAAACATAAAGTACAATATGTCACGCGAAAAAAATATCAGAATGGCTTGGATAGGTAAAAGCGTTCCAGAATTATTACCACAAAGTGAAAACATGTCAGATTTGCAAAATGTGGCTTGGTCCTTATGGTGAAAACTGGCTTGAAGGAGTTAAACTAGGGACTGTGGGAGGGCAATTACATTATAGGAGGGGAGGATAGTGCGGATAGTGAGCTGAGGCGAGATAATGGGACTGGGGGTGGAATGGAGGGAGGGACTTGGAGGGCGTTCATAAGAAAAGGAGTAGGGTAAAAAATATCCAAAAACCTCTTAATTGTATGTATACTAATGTCGGAAACCTGACTAATAATACTGGCGAACTTCAAGTAGCAATGCCTGAGGAGAACTATGACATAGTGAGAATAACTGACATGGCTGGATGATAGCTTTGACTGGGCAGTTCACTTACAGGGTTACAGTCTGTTTATAAAGGACCGTAAAAAACGGAAAGAGGTAGAGGTTTGCTTTATGTAAAGTCCTGTCTAAAGCTAACATTCTGGGAACATATAAGTGAGGGAAATAAACATGCGGAGTCACTGTGAGTAGAAATACATAAAATATAAACAATAATAGAATACTGATAGAAGTTTGTTATAAGCCTCCTAATAAAAAATCTACTACTAAGGGAAATAGGTGAGGCGGTAAATCATAATGAGGTGGTTATTATGGGGGACTTTAACTTCCCAGACATACTCTGGGAAACTAAAACCTGTGAATCTCATAAAGGAAGCAGGTTCTTGGCAGTAACCAAGACCTTTCCTAAATGGTTAAGGCTAGAGGGAAAACCATACTGGACTTAGTATTAACCAACAGACATGCAAGTTGGAGGACACCTGGGAAATAGTGACCATAAAAAATAACTTTCCAATTGTCAGTCAAAAGACTGTTTCTTCAGGGAGGCACAAAAATACCGAACTTCCAAAAAGCTAAATTTGACCAGCTATGAGAGGCCTTTAGCCTCACTAACTGGGACAATGTCCTCAAAAATAAAAATGCAGCCACAAAATTGGATATTGTTAAAAGCATCCTACACTCTAACTGTGAGAGGTACACACCTTATGGGAATAAATGTGTGAGGAAGACTAAAAATCAAATACGGATAAACAGAAATGTAAAGGAAGCCAAAAATGACAAAAATAAAGCATTTTAATAACTAAAACTGGAAGGTAATAAAGGAAAGATTGAAAAAATATAAGGGAAAAAATTGAATATGTAAAAGACAAATAAAAGCAGACAAACTAAAGACAAAGAGACTAAATGGCAAAGAGAGTAAAACTAACCCTAAAATGTTCTTTAATTATATAAATAGTAAAAACTTTAAAACTGAAAGTTTTGTCTCTTTACAGAATGATGAAGGAGGAGCTGAAGAGAAAGCAAGCCTATTAAATATTTTTTTCTCCACTATATTCACTGAGGAGAATAAACTGTCAGATGAAATAGTAAAAAAAAATAGTAAAAAATAGTAAAAAATATAAATCTGAAGGAGTCGGCCCTCTACATAGCAATGAGGGGGGTGTTGCAGAGAGCGACGAGGATAAAGCAAAACTATAAAATAAGGAAAATAAACTGTCAGATGAAATGTAGAATGTAAAAGTAAATTCCCCATTAAAAGTGCCCTGTCTGACCCAGGAAGAAGTACAACAGCGACTTGAAAAAAATTAAAATAGACAAATCGCCAGGACCAGATGGCATACACCCCCGTATCCTAAGGGAATTAAGTGATGTCATAGCCAGACCTCTATTTCTGATATTTACGGACTCTATACTGACAGGGAATGTTCCACAGGATTGGCGCATAGCAAATGTGGTGCCAATATTCAAAAAGGGTCCAAAAACAGAGCCTGGAAATTATAGGCCGATAAGTTTAACATCTATTGTTGGTAAACTGTTTGAAGGGTTTCTAACTGATGCTATTTTGGAGTATCTCAATGAAAATAAGCAAATAACGCCATATCAGCATGGCTTCATGAGGGATCGGTCATGTCAAACGAATTTAATCAGCTTTTATGAGGAGGTAAGTTCTATACTTAACAGCGGCAAATCAATGGATGTCATATATCTGGACTTCTCCAAAGCATTTGACACTGTACCTCAAAAAAGGTTAGTATATAAAATGAGGATGCTCGGACTGGGAGAAAATGTCTGTATGTGGGTAAGTAACTGGCTGAGTGACAGAAAACAGAGGGTGGTTATTAACGGTAGATACTCAGATTGGGTCACTGTCACTAGTGGGGTACCTCAGGGGTCAGTATTGGGCCCTATTCTTTTCAATATATTTATTAATGATCTTGTAGAAGGCCTGCACAGTAAAATATCTATTTTTGCAGATGACACTAAACTGTGTAAAGTAATTAACACTGAAGAGGGCAGTTTTCTGCTACAGAGGGATCTGGATAGATTGGAGGCTTGGGCAGAGAAATGGCAGATGAGGTTTAACACTGACAAATGTAAAGTTATGCACATGGGAAGGAATAATGCAAGTCACCCGTACATATTAATTGGTAAAACACTCGGTAACACTGACATGGAAAAGGATCTAGGAATTTTAATAAACAGCAAATTAAGCTGCAAAAAACAATGTCACCCAGGCCAAGGCCAATAAGATAATGTGTTGCATCAAAAGGTACATAGATGCCCGTGATGAGAACATAGTCCTACCACTTTACAAATCACTAGTCAGACCACACATGGAGTACTGTGTACAGTTCTGGGCTCCTGTGAACAACAAAACCAATATTGCAGGTATTGAGGGTACGCGTTCTCTTTGAATACTAGTAACACATAATGATTCATAGAACGCTAAAAGGCAAAAAAATAATAAACAATTTTATTATCATCAATTTAGTTAAAAAATCATTGGGGTAACACCCTGAGTGTAAAAAATAGGGCTGCGTCTACACGTTTGTACCCTGGATATAGCTGTGTATAAGTAGTCACAGGGTTGCTCAATGAGAGTCTACTCTATACCCTATAGCCCTTGGTGCAGGCCTGACAGTATGATTACAGACATACAAGCATGGCTAGAGCGCGCCTAGCTAGCCATACCACTGAAATGGTGCTGTTTGTGAAACTGAGGAATGTAAATTTGTTTGCATAACCTATTCCTCAGTGTATAAAATTAAGAGAGGCTCGACACGTTTCCATAAGGCACAAGTGAATTGTGCCCTATTTCATCAGGAGCCGGAGCACCATCAAACACCACAAAAATGAAATGCCCTGCGTTGCTGAATTGTATTACAGCCAGGCACAGTCTGTTAGTGTCCCGTACAACTAGATGGAACATTCCCTTAATTTTATGTGTGATGTATGTGGTGCAGTGTGTAGTAAATGCACAGTCCAATATGGCAGATCTTCCCTGGACATTATCTCTTGGCTATAATAACCACCTGTGCATATACTACACACTGCACCATATACATCACACACAGTGTACTACATATATCAGTGTGTGATGTATGTAATGCAGGGTGTGTGATGTATGTGGTGCAGTGTGTAGTAAATGCACAGTCCAATATGGCGGATCTTCCCTGGACATTATCTCTTGGCTATAATAGCCTGCTGTGCATTTACTACACACTGCACCATATACATCACACACATCTCACACTGATATATGTAATACAGTGATGTATATGTGCCCCCCCCCCCCCTTTTTTGATCAGATGTGAGGCAACCAGCTCTGAGTCTCTGGACACAGTACAGGGAGCCTAAGAACCGAATAAGTCTATGAGTTATAAGAACCGAATGATCCTCCTTACTTATAGACTTATTCGATTCTTTGAGTTAAAAGAATCCTGTCACCAGAGCAGAGAGCACTACTGAGTCTATTGCTTTTGTTCTTTGCAGCAGTGATAGGGGACAGACAGGACAGTCAGCAGAGAGATAAGAGAAATGACAGGACACAGAGTTTAGTTTACAGGAGATCCTCATTCAGATTGAATTAACCCTTTAGGATCAAATTGGTTTCTCAAGGAGATATATGTATGTTAAGGGCATCTCTTCTTCTGAAACATCTGTCTCACTCAGTAGCTCTATAACTAAGGCTGGATTCACACGTCTGTGGAACACGGTCTGTGTGATACCGGCCTGGATTTCTTCTGTGTGCAGGAACGCACTGCGTAAGTGGTTGCTATGATGCTGTGTGCTTCCTGCTGCCGCCCCAGTAGAGTGATACACTCGTATAGATCAAACTAGTGCAATACTGTACCGCGGCGGCAGCAGGAAACGCACGGCGTCATAGCAACCACTTGCGCAGTGCACTCCTGCACTCAGAAGAAATCCAGGCCGGTATCACACAGACTGTGTTCCATGGACGTTTGAATCCAGCCTAAGAGTGGGCTCACACTAGCGCTATGGATTCCGTTACGGCTTTCCATTATAACATGGTTATAACAAAAAATAACGGAATCTATAAGATAGAGGTCAAAACGGAAGCCTTTAAGAGGCATTCCATTTTGCTTAAATCATAGTAGAAGTCTATAGGAATCATAACAGATCCATCTGGTTTCCTGTCGACAGGATTAATAACAATCATACATATCTAAATGGCGGGCGGGGGGGGGGGGGCGCACTAGGGCAGCTCAGCCTCTGTTGGCGGTGGACCTTGTCCCAGCCCTGGGCGGTATAATCCGACTTCACAATACGACAATTGATATACAAGAGTGTGTTGTTCAGGTCGTAATAATATTCGCCGCTGCCTGAAATGAAAAACTCCAATGGGGCATTGTCGGCCAAGGCGGCTATGAGCTGAACTTCTACAAAGAGCGATTTTTCTATACTCTGTAGTCTGTGTCGGGGGTGAATCAAAAATATCTAGCAGATTTGGTACATTCCATAGAACCGGTGTTTATGAAGGCCATGGTATTTCACTAAAAGATGTAGCCTCCAGAGCATCTAACAGCTTTCTGACGTCTCCGTCTTTTACGTGCCAGTGTTTTATTCTTGGAAACGATGAACCGTAGCGTGATTTTCTTTTAGCGGATTTTTTCACAACATAAACAAGTCCCGAGCCTTTCTGATCTTTTGGGGGCTGGTTTAATTTATCCATCACAAAGGCTGATATACTCGTGACGGCGTCTTTAGCGATATTTCTGGCCGAAGTTTTTACATGCGGTTTCACAAGCTCAATACCCCTCCTGAACACAGGGACTGCTCTCCTAAAAAGCCCTCTAAACAAACCAGCAAGGCCAGATCCGTACTTGTATTCATCACCACGAAAACCCTCTAACCCGCTACCTGCCTGATTAACGTAGTACCGGGCATACACACCGGGATCGCTGTACAGTCTCTGGTACAGAATTTTTAGCGTGTCACTTCCTTGCATGGTCTGAAGTGTAAATCTCACGATTGTTTTACCGTACCTGAATTTAACGGGCTGAGATTGGTCCGTTAGGATGGCTATTGAAAATGTATCGAAATTATGCTTGAATACTGGGATATAGTTGGGACGCATATACTTTAGGGTGACAATCTCGTTGTTTCTACTGGTAATTTCAACAGTTTTTAAAAGTTGAGCGTACGAATTTCCAACAAGCGATTGCTGAACAATGTCTGAATAAACAAATAGCATATAAAACCCCAAATGTATGTCAGCGTACATGCCGCTCCTCTCGATCTTATTGTTTTCGATAGAGCCTTCAACATAGCAGCGTAGCCCTAAAATAGGCCCAAGCTTTTCACCAGGCATAAAAACATGTGTCTGTGATTCGACTGTATAAACTGATATCATAGCGACATCATATGGACCCGACAAATGAATGGCTTTTGCGAGTTTTGTTGTATAAACACCTATTGAATTTTCAGGGTAAATTTTGGAAGATGCGTTACAAGGCAGCGTTATATAAAAGGACCCAGATTCCATGGCTTATAGAGAAGTAAGTTGCTCTTCACCGATCCAGCTATTGAATTTTGCGGGGTAACCACGCCACTTTAGGAAAAAATGTTTCACCCCTCACACGTCTTTTTCTCAGTATCTTTTCTATTTTGTACACACGTTCAGCATCCGCAGGGACTTTCTGTAACTCTTCTTTGCAAAACGATCCTTCTATTAAATTATTTCCCAAATCAACAAGTTTAGGGTCCATTCACACGTCCGCATTTTTTTTCCGCATCTATTCCGTTTTTTGCGGAATAGATGCGGATCATATGCGGACCCATTCATTTTCTATGGCTCCTGAAAAAATGCGGAAAGCACAATAAGTGCTTTCCGCATCCTTAATTCCGTTCCGCAAGTCCGCAAAAATATAAAACATGTCCTATTATAATCCGCAAAATGCGGTCCGTTCTGCAATAGAAATGAATGGGTCCGCAAAATGCGGAACATATACGGATGTCATTCCGTATGTCTTCCGCAAAATGCGGATTCCGTTCCAGGAAATAAAGTCCTGCCCACTGATATCAAAGTGCAAGGCCCAGGAAGAGCAGCAGCCTGATCAGCAGTGCTCCCTTGGTGCAGATAAGCTCCCTTCAAAAATGCCATCCATGGACGTGGAGAAACTAATTACGCTCATAGAAGAGCGCCTAACTTAATGGGACACCCGGTCAGACCTATATCCTGACCGAATTTTAAAAGACAGGGCGTGGCAGGAGATTGGCAAGGAAATGTTCAGTGAGGAATGGGAGAAGGCTGATTCAAAGAAAAAAAGTGCTATCAGTGAGTATAATCATATTGTGATTTATCTATGGGCTCATGCCCCATTCCTCCCATATTCGGTCCTATATTCGAATTCGCGATATTTCACGAATATTCGCAAGAATATTCGTTTTATATTCGCGAATATTTGAATTCGAGATTAATTTCGGAATTGCGATTTTATGCGAATTTATTCGCAATATTGCCATATATTCTTGTTTTAGAATATGACGAATATTCTATAAAAGAATATATGGCAATGCTGAATATATTACGCTTTTAGAATTTTCGTCTTTTTGATAATGCTGGAGCGCACAGAGTCTTGGGTTGCTATGACGCCGTGCGCTTCATGCCGCTACTGCGCATACAGTAATACACCCAATATGGGTGTATTACTATATCTATCCTGTGGCGGCATGAAGTGCACAGCGTCATAGCAACAAGACTCTGTGCGCTCCAGCAGGCTGAAGAATGTCAGGCCGGGTTTCCACGGTCCGCACATGGCTGTGGAACACGGCTGTGGGCATGAGCCCTATGTGGAATTCAGCTGTGCACAGACCATGATGTTTTCAGGTCTGTAATCCCTAGCAACCAATGACAGCATGCGCTCTCATCCTGTCATGTGGATTACAGGGTGAAAAACCAGGGTCCGTGCATGAAACCTGAAACTTTAATCGTATAGTTTTTGCATATATTAGTTTTGTATACTCATGTTTTTTTTTTTTTTTTTATAGTTTCGAAGATCAAGTGCCGATGGTACTCTTGTCGGGACCAATTTAAGAGGGAGTGTAATGTTAAACTAAGAAGTGGTGACGGCAGCCTAAAAAAAAAGCCATACTTATACACCCAGCAACTCCAGTTTTTGCGTCCAATAATGGAGAGTGGGCCGTAATTACATTTTATTTTATATAAATTTTAAAATAAATGTTTTTTAGTGCTTTGTCACACTATCGCTTTTGTTTTCAGGCATAGAGTTCCGTTGTCGGGGCTCTATGCCTGAAAAATCCTGAACTGGATTATCCCCATGCATTCTGAATGGAGGGAAGTCCTTTCAGGATCCATCAGGATGTCTTCAGTTCAGGACCCAAACATTGTATGGACGGCGAAAATACAGCAGCATACTGCGCTTTTTTCTCCGGCCAAAAATCTTGAACACTTTCCGCAAGGACGGATCCTGAATTAATGCCCATTGAAAAGCATTAAACCGGATCCGGCCTTAAGCTAAACTTTATTTTGGCGCATCAGCGGATCCAACGTTTAGCTTTTTTGGAATGGTTACCATGGCAGACAGGACACTAGTATGGTTGCCAAAGTAGTATTGGGGAGTAGTGTTGATCACGAATATTCAAATTGCGAATTTTAATTGCGAAAATCGGCTATTCGATAATTCGCGAATATTTAGATTATCGCAAAAATATTCGCAATCGCTAAACCGCAATCGCCTGCTAAATGCACTACAAAAGTCAACACGCGCGCGTAAAAATTGCGCATTAATGGTGCATCAAACATGACGCCTGTGTGAAAGAGGCCTTACAATTATTGAAGTTAAATGAAAGTTAGATAATATTAAAAAAAATAAAAATAAAAAATGTATTATTTTTTATATTTTTTGAAATAGAACTGTGGATAACTTGAGTGAAGATGCCGAGGAATCATCTAGTCAGGGAGCAGGAACTTCTGGACTGGCTTCGTGTCAAAAAGAGATGGGACCTCAACCGGAGAGATCAGAAGAAACTGCCCTAGAAGAGGCTTCTGAAATGACCCGGGCTGCGGCTCCTTCTCTTGTAGCGGAACAACAAGACTTACCTGTTCGCCAGTCTTCTCGTAGACGCAGGGGCCCTTCTCCTCGCGATTCCGGTTTAGATACCAGAACCATTGTAGAGTCCCGAGTTATGGATTATCTGAACCGGAATCGCGAGGAGAATCCGGAAGAGCAAGCAGCAAGAAGCTTGATCCCTTACATCAGGAGAATTCCAGAAGAAAGAAGGGCACGTTGCATGGCTTCTGTTCTACTTTTAATGGATTTATTTTCAGGCCCTTTAGAACCGTTGAACACTGTGCATAATCTGGAGAGGGATCGGGATGCCATGTTAAACTGGCAAGCAAGACAGAGTTCTCAAATAGCTCCACAATTTAATGTGCCATCCCAGGGAAGTGGCCCCCCCTCATCCAATCCTGGCCCTTTTTCAAGGGATCTTTTTGACCTTTAATTTTTTTCAATTTTTTAATTTATGATTAATGTTTATTGTTTGAATTTTTGTATGATTCCAAAAAAAATAAGAGTTATCTTTTAAAGATTTTATTATTCTTAAAAAAACGTCTTATGTGTTTATTTTGAATAAATGTATGGAGTAGTATTTGCTTTAAAAAAAAAAATTTGGGATTTGTTTTAGAATTTTTTTTAAAAAAACAATTTTGAAATTTATAAAAATGAGACAATTTTCCCCAAATTTTTTTTTTACTTGTACTATTGTGTATCATTGAAAGGGTATAGTGTATCAGAGGTTTCACACGGGCGGATATGGCCCATGCCATATTGTTGACCGCATTTGTGGAACCACAATATACGGGCAGGGGTCTTTAGCCCTTCTGCATCTCTGATGCAGACCGATTCATTTAATGTGTCCACAAATTCGGAGATGCGGAATGGAAGGACGGAAGGAACACTACTGAAGCACTACGCAGTGCTTTCAGAGGTTCGTTTCCGTCCTGCCGCACCGCAAAAAAATTGAGCATGCTCTAATCTTTTTGCAGAACGGAGGGATTGCGGACCCATTCAAATGAATGGAGCTACGATCCCCTTGCTGATTTAAAACATTATGTGCTCGTGCCTTACGGCCCACAATTTGTGGGCCACAGCACTGGATACTAACGCCCGTGTGAAACCGCCCTAAAAAATGATGAAATAGGAGTGAGGGGCGATGAGGTATTAGAAGGTATTTTAACCAAAATCCTAAATATAGATAACATTATCTACAAAAATTTAATAAAATTAATTATAATAGTTAATTTAGGAAGTTGGTGAATACCCCAGCCCGCAAGCCAACGTCAAGGCTCCTCATCATACTGCGAGTCCCTAAACTAATCTAAAAAAGGGGATCTATCTAAACTAAAAAATTAAATTGTTTTAGAAAATTTAAATCCAGAACCAAGCTGAAATCAACGACTACCACGGATGGCATCCATCTGCCATGGTAATGCCCCCTCTGTGCTGCAGAAATAGTCGGCATAGACTTCCCGAATAGCTAGTCCAGCCGTTCCAGGTCGCCCAGTCGGCTTTGATCAAAAATGACTGTAGATGTCATATTTTGATCAATATCTGCATCAGAGGTGGCATCATGTATCCTGGTGAAGTTGTGTAGTATTACACAAGCCTGTATCACCAGCATGGCATTGTCGGATTCATTTGTATGGATGACTGGAATACTCTCCATTTACTGGAGAGTATTCAGCGCACTCCACATACCGGCGGGCGCGAGTCAATCGATAGTTAAAGATACGCTTCCTGTCATCCAGATCGCGTCTTGGGAAGGGCCGCATCAGGTGGGGTGACAATGCAAACCCTTCGTCAGCCACGATCACAAATGGAGCCGGCGGACCTGCAGATCCGGGTAGTCTTCTTGGCTCTGGTAGGGCAAGCTGGTTTTGGCGAAGCCGTTCACCCATTCTGGAAGCACTAAAGATGCGGCTGTCAGAAGAGCTCCCATAGGCCCCGATATCAACAATTACAAACCTGTAATTACTGTCAGCCAAGGCCATCAGTACAACAGAATAATATTGCTTGTAATTGAAGTATCGGGACCCTGAGTGAGGCGGCTTCTTCACACGGATGTGTTTACCGTCCAGTGCCCCGATGCAGTTAGGAAACTGCGCTGATTTGAAAAAACCCTCAGCGATACGGAGCCAATCTTCCGCCTTGGGGGTGGGCATGACCGCTTCTCTGAGATGCTGCCATATCACTTTGCAGGTATGACAGACAATCCCAGAGATAGTTGAGATTCCCAGCAAAAACTCGTAGTGCAGCGATGCAAAGGAATTTCCTGTGGCAAGGAATATGTGGAGAAAAAAAAAAATTGTAATAACTATAATTACATTTATAATTAATATCATTACAAAAATTAAGATTTTTTACCTCAAAGTGACAATAAGTCTTTGTTCTGCAGAGATGCTACGCCGCATGTTCGTGTCCATGAAGGTTAAATGAGGGTGTAAAGAAGACAAGAGATTGTCAAAAGCCTCCATGGACATGCGGCAGTAATTTCTGAACTTGAAGGGGTCCTGACGCAGGTCATTAAAAATTGTATGGAACTGTCCCTTCAGATGACGTTGAGCGACAATGGGGTGAATCCACTGTCTCCTCCTACGCCTCCTCTCCGGCTCTTCGTCCACCAACGCTGCTTGATGTCCAAAAAGCCGAAATAGGATCCAATGGAAAAGTACTCCATCCAAATCTCGAGGCATGATATCGTTGTAGAGGATAATGTATGAAAATAATGCTTATCCAACAAAATTTCCACACACAGATGCTCACTACACGACAAACCAAACAAAATGGCACCAGAGATGTCTCTGACAGAAATTTTATCATTAACCATTCATCTATTTTTTTCCCTTTTTTTTAAATAAACTTTATTGCTGATTTGAAATTTTATAAATTTTAAGACTCCTCTTTCCATTTTTGCGGATCCGCAAAAAACGGATAAAAAACGGAAACCAATTATAGAAAACGGATCCGCAAAAAACGGACCGCAATTATAGTTATAGAAAAATACTGAATACGGTTATAGGAAAATACTGACGTGTGAATGGACCCTTATACATAGGTTTTGCAAATCTTGTGTTAACACCCAAGACGATGAAAATTTCCTCCATGTAAGACTGCTCATACTCTTTAGCGAAAGCTCCTTTATACTGACTAATTCTGACATGGTCCCCAATTTTTAAAGTAGGTCTCGCTGGTTTAAGACTCATAGATTTGCCATAAATGGTCCTCCATATTCTTAAAGAATTGCTTTTTGTCACGTCTACAGGTCTGCACCGGATTGTATTGTGGTATGTATGATTATAGCTGTATAAAAAATTATTTAGAACATCTATATATCGAAATCTATTGCATCATGTTTAAGGAAGGAGCTGTGAGCTCCGAAACGCGTATGGGGAACAAGCAGTCATAAGTCCCATCAGGAGCTGTGAGCTCCGAAACGCGTATGGGGAACAAGCAGTCATAAGTCCCATCTTTCTGACTACCGGTAGCAGCAGAGAATTATCCACTTCTTTAATATTTTTTGGCTCAAGAAGTGATTACTCATCAGAGAGACCGTTCTGAAAACTCCTCCACATCGGAATCCCGCCTAAATCGAGCACGAGGAACGCTATACTCCGACCGGTGACCACATCCGGAAGTGACATCACCGGCTTCAAGCCGCGCCGCACCTTACACGTGCTTTGGACGCGCGAAACAAGGAGGACGCTCCTCACCTCACCTCCGATTGCAGGAGCATCAAAAGGAGTTCAACCCTACAAGGAAGGGTAACGTACCCAGCATCTCTAACCGAGATATCTCCTCTTTTACAAGGAATTATTTATCATACCATATTATATTATACTATACTGTCATCTTAATCAGTAACTAGAGACACTCCCCACTACCAACAACGGGGGCACCTACTCTATGTGAAATAATCTGGGTGAATCATCCTGACAAAACTCCCTGATGAACTACCTGATTAACTGTCTACAGACAATTTCTTGATAACTCATCTGAATTTTATGAATTTTTATTTAACTTTATGAATTTTTTATGAACTTTTTTTGGACCTTTTGTCCACTTTTTGATGTATTTTTTTGGATTAACTTTATAAATGATCATCGCGTTTTTTCCTTTACTATATACCACTTTCTTACCCTTTTGAGGAACTATTCCCATCCAACACTACCTCTTAACAAAACCTAGACTGTACATCTACATTTTATAACTACTAAATACTGATGTACATACACTCATTAACTTTATTTTTAGCGCATTGAATAAATACTATCTATGTACCCCTTATGATTGTGAGTGCCGTCCATTTATCAATACATATTTACCACATTATTTAAAAAGCTTTGGGTAAGCTTTTTGGGACTGAGCACCGCAGCCATTTCCCTATAGGAGGGAGCCGCCATCTACTATATTCATCCTGTGACCCGATACTATGCAGCTTAACTCAAATTTGGCAATTTTTTTTGAGTAGAGCTCAAGATTTGTATGGTATAAGGCCTAGATGTATTTTCCTGCAGCAGAAATGTATTGAAACATAGCATTTCGCGTTGTTATTCTATATTTCGTGATGCACTGTGGTATTATCAAATAACTGCACACTTGCTAATTGTTTTACTTTCGGTATTATTTTAAAGTTAACTCGTGAAATGAGCACTGTAGTAAACCTATTTTAATAAAATATTCATTTTTAGATGTCGCAACTGAATCAATGTGGTTTTAAAGATTTGTTTCCTGGAATGACTGATTTTATTTCAAGACACGGAGGCGAACATTGCTTAACTCTTTCTTTACTTTTCTGAAATAGCAGCAAAGAAAAAACAGAAGATATCATAAATCCCACCAATCCGGTGCTAGCCCCTCCCCCTGGATTCCCTATAAAAGGACTTCCATCCAGGGTATCTTCCTCTTTCTTTGCTGCTTTTTCAGATAAGTATCACCCTGCTGTCCGGTTTAGGGTCAGCAGGGAATATTCCCTTATCTGTTCTTGCGTTATATATATATCGATATTGTTATTGTTTTTGCGTTTTTTCTTGTCCTTTTGTATATTTGTGTTGTTATAATCGTATTTTTATACTTGTTTTAAGGGGTTTTTGGGTTTTCTCCCGGTTCCTTCTCCCACCCCTTCCCCTTCCCGTTTCTTGTGGGAACGGTTCTTCCCTCCCCACTCCTCACCGGGCGGGATTTGCGTCGGCCTCCCTGGTTCCCAGTGGCTTCGGCGGCGAGATCTCGCGGGATTTCGGACGCCATTGCCACTCGGAGCTCCTCACCGCACTGCCGCGCCACTCTGCATTTCTGAAGCAAATTGGTTAGCCTATAGTTATTCTAATACCTAGTATTACTATTATAATATTATAATCCTCTCCTTGGGGGTCACTAGAGGTAATATTAGATTCCTCTCCTTGGGGGTCACTTGAGGTTTTAGTGCCATAGCCATGTCTACTCCTCACCGGGGATCCACCCCAAATACCCAGGGGAACACAGACACCGCTGCCACGGTCCCTTCTCTTCAGGGGGCACCTCCAGCTATTGATTTATCTTCTCCAACTATGGAAGCCCAAACTAGGGCTTTGCAACAGTCCATTTCGGACGCTATATTTTCGGCCATGGGCTCAGTCTCCTCAGCATTAACTGCATCCCTGTCCCAGGCTTTGTGCGCACAGGCTGCGCCCCCTGCCATGACCCTGCCCTCCACTACCTCCAATACTAATATATGTGTGACGGATGGCTCTGGTCCATCAAATGACAGCGCGCTTCGGTCGCGCAAAAGAGCTTGCACGCGCCAGGCGGAACATGCGCGTAACTGGAAAACGGCCAGATCACAGCCGGAATCTGAATCAGACTCGGAGTCAGACGAGGAGGTGATTTTGAACTCCCCTGTTGTATCTGACGGGTAAGATTTGGCTGACTTTCGGGAACAGTCTGCTTTACCACCCAAAACTGCCCCTAGTCTGCTACCCTCGGCTTCCCAGCCGTCAGTGGCCGCACCTCAGTCCGTTCGGACTTAGAGTGGCACCCCTCTATTTGACCCGGATTCTTTACATCATCCGAGGTCATCAGAATGGCTACCAGCGCCCCATGTAGCCAGTTATATTGAGGCGCGCATCCGCAAACCCCTCAACAAAGAGTCGAGGAGTAAGCTTAGGGCTGAATGTCCACGGCCGGTTATACCTAATAAGGTGTGTGAAACGCCTTCGGTGGACCTGAAGGTAATCCAATTTCTTTCGAAGTCCGGCTTCAGTCCTCGTAAAGGCCTGGACGCCTCCTTGAAGTCCTGCCAGGACAAATTGCTAGACATAATGGGGCCGCTAGCCAAAATCTTTGACTTGGCGGAGTCCGCCAAAATGGAAGGCCATCAAGTTGACCCCGTAGAGCTAGCTGGATGGGTGCAGAGAGCGATTTGCCTGGCAGGCAATGCTAATACGGCTCTTGCAGTAGAACGCAGGAAAGCGATTTTAATCAAAATTGAGCCCAAGTTGGCTGCTATGGCCCTTACGGAGACAGGTACAGAGGCTCAGGGCCTCCTGTTTGGGGATCCGTTTATTAAAGAGCTGGGGAAGTTCGTGGGCACCTTTACGGCCCTCGATAAAGCCCAGTCTTCAATGAAGCGGGTGTTTGGCAGCAAGGTCTCCACCAGGGCCGGCAGTGCGAGGGGCCGTCTGGCCGGCCGTGCATCATACCAGCCCCGAGCTACGGGGTGAGGCTCCTCAACCTTCCACGGTTCCTACCAGGACCCCAGACAGCCTCCTTCCTTCTTCCCTCCGAGAGGCACCTTCGGAAGAGGACGCTCTTATAGAGGACAACCGAATCTTCGCCGTCCCCTTGGTAAGTCCAACATTGTTTCACCATTCTTCAGACATTTTAGTCGGAGGCAGACTCCAGTATTTTTCGCATGTTTGGGCCTCTATCACCTCGGACCCATGGGTTCTGAACACGGTCCAGGGGTTCCAGATAGAATTGATAGCATACCCGAATCTCAGTCCCTCGCCTACTCTCGGGTTCGGTTCCGAGGAGATGCAGTCCCTCGTAGACGTGGAGCTGTCCGACCTGGTCAAGAAAGGGGCTATAGAACCGGCCGTTCCTCACCCGGGAAGTGTTGTAAGCAGCATCTTCCTGGTCGAGAAAAAAGGCGGACAATTCCGTCCCGTTATCAATCTCAAGGCTCTCAATGCCTACGTCAGATACCGTCATTTCAAGATGGAGGGCATCCATCTCCTTCGGGACATGTTGCTCCCAGGAGATTGGATGGTCAAACTGGATTTGAAGGATGCGTATCTCACGGTCCCCATGGCGACCGCTTCCAGATACCTTCTTCAATTTCGATGGCGAGACTCCCTGTGGCGGTTCACGTGCCTACCCTTTGGCCTGTCTTCCGCCCCTTGGTGTTTCACCAAATTACTGCGGCCTGTAGTAGCTTGGCTTCGCAGTCGGGGGGTATGGCTCATCGTCTACCTAGACGATATCCTTTTGATGTCCACAGATCAGCACAGACTGTTGTCCCACCTGCAGGTGGCCCTGGAACTTTTTGCGAATCTCGGTTTTGTTATCAACTGGGAAAAGTCTTGCCTATGGCCCGCCAGGTCCATGGAGTTTCTAGGGTTCCGGGTCGACTCGGAGGCTTTGTCCCTCAGCCTTCCGCCACAGAAAGTGTCGTCAATCCGCAAGGAACTGCGGCGCACCCTGGCCTCCCGGCAGGTATCGCTGCGCCACCTGGCCCGGGTGATAGGGCTACTGACTTCGTCTATTCAGGCGATCTTCCCGGCCCCCCTTCACTATCGGGCTCTCCAACGGCTCAAGATAGCCCACCTGCAGGCGGGAGCCTCCTTTGCGGATCTGATCTCTCTGGACGCGGAGACGCGGGACGAGCTCGCCTGGTGGATCGCCAATCTCGACGCCTGGAATGGCAGGGCCATTTTCGGCCCTCGTCCAGACCTGGTGATAGAATCGGACGCCAGCCTTCACGGCTGGGGGGCACATTGCGAAGGGGTGTCCACTGGAGGTCCCTGGGCAATGGAGGAGACATCCTTGCACATCAACGCCCTGGAGCTTCTAGCGGGGTCGTTCGCCATTCACAGTTAAAAAGCTGCCGAGTTATTATCTGCACAGGTTCGAGACCAGCATTCGCTTTCGTTTTATCCATAGGTAAATTGTTATTTCCCGAGGTGTTGGTTCTACAGTGTGTTTCGGTATTTGTTTATAATTCATACATGATACAAAGTCTGACTCTCTTTGGTGTAATAAAAGGAAAAGCTAAATCACTGTCACACCGTCACCCGATGACACATCTGTACAAGGACACATCGATGAAAAAGAGCATCCCAGCACCGGCGCCTTCTCACCCACACAAAGAATCTACACCTTTATCAAGAGTTTGCGTCGGTGGCAAAAACTGCCCTACACGTACATCTACACGACACAAGCGACATATTACGCTTAGTACAGTAAAGGACTCAGTCGTTGCACAATCATTGTTCCACCAGCAAAAGAGTGGTAATAACCTTACAACGCTAGCTACGATAACTGAAGTGGACGAAAGCATAACAGATCAAGACAACACCGGTAAGCAACAAGTCATAAATTCAAACTGTAGTCGGGTTTGTCACAATCAACTTTCTCCAAACACGCATTCACACAAAACACCAACATCATGTAGTGATTGGTCACCATCTCGTAACCACGGACAGTGGCCAAGAGGATCGCTATTTACATTAAGCGAACTGTCTGGTGTATGTCTCTACTTAACCAATTTGCATAACCAGTTGAGTTATTTAGAAAATACCCACTCAGAATTAATTTTATCTATGCCAGACAAGGATAAAATTAGTCAAATATCTGTGTTGAAACAAAATATCGCCTCTCTGTTTGAGACATCTCTGAGAAGGCCAGAAAGTCCGTTCCTGAGAACCCCAGAGACACCGTTTCCATTCCAGACTGCTCTGAGAAGACCTGATAGTTCATTATGAGTACATATGGTAGCTGGCGGTTTGAATGAAATGTCTAAACCTAAACAGAACCTTTTTAAAAGGTCAAAGCCTGTAAAAAGGGCTCTGAAAACGTTGTCTAAGAGATCATTAGCCCCCAGGAGGCGTAGAAGGGTTAACAGAGCAAAAGCACCAGACACAGCGCAAAAGCCAACGACTAGAGATGAGCAAACACCTGGATTTTCGGGTTTGAGAAGTTCGGCCGAACTTCCCGAAAATGTTCGGGTTCGGGATCCGAACTCGACCCGAACTTTATCCCGAACCCAAACCCCATTGAAGTCAATGGGGATCCGAACTTTTAGGCACTAAAAAGGCTGTAAAATAGTCCAGGAACGGGCTAGAGGGCTGCCAAAGGCAGCAAAATGTAGGTAAATCAAACAAATGTGGATAGGGAAATGAATTAAAATAAAATAAAATAAATAAAATTTAACCAATATCAATTGGAGAGAGGTCCCACTGCAAGGAATCATGCGTCATATCACTCAACACTGGAGAAGGCCACTCTCAGTTATTTCGGCCCAGCACCCAGACAGAGGAGAGAGGTCCCACAGCAAGGAATCATGCCTCATATCAACCACCACCAGAGAAGGCCACTCTCAGTTATTCCGGCCCCAGCACCCAGACAGAGGAGAGAGGTCCCACAGCAAGGAATCATGCGTCATATCAACCACCACTGGAGAAGGCCACTCTCAGTTATTTCGGCCCACCACCCAGACAGAGGAGAGAGGTCCCACAGCAAGGAATCATGCGTCATATCACCCACCACCAGAGAAGGCCACTCTCAGTTATTCCGGCCCCAGCACCCAGACAGAGGAGAGAGGTCCCACAGCAAGGAATCATGCGTCATATCAACCACCACCGGAGAAGGCCACTCTCAGTTATTTCGGCCCAGCACCTAGACAGAGGAGAGAGGTCCCACAGCAAGGAATCATGCGTCATATCAACCACCACCGGAGAAGGCCACTCTCAGTTATTTCGGCCCAGCACCCAGACAGAGGAGAGAGGTCCCACAGCAAGAAATCATGCGTCATATCAACCACCACCGGAGAAGGCCACTCTCAGTTATTTCGGCCCCACCACCCAGACAGAGGAGAGAGGTCCCACAGCAAGGAATCATGCGCTCATATCAACCACCACCGGAGAAGGCCACTCTCAGTTATTTCGGCCCAGCACCCAGACAGAGGAGAGAGGTCCCACAGCAAGGAATCATGCGTCATATCAACCACCACCGGAGAAGGCCACTCTCAGTTATTTTGGCCCAGCACCCAGACAGAGGAGAGAGGTCCCACAGCAAGGAATCATGCGTCATATCAACCACCACTGGAGAAGGCCACTCTCAGTTATTTCGGCCCACCACCCAGACAGAGGAGAGAGGTCCCGCAGCAAGGAATCATGCGTCATATCAACCACCACCGGAGAAGGCCACTCTCAGTTATTTCGGCCCAGCACCCAGACAGAGGAGAGAGGTCCCACAGCAAGGAATCATGCGTCATATCACCCACCACCGGAGAAGGCCACTCTCAGTTATTTCGGCCCCACCACCCAGACAGAGGAGAGAGGTCCCACAGCAAGGAATCATGCGTCATATCAGCCACCACTGGAGAAGGCCACTCTCAGTTATTTCGGCCCACCACCCAGACAGAGGAGAGAGGTCCCACAGCAAGGAATCATGCGTCATATCACCCACCACCAGAGAAGGCCACTCTCAGTTATTTCGGCCCACCACCCAGACAGAGGAGAGAGGTCCCACAGCAAGGAATCATGCGTTCTATCAACCATCACCGGAGAAGGCCACTCTCAGTTATTTCGGCCCAGCACCCAGAAAGTGGAGAGAGGTCCCACAGCAAGGAATCATGCGTCATATCAACCACCACCGGAGAAGGCCACTCTCAGTTATTTTGGCCCAGCACCCAGACAGAGGAGAGAGGTCCCACAGCAAGGAATCATGCGTCATATCAACCACCACTGGAGAAGGCCACTCTCAGTTATTTCGGCCCACCACCCAGACAGAGGAGAGAGGTCCCACAACAAGGAATCATGCGTCATATCACCCACCACCAGAGAAGGCCACTCTCAGTTATTCCGGCCCCAGCACCCAGACAGAGGAGAGAGGTCCCACAGCAAGGAATCATGCGTCATATCAACCACCACCGGAGAAGGCCACTCTCAGTTATTTCGGCCCAGCACCCAGACAGAGGAGAGAGGTCCCACAGCAAGGAATCATGCGTCATATCAACCACCACCGGAGAAGGCCACTCTCAGTTATTTCGGCCCACCACCCAGACAGAGGAGAGAGGTCCCACAGCAAGGAATCATGCGTCATATCACCCACCACCAGAGAAGGCCACTCTCAGTTATTCCGGCCCCAGCACCCAGACAGAGGAGAGAGGTCCCACAGCAAGGAATCATGCGTCATATCAACCACCACCGGAGAAGGCCACTTTCAGTTATTTCGGCCCCACCACCCAGACAGAGGAGAGGTTCATTCAACTTTGGGTTGCACCGCAAGATCATGGTAAAGTTAAAAAAATGAGGATTCAATAAAGAAGTGCCCCGGAGTACAAGAATACATGGTTCAGGGGGAGGCAGTTATAAATGTCTATTCTGCACAAGGGAGGGACAGGTCCTGTGGGATCCATGCCTGGTTCATTTTTATGAACGTCAGCTTGTCCACGTTGGCTGTGGACAGGCGGCTGCGTTTGTCAGTAATGACGCCCCCTGCCGTGCTGAATACACGTTCAGACAAAACGCTGGCCGCCGGGCAGGCCAGCACCTCCAAGGCATGAAATGCTAACTCTGGCCACGTGGGCAAATTGGAGACCCAGAAGTTGAATTGGGCCGAACCATCAGTCAGTACGTGGAGGGGTGTGCAGACGTACTGTTCAACCATGTTAGTGAAATGCTGCCTCCTGCTAACACGTTCCGTATCAGGTGGTGGTGCAGTTAGCTGTGGCGTGGAGACAAAACTTTTCCACATTTCTGCCATGCTAACCCTGCCCTCAGAGGAGCTGGACGTGACACAGCTGCGTTGGCGACCTCTTGCTCCCCCTCTGCCTTCGCCTTGGGCTTCCACCTGTTCCCCTGTGACATTTGGGAATGCTCTCAGGAGCGCCTCTACCAGCGTGCGCTTGTACTCGCGCATCTTCCTATCACGCTCCAGTGCAGGAAGTAATGTGGGCACATTGTCTTTGTACCGGGGATCCAGCAGGGTGGCAACACACGTTAAAATGTGGGCAACTCTGCTGTCGTTGCGCAGGCACTGCAGCATGTAGTCGCTCATGTGTGCCAGGCTCCCCAGAGGTAAAGAAAAGCTGCCCTCTGTGGGAGGCGTATCGTCATCGTCCTCCGTATCCCCCCAGCCACGCACCAGTTATGGGCCTGAGCTGTGCCGGGTGCCACCCCGCTGTGAACCTGCTTCATCCTCATCCTCCTCCACCTCCTCCACCTCCTCCTCATCCTCCTTGTCCTCCAGTAGTGGGCCCTGGCTGGCCACATTTGTACCTGGCCTCTGCTGTTGCAAAAAACCTCTCTCTGAGCCACTTCTAACAGACTGGCCTGAAAGTGCTAAAAATGACCCCTCATCCTCCTCCTCCTGGGCCACCTCCTCTTCCATCATCGCCCTAAGCATTTTCTCAAGGAGACATAGAAGTGGTATTGTAACGCTGATAACGGTGTCATCGCCACTGGCAATGTTGGTGGAGTACTCGAAACAGCACAACAGGGCACACAGGTCTCGCATGGAGGCCTAATCATTGGTGGTGAAGTGGTGCTGTTCCGCAGTGCGACTCATGCGTGCGTGCTGCAGCTGAAGTGTGGAAGCAGAGTAGGAGGAAGCCGAGTAGGAGGAGGAGGCTACAGGAGGCAAAGAATGATGCCCTGCGATCCTTGGAGGCGGAAGGACGTGCGCCAAGGAACTCTCCGCCTGGGGCCCAGCCGCCACTACATTTACCCAGTGTGCAGTTAGGGAGATATAGCGTCCCTGGCCGTGCTTACTGGTCCACGTATCTGTGGTTAGGAGGACCTTGCCACAGATGGCGTTGCGCAGTGCACACTTGATTTTATCGGATACTTGGTTGTGCAGGGAAGGCACGGCTGTCTTGGAGAAGTAGTGGCGGCTGGGAACAACATACTGTGGGACAGCCATGGACATCAGCTGTTTAAAGCTGTCTGTGTCCACCAGCCTGAATGACAGCATTTCAAAGGCCAGTAGTTTAGAAATGCTGGCATTCAGGCCCAGGGCTCGAGGGTGGCTAGGTGGGAATTTACGCTTTCTCTCCGAGGTTTGTGAGATGGAGAGCTGAACGCTGCCGTGTGACATGGTGGAGATGCTTGGTGACGCAGGTGGTGTTGTCGGTGGCACATTCTCTGTTTGGTGGGCGGCAGGTGCCAACATTCCTCCCGAGGCAGAGGAAGAGGCCGAGGCAGCAGCAGAAGAGGGAGCAGGGGGAGCCAGATTGAGTTCATAGGTGTTTAAGGTGTTTACTCCACTGCAGTTGATGCTTTGCATGTAGATGCCTGGTCATGCAGGTTGTGCTAAGGTTCAGAACGTTAATGCCTCGCTTCAGGCTCTGATGGCACAGCGTGCAAACCACTCGGGTCTTGTCGTCAGCACATTGTTTAAAGAAGTGCCATGTCAGGGAACTCCTTGAAGCTGCCTTTGGGGTGCTCGGTCCCTGGTGGCGGTGGCCAGTAGCAGGCAAACTGTTCTGCTTTTGCCCCCTGCTCTCTCTTTTGCTACGCTGTTGGCTGGGTCTCACCACTGCCTCTTCCTCTGAACTATGAAAGTCAGTGGCACGACCTTCATTCCATGTGGGGTCTAGGACCTCATCGTCCCCTGCATCGTCTTCCACACAGTCTTCCTCCCTGACCTCCTGTTCTGTCTGCACACTGCAGAAAGACGCAGCAGTTGGCACCTGTGTTTCGTCATCATCAGAGACGTGCGGACTCCGATGAGGTGGTATTCCCATGTCCTCATCATCAGAAAACATCAGTGGTTGTGCATCAGTGCATTCTATGTCTTCCACCACTGGGGAAGGGCTAGGTGGATTTCCTTGGGAAACCCTGCCAGCAGAGTCTTCAAACAGCATAAGAGACTGCTGCATAACTTGAGGCTCTGACAGTTTCCCTGATATGCATGGGGGTGATGTGACAGACTGATGGGCTTGGTTTTCAGGTGCCACCTGTGCGCTTTCTGCAGAAGACTGGGTGGGAGATAATGTTGTGAACATGCTGGATCCACTGTCGGCCACCCAATTGACTAGCGCCTGTACCTGCTCAGGCCTTACCATCCTTAGAACGGCATTGGGCCCCACCAAATATGGCTGTAAATTCTGGCGGGTACTGGAACCTGAGGTAGTTGGTTCACTAGGACGTGTGGCTGTGGCAGAATGGCCACGTCCTCTCCCGGCACAAGAGGGTACACTAACACCACCACGACCGCGTCCGCGTCCCTTACTAGATGTTTTCCTCATTGTTACCGTTCACCAAGCACCACAATAAGAAAAAAAATATTTGGCCCAATGTATTGATTTCAAATTCAGGCCTTTTTTTTACAGGCACCTAACACTATCTGCCTATTTATTTATGTAGCGTATTACACTAATCCAGGCACAGTAGTAACCACTGATTTAGGGGAATATCTCTTTTAGGGCTAGTATTTAGGCCCTGGATGAAAGGTATCCTATTATGGACAGATTTACAATTGGCCTGCAACAGCTCGAACACCAGATTCAGGGTATTGCTATTTTGGCAATTGAATTTAACCCCAGAACAAAATATATGTTTTGGCGGACACTATTATATTTTGCCAGCCACAGCTGAAACCACTGATTTATGGTATTGCTATTTTGGCAATTGAATTTCACCCCAGAACAAAATATATGTTTTGGCGGACACTATGAATCTTGTCCTGCAACAGCTGGGACACCAGATTCAGGGTATTGCTATTTTGGCAAATTAATTTCACCCCAGAACAAAATATATGTTTTTGCGGACACTATTATATTTTGCCAGCCACAGCTGAAACCACTGATTTATGGTATTGCTATTTTGGCAATTGAATTTCACTACCGAACAAAATATATGTTTTGGAGGACACTATGAATCTTGGCCTGCAACAGCTGGGACACCAGATTCAGGGTATTGCTATTTTGGCAATTGAATTTCACCCCAGAACAAAATATATGTTTTGGCGGACACTATTATATTTTGCCAGCCACAGCTGAAACCACTGATTTATGGTATTGCTATTTTGGCAATTGAATTTCACCCCGGAACAAAATATATGTTTTGGCGGACACTATGAATCTTGGCCTGCAAGAGCTGGGACACCAGATTCAGGGTATTGCTATTTTGGCAAATTAATTTCACCCCAGAACAAAATATATGTTTTGGCGAACACTATGAAACCTGGCCTGCAACAGCTGGGACACCAGAATCAGGGTATTGCTATTTTGGCAAATTAATTTCACCCCAGAACAAAATATATGTTTTGGGGGACACTATGAAACCTGGCCTGCAACATCTGGGACACCAGATTCAGGGTATTGCTATTTTGGCAATTGAATTTCACCACAGAAAATAATCTATCCTTTGCCAGACAGCAGACAGTAATATACTTGTCTAGCCAAAGCTGGAACACCAGATTTAGGGGATTGGTATTTGGGCAATTGTATTTAACCTGTGCTGTTGCTGACTTTACCCTGCCTAATCTCGCCCTGACAGAAGCTGTGTCCTCTCCCTACACTAATCAGATCAGTGTGACGTGCGGCGCTACGTGACTCCAGCTTAAATAGAGGCTGGGTCACATGCTGCACTTGGCCAATCACAGCCATGCCATTAGTAGGCATGGCTGTGATGGGCTCTTAGGGCAAGAAGTAAAACGCTAGCTGATTGGCTGCTGTGCAGCCCTTCAGAAAGCGGGAAGTAATCGACAAACAACGATCCCGAACCCGAACTTTTTTGAAAATGTCCGGGTTCGGGTCCGTGTCCCGGACACCCCAAAATTTGGTACGAACCCGAACGATGCTTGATCTGTTCGCTCAACACTACCAATGACGCAACAACACGAACAAGATTATGAGGATCCCATAGAAGGTCCTAGTGGTGCATGTTTGAATGACAGAGTGCACACACCCGAGATTGGTACGCACCAGACAGATCTGTACACCCGGCATCCTGCCCAATATCACCATCACCAGACAGCGTTCTTCATCCGGTAAACATTCCTGTGATACTAGACCATCTGTTTCACAACAAGAGAAGTCTAATCGGGTTTAACGGTGTTGACTATATCGATCACTTTAAGTTTACGATTTTAGAACATATACATTCGTTTGTAGATGCTCTGGAGGCTGTGCATGGTGCCATTCAGTCTTTACTGGACAGAGTCCTCAGGGATATTAACCCTGGTTATTTTGTTCAGTTAAGACTTGAAGGCATTCATGCCTTAGATGCGGTTTATTCTATAAAGCAGTCACGAGAGGTCTTTAACGCAGAGACGTTTCTCAATGCAGTTGCGGCTGCTTTACAGAGTAACACTGAAATCCTGTCTTCACAGCAGCTCATACTTGTGGTTATTGTCATTAGAAATCGACGTAGTGGGATGAAACATCGTTTGAAATCCATCGTTTACAGTAAGATTATTCAGCAGAAAAAGCGGTGGTTGTATGACTTTAATAATGACGACTCTAATTTGTGTCTTGCCACCAGCTTATGCGCTCTGATAGCTGATGGTGATGTCGACGACACTAGTTTATTATTGTCATGGGCTAAACAGATACAAGCTGATTTGGGTATTCCTGATAATGAGTTGGTCAGTTTCAGCAGTATAGATGCTTTTGAGAGCCACCTTGACATTGTTATTTAGGTCTTGTATCACAGTCGTGGTGATTGGTGCTATTTTGATACTGGGAAAAAGCCTACGGAAAAAACTGTGTATATTCTGTATCATGACGGCCATTACTATGGTATCAAAAATGTGAAGGGTTTTATCAGTGAGGCGTACTTCTGTGAAAAGTGTAGTTCAGTGTATTACCACAAAGACAACCACTTGTGTCAATATTTCTGCAGTGCTTGTCAAAGAGATGATTGTGTTGAGAGTGTTGACCAACAGCCGCAATGCACCACTTATCGTGTGTTTTGTCGTTCGAATGCGTGTTTAGATCGCCACAACCTGCTGGCTAGAGATAAGCTTGAGTTTTGTAGGCTTAAAATGTTTTGTGATCGTTATTGTCATTTTGTGTACAATAGAGAGGAAAAGCAGTGTAATGGTTTGCATTGCAGCGTTTGTCATGTATAAATTCGATGATCATCTCTGCTATATGCAACCTTACAAAGTAAAGAAAGAGACGGATCTATATGTTTTCTATGACTTTGAATGCATGCAAGAGACGGGGACACACGTACCCAATTACATATATGCTACAACGTTGTACGGCGCTAAAACCTGTACACAGGAGTTTGTTAGCTTCTTTACCAGTGGTAAATTTGCAGGGTACACTTTGATAGCTCATAATGCCGGTAGGTATGACGGGTACTTTATTGTTAAGGAGTTGATTAATGAAAAGCTACACGTAAAAATAATTACTCAAGGCGGGCAAATCTTGTGTGTGACGTTGCCTGACTTGAAATTAAGGTTCATAGATTCCCTTAACTTCCTGTCGATGAGATTAAGCCGGTTACCAGAAGCATTATGGTTCTCGGGTTCAAAGGGTCATTTCCCCATTTCTTCAAATCAAAACTATGTGGGACCCTTACCGTCTGTTGAGTATTATGGGGTTGAATATGTGATGCCTAGTGAAAAAAAGGATTTCTTGGAGTGGTATGAGATGCAGAAAAGCTGTACTTTTGATTTTAAAGCCGAGTTTAAATCATACTGTATGCAGGACGTCCATGTTTTGAGACAGGCCTGTGAGCATTACAGAGAGCGCGTGATGGATATGACTAGAAAAAGATGACAAAATACTGTAAGCGAAAAAAGAGAAATGTTGTTACTACCCAAAGCATCGATCCTTTTCAGCTCATCACTCTTGCAGCTATATGTATGGCTATGTACCGGTTTAAGTTCCTACCCAAACATACCATAGCCATTTTACCAGCCGACAACTACCACAAAACTAAAAAGCCTTAATCATCACCAGCTATTCAGTGGCTCATGTATATAGCACACACTGAAAACATCGACATTCAGCAGGAATGGGAGGAGGTGAAAAACAAGTAGGCAGATATTTTGTAGATGGATATGCCAGAGTTAATGGGGCGCACATAGAGTATGAATTTCAGGGGTGCTTTTACCATGGGTGCCCCGTCTGCTATAACGAAAATGACACCAATACTGTTACAAACACCAGCTACGGTCAGTTGTACCGCACATGAAATTCTTCATTAAAAAATGTTTTCTACAGAGTTGTGGCTACAAAACAAAAACATATCTGGTAGGCCATCCCAACATCATTTATGACAATTTTGGTTAAATAAAAAATTACTTTGGTATTGCCAGAGTTACAGTTTATCCACCGAGAGACTTGTTTTTCCCGGTCCTGCCGGTGAAAATGAAACCTGCGCCGCAAACTCCTTGATGAATGTCTGCACACATAGAGATGAACAACGCTCTCTGACAGGTACTTGGTGTGAGATAGAATTAAAGGTAGCTTTGGAAAAGGGGTACAGAATCGCTGAGGTCTATAAGGTGTGGCATTTTCCCCACAAAACCTGTGATCTGTTTGCACCTTACATCGAACTTCATCTTAGAGACAAGCAGGAGGCATCAGGCTATCCGAGCAGGTGTACACGGATTCTGATAAGCAAAAAGAATACATTGACGCCTTCCTTGAAAAAGAAGGTGTACAATTAGACTCCGCGAATATCGCTGTGAACCCTGCGAAAAGACAGATCTCTAAACTTTTCTTAAATTCATTATGGAGAAAGTTTGCGCAGAGATCTAATTTACCCTGTACCAGCATCGTGAATAACCCCAATGAGCTCTTTCGCTAAGTCTTTCTTCCATACTACGAGGTTTCTGAACTAAATTTTATCGATGATGAAACTGCATCAATCAATTGGAAATATGCAAAAGGACACCACACAATCAACAAAAATACGAAAATTGAATTCTAGAAATTTATATCTGTGGAGCAGCCAGGTTTTGTTAGAAATAAGAAGTTGTGGCAGATTGAAACAAGACCATTGAGCAAGACGCAGCGGTGTTTATACACAAAGAGTAGTCTGCAAGACGATTTTTCCACACTACCTTTCGAGTTCTAATACCGCGTTATGACACAGTTGCAACATTCTTTTTTCAGGTGAATTAGTTGCTCTTTTTAAGAAACTCCTGGATCCTGTTTTTGAAAGGCCGCCATCACGCGATTTTACAACAAGGTCATTCGGATTTTAATGCCATGGACACCAGCCTACAACACCCTTTTTCATGCATTTTAGCAGGTCCGTCTAACTCTCGAAATAGTTATTTTGTAAGAAAACTGTTAGAAAATACTGATACGCATTTATCACACAAACCCGATTATTTTGTTTGGTTTTATGCTTGTTGGCAAAAACTTTATGACAAACTTTCTTTATGCTTCCCGCACATCAGGTTTATTGAAGGTCTGCCACATACGTTTGTAGATGATGAGTTATTCCCACCCAACAAGGTAAATTTGACTATTGTTGATGATCTCATGGATTCCGCTAGTGAAAACAGCGAGCTTGAAAAGGCATTCACCAAGTACGTGCATCATAGAAATCTAAGTATATTGTATCTGGTGCAGAACATATTTTGCCAGGGTAAAAAGAGTAGAACGATAAATTTAAACACCATGTACATGGTTCTCTTTAATAATCCGCGAGATAAATTGCAGATTCTAACATTAGCGAGACAAATGTATCCTGGAAAAACACATTTCTTTTTGGAAGCTTTTAAAGAATGCTATGCTGGAGCCTTATGGCCACCTGCTAGTAGATTTAAGGGCTACGACACCTGAGCAACTTCGTTTAAGGTCGCGGTTCTTACCACCAGCACTGCCGGCTGTGTATATTCAGAAGATAAATAGTTTTAAAAAGTGAGATTTAGAAGGTTACGCGCATTCTAGGGCGCTTACACAGCAGTGACAAGATGTCGGAGAGATTACGCCGCAATTGGGCTCACTTAAAAACGCTACACCCTCTGTCAGAAAATCTATTTTGCTCCATTCTAGCGATGATTTAATAGCTGCCATAAGTGAGATCGCCTTAAATATCTTAAAAGGGCGAATTCCGCTAAAGGAACGTCAGAAAAAGATACTAAAGAAGTGGCGTAAAGCTATAAGGAAACTGTGTGATAAAACAAAAACCCATAAAGAAAAGAAGCGCTTAGTGAATCAGACAGGTGGGTTCTTAGGTTTGCTATTGGGGTTTGCAATTCCGTTAATGACAAGTTTGCTTTTTAACAAATAATAGATCATGCAGAGAAAATGTACTTGGTGCCAAAACACGAGCTCAAGAGGATAAGCCATGTGTTCACACCACCGTCCGGTGTAAGGCAGAGCGTGATACAACGCATGGATGATGAAATTAATGGTATTTTACACAGCTCTGGCTTGCCGGATGATGTGAAAATTAAAAGATACACCGATATAATGCGAAGATACTTGTTTCTTGCTAAACAGGAGGCTAAAGAGCTAGCGACTTTAAACCTTGTTAACCAATCTGATCCTGGTCATCAACAACTGCCAAATACAACCTCTGAAAAATACGATAACGTACTTGAAATGGTAACACATGTCAATCCCCGTTTTCAGAAAAATGCTGAACTTTTGTTAAGCAAGATAAGGCGGAACGCCAGTGTTACAAACTGGAATGATAAAGGTCAATTTATTTATAAGGGTGGTGTTATGCCTGGTTCTAACATGATAGATCTTGTGCGCAATGCGACGCAAAGCCACAGACTGCCAAAAAACAAAAACCCACCAGGCTGGTTTGCATTTATGCATGCCATGGCGGATATAAATATGCAGTCTACGGTTGTGGGTAATTCATCTACTAGAGAGATTCTGGACGGATTAAAAACAAACCTGAATGAGCCATCTGTAAGTGTCGTGCCTAATTGCACTCTCCTGACCAACCCCTCCACACCTACGGATATAAGACAGGGGAGTCTGTTACCTACAAGAAGGATATCGCCAATGCTACAATTTTCTTGGTTAAGCTTGTAAATACGGATTATGTGTATATTATTAATGTATTGTATAGTGTAACTCTGCTAAACGTAGTTTTGAATTTATATATGTGTTGTAAGATGTCGCATTTCTGTACGTTGTTTATCTGCTCAATAAACTTTTTAAACTCTGTGTTTTTGTTTGTGCTCAATTTGTATACTAACATTAAGGGGCTCACTTTGCAGCTCTCTAGACATCTACAGGCACGCATCTACCATAATAATATGACACTGTCTCTAGACATGTCCAAGCACGCATATACCATAATAATATAACGTACGCGGTGCTTTTTAGACTTGCCCAGACATGTTTTTATTTAGTCATGCTCATTTTGAATGCTTGAATTAATATATGTGATGGAAAAGCGAAGTGTGTTGTAACATCACATCGTATTTCTGTACGTTGTTTATCTGCTCAAAAAACATTTTAAAACTCTGCTTTTTTTGTGCTCAATTTGTATACTGACATGAACTGCTCTCTAGACATGTTCAGTCATGCATTATTCAGATTTTGGAGGGGGGCGAAGGTGGGTGGGGACCTGTCAAGAGGACGAAAGGGGCGTGTTGATCAGTGGGGTTTTGGCAGCTGGGGGTGGCATCTAAATGGGGGTGGGGCACCTGTCACTTTTGATGACTTTTATGTACACTACACTACTAGCATGACTTCATGAGAGATCGGACCTGTAAAACTAATTTAATCAGTTTCTATGAGGAGGTAAGTTTTAGACTTTACTGCTGTGAATCAATGGATGTCATATATCTCGACTTCTCCAAAGCATTTTATACTGTACCACATAAAAGATTAGCATATAAAAGGAGAATGCTTGGACTGGGATAAAATGTCTGTATGTGGGTAAGTAACTGGTTCAGTGATAGAAAACAGGGAGATTATTAATGGTACACACTCAGATTGGGTCACTGTCACTAGTGTAGTACCACAGGGGTCAGTACTGGGCCCTATTCTCTTCTATATTTTTATTAATGATCTCGTAGAAGGCTTGCACAGTAAAATATAAATTTTTGCAGATGACACTAAACTGTGTAGAGTAATTAACACAGAAGAGGACAGTATACTTCTACAGATGGATCTGTATCGATAGAAGATTCGGGCTGAGAAGTGGCAGATAAGCTTTAACACTGACAGATGTAAGGTTATGTATAAGGATAAGTCGACCAGCACTCGCTTGCTGCACGCTGCGCGGGACAGGACCAGTTCCACATGTAATGAAGTGAGGAATCCCAGCAGCCGTGACTTAATGCTCATCAGAAATGTATTTTAAAGTACCAGTGTGTCCCATATTCCAGGACGCGTTTCGGCTAGCAAGCCCTTTTTAACCAGTAAGTTTCCATTGCAATGCACAGGTATATATACACATGAATGTATGGGGATGAGGGACCTCCCCGTGACGTCAGACGCCCGGATGGGGGTGGTACAATCGATACCAGGTAACACAAAATATCCATAGTAGAATAGAAAAAGCAGCACAAGAATTGCATCAGAACACATGTTATAAATAACATCTCAGCAGAAAAATCCTTCAATGGTCAGTAGATGTCTAAAAGACAATAATAATATATGAATAAATAAAATGTTCAATAGTCAACATAAAATGTACAATAGTCAACAAAAAACAGTATGGTCTCAAATATGCATAATCTCATAGTCCCTATTGAGACCCCTCGGGTGTAAGGTATCCAGGGTATGGATCCAATAGGCCTCCCAACGTAGTAGCAATTTCTTCATGTCACCTCCCCTTCTGGGTCTGGTGACTCGTTCTATTACCTGGAACTTCAATTGAGCAATGGTATGTTTGCTCAAAGTGGTAGGGAATTGTTAACATTGAGTTCTTAGTGTCCTGTCCTCGTTACCACGTGTACCCCTGGGGCGTGTATGGGCTTGGCAGGCAGATAAACACCCTCCTACTACTCAGTAAATTGAGACCAGGTAATGATCTGTAGCTTTAATGAGCCGAAGTAAGTTGGTGTGAAACTGTGAACCAGTAACATAAAAGATGCAATAAGTACATGAACTGCAAATATACATATCATAGAACAGCATACAACATGTCTGCAAGGTTAGCTGACTAGGCCCTTACTTTACATGTGAACTACTAACTAGCTGCCTACACAGAAATACACATAATGCATGTCTATAGCTAGTAATAATCATGTAGCCATGAAAGAACAGCAAGAAATAATGCCTTACCGGCTATGCAGCCTATAGTAGAAGTTTAGATAGTCTTGTACAGCAGAGCATGTGAGGAAAATGGCAACTTCTAGAAGACTACTCCCTTCTTGTAGATAAGTGAGGACACAAAGAGGAGGAGTAACAAAAGAGGCTGAACATACACAGATAACAATATAGAAGTCGTCAGAAGGTGGCGCTAATTGACCATGTTTTAATACAGGAAGAACCCTATATGAATTAGCACACATTTATGAGAAGCTGTCTGGAGACATGACACTCCCCGTCTGGTATTGATTAATACCACTATCAGTCATCAGGCGATAACAGAAGAATGAGTTCACACACTGGTCTAAGGAACAGCTTGGTCTCTTGTGATCTGCAGACCTTTACTTCCACTTTACGGACATTCCCATCCTCACTTGGAAATGTCTTTGTGACAAGTCCTAGGGGCCACTCATTTCTTTGCAACTGACTGTCCTTTAGAAGAACAACATCCCCAAGTTTCAGGTTGGGCCTGACAGTTTGCCATTTGTTTCGTGGTTGTAAAGTGGATATGTACTGTTTCTTCCACCTGTCCCAAAATGTATTGGCAAGGCACTGTACTTGTCTCCATTGACGTTTATAAAGATCTTTGGTGCTGAACTCACCAGGAGGAGTACTCACTTTCCCAATCTTCTGGGTAAGGAGGGTTGCAGGAGTGAGAAGGAATGGTTCCTCTGGATCGCTCAGAACTGGAGTCAAAGGTCTAGCATTGATGATGGCTGTGACTTCAGCCATGAAGGTTACAAGGCTCTCATGAGTAAGTCTAGCAGTTCCTACTTGTAAGAAGATGGAATCCAGGAAATTGGAGCCTCTGTCAGAGCGAATGTGCTTTACAGGACCTCTAATTGCAATAAAACGTCTAAGAGCGTTGATAAAGCTTGAGGTATCCATAGATTCGATGACTTCAATGTGGACAGCTCTGATGGTCATACACGTGAATAAGACTGCCCAGCGTTTGCTGTTTGCTTGGCCTCCTCTAGTTTGACGTGTTGTGACAGACCAGGGTCCAAATACATCCAATCCGACGTTGGTGAAAGGAGGATCCATACTGAGTCTATCAACAGGTAGATTTGCCATCTTCTGTGTCTGTAACATACCACGAAGTTTACGACACATGACACATCTGAAGATAACGCTACTCACACATCTCTTCGCCCCAACTATCCACAATCCAGCAGTATGTAGAGCTCCTTCTGTAAACAGTCTTCCTTGGTGCTTCACTTGGGTGTGATAGTATTGTACAATCAAAGTAGTAACGTGATGACTCCCAGGAATTATCAGAGGATTTCTTTCCTCGAGCTCGAGGCTTGCTTGTTTAAGACGACCTCCTACTCTCAGTAGACCGTCCTCGTCCAGGAATGGGTCAAGCTTTTTTAAAGAGCTATTTTTAGGGATAGACTTATGGTTGGTGATGCAGTCAATCTCTTTGGTAAAGACTTCATGTTGTATGGTATAAATGATGATTTTTTTTGACTGCTGGAATTCTGTCACAGTATAAAACTCTTGGCAGTGGTGCCAGCCTTTACACTGCCTAACATCATTACAATTGGTCTCTTTAAAGGCACGAGCTATGTGGGCTAGACAGGTAATGGCTCGTACGAGTGATTTCCAAGTGGAGAATCTTTTGAAACGATGAGAACCAAGGGAGTCGAAGGATGTCACTGTGTGAAGTGCAGACACTTTGGGACGGATCTCAGTGTCCGAGTCTTCGTCCACTAGTTCGCATATGTTGTTCTGGTGAACAGCCGAACCTGGATTACGTAAGAATGCAGGACCAGTGAGCCAGGTTGTGTCTTTGAGACGACTTGCTGCAACAGCTCTTGTAGCATGGTCTGCAGGATTATTGTCAGTAGGCACATAATGCCATTGTTCTGGACAAGTGGATTTCCTAATCCGAAGCACTCTGTTATTGACATAAACATAGAATCGTCTGGATTCATTATAGATGTAACCCAAGACCACCTTGCTGTCTGTGTAGAATTCAACCTTTTTAAGGCCAATGTCCATCTCAGATGTGATTAGCTCGGCCATTTCGACGGCCAAGACTGCAGCGCAAAGTTCAAGTCTGGGTATAGTGTGTTCAGGTTGTGGTGCGAGTTTTGCCTTGCCCATAATAAACCCAACGTGGTATTGTCCGTTAGTGTCCACAGTTCTGAGATAGGCTACAGCAGATATAGCTTTAACAGAAGCATCGGAAAATATGCAGAGTGTATGGTCTTGGACATCAGTAGATGGCACAGGAGCATATGGGCGTGAGACATTAAGGCTAGACAGAGCTGTCAGGGAGTTTCTCCATTCTACCCACATATTCTTCTTTTCAGGGGATAATGGAACATCCCAGTCAGTAGTTTCACGGATTAAGTCTCTAAGCAAGGCCTTACCTTGTATAGTGACAGGAGCTAGAAAACCCAAAGGATCATACAGGCTGTTGATTGCAGATAGGACACCTCTGCGGGTGAAAGGTTTTTCTTCTTTGCTAACTTGAAAGGTGAAGGTATCGGATTTCAAGTCCCATAGAAGTCCAAGGCTGCGTTGGACAGGTAAAGTATCTGACCCCAGATCCAAATCTCTTAGGTCGCTGGAATGATCTTCAGTAGGGAAGGCTTCCATAACCTCTTTGCTGTTTGAAGCAATCTTGTGGAGTCTCAAGTTGGAACAGGCGAGCATGTCCTGGGCTCTTTTGAGGAGACTGATTGCAGAATCAATAGAAGGTAAAGATTTTAAACAGTCATCTACGTAGAAGTCTTTTTCTACAAACTGTCTCGTATCTGACCCGTATTCTCTCTCTTCTTCCTGAGCAGAACGTCTGAGTCCATAAATAGCAACAGCAGGTAAGGGGCTGTTCCCGAAAATGTGTACTCTCATGCGGTACTCTATAATATCTTTTAAAGGGTCATTGTCTTTAAACCAGAAGAATCTGAGGAAGTTTCTATCCTTCTCTCTAACAAGGAAGCAGTGAAACATCTGTTGGATATCGGCAATCAGACCGACAGAATCCTTGCGGAAACGGAGGAGTACCCCTAGCAGTTTGTTATTCAGGTCAGGGCCTGTTAAGAGTACATCGTTTAAGGAGATGCCTTCATATTTAGCACTAGAGTCAAACACGACTCTGATCTGACCTGGTTTTTTTGGATGATATACTCCGAAAATTGGAAGGTACCAGCATTCTTCATGAGCTTCAAGGGGTGGTGCAATCTCTGCATGATTGTTCTCAAATATTTTCTGCATGAAAGAAAAGAAGTGTTCTCTCATCTCTGGCCTCCTTTGGAAGTTACGTCTAAGAGAAGAGAAACGTTTAAGTACTTGTACTTTGTTGTTAGGTAGGCGTAGCCTCGGAGTTCTGAAGGGAAGAGGCGCAACCCAACTGTTAGTGCTGTCCTTCACGAAATCTTGTTCCATTATTTCCAAGAACAGCTTGTCTTCGATAGATAGTGCCACTTGATTGTCATCTTTTGTCCTTTGGAAGACTGTGCATCCTAAGTGATCTTGGTCCCTGTCACTAGAGACATCTGTGAAGGAACATGGTAGATGGGAAGCATACGGTAGCTCTTTTATGAGGAAGTTGTTGACACATGGTTGGAAAAGTGAGGGGCGTTTACTTGCTAGTGTGCTTGTAAACATATTGTGAACTGAATCTGGCTTGTGCACACTCCCAAGGCAGACTTCTCCTATTAATACCCATCCTAGATCCAGCCTTTGAGCATAAGGAGCGTTGCCAGGACCATTTATGTGCTGTCTCACTTTATGGACTCGTAGGATGTCCCTCCCGAGTAGCAATATTATCTTAGCCTGTGGGTCAAGTTCTGGGATCAGGTGGGCTATATGCTTTAGGTGTGCATGATGCATTGCGACATCTGGAGTAGGAATTTCAAATCTGTGATCAGGAATTTGATTGCACTCTATTAGAGTTGGTAAGGGCAAGCTGATCTCTCCGTTTATCGATTCAACTTGGAAACCGGATGCTCTTCTCCCCGCCGTCTCCACAAATCCCGCACAAGTCCTTAGTGAGTATGGGAAGCTGGGACTTTTAATGTTGAATATGTCAAAATAGGTTGAGGTGGCTAGAGACCTATTGCTTTGATCATCTAGAATGGCATACATTTTTACTGCTTTGTCTCTTTGTCCTGTTGGGTAGACTCGGACTAGACATATTTTGGAACAGGATCTTCCACTTATGGATCCTTTGCAGATCTCAGTGCACTGTGGAGTGACCTCCAGGGTAGCGATAACAGTGTTACCCTCCTCTCCACCATGCTGAATGGTATTGTAAGCGTGTTGTAAAGTCCATGGAGCTGGTCCAGGATGTAATGCTGTACTATGGTCTGTGCTATCACATTCTTTACACTTTTCACTAACCTTGCAGTCTTTGGCTAAGTGGGCGGTTGAAGAACAGCACTTGTAGCAGATGTTATTTTCTCTAAGGAAGTGTCACGGCTGTATGTGAGCAACAAGAGCATACACAGTGAGTTAGCTACTGACCGGACCCAAACTAGGGAACATAAAGGGTGACCCCTGTCAGACCCTAAAAGCTCTCCCTATGCTGCTAAGCCCATGTCCAGATCCAGATGGTGGATCGAGACATGCCCGCGTACCTAAGGCTGATGACCACTGTAACCCCTACAGTAGTGGAAGGGGCACGGCCACCGGTGCCCTGCTCAGTATTTGGACGGAACCGGGGTCGCCTCGGATCCAGTCAGCAAAACAAACAGAAACACACAATGTCTGCACACTTAACTGAAGGAGCTGCAGCAGCAGTGAAAACAGATCCAAAGTCAGCAGACAATGTCCGAAGTACTTGCTTCAGCAGAACACAGGTCAGAAAAGATATCACACCAGTGAAGATACTCAAGCGAGAGATACAGGTCAAATGAAGTAGTATAATCCGCACCGTACAAAGGAAGAGAGGTGATTTAAAGGCAGAGCAATCAAACACAGGAGGGACAGCTGGGAGGAAGGAAGCAGAAAGTAAAGACCTCATCACAGGGGCGGAGAAACAGAGCTGTGGGAGCGTCTCAAAGCTCTAGTAGTTACATCATCACAGGGGTGGAGAAACAGAGCTGTGAGAGCGTCTCAAAGCTCTGGTAGTGACAGTACCCCCCTCTACGGGTGGACTCCGGACACCCAGGACCCACCTTCTCAGGATGAGCCCTATGAAAAGTCCTGATGAGGCGAGTGGCTTTAATGTCCGACACCGGAACCCACATCCTCTCCTCAGGACCATAACCTTTCCAATGAGCGAGGTACTGAAGAGAACCGCGGACAATGCGAGAGTCCACAATTCTGGAAACCTCAAACTCCAGATTGCCATCAGCCAAAATCGGAGGAGGAGGCAAAGAGGAGGGTACCGTGGGCTGGACATATGGTTTTAAGAGAGATCTGTGAAATACATTATGTATCTTCCAAACCCGTGGAAGATCAAGACGGAAGGCAACAGGATTGATGACTGACAAGATTTTATAAGGCCCAATAAACTTGGGACCCAATTTCCAGGAGGGAACCTTCAGTTTAATATTTCTTGTAGACAACCACACCAGATCACCCACATTCAGGTCCGGACCAGGCACACGTCTCTTATCAGCCACACGCTTATATTTCTCACTCATCTTTCTTAGATTAGTCTGAATCTTTTGCCAAATGGTAGACAAAGACGAGGAAAATCTCTCCCTCCTCAGGCAAACCAGAAGGAGCCCCTCCCGAGAATGTCCCAAACTGCGGATGGAACCCATATGCACCAAAGAATGGTGACTTATCAGAAGATTCCTGACGACGGTTGTTCAGAGCAAACTCAGCAAGAGGGAGAAACGAACACCAATCCTCCTGGTTCTCTGCAACAAAACAGCGCAAATATGTCTCCAGATTCTGATTGGCAGCGTTCAGTCTGACCATTCGACTGCGGGTGAAAAGCAGAAGAGAAGGACAGCCGAACCCCCAGGCGAGAACAGAAAGCCTTCCAGAATCTGGACACAAACTGCGTGCCTCTATCGGAAACAATATCAGAAGGAATGCCATGCAATTTAACAATATGGTCGACAAAAGCTTGCGCTAACGTTTTAGCATTGGGCAATCCAGGGAAGGGTATGAAATGTGCCATCTTGCTAAAACGGTCCACCACCACCAGGATCACCGACTTCCCTGAGGAATGAGGAAGATCCGTGATAAAGTCCATGGACAGGTGTGTCCAAGGACGGGAAGGTATGGGTAAGGGGAGAAGGGGACCTGAAGGCCGTGAGCGAGGGACCTTAGCGCGGCGCACGTCTCACAAGCAGCCACAAAACCCTCCACCGACTTACGAAGAGCCGGCCACCAAAATCTCCGAGCAATGAGATCTACCGTGGCTCTACTCCGGGGTGACCAGCAAGAACCGTATCATGATGCTCCTTGAAGAGTTTGTGGCGTAACTCAGGAGGCACAAACAACTTTCCAGAAGGACAACGGGCAGGTGCCTCAGTCTGGGCAGCCTGGACCTCGGCCTCCAAATCAGAATACAGAGCAGAAACAACTACCCCCTCCGCCAAAATGGGACCCGGGTCCTCGGAGTTTCCTCCTCCCGGAAAACAGCGAGAGAGGCGTCAGCCTTCACATTTTGATCCCAGGGCGGAATGTAACGACAAAGTTGAATCTGGAGAAGAACAGAGACCATCTGGCCTGTCTCGGATTCATACGCTTAGCCGACTCCAAGTACGCCAGATTCTTATGGTCGGTAAAAACGGTTATAGGGTACCTGGCCCCCTCCAACCAATGGCGCCATTCCTCGAAAGCCAGCTTGATGGCCAACAATTCCCTATCTCCCACATCATAGTTTTTCTCTGCCGGTGAGAGTTTTTAGAGAAAAAGGCACAGGGTCGCCATTTGGAAGGAGACGGACCCTGGGACAAAACCGCACCCACACCCACCTCGGAAGCATCCACCTCAACAATAAAGGTAAGGAAACATCGGGATGCACCAAGATGGGAGCAGGCGCAAAACTCTCTTTAATCTTAGAAAAAGCTGCAAGCGCCTCCTCCGACCAAGAGGAAAAATCCGCCCCTTTTTGGTCATGTCAGTGAGGGGTTTGACAACAGAGGAATAATTCAAAATGAACTTTCTGTAATAGTTTGCAAAACCCAGAAAGCGCATCAATGCCTTCTGATTCTCAGGAAGCTCCCACTCAAGCACAGCACGGACCTTCTCCGGATCCATGCGAAAACCAGAAGCAGAGAGGAGAAAACCCAGAAATTGAATCTCCGATACCATAAACACACATTTCTCCAGCTTGGCGTACAATTTATTTTCTCTCAGAATCTGCAGAACCTGAAAAAGATGATCCTGATGAGTCCGAACATCAGGGAAAAAATCAAAATATCATCAAGATACACCAATACAAATTTCCCCATTAAATGGTAGAAAATACTGTTAACAAAATGCTGAAAGACGGCCGGAGCATTCATCAAGCCAAAAGGCATAACGAGATTCTCGAAATGCCCCTCGGGAGTGATTAAAGGCTGTTTTCCATTCATCCCCCTCTCTGACCCTGACCAGGTTATGCAGCGCCTCTCAAATCCAATTTGGAAAAAACCTTGGCCCCAACAATTTGGTTGAAGAGGTCTGGGATCAGAGGAAGGGGATAGGGATCGCGAATCGTGATACGGTTCAGCTCCCTAAAATCTAGGCAAGGTCTCAGAGAGCCATCTTTCTTTTTAACAAAAAAAAAACCCGCGGCGACCGGTGATTTTGAGGGACGAATATGCCCCTTATCGAGACTCTCAGAGATATAGGTTCGCATTGCGATTCTCTCCGGTTGTGAGAGATTGTACAGGCGTGCTTTTGGCAGCTTGGCGCCGGGAATGAGGTTAATGGGACAGTCAAACTCCCGGTGAGGAGGTAGCTCCTGCACACCGCTCTCGGAAAACACGTCCGAGAAATCAGAGAGAAATGATGGCAAAGTTTTAGTAGATACCTCTGCAAAAGTCGCTGTGAGACAATTCTCTCTACAAAACTCACTCCACTCATTTATTTGCCTTCCTTGCCAATCAATAGTGGGGTTATGTTTAGTGAGCCAGGGTAACCCCAACACTAGAGGAGTAGGCAATCCGTTAAGGACAAAACAAGATATATCCTCCACATGAGTGTCACCTACAGCTAACCGGATATTGTGAACAATGCCCTTCAGGGATCTCTGTGAGAGTGGAGCAGAGTCAATGGCAAAAACAGGTATATCTTTTTCTAATGTGCAAACCCGAAAACCATGCCTGGCTACAAATTGAGTGTCAATAAGATTGACGGCCGCTCCACTATCAACAAAAATTTCACAAGAAATGACTTTGCTCTCTAGCGCCACCCTGGCAGAAAGGAGAAAGCGAGAACTGCAGGTCAGAGGAAAAGCCCCAATTCCTACATCAACTTTGCCCAAGGTAGCAGATGAAGCAGAGTTTGATGATTTTCCTTTTGAGGATTTTCTCTTATTATCACTCTTAGTACAGTTCATGAATCTCCTAGAGGGACAAACATTTGCCAAATGACCAATGCCCCCACAACAAAAACACACCATTCTCTGAGGACTAAATCCTCCTTTATCAGGGGCAAGTCGACCTAGCTGCATAGGCTCCTCCTCAGAGGGGACCGAGACAGGATGAGACCCCTGCACACTGAATGAGTCCGCACCACTGCCCCTAGAGTGACAATGGCTGGACCGAGAGGTCTCGTTTCTTTCTCTTAGACGCCTGTCAAGGCGTACCGCCAATGACATGGCAGACTCTAAAGATGTTGGTCTCTCATGGAAAGCAAGCGCATCTTTCAATCTCTCTGAGAGACCATGACAGAACTGACTCCGAGTGCAGCATCATTCCAACCTGAATCAGCTGCCCATCTCCGAAATTCAGAACAATAAAGCTCAGCAGACAGTTTGTTCTGGCATAAAAAACGTAAGTTAGATTCAGCCAGAGCAACACGATCCGGGTCATCATATATCTGCCCCAGGGCCACAAAAAATCTTTCTGTGGATCGAAGGGAGGGATCCCCGATGGCAGTGAAAAAGCCCAAGTCTGAGCATTACCCCTGAGCAAGGAGATGACAATCCTCACCCTCTGCTCCTCATTACCAGAGGAACGGGGACACAAGCAAAAATGGAGTTTGCATGCCTCTCTGAAGCGAACAAAATTCTCACTGCCCCCGGAGAACGTTTCCGGAAGTGAGACCTTTGGCTCGCAACAGACTCCATGGGCCGGGCCGAGCCCAATGCTTGAAGCTGAATCATAGATTGACGGAGATCCGCTACCTCCAAAGAAAGACCCTGCATGCGGTCAACCAGGTCAGAAAGCGGATCCATGTCAAAAAGGACGGTTTCGGCGGATTATAATGTCACGGCTGTATGTGAGCAACAAGAGCATACACAGTGAGTTAGCTACTGACCGGACCCAAACTAGGGAACATAAAGGGTGACCCCTGTCAGACCCTAAAAGCTCTCCCTATGCTGCTAAGCCCATGTCCAGATCCAGATGGTGGATCGAGACATGCCAGCGTACCTAAGGCTGATGACCACTGTAACCCCTACAGTAGTGGAAGGGGCACGGCCACCGGTGCCCTGCTCAGTATATGGACGGAACCGGGGTCGCCTCGGATCCAGTCAGCAAAACAAACAGAAACACACAATGTCTGCACACTTAACTGAAGGAGCTGCAGCAGCAGTGAAAACAGATCCAAAGTCAGCAGACAATGTCCGAAGTACTTGCTTCAGCAGAACACAGGTCCAGAAAAGATATCACACCAGTGAAGATACTCAAGCGAGAGATACAGGTCAAATGAAGTAGTATAATCCGCACCGTACAAAGGAAGAGAGGTGATTTAAAGGCAGAGCAATCAAACACAGGAGGGACAGCTGGGAGGAAGGAAACAGAAAGTAAAGACCTCATCACAGGGGCGGAGAAACAGAGCTGTGGGAACGTCTCAAAGCTCTAGTAGTTACATCATCACAGGGGTGGAGAAACAGAGCTGTGAGAACGTCTCAAAGCTCTGGTAGTGACAGGAAGGCTTTACGCTCCTCGATGGGTCTTTCTCTAAAGCCCCTACATGTCAGGAGAGAATGTGGTTTTCGGTGTATAGGACACTGCTTACCAGGGTTTTTAACTTTGTTTGTTGCCCAGTAGGAACCAGCAGACCTGTGGAGAGAGTCTGAAGGGAACAGTTCAGTCTTGTGAACCGCCACTGAAGCTCTACGTGAAGGAAGACCTGGAACAGAAGCACATGCCAGTGTAAAATCAAAACTAGGATCATTTCTTATCTTAGCCTGGTCACGTATGAAGTCTACAAACACAGAAAATGGAGGAAATGAAACATGGTGTTTTTTCTTATAGTTAGAACCACATTTGACCCACTCATTTTGTAAGCCGGGGGTTAACTTTTGTACTATGAGGTTAACGCCCCTGGCAGTGTCAAAGAATGTGAGTCCCGACAGATCACCTTCAGATTTGGCTACTTGAAGTTCCATTAATAAGTCACTAAGTTCCCTAAGTTTCTGAAAGCCTTTGGGAGCTATTCTAGGGAAATCTTCTATCCTTTTAAAGAAAGAGTTTTCTATTGCCTCTGCTGAACCATAACATTCGTCAAGTCTGTCCCAAACCATTTTAAGTCCGATCTCTGGGTTTCTTATATTAATGGACTTGATTCTTTTACATGCTCAGCAGATGCAGTCCCTAGCCACTTAGCTAAGAGGTCTATCTCTTCGCTGGGGGATAGTCCAACATCTTTGATTGTGTTCTTAAAGGAAGAGCGCCAGGCCCTATAACTCTCAGGGTGATCATCAAACTTCCAAAGTCCCTTGGCAACCAGCTCACGCCTTGTGAGGAACTTAACAATGTCCATGCTGGTTTGATCAGGAGGAGAGTAAGCCGGCAGTGTGTTGCGATAGTGAGAAAATGGTGTATAATCATACCTGTCAGTAGTCTCTCTTTTAGGTTGGACTGTATCATACCTTCTAGGCACGAAAGAGGATGTTTCTGGAGCATTATGCGCAGGCTGGAACTCCTGATGAGAAGGCGGGTGGTCCCTACTTAGTTCATTTCCTGGATTGTCCTCTGGCCTGCGGGTTAGAGACTTATCCTGGACTTCCGGGGTTGCTGTGAGGCGAGTTCGATGAAATCCGTCGATGAGGTCTTGTTGAAGATCTTCTGTCGGCTGTAGAGTGTCGATCATTCTGGAATGTCGATGGACATACTCTGAAGTGCGCTGCAGGGAATCTTGGTGGATGAGATCTAGGCTGGCTGGACCGCTGCATCTTTCGTCGTCTAGGTGAAAGAGTGCTTCCAGGGCCTCTGCTTTGGCAATGGCTGCGGCAGCTTCCTTCTGCGCTGAGAGCTTCTCCAGTGCTGCTTGCTGACTTGCCTTTTCAGCTTCAAATGTTGCTTGTCGTAGCTTTAGTTGCATCTCTTGCTCTGCAAAGGCAGCGCGTGCTTTTGCCGCCTCCGCTTCTGCACGTGCAATGGCGGCGGCATTGCTGACTGAGGATCTTGTAGAGCGACTGGCTTTAGACCTTGTCTTGTAAGAAGTTTGGCTTTGTGACATGATGCTGCTGTTAAGGATCTTGACTGTGAAGAGACTGCTGCGTTCTCATATGCAGGTAGTTGCGTGGTGGGATAGCGGCCTCTGAAGTCTGTATCTTATTTTCCACTCGCCAGGTCGCAGCCGTTTCACTGTCCTGTCCTCGTTACCACGTGTACCCCTGGGGCGTGTATGGGCTTGGCAGGCAGATAAACACCCTCCTACTACTCAGTAAATTGAGACCAGGTAATGATCTGTAGCTTTAATGAGCCGAAGTAAGTTGGTGTGAAACTGTGAACCAGTAACATAAAAGATGCAATAAGTACATGAACTGCAAATATACATATCATAGAACAGCATACAACATGTCTGCAAGGTTAGCTGACTAGGCCCTTACTTTACATGTGAACTACTAACTAGCTGCCTACACAGAAATACACATAATGCATGTCTATAGCTAGTAATAATCATGTAGCCATGAAAGAACAGCAAGAAATAATGCCTTACCGGCTATGCAGCCTATAGTAGAAGTTTAGATAGTCTTGTACAGCAGAGCATGTGAGGAAAATGGCAACTTCTAGAAGACTACTCCCCTTCTTGTAGATAAGTGAGGACACAAAGAGGAGGAGTAACAAAAGAGGCTGAACATACACAGATAACAATATAGAAGTCGTCAGAAGGTGGCGCTAATTGACCATGTTTTAATACAGGAAGAACCCTATATGAATTAGCACACATTTATGAGAAGCTGTCTGGAGACATGACACTTAGTCCTAATAGTGGAGTTATACTATACTTCAGTGGAGTTATACTTCCCGATCCCTGATAGTCTGCATTGTCTGGAACACTGAAAGCAGTGCAGACATGGAAAAGTACCTTTCCTCTGTGTGGCCAGTTCACTCTGTTTTAAGGCACCTTTGGCACTCCCCAGATCTGCACATACTAGCTTATCTCTGTAGCTTGGGTTTTTCTTGTTACAGATAAGCGGGGGGGTTTAATTCATCAATCTGGGGTTATGCTTTTCCCAATAGATGCCAGTACTTCCTTACAATGTTGTCCAATTTTTGATTAAAAGGATGGTATTTGTGAATCAATGCCACTCTTGGGGCTTTTTCTCCCTCAGATTCACTAGGGTTATTTAAATAACTCAGGATTTTTGTTAGAACTGATGGGGGATATCCTCTCTCCTCAAACCTCTTGGTCATTTCATTAATTCTAAGTCCCTGTGTGACAGGGTCAGAGACGATCCGAGATGTAAGGTTATGCACATGGGAAGGAATAATGCAAGTCACCAGTACAGGCTAAATGGTAAAACACTGACATGAAAAAGGACAGTAATTTTTGTGGACAGCCATCTTAACTGTAGAAGCCAGTGTCAGGCAGCTGCTGCTAAGGCCAATAAGATAATGGGTTGCAACAAAAGGGGTATAGATGCACATGATGAGAACATAGTCTTGCCACTTTACAAATCACAAGTCAGACCACACATGGAGTATTGTGCACAATTCTGATCTCAAGTGAAGACAGATATAGCAGTGCTGGAGAGGTTTCGGAGGAGGGCAAGTAAAGTAATAATTGGAATGAGTGGACTGACAGCCAAGTTTTCCAAATTCTATGCAGTGCTTGATGGGTCACAGTGCTCACCTGTTAAAAATTCTTTGAGTGGTGTAGTTTGCAAAATGTGGTCACTTTTTGGGGATTTCCATTATAAGGGTTACCTCTGGGTCTGATCAAATGCAACACAGCACCCAAAGACCATTCCACTAAAATCTGGCCTCCAAAAGCCATATGGTGTTCCTTGCCTTCTAAGCACTGCCATATGTCCATACGGCTGTTTATGAGCACATATGGGGTGTTTCTGTAAATAGAAGCGGGGTAATAAATATTGAGGTTAAGTGTGCTGTTAACCTTTGCTATGTAACAGGAAAACAAATTATTAAAATTGAGAATATGCAAAAAAGTGACATTTTTAAATTGCACCTCCAGTTTGCTTTAATTCTTGTGGAACATCTAAAGGGTTAACAACATTTCTAAAATCCTTTTTGAATAAATTGAGGAATGTAGTTTCTATAATGTGGTAAATTATAGGTGGTTACTATTATGTAAGCCCCACAAAGTGACTTAAAATCTGAATTTGTCTTTAAAAAAGTTGACTTAGGAAATTTTCTTGAAAATTTAAAATTTTACTTCTAAAATTCTAAGCCTTTTAACATCCTAAAAATTACATTACCAAAATGATGCGAACTTAAAGTAAACATATGGTGAATGTTAATTAATAACTTCAGTATTTAATGAGGTATCTCTATCTGTCTTAACCCCTTGAGTCATTTTTCACCTTAAGGACCAGGCCATTTGTTGCTAATCTAATATACAGTCTTGGCTGAAAGTGTTGGCCCCCTTGAAATATTTCCAGAAAAAGAAGTATTTCTCCTAGAAAATTATTGCAATTACACATGTTTTGTTATACACATGATTATTTCCTTTTTATGTACTGGAACAACACAAAAAACAGCAAATGACCAAAACTCCAAAAATGGGCCGGACAAAATAGTTGGTAAACAAGTTTGTTTCAAGCATGTGATAATTGTTCAAACTTGTTTTTGGCAAGTAACAGGTGTGGGCAATATAGAAATCACACCTGAAACTTGATAAAAAGGTGAGAAGTCGACTCAATCTTTGCATTGTGTGTCTGTGTGTGCCACACTAAGCATGAAGAACAGAAAGAGGAGAAGAGAACTGTATGAGGACTTGTGAACCAAAACTGTGGAAAAATATAAACAATCTCAAGGTTACAAGTCCATCTCCAGAGATTTTGATGTTCCTTTGTTCATGATGCACAACATAATCAAGAAGTTTACAACCGAAGGCACTGTAGCTGATCTCCCTGGATGTGGACGGAAGAGAAAAATTGATGAAAGGTTGCAAAGCAGGAGAGTCCGGATGGTGGATAAAAAGCCACAGTCAACTTCCAAACAAATTCAAACTGCAGGCTCAGGGTGCATCAGTGTCAGCGCGAACTATCTGTCAACATTTGAATGAAATACAATGGCAAGAGACTCAGGAGGTCACCACTGCTGACACAGAGACATAAAAAAGATAGTCTGCAGTTTGCCAGAATGTACGTGAGTAAGCCAAAATCCTTCCTAGAAAATGTCTTGTGGACAGATGAGACCAAGATAGAGCTTTTTGGTAAAGCACATCATTTTACTGTTTACCGAAAACGGAATGAGGCTTACAAAGAAAAGAACACAGTACCTACAGTCAAATATGGTACATGTTTTGGGGTTGTCTTGCTGCCTCTGGCACTGAGTGCCTTGACTGTGTGCAAAGCAGCATGAAATCTGAAGATTACCAAAGGATTTTGGGTCACAGTGTAGGGCTCAGTGTCAGAAAGCTGGATTTATGTCCTAGGTCATGGGTCTTTCAGCAGGACAATGACCCCAAAAATACTTCAAGAAACTCCCAAAAATGGATAGATACAAAGCGCTGGAGAGTTCTGAAATTCCCAGCAAGAGTCCGATCTAAATACCATGGAACACCAATGGAGAGATCTTAAAGGGAACCTGTCACCATGTTTTGACATACCAAATGTACCTTAAAGGGGTTCTACACTTTCAGTATTTTATGTTCCGTTCACTCTCCCCAGCCATGCCCTGCTACTTACCAATTTACTTGCTGTGCCGATCTTATCTCTGGTCGCCGATTCTGATAGCGATCACGTGATTTTCCTCATCCAGGAAGCATTTCTAGAACTGATGTCACTATTAGTTATCCCGGCATTCCTCTCTCCGAGGCAGTGGATACAAGTCGTGACGTGACAAGCGGTGGGAGGGCTGGACTTCAGCATGAATAGTGCAAGCGTGCATAGGACGCTTCTGCACTTGCGCTGCTTTTTCCCCTACATCGCGCGTTCTGCATGTACAGCAGATTCGCCAAATTCCATGTCCAATCAAGGGACAGCAAGTAATGTTCTGCACTTTCCTCATATTGATTGCCCAATCATCAGACAGTAAATATGATAGAGTGAAGAACAAAAGTACTGATATAAGCTGCAATCATTATTTCCTGAAAATTTACAAACATCAAAAGTACTGATATAAGCTGCAAATATTATTTCCTGAAAATTTACTGTGAGCCTACACATTAAATATTAATAGGTATGTCCTGCATTGATATTTTTCCTACATTTACATGGTGGATAAAAATATATATATATACGGTGCTTTGAACAACCAGGAGGCTGGTGGACATTTGGGCTGGGAAAGCCGCATCGGTTCACAGGGTGTGAACTGTACCCACTAGGTGAGTGAGGGATACGTTATGTATTAGTTAGTTCCTGGACGGGGAAGTGTTTATTGTATTAATGTACTGTTTTGCTGTTGTGCCACAATGAATGCACTGTTTGGACTTTAAAACGTGGTGTCTGGCGAACATAATAGTGAGACTGACCCCCAAAGTCAACCGATCCCTTACAGCACATACACACTATATATATGTATATATATATACACACACACGCGCACACACACACCACAAAAAGCAGCAGCACAGATAGAATAAAGTGGTGGGGGGCAATCCCTCTGGGAGGACGGACGGTCTTCCACTGCATATAAATACCCAAAAACGAGGCAGCACTCCGTAGTCAGTGGTAACGGTGACCCAATTTATTCCCAGGCAAAGTTTCAGCTCTCCCAATGAGGCCTTTGTCAAGCAATACAATAGTGTTATGAGTGAACAGATATACCCCTCTCAAAAGTGATCACATGGTACATAAGTGGATAATTAGAAAATGGAACAAACATGACATCACAATACTTGGTCACATGATCGTGGGTTATACAAAGTTAAATCAGTGTAAAAACAACTCCAAATATATCAAGTGCTTCTTAGTAAACTTCAAAATCAGTGTATAGGCATATCCAATACCCAAAATATAGTGTATGTTTATTCAGTGAGTACAAAAGTGTAAGTGCTTACAGACTATCAAGAGTTAAAAACTGGTCAATCTGGTGCTCTCTGTCTCTCCCATTCTCTGTCGGGAGTGTCACCAAACTAAGGCACGTCAGTGTCCCCATTCGGTTGCACAAATGTACCGCTGTCTTGTGAACATAATGAGAAGTACATGCATGCATACACACATAAACGATAAATATTAGGCCTCTTACACACTTGCGTTGTTAGGATCCAGCATGCAATTCCGCAAGTGACCTGAAAGCATTTGAAGACTGATCAGTCTTCAAAATGCTTTCAGTGTTACTATGGCAGCCAGGACGCTATTAAAGTCCTGGTTGCCATAGTAGTAGTGGGGAGCAGGGGAGCAGTATACTTACAGTCCGTGCGGCTCCCGGGGCGTGATCCATGCGCATGGGGCGCCCTGACGTCATTCTGGAGCGCCCCGGGAGCCGCACGGAGTGCCATGGCAGCCGGGACTTTAGCGTCATGGCAGCCGGGACTTTAGCATCCTGGCTGCCATGGTAACCATTCAGAAAAAGCTAAACGTCGGATCCGGCACTAGTCAAAAAAATGGAGGAAAAATGCTGGGTGCACGTTCCAAGGTATAGGTTTCTTACCCCAAAATAATGTAGAAAAAGTGAACAGCACTCTAATAAAAGTGGAAAAAAGGATCTCCTTTATTCACCTGAACAGTGCTACGTTTCGGCTCCTTCAAATAGAGCCTTTCTCAAGCCTTCTCAAGGCTTGAGAAAGGCTCTATTTGAAGGAGCCGAACGTGGCACTGTTCAGGTGAATAAAGGAGATCCTTTTTTCCACTTTTATTGGAGTGCTGTTCGCTTTTTCTACATTATATATATATATATATATATATATATATATTGTAAGAGATCGTTTGACTTTGGGGGTCAGTCTCACTATTATCTTCGCCAGACACCACGCTTTCAGGTCCAAACTGTGCATTTATTGTGGCACACCAGCAAAACGACAAACAGAATATGCCCAATTTTAGGGCCCTCAGGGTAATTTCACAAATACTCAATTCGGTTAGTGGACCGACAAAAATCCCTGTAGGGGTCCTAAACTAAATATCTTTATTGTTACAAATCTAAAATCACAAAGCCTACAGGGATAGGTTAAAACTATCAGGAATGAGGAGGGGGTGACGGTTCCTCATTTGCAATTGGTGCCACCTCACACTACATAGACCATTTGCTTATTCCATGGGCGCAGGGCCTGTCATAAACCTGAGGATAGCTAGGCTACATTAAGGATCAGGTATAGTTTGCATGTGTGGTACTGCTGTGCAAAACTAGGAGTTCATTGGTGCACAATTAGATGTAACCCAGATTGCTATCATTGTGTTATCATGAGTGTTATCTTGCTGAGAGTGCTGGCAATGTTATTAATTTTATTTGAGCTAACACAACTATTATTAAGTCTCTGCTGGCCACTCTGTGGTACAGTTTTGAGTGGGAATTTATTTCTCTTAATGGTGTCTATTGCCGTTGGAATTATGGCACTAGAATTGGTAAGTATCGCACTCAATCTCGCACAAACTCGTAGCACTTATTGCCAATGGTAATAGGATTGTATGATTGGTGAAAATCACATACAGTCGATTCACATTCAGACCAAGAGCCCTACTCAGTTCCGTTGTGTAGGAACTGCGGCTCAGTACCAGCACACTACATTGAATTCCTGTCCCTGAGAGCTATCTCTCTGTTAGGTGTCTCACAGGCCTAAGATATCTGCCACTAAACAAACAGTGGTGGTCACACACATTCATGGGCCGTATTAACCCTCCATTCCTGCCTAAAATGCTGCTCCTAACACTCCTCCACCTGATATGTTTTGCCGCGATGCGGCTTTGTCAGGGGGTTAGAGCAATAGTGCCAGTGCGCACTTGGATGCCCTCCTAAATTGGTCATCTGCTTTAGCTTCTTCAGCCTTTGAGTCTCCTTTGGAGTCTTCATTCACATTGTTAGCCTTCTCAGACACGGCATCAAGGTTGGAGGTACTGGGGACACCGGGGTCTTCACTAGTCTAGTCGTCTTCTGGTATTTTCTCCATAGGCTCACCCAGGATATTGTTCTCCTTTCTGGCAGGATTCAGGAGAGCCAGCCCATCGTAGTAGACAGGATCCACATACGGGTCGTCCGTCTCCCCGTATTTCTTCCCCAGCAGACCGCTGGCTTTTTGTAAGGCATTGACAGCAGAGGAAATGTCTTTCATGACCAGGCCACACACCGCCACAAGATTCTTGGCTTTAGCCTCCATATCAGCCACATTACCTGGTTCCGCAGAACCATCTTCTTTCTTCTCTGCATCGGCCGGCACCACGGGGCCACCATCTCCTGACCCATTCTTAACAGGTTCTGGCTTAGACTTCTTCAACTCATAGACTTTCTTCCGGCCGTCATCTTTTGATCTCAAGAGATCTTCCATCTCTGCTCTGAGTTTGGTCTCCTTCTCCTGAGCCTCAGCCTCCAATCGGTCACATTCTTCGGCATATCGGGCTGAGACATATTTCGCTTTAGCCCGGAGCCGGTCAAACTTCTTCTGTTCCTTCTTAGTGTTTCGCACTAGCTTGTTGGAAGAGCTCCACTCTTGGGCCTCCGGTTCCAGCGGCTCTTTACTTTGTTCTGCTGCAGCATCCGACGTAGGAGTATCTCCCAGGGATTCTCTAATCCTTTTTTCAATGCCTACTGTAGACCTTTGTGTCTTTTTGGAGACTTTTCTCTTCTTTTGGACATCAGGCAGTAGACCTGTCAGCTCAGTCAGCTTTTCCCTGGTCTCCTCTTTTGATCCCTCTGCAGCCATCTTCAGCGATTCTGTAAAGACAACTAGTCCCTTCTGTATCGTATCTAGGGACTGGGTAGAGAGAGAGGGATCATCCTCCTGTTTTCAGCTGTACTGTCATGTCAGGTCTTCTACAACTTCACGTTTGATGTATGAAGAATCCCAGCAAAACGTATCTTGATGCTCATAAGGATTTTATTTGCAAAATAAACAATATGTCCCATGTTCCAGGACGCGTTTCGGCTATTCAGCCTTTTTCAGCATACCAAGCAGCAGCCATTTTCACATGTTATCACCAGCAGTTCTTTTGCAACCCAGCAAAGTGTTCAGCACAGCCAGAGCAGCACCTGCTCTACCAAACAAACAGGCTTCTGGCCTTCTAACTCCACATGTGGCAAAAACGGCTTTCAGCAGCACCTTCTGCCACGTGGTTGCCCCTAGCGTGGTTGTAGCACACCAGCAAAGCAGTACATCAAAACAATAAACACTTGCCTGTCCAGGCTCTAACTAATACATAACGTATCCCTCACTCCCCTAGTGGGCACAGTTCAAACCCTGTGAACCGTTGCGGCTTTCCCAGCCCAAATGTCAACCAGCCTCCTGGCTGTTCAGAGCACCGTTCACACACGGTCTCAGTTCCAATGTCGCTTGGGGGATTTGAGCTCACTAGTCCGACTGACTAGAACCCAGCAACCAACTCCCATGTGTCGCTTCATCCCCCAAGTCCAGGCTATAACCAAGCCTCGTGGCCCCTCAGCCTTGCGCAGCTGAGACCACAATCACAGAGCCATCCCAGGCCTCTGCTTTAAACTCTTTCCCCCTGCTACACACAGAGAGGGTTTATGTATCCCTCCCTGATTAACCCCGCTGGCCCCACCTGGGATTTCCTCAGCTACAGGACAGGTTTGTAATGGACTATGGGTGTGGACTAAGAGATTCCCAGCACTTACACTGTTCACCTTACCACAATATCTATATGGTGTGTGTGTGTGTGTGTATGTATGTATATATATATATATATACTATGTGTTTGTATATATAAAAAATAATAATAATAATATTAAAATACCGCGCTGCTCCCTACAGATCCCGATCTGGCCAGTCTAAAGTATATAGGCAATGTTCTCCGGCAGGCTGTCCAGCGGGAGAACAGCCTGTCGGATCTGTGCTGCCACTAGTGCATGCCTGCGGCCGGGACTCCGCTCCGGCCGCACTTGTGCACTAGCGGTAGCACGGATCCGGCAGGCTGTTCATCCCGCCGGAACAGCCTGCCGGAAAACCATGCCGCTATTGTGAAAGTACCCTAATATCCCTAAATAAAATCCACTGTGACCAATTGCCTTAAGAAGTCACCAAATTGACTTCCCATCTGCGGAAAGGCAAGCTCAGATGTGAACTCAGCTTAATTAATAGAGTCCACCTGTGTGTAATACATTCTCATTCAGACAACCGTAGTTTATGCGTGCCCTTGCTGCAGACTGCAAATTGCGGACCACAATGCACGGGCACCATCCATGCGGTTGCTTTCTGTGGACTTGGGTGCATTCATTTGAATGGGGCCCAAAATCTACATCCGACGGTTCCACAACACAAAAGAGTAGTGCATGCACTACTTTTTTGTGTTCCTAATGGCATAGACTGAAAACCCACGGAAGCACTGTATTACTTCCGTTGGCTTCTGTTCTGTGCCTTTGCACAGCACCATATCTTCCAGATGGTGGATCCATTCAAATCGATGTTTCCACATCCGTGATAAAGCATTCACAAGGCCAAGCCCGTATACTGGGGATCCACAGATCAATTTTTTACATAAGTATACGGTCAGCATTTAAGGGGACAGCATTCTGAAGCATAGAAAATCTAGGTTGTGTTCACATTTCCGATAAATTTTAAGTTCCATGCATAATAGAAAAAAAGGGAAGCATATACAACTTTGATCCTTGTCCTGCACCAAAAGTGTTCTGCAACTGTATGGAACCGTAAAAATCATGGAGAGAACACATATAGCATCCATGTTGCATCTGTTTTTCACTGAAGACAGAAAGGAAAATGCTTTCGAAATTAATTTTCAGCTGAACAACGTCAATGGATTATGGATGACACACTGAGGGTAAAAACGGACATACAGACCACACACGGTTTCTTCACGGACATTTGCACAGATTAAACAATATACATTTTTTTCATGGATGTAATAAGGGCACAGAAATGCAAACAAGGTCTAAGTACAGCAGTTCTGTGAAGGCCTAAGAGGTTTTTTAGACAACATTATTGATTAAAAAGCATCATGAAAATCAAGGAACACACCAGACAGGTCAGGCATAGTTGTGGAGAACTGTAAATCAGGGTTAGGTTTTAAAATAATATCGAAAGCTCTGAACATCTCGTGGAGAACTGTTTAATCCATCCAAAAAATGGAAGGAATATGGCACAACATCAAACCTACCAAGATGGCCATCCACCAAACCTGACAGCCTGTTCTGTCCTGTTCTTTTGCCACCCCCCAAAGAAATAAAAACTCAACAACTTAGAAACTTATGGGGACAACAGACAGCATTGGGTCAAATACCACTCAATGTACAGAGACAAATTAATTACCCTTTAGTCTAGAAAACCAATCTTCTTCATCCAATACTTTAAAATTTGGTCTAACAAAACCTCCTCTATATGTTTTCATTAAAAAAGTAGAAAAAGGGATAAACACGGACCACTTCATAAGGAAAAGAAACTTTGCGGTGAATACAGACCACCATAGAAACCGTAGAAATATACAAACACAGACATTGATCCAAAATAAACACCGCAAAATACAGTGTAATTTGACACTTGATTTGGCACCAGTGATTGACCAAGAAGCTACAGTTTCAATTATAGAGCCGGAAAACTGGGCTTGTGAATCAACATTGCATTTGGGAGAAGATGATGATCGCATGACATCAGGCCAATGTTCAAGAAATCAGGAATAGGCTACATGCACACGACAGTGGTTTTTCTCGGCCTCTGTTCCATTTTTTTTATGGCTAGGATGGTTACCCATTCATTTAAATAGAGCCGTTAAAATTATGGTGTAGTCAACCATTTCTTTTCCGCGTCCACTGTCCGTATTTTGCGTCCGCCAAAAAAGTAATGCATGTCTTATTCTTGTCCGCAATAGACGTTTTGCGGACCAATTGAAGTCAATGGGTCCGCAAAAAATGCGGATGACCAACGGAAGCCATCTGTATATGTCCTCCACATCTGTTATTTTTGCGGATGGTTGCTTGGAAACCTGTGAACTTGTACTTTCCAAACTGGTATTGGCCAGATACTTGAGAGACACTATCCTGGTGATTTGTTTGGCAAGTGCTAGTTTCAAAATGGCACGCTGGGATGTTGAAAAACAAATCACTCTAGTTCATGAACGCCCAGAGCTCTGGGACACAAGGACCAATATATATCATGACAAAGTTAAAAAAGATGCGCCATGGGAGAAAGTAACCCGAAGGATGAAGCCTGGCGAATAGGACCAAGCAGACTGAAGAGGGCATGCAGATTTAGGTTAGTGTAAGCTATGTGGTTTTGTGTCCCTGCCCTTGTGTCCTTGCCCTTGTGTCCCTGCCCTGTGTTCCCCATATTTTCATGTGAAATAGTCACATGAGGTAATATTATTGTCCCTTTTGTCCACATACTTCTGTTTATCCATGGGCCTATTAGTAATTCATTATGTGTATAGAAATGTGTTACGACAGACATGTTTAATGCATGTCAGGACCTTTGCTCCAGCACACAGAATCTATCTATACACAGTGTGTGGCCGTAACTGATCTGTAATCAGCTATACACAGCGTGTGGCCGTAATACACTCATATGATCTTATGAGTGTATTACTGTAGTGCAGCAGCGGCATGAAGCGCACGGCGTCATAGCAACCAATGATGCCTTGCGCTACTGCTGTCAGCAGGATGCCAGGCCGGGATACCACAGAACGCTCACGGTCGTGTTCCAGGGCCGTCTGCATTCGCCCTAATTGTCCACTATTTGTCTATTTCAGGTATTGGCAACCTGGAGCCCTCCAGATGTTGCTAAACTACAACTACCAGCATGACTGACCAGAATACAGCTGTCAGTCTACATGAGGTCATTGTAGTTTTACACCAGCTGGAGGTACGGAGGTCGGGCATCCCTGGTCTCTTTAAAGACCTTTCATCCCGATGGGTATTGAATATATGATGGTTGTGGCCTACCCATCTGATTATGTTTCATTTGTTCTAAATAGAATGCATAGTTTGTTGTTGGGGTGACTTGTAGTTTTTTTATGTTGCCTTACAACCCTGTTGTTCCAAAACATAGAAATTTTTTATTTTTTTTTAAATATCGCAAGCATTGTTATAGGGCCTATCCCTTTATATATAGGTAATGTCCAAATTTCAAAATTAATTTAGCTCTGGTATGTTCAGAATTTTTTGAAGGTCTGACAAATCTAAAGAACAATGAAGCAACATAAAGTTAGTTGACTATGTTAACAATATTCAAAGTAACAGTACGCCCTTGTTTTGTGGCGGATGTGATGATAATTTTTGCTCGCCAAACATTTGTGATCCTATGTGTTTATGTGGCGGCTCACCGTATATGTTGGAAATGAAGCACTATTATTGCCCAAAATAGTAGTATAATAAGATTGCTAGTTGTGGCTTATGTCCGTTTTTTTGTGCTCTGATGTGCCCTACAGTACAGTGGACAGCTTGGATGATCCCGAGCATGAGGACTCGCAGCACTCAGACTTTGGTGGGGAGGAAACTCCGGCTGTCTTCTTACCAGCATCCAGCCCCAACCCAACACCAGCAGAAGAAACACAACCCCCCACAAGGGAAAGCTCAAGGCCTGCTGAAGGGAGCCCTCCACTAGTCCAACGACCCAGGCGCAGGAGGGTTTGCACTCATCCTTCTTCTGGGCTAGCTAGTCGGGAAGTAATTGATTCACAATTTGTGGATTATCTAGCCCGGAAGAGGGATGATGTTAAGGAGGAGATAATGATGAGGGGGATGGCGCCATTGCTGCGGCGTGTACCTCCTGAGCACCAAAGTGGGTGTATGTCCTCTATTGCCAGCGTACTAGAAATGTATGTAAAATTGTTTTGTGATTGTTGTTTAGGACGATATCCTGTACAAAAATATAGTGACCTGGTTGGTGTATTGTTTTTGCATTTTTTTGGACAGTCACAGTAAAACACATATGTTATCATCACTTTGATGTTGGTGTTGCTTGAAAATACAGTAAAGTAATAAGTTACACACATTTCAACATAAAAGATAGACACACACAATCAATAAAGTACTATAGTTTAATGATTACCATGCTTCAGAAGGGAAAATGTATTGAAATGAGGTATTAGAAGGTTATTGATCGTAAAAATGCTAATCTATTTCATCATTTATTACTAAGTACACTTTGAAAAGCATCATGAGTACTTTTATTCTTAATTTATTTAGCATTTTATGGCCACAAACCTCAGCCCACAATCCCACGTCAAGGGTCCTCATTATCTTGTGAGTCTCTACACTCAACTACAACATACAATCAAGAAGCTATCTAGAAAAAAAAAAAAAAAACTACCAAGCCCAGAAGATTTCAAACCCCGCCACGAATAGCATCCAACTGCCAGGGCACCGCCCCCTCTGGGCTGCTGGAAAAGTCTACAAACATGTCCCGAACTGCAATGCCTGCAGTACCAGGTCGTCTATGCAGAGTGAGATCCAAACCCAAACCGGATGATGTGGGGAATTGGTTCTGGTCAACAGCAGAGAAAGGATTGTGCATCCTGGTGAAGTTGTGTAGAACAACACAAGTTTGAATCACCAGGGTAGCATTCTACGGATCCATCTGTATGGATAAATTAAACATCCTCCACTTGCTGCAGAGTATGCCGAAAGCGCACTCAACATATGGACGGGCACGAGTCAACCAGTAGTTGAAAATACACCTCTTGACATCCAAACCGCATCTGGGGAAGGGCCGCATAACATGGGGAGTCAATGCAAACCCTTCATCAGCCACGGTGGACCTGACAAATGGAGCCGGCGGAACTGCATATCCAGGCAGTCTTCTGGGCTCGAGCAGGGAAAGCTAGTTGACACGAAGCCGCTCACCCAATCTAGAAGCACTAAAGATGCGGGCATCTGAATTGCTTCCATAAGCCTCAATATTAACCATTATAAACCGGTATTTACTATCAGCCACAGCCAAAAGTACTACCGAAAAATATTGTTTATAATTGAAGAATCGGCTGTCAGAGTGAGGCGGCTTCTTAACACGAATGTGCTCACCATCCAGCGTCCCAATGCAGTTCGGAAACTGCGCACATTCATTGAAGCCGTCAGCGATCCGAAGCCAATCCTCCGCCTTGGGCTGTGGCATCACCATCTCTCGGAGTCGAGTCCAGATGACATGACAAATGTGACGGACAATCCGAGAAACCGTTGAGGTTCGCAAAAAGAAACTCAAAATGCAGTGATGCAAATGAGTTCCCAGTTGCCAAGAATCTGTGTAAAAAAACAAACATAAAAAAAGAGTTAGTTGACCAAAAGACTAACCATTCAATGTCCCTTTTTTGAACATACTTGCGGACAAAAATACATTTACAACACAGCCAAACACTGCTACCCAAATGTTGTTTCGGCCCATACTCTGACAGGATTTTTATCAACTAGTGTGGTCAGGCCATTTTCATCCATAATGGAGGGCCAAGGCAGGATGATATGAACATTCAAGCCAAATGATGTTGGCGTGGCCCAATGATTTAAAAAAAAAAAAAAAAAGGCATATAGATATCTGAATTAAAATCTAGTTCCCGGAAATTTCCCATACAGAAATAAGGGTCAAAGCAGAGTAACTTCCATTTACATTACCACAGGTGTAAAATCAGGCACTTAAATTACCTCGGAAATAATGAAAAATGCCCTAGCCATTACTGGTAGCAATAACATAACATTCTGCTTACCTCAGCGTGACGATGAGCCTTTCCTCAGGAGTAATGCTGCGCCTCATATTGGTGTCCATGAAGGTAAGGACAGTACATAGAGACGACAGCAAGCAATCAAAGGTAGACACTGACATCCGACAGATGCCCAGAACTTATCAGAATGCTCACGAAGATCAGTTTAGAGGGTATAGAAGTGGCCTTTCCTGTACCGTTTGGAAATAATGGGATGGACCCAAAGTCGCCGCTTTCTACTTGGTTCGCCGTCCAGCCGAGGGGAATGCTGTCCGCATCGCCTGGTAAAAAGCCAGTACACTATGGCCTCTTCCTCAGAATCCTCTGCCATGGTCAAAACACGACAAAAGCCACACGAATCCTATGAACTGAAAGCCAAGAAATCAAACCACACTCTGTAGCCAGAAAAGAATGCAGAAAATGGCCACCAAACACGCTGATGACCAGCATACCTGTATCATGGGTGGGGATATTTAAATTTCAAGAATTAAAGGCTTCTGTTTTTTTTGCGGTCCGCAAAAAAAAAAGGAAGACACATGGAAACACAACCTACAAAATTTGCGGACACACGGAACGGATGTGGATGTAAAATAAAAAGGAAGACGGATCAAACCACTATCGTGTGCATGTAGCCTTAAATTGAGAAGATTGATTTCAGAGATAGAGAAGCTATTATGCCTAATTGTTTCACGAGTGATGGTAACATCTCTACTTCTACACCTTTTAAAGCTCAAAAGTGTAATTCTCAACCTTCTTGTTTTTTGAATGAACATGATTACACATCTTTTTCTTTGTTAGATGAAGGATCGTCTGATTGTATACCACAAAACGAGCATGGTATTCCTTTATCACCAATTGAGCAAAGCATCACCTGTTCCTGACAGCAATGGTGTACCAGACAGTGTAGACACTTCTTTGGATCCATTGTTTTTTTCTTTTGAGAAAACGGGGGCCACACTTACAGACCCCAGTGATGACAACTTTCATATTTCCCGATGCAATGAGGATCCTGATGATACTGTAATTACATCTTACGAAGACGAAATTGAAAATACAAATAATTTTGAGGATTTAGACACTGAGTGTTCAAATCATGCCAAAAAAGACATTTTTTAATGTGAACTAAGGAAATTATTAATAATGGCGAAGTGTCTAAAATAAATTGTCAATGCAACCTTGTGGCGTTCAAGAAGCGTTATACTGGGAGTATGGTTTCTATTGAAGTCAGGTGTTCTAACGGATATGAAAAAAAGCTTTGGAATTCACAACCGCAACATAAAAAGCAACCATTAGGGAACGTTTTAATCACATCTGCTGTCCTTTTAAGTGGATTGAGTTTTCAGAAGATGAGACTATTCTTTGATATTCTGAAGCTGAGATGCATTGGACAAACAACTTTTTTCAAAAATCAAAGGAAATATCTGTTTCCTGCTATTGATATACAGTGGCAAAAAGAACAAACTGCAGTCCTAGAGGAGTTGTAAAATAAAACATTGTGTTTCATAGGGGATGGGCAGTGTGATTCTCCGGGTTACTCAGCTAAATACTGCAATCTACACCCTGATGGATTATGAATTAAAGAAAATTGTTTCTTTGTCTGTAGAGCAGATAGTTCCTCCACTCACAGCAGTGTCTCTAGAAAAAATTGCCTTTGAAAGAAATGTGGACTATTTGATTAACAGAGGAGTTGATATCAACATAATTGCCACTGATAGGCACATTTCAATTCGTAAAATAATGAGAGACAAATATAAATCAATTAAGCACCAATTTGATGTGTGGCACATGGCAAAGTCTATTGGAAGTAAGGTGCTGGCTGCCTCCAAAAAAAAAGAAAGTACAATTTTGGTGAATTGGATACAACCAATTAAAAACCACCTATGGTGGTGTTCGCAAACCTGCAGTGGGGATGGAGAGCTACTAGTAACAAAATAGAAATCATTACTGCACCATGTTGTGAATGTACATAAGTGGTGTAGTCCCGACTCCTACAACTCATGTTTACATCCTCCAATAGTCCCACAAACTGTCCCACAAACTGAATACTAAATGGCTTTTCCCAAAATTTCCTACCTTTAATACTCTTCAGGCCATTGTTGAGAACAAAAACTTTATTCAGGACATAAAACAACTGAACTACTTCTGTAACACTGGTGAACTTGAAACCTACCAAAATGTATGCCTCAAGTACCAACCCGCTTATTATTTTTATGATGGGATGTTGGCACGTTCACAGCTGGCAGCCTTAGATCACAATCAATGTTAAAAGATTTCTTGCAGTTATAAAAATAATCAGTAAGTACAGGTGACCCAGTTGGCACCAGTCGTCATCGACTTCAGTTTTCAAAGGCAATAGTGGGTCATTAAAGCTCTATATGCGCCAACAAGTGGAAAATTTATGACAGAAATAATAGAAGAAGTGATTAGAATAGGCCTCTTTCACAGTTGCATTCTGAGGATCCGGCGGGCACTTCCGTCCCGCCGGATCCATCAGAACGCAAGTCGCCTGAAAGCATTAGAAGACTGATAAGGATCCTGATCAGTCTTCTAATGCTTTCAGGTTACTATGGCAGCCAGGACGCTATTAAAGTCCTGGTTGCCATAGTAGGAGCGGGGAGCGGTATACTTACAGTCCGTGCGGTTCCCGGGGCGCTCCTGAATGACGTCAGAGCGCCCCATGCCCATGGATCACGTGATCCATGCGATCACGTGATCCATGCGTGTGGGGCGCCCTAACATCACTCTGGAGCGCCCGGGAGCCGCACGGATGGTAAGTATACTGCTCCCCCGCTCCCCACTACATTTTACCATGGCAACCAGGACTTTAGCGTCCTGCCTGCCATGGTAACAGTGAGAAAAGCTAAACGTCGGATCCGGCAATGCGCCGAAACGACGTTTAGCTTAAGGCCGGATCCGGATTAATGCACTTCAATGGGCATTAATTCCGGATCCGGCGTTACGGCATGTCTTCCGGATTTTTGGACGGAGACAAATCCGCAGCATGCTGCGCTTTTGTCAACGTACAAAAAACGTTCACATACTGAACGGAAGACATTCTGATGCATCCTGAACGGATTGCTCTCCATTCAGGATGCATTAGGATAATCCTGATCAGTATCTTTCCGTCCTAGAGCCCCGAGGACGGAACTCTAGGACGGAAAGCAAAAACGCTAGTGTGAAAGGGGCCTTAGTTCATGAATAAACTGCACCAACATGGAGGTTAGCTGTACTGGACCTCCCTGCAAATATAGCATCTGTGTCTAAACCAAACAAAAACAAAATGGTAAGGCAACATGAAACTCAATTTTAAATTGAGTTCATGGCGTTCAGAAAATACTTATTGGGAAAAAACTTTAGATTACTATTAAAGAATTTCAATTTATTAGTCACTGTCGTGATTTCTTAGTTTATCTAGTATTAATGTTACTGTTTACCTTATCAAACTGACTGAAATGTCTGACAGTATTAAAGTTATACTACAGTGTACTTATTTTATTATTAATCTTTACATTTCATTTGCAAATTTTTTATTTAATCACAGCAATATAACTTTAGAATCTTTATTTTGTAAGTTTAGCAAAAAAGCAAAAAAAGGACACCAGTGAATAAAATCAGTTTTGTATTGATTTACTGTCATGCTGATACTCCATGTCATGCTGATACTCCACTTTTCTAACAGTTAGAAATTCAGATGAGTTTGCAGGTCACCAGTTGTGTATTCTGAGTACCATCTGAATCCTGTATAGTTCCCCTCGTGGTCCGGGTACAATTCTCTTTTCTCTGACATGACACAAAAAGGCACTGGAATGTGGTGACCCTTTTCAAGAAACCCATAAACTAGGTTGGTAAACTTATGATAGCATGCCCATCTCAGACACCTAGAATAAATTTGTCTTATATTGATTCACATGTTTTCACTTACCTTCACTTATATGGGGCTGAACCACACCAGGGGCAGTCAAAGGGGCTTTTACTATTGATGACCTGTCCTCAGGCTAGGTCATCAATATCAGATCAGCGAGGGTACAACACCCGGTATCACCAACGATCAGCTGTATTAAGGGAAGGCGCACGCAGTGTGCACGTGCCGTATCCTGTCTCTCTTCCTGTCCGCTGCTGCTATGTCTATGGCAAAGCAGCAGTAGAAAGGAAGAAAGAAGGGACACAGCATGTGCGCGGTATTTATCTTGGAATCAATACAAAATGTAGTCTTACCCGTTTTCAATTCTTTCAAATTCTTGTTGGGTCATTCGGGTGCTGGCTTGAAGAATCTCAATTAAAAAATCTCTCTAATTAATCCTACTTTGAAATCCTTCATGCTCTATTACACATCGTAGACCTTCTCTTATACAATCCGTTGATCTAAATTCATGGCCGCAAATGCTTTCCTCCAAGGAACTAATTTGCTTGCAGTTTCCATACTGACATCACTGAGTTCCCTTTAGGGTATGTTCAGACGACGACAATTGTCGCGCGACAAAAAGTCGCACTATTGTCGCGCGACAATTTTTATAATGGGAGTCTATGGTGTCGCACTGCGACATGCGACATGCTGCGACTGCGACGTGACAGTCGCATGACGTGAGTTCTTGTCGGATTTTCTGTCGCAAGCCGCATGTCGCATGCGATATTTCGCCCATTGAATTCAATAGGAATCACGTGCGACTGCGACTTATATGCGACAGTCATGCGACAGAATGTTGTTTGGGTGTCTGGTTTGTGACCCAGACACAAGTTTATAATAAGGAGTCATGGTCCCTTGTAATTTCACATGGCCTTTTTCTTTTGTGGAGATGCGCCGCAAAGTCGCATCTAAAAATTGTCGCGCGACAATAGTGCGACTTTTTGTCGCGCGACAATTGTCGTCGTCTGAACATACCCTTAATCTCCCTTCAGTGTCTTTAAGTGGGAATGGTCTATCTTCATCTGGACCCCACTGAGGGTCATTCATAAAGCACCAAAGGTTTAGGCGGTTTTTCTTGGATACCATACTTTTTAGTCTATCCAGGAGAGCTTGGAACCCCTAAAGAATAATACAGAGGGAATAGATAAAAGGGAAAAGGGCATCTTTATTCAAATTTGTGCTCCTGAATCTGGATGACCTGTTGCTTGTTCTCTGTTCAGTGAAACTGCCTCTGTGTTATTCCACATTTCACATGTGGCTGCATTTTTGAGAAATGTAATATTTCAACATTTATTAATCAGCCTCTATGAACAAAAGGTGCACAAGAGATTCATCTCTGTAGGCACCTGCCCTCTTCACTTAGACCCACTGTGCCATGCAATGCCAACTTTGTGGGGGGGGGGTGTTAAGTAATTTGCTGATATAGATGAGTCTCTAGATATTACTCTAACGATTGAGTGTTTATAGAGGTGGATTGACACATATTGATATATGACTTTTCTGAAAAATCCTGGCACATATTAACCAGACAATAAGGCTGCTTTCACATCAGCGTTCACCTTTCCTTTCTTCTGCTCTGCTATAATGGAGCACAAGAACGGATGGATTCAGCACATAACTGAGTAAAATAGAGCCTACAGACCCCCACAGACTGCAATGGGATCTGTTAGGTTTCTGTTCAAGGCAATATTTTTAAAGTGAAGACAAAAGTCCAGAATGCACAACTTTTTTCTTGTCTATAAAAAACTTACCTTGAATTGAAACCTAATGGATCCCATTACAGTTGGTGGGGTCTGTAGGCTCTATTTGGCTCAGTTATGTGCTAAATACATCTGTTCTTGTGGCTTTACTTTATAACACGGTGTGGCAATGGAGCTGCCAGAGGGCCATTGAAGTGGCATATCTCACCCAGAGCAAGCTGGGTGAGAACAAGAAAGGTTGGGAAAATTAGTTTTTTCCCACTGTCTGCAGCAGTCAGGCTGGTAATGGGGATAATTATCAGCCAGCTGAGGAGCTTGGATAAATCTGGGCTGAGCTCCTCAATCAGGGCTCCCAGTCTGGGAAAGGAGCAGGCTGTGTCAAGGCCTGTGGGAGCCAGGACCCTCTAACCCTGTGTGGGGGTAAACACTGTGGTGTTTTTGGGGAGCTGGGTGGTAGACCCAGATCCTGATAGAGAGGGAAAGACTGTTTAGTCAGTGGCCAGACGGCCGAGGATTTATTTTTATGATTTATTTGTACTGCTGTGATGACAATAAAGCTGGTCGTGGCCAGTTTGCACCCGAATCTACAGTGGTGGAGTGGCTTCTTGATGTGTGCCAACCGTCTAAGGCGTTAAGACGGCGATCTGGAAGAGCTAAATGACCCCGAGTTGTTACAACGGTTATAATGGATAATACATAAGACGGAAATCAAAACGGAAACCTTTAGAGGCTTTTTGTTTTGATCCGACATAATAGAAGACTATGGGCAGCATAATGGATCCATCTGGTTTCCTGATGACAGGACTTTGTTTTCCGTTCTGCATAACGTAAACCAGATGGATTCGTTATGCTTGCCCATAGACTTCTATGTTGACGGATCAAAACGGAATGCCTATTAAGGCTTACATATTGCATTCTGCCTATATATATATTTATAAACAGAAACTATAAAGGAATGCCATAATGCAAGTGCAAACTCCCCCTAACATAGATGCTTCCAGCTGCCAAGAGTAAATGCAACAGGTCAGCCAGTTTCATAATGATAATTTTCATGACTCATGACATTATGCATTTATTTTAAACTGAAGACTTGTCCTCTGGATAGATCATCAGCATCTGATCGGCGAGGGTCCAACACCCGGGACCCCAGCTGATCAGCTGCGTGAGAAGGCAGTGGCCTGAGCGGGACTTAGCTCTGTTCACTTGAATAAAGCTTAGCCGCGGCCAGGCCAGTGATACTAGTCGTGATGTCACTGGGCCTGAGGTAAACAGCGAGAAGTCAGTGGTACTCCTGGAGCACCACCGCCTTCTCACACAGCTGATTAGCTGGGGTCCCGGCTGTTGGACCCTCGCCGATCAGATGCTGATGATCTATCCAGAGGACAAGTCATCAGTTTAAAATAACTTCAGAACACCTTTAATAACCAATATAATACTCACAGTAGTAGGAGGAATAGTCATAGTATTAGTAGTAATAGCCGTGTTTCACTAACGCCCATGTCTTCTTCTTCTGGTTCTTCTTGGGAGGAAGTACCTGGGTAAAAAAAGTTTAGAATAATAATTCAGTCAAAATTGATCTTTACCTTACAAATAAAGGATAGAAAAAGTAAGTACCTCAATTGTTGGAATGTAATCAGAGTCCGAATCAAAATATATTTCTTCCTCAAACTCATCTTGCTTGTCGTAAGACTGATAATAACAAAATTTCGAATAAAAAAAAAAACTGATATTGGGGGAAATTTATCAAACTACTGTAAAGCAGAACTGGCTTAGTTGCCCATAGCAACCAATCAGATTCCAACTTTAATTTTTAACAGCTCGTTTGGAAAAGCAAAGGTGGAATCTGATTGGTTGCTATGGGCTAGTTCTACTTTATAGTTCTACTTTATACCTATAGTAAGTTCTACTTTAGTAAGTTCTAGTAAGTTCTACTTTATACCTTGAAAGTTCTACTTATACTTTGAAAAATCTTCCCCCTTTTTTTTAGATACATAATTTGCTCATTTTGGATTATTTAGTACAAGAACATCCGTGTTGCATCTGTATGATTGACAAGTTTGATCCACGATGTCATCGTCACCATCCCTGCAAGTTCATAAGAATGTGTATCTTATATGTGTGAGGGTCCTTCTCTTTTGTAACCAAGCACAGTGCCATAACACTGTGTGAAAACTATGATGAAGTTGCCCAATTTACATCAGACAGCAACGAGGGATATGTGTGCAGGCAGCTGATCACACAGCTCATATACCCAACGATCAAACACAGCACACGAGTCTTCCTTTATGAGATATGTAATGCCAATGTCAAAAGTAAGAAGTGGACATAATAATTGGAACACCCTGCCACTTGCCTGGTCCAAAGCATAACTTGCTTGTCCCACAACGCCGGCTTTTCCCTTGCCGCCGCCAACGACGGAACTGCAGATCTATATATGTGTAGTAAGTTTTGTGATGCCAGTCTATGTATTGTGACACAGTGAGAGGTTTGGTGGTAAAAAAACAGGTATTTTCCTCTCAGCCTGTGCTGCTGGGTTGATTGCAGCCAGGTGAGGGCAAATACTGGACCGGATTGTAGGTGCCGGTCCGGGTTTTTGGGTTAATGCCTAGGTGCCTTTAAAAGACAGCTGGGTTTTATGCAAACTCTCTCTTTGTGTGTGGGATCTGAGCCCTGTGCTGGGCTGAAAAGCTGAGACCTGTGTGTCAGGAGAGCAGGCCATTTAAAGACGGTCAGTGGACTTTTTGTGTTGCCGAGCATTCAGCCAGGTGTGAACTGACACCTAGGATTTGAGGTGATTTAACCTGGAAACTGCTGGTGTTCCGTGGAGCTCTCAGGGCTGGAAGCAAGAGCTTGCAAAGAGGCGTGCAGTCTGCCTGGAAGCCTGAGGTTGGACTTTCCTGCGGCTGGGCTGACAGCCGGGTGTGAACACGCACCTAAACCACACAGGTGAATTTGATTCAGTCTTGGACTTTTGTTTTGCCTCAAGTTTTTGCTGTGTGTGTGAAGTAACACTAAGTGACTGTTTTGAGTTTTGTTTGTGCAAGTGTGAAATAAAACACTTTGCTGCACTACCTGGACTCTCTTTGCCTCTTTACTGCACCCGCACCGATGTCTACCAGAGCAACTCCCCACAGTGTATATATAGTGAAACGTGCACTTCAAGTCTTTATAAGTTTAGTAATATCTACACTTTTTATCAGTGGTTACAAGGGAAAATAATAGCATTCTTAATAAAGAATGCTAAGTAAATTAAAGATTGAGGGGTTAAAAAATAAATGATTAACCTCACCTAATCGACTTGTTCGCGCAGCCTGGCTTCTTTCTTCTTCTATCTTCAAGACCTGGCAGGAAAAGGACCTGTCGTGACGTCACTGCGTCACATGGTCACAGGTCCTTTTGCCGTTTACACATGCCGGCGTCGCATTCAAGTGGATTAATGCGAAATTATTTACTGTTTGTTATTTTTTAACCGCTCCATCCCTAATGTACTTTGCATTCTGTATTAAGAATGCTATTATTTTCCCTTGTAACATATAAAATCTACACTACAACTAACCCAAATCCGTACTTCATTGAAGAAGTACGGGTCTGGGTACCACATTCAGTTTTTTCTCATGCGCGTGCAAAACGCATTGCACTCGCACGGGAAAAACTAAACCACGCAACGCAATCGCAGTCAAAACTGACTGAAATTGCGTGCGCACTCGTACGAATTCCCCACCACGCACCCGCATCCTATCCGGCCCCATTCCGCAACGCCCGTGTGAAAGGGGCCTTAGGCTTACATTTCTCACTTTCACAAAGGGAAACAGGACAAAATGCACCCCACATTTTGTTACCCGTTTTCCCCTAAATACGGCAACATCCCATAGGTACTCAAATGCTCCTGTATGGGCATATAGCAGGGCTTTGAAAACAAACTGTAAAATATAGATTAAGCAGACAAGACTGAATTGAGAGACAACGATTTTAGGTGCCATGTCGCAAGTAAATAATTCCTGAGGTCCCAAGAAATTAAAAACCCCAAGAAGTGACCCCATTTTGGAAAGTGTACCACCTTCAACCAAACAAGTGTTTCACAAAAGGCAGAAACACTTTTCAAAAGGGTTTAAAAGCACACGGCTGTGGAAATGAAAAATTACAGTAGTAAATGGACCCCAGTATGTGTACCCATTTTCTCCCCACCATGGAAACACCCCATATCTGCTTGTAGCCTGCTGTATGGGCTCACAGCAGGAAAACTGCTAAATATATTTTGCAGGCCTGAATTGGCCATGTCGCATGTAAAAAAAAATCCTGAGGTCCTCAGAAGTTGAAAACCCCAAGAAAGAACTGATACCATTTTGGGAAATGCACCCCTGTACAAACAGGTGTTTCAAAGAAATAAATATGTAGTGGTTGGTGAAAAGTAGATATGTAAGCTACATAGTAACATAGTATATAAGGCCGAAAAAAGACATTTGTCCATCCAGTACAGCCTGTTATCCTGCAAGTTGATCCAGAGGAAGGCAAAAAAAAAAAAACTGTGAGGTAGAAGCCAATTTTCCCCACTTAAGGGGGAAAAAAATCCTTCCCGACTCCAATCAGGCATTCAGAATAACTCCCTGGATCAACGACCCATGAATAGTAGCTATAGCCTGCAATATTATTACACTCCATAAATACATCCAGGCCCCTCTTGAACTTTTTTAGTGAACTTACCATCACCACCTCCTCAGGCAGAGAGTTCCATAGTCTCACTGCTCTTACCGTAAAGAATCCTCTTCTATGTTTGTGTACAAATCTTCTTTCCTCCAGACGCAGAGGATATCCCATCGTCACAGTCACAGTCCTGGGGATAAATAGATGATGGGAGAGATCTCTGTACTGACCCCTGATATATTTATACATAGTAATTAGATCGCCCCTCAGTCGTCTTTTTTCTAAAGTGAATAACCCTAATTTTGATAATCTTTCAGGGTATTGCAGATCCCTCATTCCAGTTCCTCTGAACCCTCTCCAGCTCTGCTATGTCTGCCTTGTTCATAGGAGACCAGAACTCTACACAGTACTCCAAGTGTGGTCTGACTAGGGATTTGTAAATTAGCAGGACTATTTTCTCATCACGGGCATCTATGCCCCTTTTGATGCAACCCATTATCGTACTGGCCTTGGCAGTACCTGCTTGACACTGTTTTTTACAGCTTAGTTTGCTGTTCACTAAAATTCCTAGGTCCTTTTCCATGTCAGTGTTAACCAGTGTTTCACCATTTAGTATGTATGGGTGACTTGAATTGTTCCTTCCCATGTGCATAACCTTACATTTGTCAGTGTTAAACCTCATCTGCCACTTCTCTGCCCAAGCCTCCAATCTATCCAGATCCATCTGTAGCAGTATACTGTCCTCTTCCATGTCAATTACTTTACACAGTTTAGTGTCATCTGCAACAATTGATATTTTACTGCAAGCCTTCTACAAGATCCTTAATAAATATATTGAAAAGAATAGGGCCCAGTACTGACCCCTGAGGTACTCCACTAGTGACAGTGACCCAATCTGAGTGTGTACCATTAATAACCACCAGTGGCGTAACTAGAACTGACTGGGCCCCACAGCAAATTATTGAATGCCCCCCCCATGGGCAACTTCTTTACAACCCTACCCCCCCTCCCCCTATGTAAGCCCCAGTCCTGCAGCTAGTCAAAATCACTCACTCAGACCAGGCCCTGCTGCGACCATTTCCCACACATATACTGCATATCATGTCACTGTATATAATACTATTGTGGGGGCCTTTTTACAATTTAGTCCTCCTCTCAGGTGGGCCCCTTTTGAGTTCAGGCCCCGCAGTAGCTACGTCCCCTGCTTCCACTATAGGTACACTCCTGCCTTTCACAATATTATAGCTATACACACTATACAATGCCAATAAAAGGTATGTTACCATAATTACAAGAAAAATACAAAAAAAAAGTACACAAAACAAAAAAAATTTCATTCGTTTCATTTTGCATTCTTCTGATGTGCCAGAAAAACAGAAAAAAAATAGTATGTATCTTGTAAAAAAAAAAGGATCCTGTAAATAAATAGATCCTGCTGCATCCGTTATGCACATTTGGCATATGTTTGAGACATTTCTGAGATCTGTTTTATCAGATGGAAAAAAGTACTGCATACAGGACTTTTCTTTCTGTCTAAAAAACGGATCTCAGGTAGAAATGGCTCAAACAGATGCAAAATGTGCACAACGGATGCAACAGGATCCATTTGTTTACAGGATCCTTTTTTTCTGTTCTGACGGATTAGAAGAATCGAAAATGAAATGGAGATGTGAACTCTTGCTTACTTGAATATAGAGAATAAAATAGCATAACCAATTTCAAACTACAGGAATAGTATCCACTAGGTAGTGTATTTCACCTATGCATTCTTGGTATGGGGCTGAATGTATAAATGCACACATACATTCATTATATAGTCTTAGGCCTGTTTCTCATTTCACATGCATTTTATGCATTGGAATTTCCACCAAATGCCTTCACTGGTGAGATAACTAGGTTCTGTTACATATATATATATATATATATATATATATATATATATATATATATATTTGTGGTCAGGGCTACGGACACGAAAGCCGAAGAGCCCTAGTGGGATGAACACCGAGACCCACCGTAACTGCAAGAACCATCTTACCTAACTAAATGGCTAGTGGTGTGCCTGTAGCCATGTCCGTGGGTAGGCCTATAAAAGGGTGGCCTACCCTGTAGAAGTGAAAAAGAAAGGGAGGGAGGGTGGGGCAACTGAGAAACGCCCGCCCCTAGGTGGGGCTGTGCCTGGTTTAAGTAGAGCCTCCGCCCCTCCCACAAATGCAGCCCAAATAGACTGCTATACTTGTGGTCAGGGCTACGGACACAAAAGCCGAAGAGCTCTAGTGGGATGAACACCGAGACCCACTGTAACTGCAAGAACCATCTTACCTAACTAAATGGCTAGTGGTGTGCCTGTAGCCATGTCCGTGGGTAGGCCTATAAAAGGGTGGCAAAAACCAGACATGTAGGGTGAAAAGAGACTTGAATGGCCTGTACAAAGAAACCCCTGATCCAGACTGTGAAGCAATGTCTCCCACGAAGTTCGGGTACCTAAGTCAACCATAATGATGCCCGCATCCAGCCTGCGGATAGAGCCAGGACAGAACTCTGAATGTCGCAGATACTGCCCCAATGCACGAGAGAGGAACTGGGAAACGGGAAGCGTTCAGGAGGAAGCGTGGACGATACTAACTAAACCTGAAGACCTAGTTGTGGTGCGAGCACTGACAAATCCCCCCTAGCCTTATGGCACCGGAGAACTGAGCCTAACTGTCTACACTATGTAAAGAAGGGCCCGAAAAATACCATGTAGGCCAGGAGAGGATGTAAAGCAATAAGCTAAGCACGTAGTATATGGAATCCTGTCGATGCCCTCACGCGAGTGAAGGAGTGCAATTGCGGTAAGCTGCTAGCGATTAAGTTCGCAGACCTGGCTGATTGAAAAGGTAACCGGCATGGTAATGCAAATGACAATATGAGGGGTAAACAAGAAAATGCCTAAAAAGTGGCCTAAAGAAAGAACAGGCGGGATTACACCATGGGCCTAACCGATGTGATATGCGATACTTAAAATGACTACATTTCCTGAAAAAACCTGACAGGCGCATATCGTGAACACGAGACCAGACCAACGTGGCCGGTGACACGTAATGACGAGAGTCATTCGGTACGAGAACCTGAAAGTAGGTGGCCGATGACACCAATGACTTGAACTCCGGAAATTTACGTCTGGTCCTGGGGGAGCATAGCCAGACAGGTGATCTGTCGACCAGGCAGGAGTTTGTGAGCTGGCCACATTGATTGTTGCACGTGAGAAAAACATAAGCGGGCAACCAACTATGGTGATTGAAAACGTGGGGTTAAGAATGCAACAAGTACAGGCAATAGGTTTAAAACAGAAGCCTAAGTGTGACATAAATAATTGAATGTGGATGATTAGGATGTAATGGGCTGAGGGCGTTGAGTTAGAGAACAAAGGCCTAACAGAATGAACAAGAGCTATGACACCCGGGGGTGGCCCACGCTCCAATGACAATAATGATACGTTGTATGTGGCGGCAGCGGCGCCGCCGCCCATCCTGAATGTACCACGATTAAGTCTACGCAGAGAGAACGGAATGGTAACAAGGAGTGACCAGCGAAGGAAGCAATGCAGAAATGAGGAGCAAACGGAAAGAGTCCATGCGGCACCCTAAGTCTGCCAGAAGAAGCCTGTCCAGAAGAGGGACAGTAGGAAAGACTAAACCCGGAGAGTAAGCATATCCGACTATCCGGTGAAGGTAGCTGTGCGGTAAAAGATTCTCCGGCCGAGGGAGCAGGCAGTAAAGCAAGTGCCCGGCAGAGGGAGCAAAGCGACGGTGGAACCAGCAGGGAGAGCGGTGCCATAAGAGGAGAGTCTGGTGGAAAGCTATGTGGTGATAAAGAGAGACCAGCCAAGGGAATTACGACTGTGAAGCAGAACAAAATGGTGAATAAAAATTATGTTTGCCGAGGGGACTAGAAGAACAGGGGAGCGCAATGGCAAAGACTGCCTGGTGGGTGGAGCCGCACGGCGATACCGCCTGTGGTATTCAGAACGAATGCGTATGTACGTGCGATACCTAACTGGCAGACCGCAGGAAGTTATAACTATGATAATTAAAACCGAGGGTCTGGCCTGAATACCGGACCGGCTAATGTAACTGGAAAAAAAATCGCCTGACCCGCATGGCAGGTGACCCTAACCAGGCTGAGCTCCATTAAGGAAGAGTACGCCTGGGGAAGCGTGGCAGACAATGGATGCACCACCGACAGACTTTGGAAAAGTGGCCTGCGCCCGGATGAACAAAGAAGCAGATATGGCTGTGCGACATATGGGTCAAATCAACCTGGATGCACGGAAGTTCAACCCACCGGGTAAATCGCCAGGCAGGACCAAAAACAGTCGTCGGTCCCCCGAAACCATGGGGTCGAAGCAGTCATGGTGCCCCCGAAGCCATGGAGCCGAAGCGGTCATCGTGCCCCCGAAGCCATGGAGCCGAAGCGGTCATCGTGCCCCCGAAGCCATGGAGCCAAAGCGGTCATCGAGCCCCCAAGCCATGGAGCCGAAGCGGTCATCGTGCCCCTGAAGCCATGGGGCCGAAGCGGTCATCGTGCCCCCGAAGCCACAGGGCCGAAGCGGTCATCGTGCCCCGAGCCACAGGGCCGAAGCGGTCATCTTGCCCCAGCCACGGGGCCGAGCGGTCATCATGCCCCGAAGCCATGGAGCCGAGCGGTCATCGTGCCCCAGGCCATGGGGCCGAGCGGTCATCGTGCCCCGAGCCATGGGGCCGAGCGGTCATCGTGCCCCCGAAGCCAGGGAGCCGAGGCGGTCATCGTGCCCCGAAGCCAGGGAGCCGAGGCGGTCATCGTGCCCCGAGCCATGGAGCCGAGCGGTCATCGTGCCCCCGAAGCCATGGGGCCGAAGCGGTCATCTTGCCCCGAAGCCATGGAGCCGGGCGGTCATCGTGCCCCCGAGCCATGGGGCCGGGCGGTCATCGTGCCCCGAAGCCATGGGGCCGAGCGGTCATCTTGCCCCCGAGCCATGGAGCCGAAGCAGTCGCCGAGCCCTCAAGCCATGGGGCGAAGCAGCTTTCGAGCCCCCGAAGCCATGGAGCCGAAGCAATCAGCGAACCCTCAACGCCATGAGGCCAAGCAGTCATGGGGTCCCCAAGCCATGAGACCCGAGCCACCATAGGGGGCCCCCATGGCCATGAGGCCAAAGGAAGCATGGGCCCCCAAAGCATTAAGGCCACAGAAATCGCGAGGACCTCGAGTCATGCGGCCAAGCAGCCATGGGGCCCACAAGGCATGCGGCCAAGCAGACATGGGGCCCCTAGCGCCATGGGCCCAAGGCAGTCATGGGACCCCCAGCGCCATGAAACCAAAGCAGTCATGAGGTCCCCAAGCCGTGAGGTCAAGGTAGTCCTCGAGACCCTGACGCCGAGGGGCCGAAGCGGTCGTCATGCCCCCGACGCCATAGGGTCGGAGCGGTCATGGAATCCCTGCTCCCTGAGGCCAAAGCAGTCATGGGGCCTCCGCGGCCATGAGGCCAAAGAAATCAAGGGGCCGCGGCGGCCTTGCGGCCCAGCAAGTAAGGGGCCCCCGGGGCCATGAGGCGGTCCTAGATGTACGTGATGGGTGAAGGTAAATAAGAATGGGCCCAACATGATGGAAAAAGCAGCAACTAGGATGATTGGGACGTCTAAACTTGGCCTGGAAAGGAACGCGATTGCTGACAGGTATGGACATTAGTAATCCGCACCACGGACATAAGCATAAAAACCGAACCCAACCATAAAACTTAAAAATGCAAACGTGGAATAGGAACCGGAGAAGAGAGAACAACCAAAACCCGAGGCATGCGATTTGCAAAGTCAAGTCCCTTGTCGCGACAAACAACTGAAAAACTTGAAAGAAACAGTAGTGAGTAGGAAGCTCGACCCTAATGACCCACTGGCCTCAGCTGAGAGGCTGTTTATTGAACTGGGGCCGTGGGAGCAATCTTAGTGAATACAAACCAGAAGTGAAGCAGAGCAGACAAAAGATTTTTTTTTTTTTTTTTTGCAACTAGAGAAAAGACCCACTTGATGTATACGCGCAGAAAAACCAGATGTAAAGGAAATGACCATTGATGCCTGTCGTGTTCGACAGGAGAGTGGCCCCGGAGCCACCAACTGCCTCAGTGTGACTATCGAGTAAAACAACCGTGACGTAGAAACCAACAGGAGAATGTGGCTTGAATGGGAGCATGGTGTGCCAGCAGATGGGTGACTGTGGACCTGGAATGAGTTGCAGACCTGAATGTGAGCGGAATAGGATAGCGCCGCGACAGCGAACGTATGGACGCAGTTCTAGCGGGGAATGGAGTGTAGTACTGGATGTAACAGCAAATGTGTGAACTCAGCTGGAGCGTGAAAGGAGTATTAACTTGCTGTAACAGCCGATGTAAGATGCGTCCATGGATGGGCGGGAACATTGGACGTAAACGTGAAAGTAAAAACCCGGAGTCACAGCGGTAGTGTGAACCCCAACTCTGGCAATAGGCCAAGCGTAAAATTTGGTATGACCGCAGCCTGCAGTGAACGAGGCATAAACAAACTGTGACGGTGACATGAACGCGTTCTTGCAATGTGACACCGGTCTGAGTGTGGTGCAAGCAAACATATAAAGGCAAAAGGGGTATGAGTGCAAAACACAGGATGACAGAAAATAAATAAATGCACAGATAATAAGACAGATTTACCCGCTGTTGTGACCATGCGTTGAGCGTAAACGTGATGCAAGAGCGGACTAGAGCACCGCTCCGAAAATGAGCATGTTGAAAGAGCAGACATGAGAAGGCAGCGTCTCATCTGACAGGGCGAACCTGGCGTAAAGAGTTGAAGCGTAAACGCAGCCCTGATTGCGGGGGAGGGGCGGGTCACATGGGAAGTGATTGCTATAGCCAGAGCCATAACAAGCAACAGCTGCATCCAATCTCCAACATAACATCACATGCAGCCCAGGTAAACCTTTCCTACCGCGTACAGGCTGAAGCAACTTTTCAAAGCGAAACGACGTAAACGTAAAACACATGAGATAGAAGGGGAACTGAATCAGGTTACATAATAAACAAAGTGAAAGGAATCGATTAACTCCGATAAAACAAACCTGAGGCGGACGATTTTGAGGCGATGCCTTCCGCTCGCAAGAAAGTCAGATTCCAGCCGGCCGGAAAGACAGACACGGCTCGATTAACTTATGTAAATGGCGCACGCGTCCCTCACGGTAGCCACGGGCAGAAAAAAGCTCAATTTCAGCTCCATACTGTAATGAAAGAAACCTCCTAGCAGAGGAGAGAGCACCCTGCTGACACACCAGCATCCCCTGTGCAACTGAGAAACGCCCGCCCCTAGGTGGGGCTGTGCCTGGTTTAAGTAGAGCCTCCGCCCCTCCCACAAATGCAGCCCAAATAGACTGCTATACATATATATATATATGATAGATAGATAGATAGATAGATAGATAGATAGATAGATAGATAGGAGATAAATAATCACACACACACCTTTTACATACATACACTTTCCTTACTCAGGCTAGATGGATTTGTCAGGCTGTGGAAGATCCATAAGAGTTTCTAACCCCCCTGAGCACATGGCTGGTGTCTTCTCCTCAGAGAGCAGTGCAGGCCTCCTCCTCTCCCACTCACACTCATCCCGACTAGACACTGACAGCAGAGCAAAGAGCACTACTGCCCCGCCAACAGTAAGTGAAGAGGAGCAAATAGGGAGGGGGGAGTTCTTAAGGAAGTTCCAGGGAGATGTTTTAAGGTAGCAGCATAGGCTGCTGCTGACAAGAGCTTCTGTTATCTTCAGTGCAGCCCTCCACTATAGGCTGCCTGCTGCCTGTGAGGCCAGAAGGTTACATAATAGTACATGCAACCCTGCCCGGCTGACACCCCTGCTACTGCTCTCGGGCCCTTTGTAAGCTCGGGGCCCCTGCTTCCCCCTGCTTCCCTGATAGTTACGCCCCTGATAACCACCCTCTGTTTTCTATTACTGAGCTGGTTACTTACCCACATGCAGACATTTTCTCCCAGTCCGAGCATTCTCATTTTATATACTATATATACTAACCTTTTATGCGGCACAGTGTCAAATGCTTTGGAGAAGTCCAGATATACGAAATCCATTGATTCGCCGCTGTCAAGTCTAGAACTTACCTCCTCATAGAAACTGATTAAATTAGTTTGACATGACCGATCCCTCATGAAGCCATACTGATATGGCGTTATTTGCTTATTTTCATTGAGGTGCTCTAAGATACCATCTCTTAGAAAACCTTCAAACAGTTTACCCTTGACGGATGTTAAACTTACCGGCCTATAGTTCGCAACTCTGTTTTTTGGACCCTTTTTGAATATTGGCACCACATTTCCTATGCGCCAATCCTGTGGAACATTCCCTGTCAGTATAGAGTCCTTAAATATCAGAAATAAGGTTCTGGCTATAATATTACTTAATTCTCTTAGGCAACAGAGTGTATGCCATCCAGTCCTGGCGATTTGTCTATTTTAATCTTTTTAAGTTGCTGTTGTACTTCTCCTTGGGTCAGACAGAAAACTTTTACTGGGGTATTTATTTTTAACAAACACAGAACCAGAGATAGGTGCACGCTGCCGTCACACTAAACCCTCACACTGATGTTAAAAATTGAGAGTTAGTTCGACATATCCTACTAGGAGGACGTGTCTTAAGCCTCGGGCACCAGCGTCAAGGTCTCTCAAGTAGCCCGTGGGCCTAACACTCACCTACCTGCGCCATATGGGCGATATCAGGGGCCAGTGGGCAATTACAGGAGCATTAGGACGACTCACAAACATCTCCTCTGTTACCTCCAGCATGTGGCCATGCTTGCAATGGGAGGTGGGAGGTGTCTATGAGCCCTACCCAAGACTGACTGATATAGCCCAAGGCCAAGCAGGTGCACCCAAATGTGACCTGAAGATGAAAAACAGGCACATTTAAAATGGAGTTTATACACCTCCATACATATATATATAAACCATCAAAAATGTGGTGATAAGAAAGCAGGATGCGCTCATACCCATATGCAGTTGTGCATTTCTGTAGGGAGCACATCCTGCACTTGTAGTCCGTTGCTAATGGCAATCACCAGCAAAAATGCATACAATGGATGATGCCAGCAACGGACTACAAGTACCACAATGGACATCCTACATAAGATGAAATTTATGTGGATGTGGCATGTCCATTGTGGTACTTGTAGTCCGTTGCTGGCATCATCCATTGTATGCATTTTTTGCTGGTGATTGCCATTAGCAACGGACTACAAGTGCAGGATGTGCTCCTCACAGAAATGCACAACTGCATATGGGTATGGCGCATCCTGCTTTCTTATCACCACATTTTTGATGGTTTATATATATATGTATGGAGGTGTATAAACTCCATTTTAAATGTGCCTGTTTTTCATCTTCAGGTCACATTTGGGTGCACCTGCTGGCCTTGGGCTATATCAGTCAGTCTTGGTAGGGCTCATAGACACCTCCCACCTCCCATTGCAAGCATGGCCACATGCTGGAGGTAACAGAGAGATGTTTGTGAGTCGTCCTAATGCTCCTGTAATTGCCCACTGGCCCCTGATATCGCCCATATGGCGCAGGTAGGTAAGTGTTAGGGCCCACGGCTACTTGAGAGACCTTGACGCTGGTGCCCGAGGCTTAAGACACGTCCTCCTAGTAGGATATGTCGAACTAACTCTCAATTTTTAACATCAGTGTGAGGGTTTAGTGTGACGGCAGCGTGCACCTATCTCTGGTTCTGTGTTTGTTCTGAATTCTTGCCACATCCACATAAATTTCATCTTATGTAGGATGTCCATTGTGGTACTTGTAGTCCGTTGCTGGCATCATCCATTGTATGCATTTTTTGCTGGTGATTGCCATTAGCAACGGACTACAAGTGCAGGATGTGCTCCCCTACAGAAATGCACAACTGCATATGGGTATGAGCGCATCCTGCTTTCTTATCACCACATTTTTTGAGGGATTTATTTTTACATTCAAAAATATTTAACAGCTTTGCTTTCTCCTCATCGCTCTCTGCAACTCCCCATCTCATCACTCTTTAAAGGGCCGACACCTTCAGATTTATACTTTTTAACATTTATATAATTGAAGAACATTTAAGAGTAAGTTTTGCTCTCTTTAGCAATTAATCTCTCTGTCTCTAGTTTGGCCGCTTTTATTTGTTTTTTACATGTTCCGTTTTTTCCTTATAGTTTTTCAGTGCTTCCTCGCTACCCTCCTGTTTTAGTGGTTTAAATGCTTTCTTTTTGTCATTTATTGCTTTCTTTACAGTTCTATTTGGAAAAGCACATTGGTTTCTTCTTGTTCCTTAACCTTTTACTCCCATAAGGTTTGTACCTCTCACAATTAGATTTTAGGATGCTTTTAAAAATATCCCATTTTGTGGCTGTATTTTTATTTTTGAGGACTTTGTCCCAGTTAGTTAGGCCTATGGCCTCTCTTAGTTGGCTAAATTTAGCTTTTTTGAAGTCTGGTATTTTTATTCCTCCCTGAAGAAACACTCGTTTGAATGATAATTGGAAGGTTATTACTTTATGGTCACTATTTCCCAGGTGTCCCCCAAACTGCACATCTGTTGTTCTGTCAGGTCTATTGGTTAATACTAAGTCCAGTATGGCCGTCCCTCTAGTAGGGGTCCTGAACCAGTTGGGAAAGGTAATTGTGTTTCCTTTATGAGATGTACAGCTTTCAGTTTCCCAGTCTATATCTAGGTAGTTGAAGTCCCCATAATAACGACCTCATTATGATTTGCCGCCTCGTCTATCTCGTTTAGTCGTAGATTTTCTGTGGACTCTGGTATATTACCTGGTTTATAATAAACTCCTATCAGTAATTTATTATTGTTTTTGCCTCCATGTATTTCTACCCACAGTGACTCCACATGTTCATGCCCTCACTTATATCTTCTCGGACTGTGGGCTTTAGATAGAACTTTACATAAAGGCAGACCCTAACCCCCACCCTCTGTTTTTGGTGATTCTTTCTAAACAGACTGTAACCCTGTACATTAACTGCCCAGTCATAGCTATCATCCAGCTATGTCTCAGTTATTCCCACTATGTCATAGTGTCACGACCGCTATCCTAGCAGCAGTCGTGTCGCACCAGACGGAGGGGAAGGGGGACCCTTATCTACGGATGGGAAATAGAACGGCCACCCCTGACTAACCCTAAGCTGGCACCTGTCTGCCCTGATACCCTAGACGGAGTGTGAACCCGTACGGCGAGCAGTATGCCTAAACCCTATGTCACCCTAAGAAGACTAGACTGGGGAAAGGCAGATGGAAGCACTAGTCACCATCACTTATGTCTAGGAGAACAACAGGGGAAGACAGCAACAAACAAACAATCTCCAGCAGAGATAGACTTATCCAGTCACGAGCAGAGAAGATGATCCCAATAACGACAGTCCACGCCAGACAAGAGCTCCACAGCAATACCGTCAAACGATCTCCTTCAAAGGTCAGAATAGCACTGGAAGTAAGGACTATATCTGGCAATGACTGCAAGTGAAACTGAAACTAATATAGTAGCTGGGAGTGGCAGACAGGACTCATCTAAGAAGGATGCCTACAAACTCCCAGTCAGGACAAAAAGGTTCCCAAGGCAAAACCCGGATGACATACCCTGAACCACGGAGCAAACTCACAAGCTATCGCGAGTAGCAAGTCGCTGCGACCTTCTCCTCCCAGACCTGTCTGGATCAGTCACAGTCGTGACACATAGTTCTCCTCACACATCACTAATTCCAGTTCTCTAGTTTTATTAGTCAGGCTTCTGGCATTAGTATACATACATTTAAGAGGTTTATGTATATCTTTAACCTAACCCTACAACTTTCCTTCTGAACTGTTCTAGACCCTCCTTCCATTCCTCCCCCAGTCCGACTACCTTGCCCCTGGTCTCTATCTGCACTATCTTCCCATCCTATAATGTAATTTCCCTCCCCCCAGTCCCCAGTTTAAACATTCCAACCTTCTAGCCATCTTTTCCCCAACACAGCTGCCCCTTTCCCATTGAGGTGCAGCCCATCGCTACAATAGAGCCTGTAGCCAATAGAGAAGTCGGCCCAGTTCTCCAAGAACCCAAACCCCTCCTTCCTACACCAGTTCTTTAGCTTGTTAACCTCCCTAATCTCCCGCTGCCTTTCTTGTGTGGCTCGAGGTACAGGTAGAATTTCAGAAAATACTACCTTTGAGGTCCTTGCCCTAAGCTTTTGACCTAAATCCCTAAAATCATTTTTAAGGACGCTCCACCTACCTCTAACTTTGTCATTGATTCTGATATGGACCATGACTTCTGGGCGTTCTCCAGCCACTCCTAGTAATCTGTCAACCCGTTCCGCGATGTGTTGAACTCTAGCCCCAGGAAGACAACACAGCGTTCGATGATCCCGGTCTTTGTGATGGATTGCCCTATCTGTACCTCTATGTGCGAGTCTCCCTCTACCAGCACCTGTCTGACCTGCCCTGCTCTCCTAGTCCCCTGCTTACTGGAGCTGACATTCACCTGACTGACAGAGGAAGTGTCCGGCTGCAGCAGTGCTATCCCTGAACTGACATCCTCCTCATCTGCCAACCTTGCAAACTTGTTGGGGTGTGTCAGATCAGGGCTAGCCTCCCTGGCACTCTTCTCTCTACCCGCTTTCTGTTATCCACCTAGCTACCTCACTTTTCTCAGCCTCCTCGTTACCACCCTCCCCACATCTACCCCATAGAGTGCTTGTTCAGTGAGCAGCAAACTCTTTTCCAAATTGTCAACGCTCTCAGTGTTTAAACTCGCCCGGTTAGACACTTGATGTGCGATTCCAAACGGGCAATTTGCTCACATTTTTAACAAAGATATTCACCCTCAAACGGCTATTCCAGGACTGCATACATTAGACAAGATGTGCACTGGACTGTGTTGTCAATAATGGAACACATACTAAATTGGGATTACTCACAAACTCGTGTTATTTGCCTGCATGTATAAATGGAGCTCTCAAAACAGTCTGCTTTTTTTCCTTATAGTTTTTCAGTGCCTTCTCGCTACCCTCCTGTTTTAGTGATTTACATGCTTTCTTTTTGTCATTTATTGCTTTCTTTACATTTCTATTTATCCACATTGGTTTCTTTTTGTTCCTTAACCTTTTATTTCCACACGGTATGTACCTCTCACAATGAGATTTTAGGATGCTTTTAAAGATATCCCATTTTGTGGCTGTATTTTTGTTTTTGAGGACTTTGTCCCAATTAGTTAGGCCTATGGCCTTGCTTAGTTTGCTAAATTTAGCTTTTTTAAATTTTGGTATTTTTGTTTCTCCCCGTAGAAATGCTCTTTTGGATGATAATTGGAAGGTTATTACCTTATGGTCACTATTTCTCAGGTGTCCTCCAACCTGCACATCTGTTGTTCTGTCAGGTCTATTGGTTAATACTAAGTCCAGTATGGCCGTCCCTCTAGTCAGGTACTGAACCAGTTGAGAAAGGTAATTGTCTTTGGTTATTTCCAAGAACCTGTTTCCTTTATGAGATGTACAGATTTCAATTTCCCAATCTATTTCTGGGTAGTTGAAGTCCCCTATAATGACGACCTCATTATGATTTGCCGCCTCATCTATCTCGTTTAGTAGTAGATTTTCTGTGGACTCTGGTATATTAGGTAGTTTATAATAAACTCCTATCAGTAATTTATTATTATTTTTGCCTCAATGTATTTCTACTGTGGGGAATTGCTCTGGTAGACAGGCTTGCGGACGCAGTATAGAGGCAAGGTACACAGTTCTCTGGGTAAAGCAGAAGTGTTTTATTCACACTCACCAACACAAAAACAGGCTTAGTGCTTGTTCACACGAGGCAAAACAGAAACAGTCTTAGTGTTTGTTCACACGAAGCAAAACACAAGGCAAAAATATCAGTCCCACAGCAAGGTCACCTGAGTGGTCGGTGTTAGTTCACACCTGGCAGTTAGCTCAGCCACGCAAAGTTTCCACCAGCGGCTTCCAGGTAGACTGCACGCCTGTTTGCAGACTCTTGCTCTCAGCCCTGAGAGCTCCACAGTAACACCAGCAGCTTCCAGGATAATCACCTCTCACCTGCTGAGGTGGCTGCTTTTTAAAGGCCTGGAAAAAGTCCGGCCTGGACCGTGGGGAATAGTCTCCCACCCAGCACTTGACTATTCCCAATAAGAGCCGGCCCGGATTGGCTTTGTAGCCATACTAAATATCAATGTGTCAAACAGCACTAGCTGCTGCTGACACACAAAAATCGGCTCTTATCTCACCGAGGCCAGGAACCTCGGTGACACGTACCTTCCGTCGACGACGGAACCTTGCGCCCTCTTACATACCCCCCCCCCCCTTGTTCAACCCTGAGGGGGTGAACACATGTGAGGCAGTGGACACGGGACAGGGCATCTGCATTACCCTGTTAGTGGCCTGCCCTGTGTTCCACTGAGAACTTGAAGTTCTGCAAGGATAGGAACCACCTGGTGACCCGAGCATTCCTCTCCTTGGCCTGGCTCATCCACTTGAGAGGGGAATGGTCGGTCACCAGACGGAACTTCCTCCCTAACAAATAATAACGGAGAGACTCGAGTGCCCACTTGATAGCCTGGCACTCCCTTTCCACTATGCTATACCTGGTCTCGGCTGGGTTGAGCTTACGGCTCAGGAAGACAACGGGATGTTCTTCGCCGTTGACTTCCTGAGACAGTACAGCACCGAGGCCTACCTCCGAGGCATCCGTCTGTACTATGAATTCCCTGTTGAAGTCGGGTGTCACCAAAACCGGGGACCCACACAGGGCCGACTTCAATGCAGAGAAAGCCTCTTCCGCCTTCTCACTCCAGTGATCCTTTCCGGACCTTCGTCCCTTCAACAGGTTTGTCAACGGTGCTGCTATCGTGGCAAAGTGGGGCACAAACCTCATGTAGTACCCTACAATCCCCAGGAACGATTTTACCTGCCTGGTGGTGACTAGTCGGGGCCAATTACGTATTGCCTCTATCTTATTTACCTGAGGTTTGATGACTCCCCGCCCAATGACATACCCCAGATACTTGGTCTCTTCTAACCCAATTGCACACTTTTTTGGATTAGCGGTTAGTCCGGCTTTTCTAAGGGCATCCACTACTGCCTGCACTTTGGGCAAATCGATTTCCCAGTCGGTGCTGTGGACAACTACATCATCTAAGTAGGCCGAGGCGCACCGACGATGAGGTCGCAGCACAATGTCCATTAACCTTTGGAAAGTGGCAGGGGCGCCATGCAGGCCAAAGGGTAATACCTTATAATGATACAGGCCCTGCGGGGTAACAAAAGCAGTTTTTTCCTTGGCTGACTCCGTTAAGGGTACCTGCCAGTACCCTTTAGTGAGGTCTAGCACAGAAAAATAACGGGCTTGCCCTAAATTCTTAACAAGCTCGTCTACTCGGGGCATGGGATACGCATCAAACTTGGACACTTCATTTAACTTGCGAAAATCGTTGCAGAACCGCAACGTCCCACCGGTACCCGGTATGGTTTTAACCGGATCTTGGCCTGAGGCTCCGTGACGATATCATGTTGGATGAGAGACGTGCGGCCAGGGAGGTCCGAGAACACATCCGTGTTCCGACTGATGAACTCCCTGACTTCCTGAAACTGTTTGGAAGACAGGCTGTCTGCAATTTTTACCGTGGTTACTGCTTCACAGGCCTCAAACTGTGGGGCTGGACCCTTTCACCTAGAAGCGCTGGTCGGGGCTGTTGTCGGACGAGTCCCTATCTTTCCACGGCTTCAGTAAATTCACGTGGTACACCTGCTCCGGCTTGCGCCGCCCTGGCTGGTGTACTTTGTAATTTACTTCCCTACCTTCTCGATCACCTCATAGGGCCCCTGCCACCTAGCTAGGAACTTGCTGTCAAGGGTAGGTACCAGAACCAAAACCCGATCTCCCGGATTGAAAACCCGCACCGAGCCTGACGATTATACACCCTACTCTGAGCTTGTTGCGCTGCCTCCATATGCTCCCGGACCAGCGGCAACACCCTTTCCATCCGTTCCTGCATCTGGGTGACATACTCAATGACACTTTTGTGGGGACGGGTTGTTGTTCCCACGATTCCTTGGCGATGTCTAACAGGCCCCGAGGGTGTCTGCCATAAAGTAGTTCGAAGGGCGAGAACCCAGTAGAGGCCTGGGGCACCTCTCGCACTGCGAACATGAGATAGGGCAGAAGCAGATCCCAGTCCTTCCCATCTCTAGACACCACCCTTTTTAACATATTTTTAAAGTTTGGTTAAACCTTTCGACGAGACCGTCTGTTTGCGGATGGTAAACGGACGTCCGCAACTGTTTTATACGCAACAATTTACATAGTTCCCTCATAACCTTGGACATAAAAGGGGTCCCTTGGTCTGTCAGAACCTCCTTAGGCAGGCCCACCCGGGAAAACATTTCTATTAACTCCTTAGCTATGAGCTTAGCTGATGTATGTCGCAGGGGCACCGCCTCCGGATACCGAGTGGCGTAATCGAGAACGACCAGAATGTGTTGGTGGCCCCTAGCGGACTTCGGTATGGGCCCTATTAGATCCATAGCGATTCGCTCAAACGGTACCTCTGTGATTGGTAGAGGTACCAGAGGACTACGGAAATGTGGCTGGGGGCTATTTACCTGACAGGTTGGACAGGACTTACAATAATTTTCTACCTCCTTGAACACACTGGGCCAATAAAACCGCTGCAGTATGCGGTCCTGGGTTTTCTGCCATCCCAAGTGTCCCCCAAGAACATGTTGGTGGGCAAGCTCCATAACAAGCTTGCGATACGCTGCGGGCACCACCAACTGTTCAATAAGCTCACCCCGGATTTTGTTCACCCGATACAACATTTCCTGGTGAACAACAAAACGGGGAAACATTAACTCAGCCCCAGGTTTTTGGGGTTTACCATCAATTATCACAACGTTCTCCCAGGCCATGGCTAGGGTTTGGTCCTGGTGTTGCGTGGTCCCAAAATTTTCTCCGGAGACATTGAGGTCTGCCAACTCAGGCCCCGGTGGCAAGCCCTCCATGTCTCCCACCATTACACTCAGTGGGGTTGTCTCCTCCTCTATCACAGAAGTAGTGGTCACCCCTACTGCTGGTGCCTCTGCCTCGGGTTCCTCGGGTTCGGGACCCAGACATTTTTCTTCCCCACAGGTAGGCAACCCGTTCCTCCACAAAGACCAGAACAGGGAAAGTCCTCCCCAATATTGCGGCATAAGGAAGCCGTCTCCCCACTCCCACGACATGTGGCACCTCTCTCCCACCCACCGTCAGGGTAACCTTAGTAGTGGGATACTCCCGGCGATCCCCATGTATACAGACAATGGTAAGGGTTCGCCCTTCTGGGAGTTTTTCCGTTACCAACGACTCATGGATCAGAGTTACCAGGCTCCCAGAGTCCAGCAGGGCCTGCACGGAGTGTCCATTAACCATGATGTCACACATCGGAGGGGTGTCCGCGGCCAGCAGGGGGTCAGCTATATACACTGGTTGGGCAAAAAGAGAGGATCGGCGAGCGAACCCGCAGTCCATGGGTTCGGATGCCCTAGGGCAGTTGGCGGCCACATGTCCCCAATCCTGACAATGCCAACACCTGACCCCCGCAGCCTCCCTCCTCCCCAGGGTATTCCTCCCACGGACCGGAGATCCACTCCCCTCCTTATGAGGTAGGATCCCTTTTCCGGGTCGGCAACTGGGGCTGACGTGACTTCGGTAGTACCGCAGAGTCCTTCAACAAATCCTGAGTGGCCATATACCTCTCCACCAGGCTAACCAGTTGTTCCAGGTTGCCTGGATCGCCTTGTCCCACCCAGCGCTGTATGGCTCTCGGGAGGGTACGCACAAACCTGTCGACCACGACCCTTTCAACCATCTGAGAAGGGCTCAACAGTTCAGGCTGGAGCCATTTTTTTACTAGGTGAAGGAAGTCATAGGCTTGTGACCGGACGGGTCTGGGACTCGGAAAACACCCACTGACACACTCTGTGCGCTCGCACATAGGTGTTTACCCCCAACCTGGCCAACACCTCACCTTTTAGCCTCTCATAGTCCTTTGCCTCCTCGCAGCTGAGGTCAAAATAGGCCTTTTGTGCGTCCCCCACCAGAAAAGGCGCCACCACCTCAGCCCATTGCTCCAATGGCAGCCTCTCTTGCTCGGCGGTTCTTTCAAACACCGTCAGGAATGCCTCTATATCGTCTTCTGGACCCATTTTCCTCAGGGCGGATCGGACTTTGTCCCTGGCGGTAGACACAGTCGGGGCTGTCGTGGTTGCAACTCCTTGCTGGGACATTCGCACCGACTCCTGCAAGGCTATCAGCTGCTGCATTAGGAGATTGTTCGTCTGCTGCTGTGCACACATAGCCTCCTCATGTCTTTTTTGCTGTAGCTCATTAGCCTGTTGCTGCTGTACGTTAGCCTCCATGAGAGCTTTCACAGCAGCCTCCATGTTGCCAGAAACCACAAAAGTTGCAGGCCTGATATATGACATGCAGTCCAACATAGCAAAAACAAAAACTTTCGGCGTTCAGGCCAGCCTCACTGCGCATGCCCGCATCCGACACCAAATGTGGGGAATTGCTCTGGTAGACAGGCTTGCGGATGCAGTATAGAGGCAAGGTACACTGTTCTCTGGGTAAAGCAGAAGTGTTTTATTCACACTCAGCAACACAAAAACAGGCTTAGTGCTTGTTCACACGAGGCAAAACAGAAACAGTCTTAGTGTTTGTTCACACGAGGCAAACACAAGGCAAAAATATCAGTCCCACAGCAAGGTCACCTGAGTGGTCGGTGTTAGTTCACACCTGGCAGTTAGCTCGGCCACGCAAAGTTTCCACCAGCGGCTTCCAGGTAGACTGCACGCCTGTTTGCAGACTCTTGCTCTCAGCCCTGAGAGCTCCACAGTAACACCAGCAGCTTTCAGGATAATCACCTCTCACCTGCTGAGGTGGCTGCTTTTTTAAAGGCCTGGAAAAAGTCCGGCCTGGACCGTGGGGAATAGTCTCCCACCCAGCACTTGACTATTCCCAATAAGAGCCGGCCCGGATTGGCTTTGTAGCCATACTAAATATCAATGTGTCAAACAGCACTAGCTGCTGCTGACACACAAAAAATCCGGCTCTTATCTCACCGAGGCCAGGAACCTCGGTGACATGTACCTTCCGTCGACGACGGAACCTTGCGCCCTCTTACACTACCCACAGTGACTCCACATGTTCATGCCCTCACTTATATCTTCTCGGACTGTGGGCTTTAGATAGGACTTGACTATTTGGGGAGGGTGGGATTTTTTCCGGATATAAATAAGTTATGCGATCTGTAGGGAGGTGGATTCCATATGAAATATCTAATGTGGTGATTCAAATGAGTTTTTATATGATTGTATAAGATACTAAAGGTTTGATGTGATGTGAATTTGTTATTTTATATACCTTATAAGGGTTTTTATTTTTTGTAAAGCCGCAGAGGCTATGATGATTGTATGGAGGTGTGGTAAACTCCCACCTGTGGGTTTATAAAGGCCGCCTCTAAGTGGGCGGAGGAGATACCCCTGACGAAGCTTTCTGAAGCGAAACCCGGGTCGGGTGACTGATTTATGTACACTGCCTGAAATTGGTTTTTATCCTGTAAGTACAATAAAACCTGTGCGGTTCAACTATTGTGATTGTGCTTCACTATTGTGGCAACTTTGATTTCCCACAAAGGTTCATAATATAAAGGTGAATCCAAGTGACCTGCACGCTTTCCCATATCCAAAGAAGTCTGTGTGATTTGGAAGGGAGGAGATTCCTGTTTACTCTGGAGCAGCGCGGTCCATTCGAATAAACGCATCTGTATATGTGAACAATACCCACTTCACAATTGGAACTTGCGACGCACCAAAAAGGCAACGTACTAACGGCTGTTATTTTATTTTCATTTTTAGATAGGACTTTACATAAAGGCACACCCTCAACCCCCACCACTGTTTTTGGCGATTCTTTCTAAACAGACTGTAACCCTGTACATTAACTGCCCAGTCATAGCTATCATCCAGCCATGTCTCAGTTATTCCCACTATGTCATAGTCCTCCTCACACATCACTAATTCCAGTTCCCTAGTTTTATTAGTCGGGTATCTGGCATTAGTATACATACAATTAATAGGTTTTTATATATTTTTAACCCTACACCTTTCCTTCTGAACTGTTCTAGACCCTCCTTCCATTCCTCCCCCAGTCCCACTACCTTGCCCCCGGTATCTATCTGCACTGTCTTCCCCTCCTATACCCTAATTACCCTCCCCCCACTCCCTAGTTTAAACACTCCTCCAACCTTCTAGCCTTCTTTCTCCCCACCACAGCTGCCCCTTCCGCATTGAGGTGCAGCCCGTCCCTAGATAGAGCCTGTAGCTGACAGACAAGTTGTCACCCAGTTCTCCAGGAAACCAAACTCCTTCCTACACCAGTTCTTGAGCTACTTGTTAACCTCCCTAATCTCCATTACCTTTCTTGTGTGGCTCTTAGTAGAGGCAGTATCTCGGAAAATACTACCTTTCAGGTCCTTGCCCTAACCTTTTGACCTAAATGTAGTGTACGGGAGCTGTAATGCCCGTCACTACAGAAGGGTCACTTGTGTGCTGTCGTTCCCCTCATTTATGGGGAGGTTGGTATAAATAATCTTCATAAAATGTCAATGTAATGTAATGCTGTATACTTCCCTGTTACTGTGATATTGCATGTGCAGGCCTGCTAGGGATGTCATTCCAGCTCCAGGTCAGTAGAGGGAGCTAGGGAGCCCTAGTTTATATATAGGCCCAGTCAGGAAGGAAAAGTCAGTCTAGCCCAGGCCATGAGCCTGTGAAGTTAAGTTCAGGCCTTGAGCCTGTCCAGATCCAGCCCAGGCCCTGAGCCTGTTGAAGTCAGCCCAGGCCCTATAGCCTGACAGGGTCCAGCCTAGGAAGATTAATTCCCTAGGAGGAGCAGTCCAGACCCTAGGACTAGTGGAGAAGTGTTGCCTCCTTAGTCGAGCTGCAAACAGGATAAGGATCCCTGCAGGAGCATCACTGGTCACCAGCCTGAGTGAGCTGAGGGAAGGCAGAGCAGTAACCAAGACAGCAAGAGGTACTACAAATATCAAAGGAGGTACTCAGTAATTGTTATCCCAAGGATATAAGCCGAGAGAGGGCATTGGGGCCTTGGAGGATAGTGTCCATGTTCCAGGATCAGTCAGGAATAGAGTGCAAGCCGCCTGTACTGCAAATCCTACTATTAACCCTCTGTGATCACCTTGCTACATATCGCCTGCCATTAAATGTACTGTAACCTAAAGCTTACTGAAATCAACCGTCTTCTAAGGAACTGCGCTTCCATCTATGTCCATGTATGACTACTACCAATGCTTCAGTAAAGTTCAAGTTCTGTTTTTACTACAACGTGGTTCCTCAATTATTCCTACTATCAGCACACGGTGTGCCACCGTTAATTGGCACTGGCATCACAAACTCTACCTATAACTAGGTGCATGCGTGCATGTAAAAATCTACACTAACGTTACCTAAAATTGATTATTGATTCATTTATATACTGTAAATATATTATGTGGCAATGTGAATAACAAGGGGTGTTGTTTGCACCAGGAGCGTGTCACCAAGGGGCCCGGCCTTGGTGAAGTAAAGACCCTAGTCTAGAGATGGGTGGCCACTAAGTTAGTTGGTGGTCACCAAGATAACTAGCTTAGCTGGCTCCAGCTAGTCCAGGGCGGGCTTTTACTGAGAACAGGCAATGTGCTGGGTGGGTGCCTGTTCCCCATGCTCCAGTCCGGGTTTTGACAACGCCCATGTCCAGGGATGCTATTTAATCCTCTTGTTGGACATGGGTGGGGTCCCACTCTGGAGAGAGTTTTGGAGACAGAGTTTGGCAGAGGCTCTGTGTGAGTGGTCTCAGCCAAGTTGGCTGAGGGGCCACGGGCTAAGCGATAGCCTGGAATTGGGGACACAGCGACGCCTGGAAGGGTCGCAGGGCCACAGTCAGGAGGACTGGTGAGCCTGAATTCCCCGACGGACATTGAACTGAGACTGTGTGTGAACAGTGCTCTGAACAGCCAGGAGGCTGTGGTACATTGGGCTGGAGAAAGCCGCATCAGTTCACAGGGTGTGAACTGTACCCACTAGGTGAGTGAGGGATCAAAATAATATGTTTAGTTAGAGCCTAGCCGGGCCAGTGTTTATTGTTTTGTACCTGGTGTTTTGTTTGAAAAGACTGACAAATAAATGCACTGTTTGGACAAGAAATCCGTTGTCCGGAAGGAAGTTTGTGTGAATGATCCCCGAGACCAGAGCTAACCCCCCACATTTGGTGTCGGATGCGGGCAGTCGTCCCTGCTGGAAAAAGGTAAAGTGTTGCTGGGGGCAACGACAGGACAGAGGAAAAAGCTGTGCGATTGCTGTATTGGAGCTTAGGGCCGGAAGCCTGTTTGTTCGGTGGAGCAGGTCCTGCTCGTGTGGTCCTGGACACTTTGCTGGGTTGCAAAAGAACTGCTGATGATAGTTTGACTGTTTTTTTCCCCTGTGGGGCAAGCGGTGCAAAGGTTTAAAGGGCCAGAAGCACAAAAGAAAAAAAAGGAAAAAAAAAAAACTGACCTGTGGAAATTTTTTGCTCAAAATGGCGACCTGGGTGAAAGATAGTCAGGTGTGGCGGAAGCTGCTTATACCAAAGGTGATACCATATTTGAGAAGTGGCCCGCTTTGGCGGAAAACCAAGGCCACTGAGGGTGTAATGGAGCAGCTGGTGCTGGAGACTGATCGGTTGGTGAGAAAGCTGAGTGCAGTGTTGGAGGAGAATATGCATGCCGTTGCCAAGGGCAACCGTCGGAAAGACAAGAAGGTGGAGAGTAGTGCGGTTCCCAGAAGCCTCTACATTCCCTGCAACTGTGCACAGAGTCCTCAAGGGTGCGGCTGGAGTGACCATCCGGGAAAGGTCTGGACCCCACCTCATGTTGTTTCCGGTGGCAATGGTAGAAATGGCCTGGGACGGACGTCATCTTCCGAGACTGCCGAATCCACGACAGGCGGTAAGACTGTTCCTGTTAAAAATGTTGTGACAGTGAGCCGGCGGCAGTTGCTACATGCCGGGCCAGTGAGTGATGAAGCACTGAGGCGAGAAACTGTCTCAAAAATGAATGACTATGTGAAAAATGCTGTGTCTGAACAGACGGGTAAGCCCGTTGCGGTTGCTGCCTTGCAAGGATCTGCACAGGAGAAGGTAATAGTGTTGCCTAAAGTACCTGTGACCAAGGCTAGATTTGGGATGGCGAAAGTCAGAGATCCCATGCTAGCCCGGGTAAGGGACAGCATGATAGCCGCCCCTGAGACTGGTAGATTATTAAATGTGCGGGACAATTATAGGAATACGGACTATCCCGGGGTTCTCACTGAGGGTGAGACTCCCGTGACAACTGGGACTTGTGATCTTGATGCCATAAGTGTGCTCGTACATGAGAGAATGATGTTCTGTGATATTGGGGGCACTGGAGACACTTCTATAGAAAGTGATGAAGCCGCTGCAGAACCTATACCTGTCCCTTTAAATGAAGGTATAAGGGAAATGCGGATAAACCATTGCTTTCTAAGTGAAGTGACCAATAAAAACAGTGAAGCTGATAAGGTGCAAAGTGATGGTACCGTATTGGCCAAAATACATAATGTTAATGCGGATTTTTGTGAAGGATGTGATGATGACATGCCTTTTACATTGCAGGTTATAGACAGGGGAGAAGCGTCCCATGGTGGTAAAAATGTAAAATTTGGAAAAATGCAGATAAATGTCGAGAGCACCGAGTTGGGGGAACCCACTGTAGTGAATGGGCAGGAAACTGTGGCAGGGCCAAAGAGTGTACCACACGTAACAGAGATGGATGTGCCGTATCCACGGAGTTCTATGTGGGCTAGGGAAGTGTCCAAGGTGGGGATTAGCTCCGCAGTGCCCCTTGAGGGCAGAAATGAGAATGACATGAGCAGTATATATGACGCATGTGCTGTGACCGATAGCAACTCAGAGAGAGAGGCTGCCATGTTGAGGTCTTGCCAAACTGACGTGGTTACTGATAGCAACCAGACGATGGTTATACCTGATGTGACGAGAGATCAGTCGGGGACGTCAGCCTAGTGTCTGAAGCTCATATCCAGACAGTCTTAGATGACCTGACAGAACAGTACAGCTGCAAACAGGAGGCTGATCTCACTCTCGCCACACAGTCCCTAGGTACGATAGCGAAGGGACTAGCCGTCGTCATAGAGTCACCGAAGAAGGCTGCAGAAGGGTCAAAAGAGGAGACCCTGGAAAAGACGAGTGAATTGAAGGGTCTACCGCCTGGTGTCCTGGGGAAGGAAAAGACTCCATGAAGACACAAAAGTCTATAGTAGACCTCAACCATGGGCTTGAAGAGTCCCTGGGTGGAAATCCCACGGAGTGTCTAAGGAAGAATGGTGGTACTCCTACAACTGCTGTTACACCAGAACAGAGTGAAGAGCAGCTGGACCAGAAGGCCCAAGAGTGGGGCGCTGCTAACAAGCTGGTGCGAAAAACTAAAAAGAAGACCAAGGCCCTCTCCATGACTAGAGCCCTTAAAAAAGTGCTTAAGGAGCGAAATGAGTTGGAGAAGTCTCTGCATGCTCCAGCGCAGCAGGTGGAAGAAAATGAGATACCTGAAGAGGAAAATCCTCTAAAAGATGCCAAGAAGTCAGAGACCGTTAAGAATGGGTCTGGAGGTGGTGGCGCTGTGGTGCCGGCCGAGGCAGAGAAGAAGATGGAAGATGTATCTGCTGAACCAGATGATGGTGCTGAGGTGGATGCAGAAGCCCAGAGACTCATGGCAGTGTGTGGCCAGGACCTGGTCATGAAAGACATTCCCTCTGCTGTCAATGCCTTCCAGAAAGCCAGCAGTCTGCTGGGGAAGAAATACGGGGGACCGATGACCAGTATGAGGGTCCTGTTTACTCTGATGGGCTGGCTCTCCTGAATCCTGCCCAAAAGGAGAACCATATCCTGGGTGAACCTCTGCAGGGATTGCCAGAAGACGACGAGTCTGGTGAAGATCCTGATGTCCCCAGTGCCTCCAACCTTGATGAGAAAGAGGAGGAGGAGTTAAGAAGGAAAGGATATGATGCCATGTCCGTGAAGGATAAGACGGCTAATAAAGTGAATGGAGACTCCAAAGAAACAGAGGCCGAAGTCTTGAAGGGGAGAAATCCTCGAATGTTCTAGAAACCAAAGAAAAGACTGAAAAAGAGTCTGCTGAAGTGGGGAGTACCACTGAAGAAGCAGAAGATTCTGAAACTGAAGCCAAACCTGACATAACCCCTGTGGAGAGTAAAGGAAAAAGAAAGATGCTATCTGTTGATAAAATAAAGAGACAAAAAGAGGCTGACATGTCAAGGTCCGCTAAAACTGTGGTAGTTGCTAGTAGCGACCAGGTGTCTCTAGTATGTGACAAGATGACTGGTAGGATAGTAAGCTTCGTGTTTGTGACGAACTGGGTTCTGCTGGCGTGGTTGTGGCAGAATAAAGGGAAGCCTGTGATGCTGGCCACATCTTCCAGGGGACCGTTGAGCTTGAAGATGGCAAGATAATGCGGGTGCCCTATCACGAGCATCCAGTCGGTACATGTGTTCACCCCACAGGTGTGAACAGAGGGGGATATGTGGCAATGTGAATAACAAGGGGTGTTGTTTGCACCAGGAGCGTGTCACCAAGGGGCCCGGCCTTGGTGAAGTAAAGACCCTAGTCTAGAGATGGGTGGCCACTAAGTTAGTTGGTGGTCACCAAGATAACTAGCTTAGCTGGCTCCAGCTAGTCCAGGGCGGGCTTTTACTGGGAACAGGCAATGTGCTGGGTGGGTGCCTGTTCCCCATGCTCCAGTCCGGGGTTTTTGACAACGCCCATGTCCAGGGATGCTATTTAATCCTCTTGTTGGACATGGGTGGGGTCCCACTCTGGAGAGAGTTTTGGAGACAGAGTTTGGCAGAGGCTCTGTGTGAGTGGTCTCAGCCAAGTTGGCTGAGGGGCCACGGGGCTAAGCGATAGCCTGGAATTGGGGGACACAGCGACGCCTGGAAGGGTCACAGGGCCACAGTCAGGAGGACTGGTGAGCCTGAATTCCCCGACGGACATTGAACTGAGACTGTGTGTGAACAGTGCTCTGAACAGCCAGGAGGCTGTGGGACATTGGGCTGGAAAGCCGCATCAGTTCACAGGGTTTGAACTGTACCCACTAGGTGAGTGAGGGATCAAAATAATATGTTTAGTTAGAGCCTAGCCGGGCCAGTGTTTATTGTTTTGTACCTGGTGTTTTGTTTGAAAAGACTGACAAATAAATGCACTGTTTGGACAAGAAATCCGTTGTCCGGAAGGAAGTTTGTGTGAATGATCCCCGAGACCAGAGCTAACCCCCACAATATATACGTATATATATAGAGAGAGATTTAGATAGATAGATATATCTGACTATCTAGCACTGATTTATTTTTTTCTACACTAAAAATAAAAATCTGCACAGTAAACTGAGCAGACCAGTCAGAAAAATGGATTTTCAGCCTTATTAACTATGTTACTATTGGCTGGAGCGTTGTTTCAGCCAAACACTTGGGTCCCCTGTCTGACCTCGGGGGAGACTGGTGCTGACTAGTCCAGCACCGGTAACCTCAGTATGAACCTCCCTGCAGCTCCAGAAATGGATAAAATGCTGATGGCACTGGGATGACATCACTTGAAGCTGCAGGGAGGCAGAAAGATGTCATGCTGCCCTTAACCAACATGGATGACTGCTGGTAGAGCAGCAATCCTCCCTGATTCCGCTCGAGGACCCAATTAACTTTGTGCTGTACATGTATGGTGCTGGTCCTTAGGTCACGTCTACCAACGCAGTACATGTACGGCGAAGGTCCTCTACGGGTTAAAAGCAGAGATTCAAATTTAGAAAATAGTACATTTTCAGTAAATTGGTAAAATTAGGATAGGCGAGGGAGATAAATGGACTGGTTCTTTACCGCCCTTTCCCGATCAAGCCCAAGACCCATAACATTTTTATTTTTCTTTCTATGGAGCTGTGAGAGGGCTTGATTTTTGCAGAATGACTTTTAGTTTTTATTGGTATCATTTTGATCACTTTTTATTTTGTTTTCTTAGAAGCAATTTAGCAAAAAGCAGCAATTCTGGCTTCTTTTTGTTTGTTTTTTACAGTGTTCACTGTATGGGATAATAGGCGGTATGATGCGTTTCTGGTCTTTGGAACGCATCATTGTATCCACTTCCGCCGGGGCGCCATCTTGCGCATGCGCATGCGCATGTGATTTGGCTACACGCCGGTTTACACCGGCCCCACCACAAGCGCATGGATCATGCACCTGGGAGAGAAAAACAGGTATTTCCTACTTAAATCAACCCCCCCTCCCTCCTTTCTTGTATTTGATTGTGCCTTGCATTCTGACTTCAGCTGTATGTTATTTATGATTAATTTGATCGACTATTTTAAATTGCAACACAAGTATGCAAACACACATGGACCTTTGAGGAAGCTAGCATATACTCTAGCGATACACGTGAGGGTTTCCCCTTTGTGGGTTCCTATTTTGCCTTGTGCCAGCACTGTTTTGTTGGATAAGTATATCATCATACGCGATTTACATGTGTGTACTTTTTTCGCATTTAGTCCTCATTTATTGACAGGCGGTGGTACTGGCTGCATTTTGCACTTTATTTAACCTACTCTGGGGATGTTTCCATGTATTTCTGCTTTTAACTATGTGTGTTCCAATAAATTGATTGTCTTATTTTAGGAGGTGCGGCCTTTTGTGGTATTTCTTTTCTTTGCTTGTCCATGATTGTTGTTTGATACCAAGGCCTGCACTCTTTTTGTTATTCTTAGGTGTGCCCCCACTATATATTCTTTGACACTGTATGGGATAAATTACATGATAATTGCATATGTGGGTTTTACGGATGCAGTGATACCAAATATGTGTAGATTTTATTTTTAATTTTTTTCCATTTAAAGCATTTTCTCAATGGGGAAAAAAAGCTGTATTTTTAAAATCATTTGATAATTCCACAAGGGGACTAAAATAGGCAATAGGCACTACCGAGTGCTTCCGTGGGGTTTTTATCCGTGCCTCCGGGTCTGGAGCTGTCTGAGGAATCCGCACGGATGTTGCCTGTGTATTGGCGACTGCAAATTACAGTCCCCAATACACGGAATAGCCAAGCAACGGGCGTGTGCATGTGTCCTTACTAAATAAAACGTTAAAAAAAAAATCAAAAGAACCCCACAAAAATATTAAAAGCTAAGTCACTCCCCTTTCCCAATTTTACATATAAAAATATATAAACAAGAAAATAAACATTTTAGATATCACTGCATCCAAAAATATCTGAGCTATAAAAATGTAAAGGTGTGGTGACCGTCATAAAGTAAAAAAAAATTAAATCACACAATTCAAAAATTTTTTGTTACCGTGCCCCCAAAAAAAAATTAATAAAAAAAAATTATTTGAATTGAAAAGAGACCAAAATATCATTCATACCACTAAAATGGTACCAATAAAACCTACAGTTCATCCCACAAAAACAACCCTCATACAGCTCTGTAGACTGAAATATAAAAAAATTATGTCCGTCAAAAATGGTGATGTAAAGAAAATTATGATTTTTTTTTTTTTTTTTTTTTTTTTCAAAGGTTTTTTTAACCACTTCCAGTCCGGGCCATTTTCCCCTTCCTGACCAGGCCTAATTTTGCAAATCTGACATGATCATTGATCCTATTTTATTTAAATATACTTATCCAATTAAACATTTCCCTAAATATAACTCATTAAAAAATACTTACTATTTTCCCCCAAATTAGATTTTTCCTCCCGCTTTGTTTGTTTTGGTATCCCATGGATACGGCCACCTATCGTCTGCCGAATCCATGGGCCGCGCTTGTGCACAAGAACTTGTGCGATGCAGTGTTCGGTCTCTCCTTGTAAATGCGAGCACGCACGGCGCCGGGTGGCCGCACATGCGCAGATCAGTACTTCTTAGATCCTCTTCTCTAATAGACGCTGAACAAAAGAATATACATCTGCGCATGTGCGGCCGCAGCGTCTATTTGAGACGCTAATATGAGGAATACAGATCTGCGCCGCCGCGGCTGCTTATGTGCAGACCTGAATTCTTTTGTGCAGCGTCTCAAATAGATGCTACACAAAAGAATATATATCTGCGCATGCGCGTCTGCCCGGACAGTTCGTTTTAGGAATTGGACGGCAAGGACTTGCAGCAGTAGGATCGGAGGATCGGGACATAACTTCTAAAGAGGTGATTATAATTTTTACATGCATGGACAACTTGGGCCAATATGTAGTTTATTGAAGAAAGGGGACACATTTATGTAATGGAGGGACACAAAGGGAGGACACCATCAATTCTCTCCACATGAACGAGCACGTAAGAACTCACTTATCAGTGTTATGTCATAAGGAGGCGTGGCCGGTCTTCACTCAAACTGCCTAAGCAGCAGGAAACCAGGAAGTGAAGAGCAGAGCAGGCAGAAGGTAAGGACAAAATAGCAAGATGGGAATACCCCTTTAACTTTAGAACACTTTTACCTATCCAAGCCATTCTGAGATTGTTTTCTCGTGACATATTGTACTTCATGATAAAATTATAGATTCACACTGAAGGCATCAAAACTATGAATTAACACATGTGGAATTATATACATAACAGAAAAGTGTGAAACAACTGAAAATATGTCATATTCTAGGTTCTTCAAAGTAGCCACCTTTTGCTTTGATTACTGCTTTGCACACTCTTGGCATTCTCATGAGAGGTAGTCACCTGAAATGGTCTTCCAACAGTCTTGAAGGAGTTCCCAGAGATGCTTAGCACTTGTTGGACCTTATGCCTTTACTCTGCGGTCCAGCTTACCCCAAACCTCGATCGGGTTCAGGTGACTGTGGAGGCCAGGTCATCTGGCGCAGCACCCCATCACTCTCCCTCATGGTCTAATAGACCTTACACAGCCTGGAGGTGTGTTTGGGGTCATTGTCCTGTACTGTCTTCTCTTCAGATTCCATTGCATAGTTTTCTGTTAATGTATATTCTATGTGTGCCTGCAGCACCACCTAGTGACCTTTCGCTGTAATCACTCCTGTTTGTTAAAGTCATGAATATTAATTAGGTGACACAACTTCCTGCTCCCAGGGCTTTGTGGGAAAGAGACTGGAGCCTGCTGCCATATTCCTTCACCTCATGGAAGGAGCAGCTGCACATTATGTGCCTCTTTACTCAAGCATCGTCGGTAAGGATTAATTAATGTTTTCCTATAAGCTTTGTGTACATGTATGCTGTACATTCAGTCCTTTGTATGTTCTCTTTTATACAGTTTACCTTATCTACTGCCGGTTAATAAAGCCACAGATTACAGAAACTAGTAGAATGGTGATATCTGCCTGTTGAACTGCATATAGACCCCGGGGTACATGTTGTGAGAACAGGACAGTCCTGTTGAAAAATAAATGATGGTTGCAAACCGGATGGAATAGCATGCCGCTGCAAGATGCTGTGGTAGCCATGCTGGTTCAGTATGCCTTCTGTCCTGTTCTCACAACATGTACCCCCGGGGTCTATATGCAGTTCAACAGGCAGATATCACCATTCTACTAGTTAATAAATTGAGACTTGTATCTGTAATCTGTGGCTTTATTAACCGGCAGTAGATAAGGTAAACTGTATAAAAGAGAACATACAAGGACTGAATGTACAGCATACATGTGCATAAAGCTTATAGGAAAACATTAATTAATCCCTTACCGACGATGCTTGAGTAAAGAGGCACATAATGTGCAGCTGCTCCTTCCATGAGGTGAAGGAATATGGCAGCAGGCTCAGTCTCTTTCCCACAAAGCCCTGGGAGCAGGAAGTTGTGTCACCTAATTAATATTCATGACTTTAACAAAGTGATTACAGCAAAAGGTCACTAGGTGGTGCTGCAGGCACACATATGAATACACATAACAGAAAACTATGCAAATGGGTTCTGAACAGAAGACAGTACACCTTCAATTTTGAATAAATCCCCAACAGTGTCACCAGCAAAGCACCCTCACACCATCACACCTCCTCCTCCATGCTTCATGGTGGGAACCATGTAGAGTCCATCCGTTCACCTTTTCTGCGTCGCACAAAGACACGGTGGTTGGAACCAAAGATCTCAAATTTGGATTCATCAGACCAAAGCATAGATTCCCACTGGTCTAATGTCCATTCCTTGTGTTCTTTAGCCCAAACAAGTCTCTTCTGCTTGTTGCCTGTCCTTAGCAGTGGTTATTCTACCATGAAGGCCTGATTCACACAGTCTCCTCTTAACAGTTATTCTAGAGATGTGTCTGCTGCTAGAACTCTGTGTGGCATTGACCTGGTCTCTAATCTGAGCTGCTGTTAACCTGCGATTTCTGAAGGCTGGTGACTCATGCGGTCCGCATGTGAGCCAGTTTCTTTGTAGCGCTTGATGGTTTTGTGACTGCACTTGGGGACACTTTCAAAGTTTTCCCAATTTTCGGACTGACTGACCCTCATTTCTTAAAGTAATGATGGCCACTTGTTTTTCTTTACTTAGCTGCTTTTTTCTTGCCATAATACAAATTCTAACAGTCTATTCAGTAGGACTATCAGCTGTGTATCAACCTGACTTCTCCACAACACAACTGATGGTCCCAACCCCATTTATAAGGCAAGAAATCCCACTTAAATAAACCTGACAGGGCACACCTGTGAAGTGAAAACCATTTCAGGTGACTACCTCTTGAAGCTCATCAAGAGAATGCCAAGAGTGTGCAAAGCAGTAATCAAAGCAAAAGGTGGCTACTTTAAAGAACCTAGAATATGACATATTTTCAGTTGTTTCACACTTTCTTGTTATGTAGATAATTCCACATGTGTTAATTCATAGTTTTGATGCCTTCAGTGTGAATCTACAATTTTCATAGTCCTGAAAATAAAGAAAACTCTTTGAATGAGAAGGTGTGTCCAAACTTTTGGTCTGTACTGTATTTCACCTTTATTTATGACAAAATCCAAAATTTCCCAAAAATTTTGAAAAATTTGCAATTTTGAAAATTTCAATTTCTCTGCTTTTAAAACAGAAAGTGATACCTCATATAATATTGATTACTTAACATTCCCCATATGTCTACTTTGTGTTGGCATAATTTTGTAAATTTAATTTTATTTTTTAGGACGTTAGAAGGCTTAGAAGTTTAGAAGCAATTCTTAAACTTTTGAAGAAAATTTTCAAAACCCACTTTTTAAGGACCAGTTCAAGTCTGAAGTCACATTGTAGGGCTTACACAGTGGAAACCCCCATAAATGACCCCATTATAGAAACTACACCCCTCAGGTTACTCCAAAATGATTTTTGAACATTGTTAACCCTTTTAAAGGAAAATGGAGATGAAATTTAAAAATTTCACTTTTTTGTAGATTTTCCATTTTAATCAAATTTTTTTAAACATCAAGGGTTAACAGCCAAATAAAACTCAATATTACCCTGATTCTGCGGTTTACAGAAATACCCCACATGTGGTCTTAAACTGTTGTAAAGGCACACGGCAGGGCGCAGAAGGAAAGTAACGCCATATGGTTTTTGGAGGGCAGATTTTGCTGAACTCGTTTTTAGACTTTACAGTATAAACTCCCAAAAATTGACCCTATTTTGAAAACTAGGGGATAAGGTGCCAGTTTTATTAGTACTATTTTGGGGTGAATATGATTTTTGATTGCTCTATATTACATTTTTTGTGAGGCAAGGTAACAAAATAATGGCTGTTTTGAAACTGTTTATTTTTTATTTTTTTAAACATTGATCTGACACAGTAGATCATGCACTATTTTTATAGAGCAGGTTGTTACGGAGGAAATGATATAAAAAATGTCTACTTTCTTTTTTGGTTTGTTTGTTTCAGTTTTTACATAATAAAGCATTTTTGAAAAAAAAAAATGTTTTTGTGTCTCCATTTTTTGAACGCCGTATTTTTTTTATTTTTCTACCGATCGTTTTGTGTAGGGACTTGTTTTTTGCAGGAAGAGTTGATGTTTTTATTGGTACTATTGTTGGGTACATATGCTTTTTTGGGCATTCATTATTACACTTTAGGGTGCAAGCTGACCAAAAAATTTGTTGTTTTAGCACAGTTTTTATTTATTTATTTTTACAGCGTTCACCTTAGGGCTTAAATCATGTGATATTTTTATAGAGCAGGTTGTTACGGATGCAGCAATACATATTATGTATACTTTTTCTTATTTATTTAAGTTTTACACAATAATAGAATTTTTTAAACCAAAAAAATGATGTTTTACTGTCTCCATAATAGTCTGGTAGTCATAGCTTTTTATTTTTTTAACGATTGTCTTAGTTAGGGTTTCATTTTTTGTGTGATGAGGTGACGATTTGATTGGTACTATTTTGGGGGGAATATGCCATTTTGATCACTTGGTGTTGCACTTTATGTGATGTTAAGTGACAAAAAAAATGGCTTTTTTGGCACTGTTTTTATTTTATTTTTATTACGGTGTTCATGTGAGGGGTTAGGTCATGTGATATTTTTATAGAGCTGATTTTTACGAATGCGGCGATAGCCAATTTGTATACTTTTTTTTAAATTTATTTCACTTTAACACAATAACCCATGTTTTAAATTTTTTTAGCGATTTTCTTATGTAGGGGCTCAATTTTTGCAGGATGAGGTGACGGTTTTATTGGATTCATTTTGTGGGACATAAGCGTTTTTGATCGCTTGTTGCTGCACTTTTTGTGATATAGGATCACAAAAATTGTTTTTGTTTTTACAGTTTTTTTTTTGATGGTGTTTATCGGACGCGGTGGATGATGTGATATATTTATAGAGCCGGCCGTCACGGACGCAGCAATACCAAATATGTCCAATTTATTTTATTTTTTCTATTTTTAACTTTTTTTTTTAATTAATTAATTGGGGATTTTTTCTTATGTAAAACCATTTTTCTTTTCTTATGTAAAACCATATTTATTTTTTTAAAACACTTTATTTTTCTATTTTTTATTTTACACTTTGAGTCCCCCATAAGGTCATACAAGACCTATGGAGGACATTTAACCTCTTTAGGATGCAGGGCGTACATGTACACTCTGCGAATTTCCGATCACCGCTGCGCACGTGGCGGTGATCGGAACAAGATGCCTGCTGAAATCAATCAGCAGGCACCTTGGCACAATGCCCAGGGGTGTCCTGTGATTCCGTGCACCTGTTACTTTCCCTTTATAAGCCCAGCCTCTAGCACCAGACCTCTGCTGGTTATTGTGCCTCCAAGCCTGTAGCAAGCTTCCTCTCTGCTCCTCCACGACTACTGCTGTTTACCTTTGTTGCCGACCCGAACCGTTTGACCTCGCTGAACTGCCGCCTGCATTGACCCTTTGCCTTACACCGACCACGCCTCTGTCTACTCCTGCTGTTACCTCGCTGCCATCTCTACTGCCGACCCGGACTGATCGACCACGCTACCTGCCTCCTGCTTCTGTGGGTCTTTGCCACTGGACTCCAACCACCAGCCGGCTGTCCTCTGACTCAGGTGAGCCAAGGACCGTTACAGAATAACCAGCCCTACCATGGAGTCCGCAATGGCCACTCTGCGCAAGCAGGTTACCGAACTGCAGGAATTCGGTACTACGTACCAGGAGGAATTTGCCCAGCTCCAAGGCGTTGTCCGAAGCCAACAGAGGGATATTATTGAACTTCAGAGGCAACTCCTGGACGTCCGCAGCACAGCCGCAGATACTCGCATGCCACTCCCATCAAAATTCGGCGGCAACAGACGCCAGTATCGGGGGTTTCTAAACCAATGCCGCATCTATTTTCAGATGTACCCGGGCCCCTTCATTACCGAGAGAAAGAAGGTGCTATTCATGGTTAATCTCCTGACGGATGAAGCACTAGCATGGGCATCACCATACGTGGAGACTAACAGTCAGCTCCTGGACGACCTAAACAATTTTATTGCCGCCATGAGCCAAGTCTTCGATGACCCCAACCGCTGTGCAACAGCTAAGGCGCGACTACATAGTTTACGGCAAGGGAGACGCTCCGTTGCTGAATACACCGCCGAATTTCGCTGCTGGGTCACGGACACCACCTGGAACCCAGCTGCACAGAGGAGCCAGTTCCGGCGAGGCCTGTCAGAATTAATAAAAGATGAACTCGCCAGAGTTGAGGCCCCGGACAGTCTGGATGACTTCATTCAGTTATGCATCCGGATAGACCAAAGGCTGTCTGAGAGAAAGAAAGAACGACTCTGGTCCTTGGACCACAGGCCCACCTTCTCCTCTACCGCCCAACGCGACCTCCAGCCAGCAACTGAACCTATGCAGGTCGACGCACTACGCAGGTCTCTATCCACAGCTGAGAAGGAGAGACGGCTGGCCGAAAACCTCTGCCTCTACTGTGGGGAGCCGGGTCATTTTGCCATTAAATGTCCCAATAAGATCCGAAAGACTATTGCCGTCACGGAGCTAAAGGAGCAACCACTGACTCCAGCCCCACCAGCAGCCCCTGAAAATAACAACACGGAAGCTCATGGATCCCATTTCATCATTCCCATCCTCTTCGACATTGAGGGGCAACAACTCTCCTGTTCAGCGATGTTAGACTCCGGGGCAGGAGGCAACTTCATGGATCTAACCTTCGCTCGTGAACAGAACATTCCATTGACAGTCAAGGCAGCTCCCGTTGACCTGGAAACCGTCGACGGATCCCCGCTCTCCTCAGGGCCGGCTACTCACGAGACCATTGAACTACAGCTCCTCATAGAACCCAATCACTGTGAAAAGATCCACTTCTCTCTGATCACTTCCCCAAAGTTCCCGGTGATCCTGGGCATTCCATGGTTGGCCACCCACAACCCCTCGGTGGATTGGGAAACCCGCTGCTTACGGTTTCCGTCCGAGTTTTGTTCGCTCAATTGCTCCCACAAACCCGTCCTTCCATCCGAAGACACGACTATCTCTGAAGTATCCGTCAGGAATCTACTACCCCCTCAATATCGTGAGTTCCAAGATGTCTGCGACAAAAAAAATGCAGACAAGCTGCCGCCACACCGACCCTACGACTGCCCAATAGAGCTGTTGCCCGGGGCCGAAATACCCTTTGGCAGTATCTATTCCCTCTCAGAGCCTGAACTCAAAGCTCTGAAAGAATACCTGGACGAGGACCTAAAGAAAGGGTTCATCCGGCCCTCTACCTCCCCAGCAGGAGCCCCCTTTTTTCTTTGTGGAGAAAAAAGACTCATCCTTGCGTCCCTGCATTGACTACAGGAAGCTAAACGACATAACCGTTAAGAACCGGTTCCCGCTCCCGCTGATTTCTGAACTCCTCGAGAGACTCCGGGTAGCGAAAATCTTCACCAAACTTGACCTTCGAGGGGCCTACAACCTTGTCCGAATCCGCCCTGGGGACGAATGGAAGACCGCCTTCCGGACACGTTATGGTCACTCGAGTACCTGGTCATGCCTTTCGGACTTTGTAATGCTCCCGCCACCTTCCAGCACTTCATTAATGATGTCCTCAGGGACATGCTGGATCTGTTTGTAGTCGTTTACCTGGACGACATCTTGATCTTCTCAGAAGACCTCGAACAACACCGCGAACATGTCCACGAGGGTATTGCAGAGACTCCGCCAGAACTCTCTTTATATCAAACTCGAGAAATGTGAGTTTGAGCGAACTACCACTCAGTTCCTCGGGTACATCATCTCCCCAGAGGGCCTAAGTATGGACCCAGGGAAGGTCCAAGCCGTGTTGGACTGGCCCATTCCAAGAAACGTGAAGGAGGTACAAAGATTTATTGGCTTCGCCAACTTCTATCGGAAGTTTATCCGGGACTTCTCCAAGGTCATCGCACCGATCACCCAACTCACCAAAAAGGCAGTCCCCTTCTCCTGGACACCCGAGGCCCGGGAGGCCTTCACGAAGTTGAAACTCCTCTTCACTTCTGCTCCAATCCTAGTCCACCCGAACCCCGAGTTGCCTTTTACTATCGAAGTGGATGCATCTGACTCTGCGGTAGGGGCAGTTCTGTCACAACGGACAGGGAGAAGATGCTACTACACCCGTGCGCATATTTCTCTCGCCAGATGTCCCCCTCCGAGAAGAACTACGACATCGGGAACAAAGAACTACTGGCGATCAAGGAAGCCTTCTCCGAGTGGAGACACCTGCTGGAGGGAGCTGCCAACCCCATAATCGTACTAACCGACCACAAAAACCTCGAGTTCATCTGCAGCGCTAAGAGACTCACAGCCAGACAGGCCAGATGGAGCCTATTCTTTTCCCGCTTCAACTTTCTCATCACATATCGCCCCGGATCAAAAAACGGCAAGGCTGACGCCCTCTCCAGAATGTTTTCGGAGCCCTCACAGAGTAATAAGGGCCAAGACAACATCCTATCCGAGAAAAGTGTTGTGGGGGCCACCTACTCTAAAGAACTCCTGGTCACAATCAAAGAAGGATACGAAAACGACCCCTTCCTCACCCACCCCACAAGGAATGTTAGCCTCACATTTAAAAATGGTCATTGGTTTCATCAGGACCTACAACTTTATGTACCAGAAATCGCACGACTCGAAGTGCTCAAACTTAACCATGACTCCAAGCTGGCCGGCCATCTGGGCACAAGAAAGACCCAGGAGCTTCTCTCCCGCTCCTTCTGGTGGCCAACATACAAGGAGGACACCAAGAAGTACATCTCCTCGTGCACGGTCTGTGCCCGCAATAAGACTCCTCGTTCCTCTCCCGTGGGTCTGTTACAACCCCTCCCAATTCCCTCCCGCCGCTGGGGCTCGATCTCCATGGACTTTGTGGTAGACCTTCCTCCTTCAAAAGGGATGAACACCATCCTGGTCGTCGTCGACCGCCTCACCAAGATGGCCCATTTCATCCCCTACAAGGGCCTACCCACAGCCAAACAGACGGCTGATCTTGTCCTCAAAGAGGTCTTCAGGCTGCATGGGATTCCGGACGACGTGGTCTCAGACCGAGGCGTACAATTTACCTCAAAGTTCTGGAAGGACTTCTGCCTGGCGCTCGGGGTTAAAGAGAACCTTTCCTCCGCTTTCCACCCTCAGTCAAACGGGCAGACTGAGAGAACTAACCAGAACTTAGAGCAGTACCTACGCTGTTTCAGCTCCCACATGCAGGATGACTGGCTTGACCATCTCCCCACAGCCGAGTTCGCCTACAACAATGCTGAGCACAGCTCAACCAAGCACAGCCCTTTCTTTGCTAGCACAGGCTCGCACCCCATGTTCATTCCCCACCTGCCCGTCGCCTCCACCCTCCCAGCAGTGGCCGAGCGCCTAACAACCCTACAGGAGGCACAAAAGGACATAATAGACAACCTCCAGCTCGCCCAGAGGCGCTTTAAACAGGGAGCAGACAGACGCCGCAAACCCACCCCGGGCTTCCATGTAGGAGACAAGGTATGGCTGAAGGTCCCCTCCAAAAAGTTAGCCCCAAAATACATGGGTCCGTTCCAGGTCACCGCACAAATCAATGAGGTCACGTTCCGGCTTGACCTTCCGGATTCCATTAGGGCGCACCCTGTCTTCCATTGCTCCCTCCTCAAGCCATACGTGGAGAATACCTTCACTGGCCGCCACTCGCCCCCTCCACCACCCGTGAGGGTACAAGGTGAGGAAGAGTTCGTTGTCGAGAAGATCCTCGACTCCAGGATCCACCGAGGAAAATTGCAATATCTAATTGGGTGGGAGGGCTACCCTCCCGAGGATAACTCCTGGGAGCCTGAAGAAAATGTCCACGCCCCCAGACTGGTAAAAGAGTTTCACCAACAGCACCCCGGTAAGCCTGCCCCCATGGTGCCCGGAGGTCACCTTAGAAGGGGGGGAGTACTGTCGGGAATCGAACCTGTGACCAGTCATGTCCCAGGCGGTAGCTCTAGCCACTAGACTACCAGCCTTTCTGGACTTTTCCTCCTGCTGATTTCTTTGATCTATCTTGCTCCAGCCTACTCTTGTTCATCAGTCTTGATTCCGTGCACCTGTTACTTCCCCTTCATAAGCCCAGCCTCTAGCACCAGACCTCTGCTGGTTATTGTGCCTCCAAGCCTGTAGCAAGCTTCCTCTCTGCTCCTCCACGACTACTGCTGTTTACCTTTGTTGCCGACCCGGACCGTTTGACCTCGCTGAACTGCCGCCTGCATTGACCCTTTGCCTTACACCGACCACGCCTCTGTCTACTCCTGCTGTTACCTCGCTGCCATCTCTACTGCCGACCCGGACTGATCGACCACGCTACCTGCCTCCTGCTTCTGTGGGTCTTTGCCACTGGACTCCAACCACCAGCCGGCTGTCCTCTGACTCAGGTGAGCCAAGGACCGTTACACCGAGACTGCAAGTGAGGATGAGGATGACCCCACGTTCCTCCTGTCATCCGCATCCTCCTCATCATCTGTTGATGATGAGCCCCCAAGGCAGCGGAGACGCCGCCAGGCAGAGCCAGAGGAACCCCATGCTAGGGACCCTGTGGCCAGCACTAGTACGAGCAGCCCTGGGGCTCGTACTAGTTTTCCGGCCCACCAGCCAAGTGCACTTGAGCCCCCTACAGATGAACGAGTCTGGTGCACCGCCGGGGAATACAAGCCTGTGATTCCTGAATTTGTTGGCAGTCCAGGAATCCAGATTCCCACAGTGGGATTTACTGAAATTGACTTTTTTAGTTTATTTTTCAGTAACCCACTTGTGAATCTGATGGTGGAGCAGACGAATCTGTACGCCCAACAGTTTGTTGCTCAGCACCCAGGCTCTTTTTTGGCCAGGCCCGGTGGCTGGACCCCGGTCAGTGCAGCCGAGATGAGGACGTTTTGGGGCCTCGTGCTGCACATGTGCCTGGTCAAAAAACCAAGTGTCAGGCATTACTGGAGTGGGGACGTCCTCTACCAGACCCCACTGTACAGTACTGCCATGACACGGCCCAGATTTGAGGCCACCCGGAAATGCCTGCATTATGCAGATAATGCAGCATGTCCCCCCGAGGTGATACTGCCTATGACCGGCTGTATAAGATACGGCCGGTCATTGATCACTTTGGGGCCAAATTTGTGGAGGCCTACGGACCTGGAAGGGAGGTCGCGGTTGATGAGTCTCTCGTTGCTTTCAAGGGGAGACTCATTTTCCGCCAGTACATTCCCTCTAAGCGGGCGAGGTATGGCGTGAAGCTGTACAAAATTTGTGAGAGTACCTCAGGGTAGACTTACAAATTTCGTGTGTACGAGGGACGAGATTCCCGTATTGAACCCCCAGAATGTCCCCCCCACTCTGGGTGTTAGCGGGAAACTCGTGTGGGACCTTTTGCACCCACTACTGGATAAGGGTTACCACCTGTAAGTGAATAACTTTTATACCAGTATTCCCTTGTTTCAGGCCCTCTCCGCCAGATCCACGTTTGCTTGTGGGACCATGCAGAAATATCAACGTGGCCTCCCTGCCCACCTCCTCCAGGTTATCTATCCCCAGGGGTCAGACACGTGCCCTTACCAGTGACAACCTGTTGCTGGTCAGATATAAGGACAAGAGGGGTGTCCTAATGCTGACCACAATCCATGGTAACGGCATCACCCCTGTCTCTGTGCGAGGTACCACTGCAACGGTCCTCAAGCCCGATTGTATCGTCGACTACAATCGGTATATGGGTGGAGTTGATCTATCTGATCAAGTCCTCACACCATATAATGCAATGCGCAAAACCCAGGCATGGTACAAAAAAGTTGCGGTCTACTTGGTACAGGTTGCCTTGTACAACACTTTTGTACAATGCTGATGCGCTGGCAGCACAGAGACTTTCCTCCAATTCTATTAAGCAGTCCTCAAAGACCTGATCTTTTCTGACCGGGAAAGAGCAGGTCGGAGTACCTATGGAACTGGAGGTGCCCGGGTCGTCCCTGGCCAACACTTTCCAGGTGTGGTCCCCCATACTGGAGAAAAGAGACGATCCCAAAAAAAGTGCAGAGTGTGTCGCAAGAGGGGGATCCAGAAATACACCAACACTCAGTGTGACACGTGCCCCGATCATCCGGGCCTCTGCATTGACGGGAGTACTACACTTCCATGGAGTACAAAATTATTATAATCCCAGACAATCCCCTAGAAAATACATAACATTGTGGTTCTCAGACTTTGGAGACACGGAAAGAACTTTTTTTTTTCCAAAAATGATTTTATTGTATTTGAGTTTTTTAAAAATTTTGTTTTTACCTAACCCCTTGGATAAAAGCCCTTTAAAAAAAATTAAAAATGAGTTAAAAATTATTTTTTTTGTCACCTTAGATCCCAAAAATTGTAATAGCACTTCATTCAAAAAATCAAATGCCCCCAAAATAGTGCCAATCAAACCGCCATCTCATCCCGCAAAAAATGAGCCCCCTAAATAAAACAGTCCCCCCCCCCCAAAAAAAAAAAAAAAAACTATGGCTTCCAGAATGTGGAGGCACAAAACCTTTATTTTTTTTCAAAGTTGGTTTATGATGTCAAGCTGAAACCAACATATTAATAAAAGTACTCATATTAGATATTGCCACATCCGTAACAATGTACTCTATAAAAATAACCTAACCCCTCAGATAAACGCCGTAAAAAGAAAAATGTAAAAAAAGCTATTTTTTGTCGCCTTAGATCATAAAAAGTGTAGTAGCGAGCGATCAAAAAGTCATATGCCCCCCAAAATAGTGCTAATAAAACCGCCATCTCATCCCGCAAAACATGAGCCCCTACATTAGACAGTCACCCAACAAAAAAAAAACTGTAGCTCCCAGGCTATGGAGATACTAAAATTATTTCATTTTTGTTCCTAAAATTATAATATTATCTAACAAATGCCCAGACGGGCAGTAAACCTATCTTGACCCAGGTTATTATAAAACGTCACTTTTATTTGACATGCACTAAAAGTTAAAGTGTGAGAATGCAACTTTAATAAACCAAAAAATATATTAAAAGTACAGTCAACACTCCACCTATGGATAGGGGTGTTATTCAGAGAGAGAGGGTAGGGAGATGTGCACAATCTCCCACCCTATCACTGCTAGATATAGTGTACTATGATGTCACTGTTTGCAGAGCAAGTTGCTAATAAGGTATATCCGGCAGCTTTGCCGTATTTTGTGGTGAAGACTTGTGTACCTTCACACCACTGTCAGATTAACACAGCCACCATTAGCATGTGTCTAAACTGACATTGAGCCTGAGGGCGGTTAGCCCTGCAAACAGAGGTAGCTGCAGTTAAGTACTGTGGCTCACATCAGTACACTAAAGTGCCAAGCATTTGAACAAAGTACAACCAGACTGTTATTAGTTGATTGCTAGTGGAGTGAGAGGCCGCATGTAAAAACTAACACTGCCCCTGACATGTTTCACTTCTGGCTTCTTCAGGGGTAAGGGTATGTTCAGACGATGACAATTGTCGCGCGACAATTTTTATAATGGGAGTCTATGGTGTCGCAGTGCGACATGCGACATGCTGCGACTGCGACACGACAGTCGACAAAAATCCATCCGGGATGGACTTTTTGCGACTGTTGTGTCGCAGTCGCAACATGTTGCATGTTGCACGTCATGCACCACCATAGACACCCATTATAAAAATTGTCGTGCATATTAATAGAGACATCAATGTCGCGCTACAAATGTTGCAGTGTAGTGGTTCCCAAATTGTCGCGCGACTTTTTGTCGTCGTGTGAACGTACCCTAAATGGGCAGCAATGAGTGTCCCCATCAAGCTGGAGAGTTAAATAAGCTGTGTTCTGATTGACAACCTTGTCATCCTATCGCATTAAAAGGAGCAAAATAGCCAGCCAATAGCACTAGTTCCCAATCATTTACAAGGTAGGGAAGCCACCAATCACGGGCATCCCTACATTTGTAATCAGTGACGTCCTGCGCACTAGAAAGATGCGCATGGAGTTAGAACCGCAAACTATTATTACTTAAGACGTGCATGCGCTGCGCAAGACTAAGATGCGCACAGACTTGTGTTCTAAAGTCAGATTGCGCAGAAACTAGCTGCGCAAAGACTTAGAGTTGCGAAGTTTTTGTTGCTAAAAACGCGCGTGCGCTGCGCAGACCGAAGATGCGCACTATCTTATATTTAAACAGCCACTCTTGTCAGTGTCATGATGCGCATTGAATAGCTGCGCAAGGAGTCATACCTACGAGAACTATCATTACTTTAAATGCGCATGCGCTGCGCAAGGCTAGGATGCGCACAGACTTGTGTTCTAAAGTCAAATTGCGCAAAGACTAGCTGCGCAAAGACTTAGAGTTGCAAGGCTATTATTGCTAAGTACGCGCATGCGCGTTTTTAGCAACAAAAACTTCGCAACTCTAAGTCTTTGCACAGCTAGTTTCTGCGCAATCTCACTTTAGAACACAAGTCTGTGCGCATCTTAGTCTTGCGCGTCTTAAGTAATAATAGTTCGCAGTTCTGACTCCATGCGCATCTTTCTAGTGCACAGGACGTCACTGATTACAAATGTAGGGATGCCCGTGATTGGTGGCTTACCTACCTTGTAAATGATTGGGAACTAGTGCTATTGGCTGGCTATTTTGCTCCTTTCAATGCGATAGGATGACAAGGTTGTCAATCAGATCACAGCTTATTTAAAACTCCAGCTTGATGGGGACACTCATTGCTGCCCAGTTATCCCTGAAGAAGCGAGAGTCTGGTGAAATATGTCGGGGGCAGTGTTAGGTACTTTCACACTAGCGTTGGTGCGGATCCGTCTGTTTATTTGCACAGACGGATCCGCACCTCTAATGCTAAGCGTTTGTATCCGTTCAGAGCGGATCTGTTTGCATTAGCTTTAAAGAAAAATGACTAAGTCCAAAGCGGATCCGTTTTGAATTACATTGAAAGTCAATGGGAACGGATCCGTTTTCAAGTGCACCATATTGTGTCACTGACAACGGATCCGTCCCCATTGACTTACATTGTAAAAACGGATCCGTTAGGCTCCGCCTCTTCAGACGGACACCAAAATGCTGCATGCTGCGTTTTGGTGTCCGCCTCAAACAGAATAGAGGCGAGCGGGCCTAACTGATGCATTCTGAACGGATCCTTATCCATTCAGAATGCATTGAAACTTAACTGATCCGTTTTGGACCGTTTGTAGAGCCCTCACAAACGGAATCCAAACGCTAGTGTGAAAGTACCCTTAGTTTTTAAATGCGGCCTCTCACTCCACTAGCAATCAATAACAGTCTGGTTGTACTTTGTTCAAATGCTCGGCACTTTAGTGTACTGATGTGAGCCGCAGTACTTAACTGCAGCTACCTCAGTTTGCAGGGCTAACCGCCCTCAGGCTCAATGTCAGTTTAGACACCTGCTAATGGTGGCTGTGTTAATCTGACAGTGGTGTGAAGGTACACAAGTCTTCACCACAAAATACGGCAAAGCTGCCGGATATAACTTATTAGCAACTTGCTCTGCAAACAGTGACATCATAGTACGCTATATCTAGCAGTGATAGGGTAGGAGATTGTGCACATCTCCTACCCCTCTCTCTCTCTGAATAACACCCCTATCCATAGATGGAGTGTCGACTGTACTTTTAATATATTTTTGGTTTATTAAAGTTGCATTCATCTCACACTTTAACTTTTAGTGCATGTCAAATAAAAGTGACGTTTATAATAACCTGGGTCAAGATTCTAAAATTTTATCTCCATTTTCCATTAACGCTTGTGGAACACCTAAAGGGTTAACAAAGTTTGTAAAATCAGTTTTGAATACCTTGGGGGTGTAGTTTCTAGAATGGGGTCATTTTTGGGTTGTTTCTAATATGTAAGCCTCACAAAGTGACTTCAGACCTGGACTGGTCCATAAAAAGTGGGATTTGGTAAATTTCTGAAAACTTCTAAGCTATGTAACAGCCCCAAAAATAAAATGGCAGTCCCAAAATGATCCAAGCATGAGGTAGACATATGGGGAATGTAAAGTCATCACAATTTTGGGGGTATTACTATGTATTAGGGTCCATTCACACGTCCGTGTGTGTTTTGCGGATCCACGGATCCGCAAAACACGGACATCGGCGATGTGCGTTCCGCAATTTGCGGACCGCACATCGCCCGGCACTCTCATAGAAAATGCCTTTTCTTGTCCGCAGTGCGGACAAGAATAGGACATGTTCTATTTTTCGAGACGCAGTTGCGGACCGGAGTGCGGATCCGCAATTGCGGACCCGGCCGGGACATCGTCTGTCCCCATTGAAACTAATGGGTCCGCAATTCCGTTCCGCAAAATGCGGAATGGAATTGCAGACGTGTGAATGGACCCTTATAGAAGTAGAAAAACTGAAACTTTGAAATTTGCAAATTTTTCAAAATTTTTGGTAAATTTGGTATTTTTTTTATGCAAATAAATTTACTTTTTTGACCCCATTTTAGCAGTGTCATGAAGTACAATATGTGACGAAAAAACAATCTCAGAACGGCCTGTGTAAGTAAAAGCGTTTAAAAGTTATCACCACATAAAGTGACACTGGTCAGATTTGCAAAAAATGGCCGGGTCCTTAAGATGAAATTGGGCAGAGTCCTTAAGGGGTTAACTTCACTTTTTTTTTTTTTTTCACTATTGATTTCTCCTGTAACTGGGGCTGACATAGTAGCCCCAGTTACAGGTGAATCCACCCCAGAGAGGCTGTACAGCATAATACTATGCTGTACAGCCTCAGTGCGGGGCTGATTGAGGTCTGTGAGAGACCCGACAGCTCCTGCACACTGTCGGCCCCGGCGGTCACATGACCAGCGTGCCGGGAGCAGGTAGCACATATCGCTTCCTGCAAAGTAGACACATCGCTCACCGAGCGCTTTGTCTGCGGCGATTTAGAAGGCAGAGACACTTGGGCACTGTCCCTGCCTTCTCTCTGGGTTGCCCTGCTGTCATTGACAGCAGGCAACCCGCTCGGCATCTGCAGGATTAACATGCAGATGCCGTCTCTGAATGGACGTTCTAAAACGTCCATTCAGTGATAGACAACCGCCAATAGGACGTTTATAGTCTATGGGCGGTCGTCAAGTGGTTAAGTTATAAAACAAAATTATAACTAGACAAGTTTGGTATTGCCCTAATCACATTGAGCTGCAGAAAAAGGACCCTATGTCATTTTTAGCGCACAGTGACCGCCATGATGTGAAAAGCCCAAGAACCTTGGCAGAAATGTGTTTTTTTTTTGTTTTGTTTTTTACCTCACAAATAATTGTTTCCCATTTTTCAATACAAAGCATGGTACCTTAAAATGGTGCAATTAAAAAATGCATGTTCTGCAAACGATAAACCCTCATATGGTTATGTGAACAGAATAATAAAAAAGTTATTATTGGAACATGGGGAGGAAAAAACAAAAATGCAAAAGGGCCCAGTCTTTAAGGGGTTAAGCTCACATCCTGAAATTCTTCATTCTTTTTCGTATGTCCTCTGTTGTTCCATAGTAGTGTCTGCAGAAATCAGGGGTGGACTGGCAACAGACCCTACAGGGAAACTTTCCGGTGGGCTAATGCCCTGGGGGCCCACGGAGCCCTCCTCATGGCCGCCAGCCATGTAAGTAATGATCTGACGTTCCCCTTCTTAGGCTACTTTCACACCAGCGTTTTTGCTGGGTCCGTTATGGATCACCAAAAACGCTTCTGTCATAATACAATTGTCTGCATCCGTTATGAACTGATCAGGTTGTATTATCTTTATCATAGCAAGGACGGATCAGTCTCTAAAACCATTGTAAGTCAATGGGGGACAGATCTGTTTTCTTTTGTGTCAGAGAAAACAGATGCATCTCCATTGACTTACATTGTGAGTCATGACTGATCAATCTTGCTCCACATAGGGTTGTTTCAGGTATCGGATTTTCGATACCCATTCGATACTTTTAGCCTTTTATCGATACTAGGATGTGCTACTGCACAGGCTAGTATCACAGAACATGGCACGCTCTGCTCTCAGCGCGGCCATGTTCCCTCAGCAGCACGGGGAGAAGGAAGCAGTCTCTCCCTCCCTCTGTGCTGCTGCTGCCACCAATGAAGAGAGACGGGAGAAGGGGCGGGCACACTGGCCACCAATGAGGAGTAACGTTTAATATACAAATGAAGGCTGAAGAAACTCATTGCCGGCACCTACCTGTGACAGAGCGATTCGATCTGCGGCAATTAACCCCTGCTGATCGCAGAGCCCTGTCACAGGCAGTCTGTCTGCCTGCATTTGTATATTAAACGTTACTCCTCATTGGTGGCCAGTGCGCCCCCCCTCCCCGTATTAAAGACATTGGCCAGTGTCCCTCCCCCTTTCCCCAGTGTTAAAACATTGGTGGCCAGTGTGCCCCCGTATTACAGACATTGGCCAGTGTCCGTCCCCCCCTTTCCCCAGTATTAAAGCATTGGTGGCCAGTGCGCCCCCCCCCCCTTTTTCTCCAGTATTAAATACATTGGTGGCCAGTGCGCCCTCCCCATCCCAGGGTCCCCACACCTCCTGCTTGTTGGTGGCAGTGATTGGTGCCCCAGCAGTGTAATGCTGGGGCTCCGATCTGTTACCATGGCTGCCAGGAGGCTACTGAAGTCCTGGCTGCCATAGTCAGCTCCCTGCTGCTGTGTGTACTGTGCACAGGGCAGAAGGGAGAGTGTGAAGTCCTATTCACCCTGATAGAGCTCTATTAGGGTGAATAGGATGAATAGATCCCAGGATGAATAGATTCCCCTAAGGGGGAAATGGTTAATAAATAAACTGTAAAAAAAAAAGTGAAAAAAGTACACCAAAATTTTAAGTATAAATCACCCCCTTTCCCAATTTTACATATAAAATATATAAACAATAAATAAATAAAACATTACATATAGCTACGTCTCAAAAGTCCAAACAATTAAAAAATCCTGTTTTTAGCGGTGAACGCCCATAAAATAAAATAAAAATAAAAACTGCACAATTCAGCATTTTCTTTTAGCCGCCTTGTCCCCCAAAAAATTAGGATAGGACTGTTGTATTATGGGCCGGACGTTCCATAAAATGCGGAATGCACGTGGCTTTTTGTAATTAAATTTTTTTCGCGTGGTATCGAGTATCGCAATACTTTTTAATGGTATTGATACCAAATAAAAATTTTGGTATCGAAACAACCCTAGCTCCGCATCCCAGGACGAACTCAAAAATGCTGCTTGCAGCATTTTTGTGTGCGTCAGAGGAACATAATGCATTCTGGTGCACTGTGTTACCTTCAGTTCTGTCCCCATTGACAATGAATGGGGACAAAACTGAAGCATTTTCCTCTGCTATTTAGAGCCTATGATGGATCTCAATAGCGGAAAGGAAAACGCTGGTGTGCAAGTAGCCTTAGTTCAACTGTATTGCCATTTTGAGGCAACTGGAATAAGAGGCCAGAGCGTGGCAGCTGGTGCTTGCCACCACAGAGGGAAGGTTTGGGGAGGTACTTTGTGACGCACTGTAGTATTTCGCTCTGCTTGGATGCTATAATGTGCCGCAACATAGTATTGCTGCTTCCGTCTCCCTGTGTTGGTAGTGGCTTCTACAAAATGGGGCCGCTTTTAGTTTTTCCGAGCCACTTATATTTCCCAGGCCCCCTGGCAGAAATAATAAACGTACCAAGTGCTATGCTATTATTGAAAAATGCCGCTTTCGCCCTCTCTACACTCACTGAGGGATCATTCATACACACAGCAGAGAGACATTGACATATGGCGGGAGTAGGCTCTGCTGTAACAGAATAACGTCTGGGAAGCCAATGTATCACGTGATCCTTTTACAGATAACCAGTAAGCAAAGGTCAATGTATGTCTGTCAGCCTCTTCTTTCGTAGATCTCGTTCAATCAGCTTGAGGAAGGCGGCAGAGAGAACCACCAATGTGAGAACCGCCAATGAGAATGCCGGAGCGGGAAAGGCGTCTTCGCCATTGAGTGACAGCAGCATTGACCAGTAGTTGTACTCTTGGCGACCACCGGTGTTCCGGGATTTTCTATTACCTGAAATTTTTGCTACCCACGTCACTTCCGGTAGTGACGTGGGAGGTGCGTCTCTCATCTCTGCTCCTGATTGGTCTGCCGGAGGGTTTGTCGGTGCAGGTGCGGATGGTTCACCAATGATGTGAACGCGCCTAAGGTAGCATAAAATTCCGGCCACTGCGCATGCATGCGAACGAGGTGGTTCGGCGCAGACGCAAGTAGGAAAATGGGCCGAGCCGAAGGTAGCATAAAATTCCGAGCCGCTGCGCATGAGCAAGAAAAGACTGCTCGGCGCAGTAGCAAAATGCGCCGAGCCGAAGGTAGCATAAAATTCGGCACTCTGCGCATGCGCAGTATCAAAATGAGCCGAGTCCAGTTATCGATAAAGTTTAACAAAGTACAAATATCTCCCCTTTTTCCCTGTCATTCAATAGTATTGTTCATGTTCATCTTCAGAAGAGATGCTGGGTCACCAACAAAACATTTGGAGTCATATAGATAAACAATGAAAGAGGCTGGAAAGAGGGTTTGGCTACAGACTGCACAATCGCTGAGGGCAGCAGATTTTTACTTTTACAGCAGCTTGTTTTGTTAAAACCTGCTGCCCGTAAAAATCTGCTGCCCTCGTCACTTCCGGTCAGGACGTCACGCTTCTGTGGGAGGTGTGTCTCCCTGCTGGGCTCCTGTTTGGCTGGAAAGAGGTTTGGCTACAGACTGCACAATCGCTGAGTGCAGCAGATTTTTACAGGTAGCTTACTTTTACAGCAGCTTACATTCACAGCGCTGTGAACGGGAGGGTAGGTTACTTTTACAGCAGCTTACATTCACAGCGCAGTGAATGGGAGGGTAGGTTACTTTTACAGCAGCTTACATTCACAGCGCTGTGAACGGGAGGGTAGCTTACTTTTACAGCAGCTATTATTCACAGCGCTGTGAACAGAGGGTAGGTTACTTTTACAGCAGCTTTTATTCACAGTGCTGTGAACGGGAGGGTAGGTTACTTTTACAGCAGCTTACATTCACAGCGCTGTGAATGTGCAGCACCAGGGCTGAGGGCAGCAGATTTTCACGGGCTCTGATTGGCGGGCAGCAGATTTTCACGGGCTCTGATTCGCGGGCAGCAGATTTTCACGGGTTCTGATTGGCGGGCAGCAGATTTTCACGGGCTATGCCCGCTAATCAGAGCCCGTGAAAATATGCTGCCTGCCAATCAGAGCCCGTGAAAATCTGCTGGGTTGTGTCTAAACTCCAGACACGAAACGGACCTGGTCCTTTTCAAGTATGGGAAATAGCCAGCTCTATGTGAGCTGTCTAAACTCCATACACGGTACGGACCTCTCGGCCCCTAGTGGACAGGTCCAGAACAGAGCTAGTGTTTAGGCAGCTCACATTGATTTGGCTAAACTCCATACACGGTACGGACCTGGTCCTTACTAAGTATGGGAAATAGTAAACTCTATAGGAGCTGTCTATTTCCCATGCCTGGTGCGGACCTCTCAGCCCCCTGGTGGTCAGGTCCGGAACTATGATGGGATTTAGCTGATTTAAAGTGAATACTCCGTAAGGACCTTCTTAACCCTTTGTGGTATGGGATCAATTACAATTATTTTTGCCCAATAAAGTGGAACAGATGAGTGGTAGAAAATCAGGTTTTTATCTGTATTTTACTTTCAATCCTTATAACTGTTTAATATCACCATAAGACATGAATCCATATCATGGACGCACTTCACCCTGAGTCCTGTGAGAACAGGTTTAAGCTCAGATAATACTGGAGATGAGCCTCCAATCAGTGAGAAATTTCTGCCTTGCAGTATACGAGAAAAATAACATATCAGCTCAAATTTTCTATTTATCAAGAGTTTTCCGTGAATTGTTCCCACCAAAGTATACATTCGGATTGCAAGTTAGCCTGCTCACTGTGTACTGTCTATTTCCCATACCCCAGACGGACGTTTTCTATCTGTTAGGCCTCATGCACACAACCGTATGTGTTTTGCGGTCTGCAAACCGCGGATCCGCAAAACACAGAAGCTGCTCTGCGTTCTGCAATTTGCAGAACGGAACGTGGCCCATTGTAAAACGGACAAGAATAGGACATGCTCTATTTTTTTGGCGGGGCCACTGAATGGAGCAACGGATGCGGACAGCACGCGAGTGCTGTCCGCATCTTTGCGGCCCCATTGAAGTGAATGGGTCAGCGCCCGAGCCGCAAAATATGTGGCTCAGACGCGGACCAAAACAACGACCGTGTACATGAGGCCTTATAGAGATGTTTTCTGGCTGGTGAGGTCCTCTTCAGACATGGAGTTTAGCCTGCTCACAGTGAACTGTCTATTTCCCATACCCCAGACGGACCTTTTCTATGTGTTAGGCCTCATGCACACAGCCGTTGTTTTGGACCCATTCACCTCAATGGGGCCGCATAAGATGCGGACAGCACTCCGTGTGCTGTCCGCATCCGTTGCTCTGTTCCATGGCCCCGCAAAAAATAGAGCATGTCCTATTCTTGTCCGTTTTGCGGACAAAAATAAGCATTTCTACAATGGGCCGCATTGCGTTCCGCATATCGCGGAACGCGGAGCAGCTTCCGTGTTTTGCGGATCCGCGGTTTGTGGACCGCAAAACACATACTGTTGTGTGCATGAGGCCTTATAGAGAGGTTTTCCTGCTGGTGAGGTCCTCTTCAGGCATGGAGTTTAGCCTGCTTACAGTGTACTGTCTATATCCCATACCTCAGATGGACCTTTTCTATGTGTTATAGAGAGGTTTTCCTGCTGGTGAGGTCCTCTTCAGGCATGGAGTTTAGCCTGCTCACAGTGTACTGTCTATTTCCCATACACCAGACGGACCTTTTGTATGTGTTATATACAGAGAGGTTTTCCTGCTGGTGAGGTCCTCTTCAGACATGGAGTTTAGCCTGCTCACAGTGTACTGTCTATTTCCCATATGGACCTTTTCTATGTGTTATAGAGAGGTTTTCCTGCTGGTGAGGTCCTTTTCAGACATGGGGTTGAGCCTGCTCACAGTGATCTGTCTCTTTCCCATACACCAGACAGACCTTTTCTATGTATTATAGAGAGGTTTTCCTGCTGGTGAGGTCCTCTTCAGACATGCAGTTTAGCCTGCTCACAGTGAACTGTCTATTTCCCATACAGACCTTTTCTATGTGTTATAGAGAGGTTTTCCTGCTGGTGAGGTCCTCTTCAGACATGGGGTTGAGCCTGCTCACAGTGATCTCTCTTTCCCATACACCAGACGGACCTTTTCTATGTGTTATTGAGAGGTTTTTCTGCTGGTGAGGTCCTCTTCAGGCATGGAGTTTAGCCTGCTCACAGTGAACTGTCTATTTCCCATACACCAGACAGGCCTTTTCTGTGTGTTATATACAGAGAGGTTTTTCTGCTGGTGAGGTCCTCTTCAGGCATGGAGTTTAGCCTGCTCACAGTGCACTGTCTATTTCCCATACTCCAGACGGACCTTTACTATGTGTTAGGCTATATGCACACGACAGTGTTTTTCTCGGCTTCCATTCAGTTTTTTTTTGCGGATCCTATTCATTTCTATGGATCCGCAAAAACCTGATGCCTCTTCCGTTTCCTGTCCGTGTCCGCATTTCACGTCCGCAAAAAAATATGGCATGTCCTATTCTTGTCCATAAGAAACGGTTTGCGGACCCATAGAAGTCAATGAGTCCGCAAAAAAAACGGAAAAATGCCTGGAAAAATGCCCGCTGGGATACTGAAAAGCTGATAACTTTGGTCCAGGACCACCCTGAGTTGTGGGACACTCGGACGAATCAGTATCATGATAAGGTCAAGAAAGATGCTGCGTGGGAAAAAGTGGCCCGAAGGCTGAAGCCACCAAACAATCAGAGCAGCAGGATATATAGATGGATCCAGGGTGGGGATATGTAAATTTTACTTTGGCCATCCTTCCGTTTTTCACGGAACACGGGCCGCAAAAAACGGAAGCCACACGGAAAGAAATGTGGGCGCACGGATGCGGATGAGAAAAAAACGAACACGGTAGACAGTTTTGCGGACCGCAAAAAACACTGTCGTGTGCATATAGCCTTATAGAGAGGTTTTCCTGCTGGTGAGGTCCTCTTCAGACATGGAGTTTAGCCTGCTCACAGTGAACTGTCTATTTCCCATACACCAGACGGACCTTTTCTGTGTGATATATACAGAGAGGTTTTCCTGCTGGCAGTGGCGTACACACAATCCATGGGGCCCCGGTGCAAAACTGATTAATGGGGCCCCTCCCCCATTTCTGAGAGCACTGCTAAGGGCCATTTTAGCCCCAGTTTACTACTAAAATTAAACGTTTTGGCTAAATAGGTTATATTTTTGTAATATACTTTATCACCCTACACTTTAGCAAAAAAAAAAAAATGATATGCAGTTACACTTTAAGCTTTGGGCTACTAAGGGCTCTTTCCGTGCGGCTAATCTGCTGCGTGGATGAGTGCCAAGCCCCATTCTGGACAGCAGAGACTTGGAGCAGTAACATGATTGACTGTGATCTTTTATCTGCAAAATCACGGTGGCAACCTTTTCTTACTGTGATTTTGTAGCAAAAAGAACACAAAGAGGCACGGAGCATTATCAATCATGTCACTGCTCCGTGTCTCTGCTGCCCAGAACGGGGCTTGGATCTCTTTCACACAGCGGATTAGCCGCACGGGATCCGCTTGTGTTAAAGAGCCCTAAAGCCCAATGCATGGCTACACTCACCCAGTCCTAATAAAATCTGGTCCTACCTCATCCAGGGTGTCGCTGGCATCGGCGTGATGTCCGCTGGATCAAGAACAAGGTCCATGTGGTGATAGAGAAAAAATAATAATCACATAAGGAAGGGATGGTGACTGCCCCTGTGAAATCCCCAGCAGAGGGCGCTGTGCTGACCTGTAAGACTGAGCCATGCCAATGTATAGCAGGGTAATCTAGTGCTACCACACAGTACTAATGCCCACCTTTGTTCCTGTAACAGTAGTTATACTCAGATATGTGCCCCCTCACAGTAGTTATGCCCAGTTATATGCCCCCTCACAGTATTAATGCCAAATATGTGTCCCCTCAAAGTAGTAATGACCAGATTATGTGCTCCTCACAGTAATAATGCCAGATTATATGCACCTCACAGTATTTATGCCCAGTTATGTGCCCCCTCACAGTAGATATACCCAGATATGTGCCACCTCAGAGCGGTTATGCCAGATTATGTGTCCCTCACATTAGATATGCCCAAATATGTGCCCCTCACAGTGGTTATGCCAGATTACCTGCCCCCTCACAGTAGTAATGCCTTCATATGTGCCCCCTCATAGTTATGCCTTCATATGTGCCCCCTCACAGTAGTTATGCCAGTTTAGGTGCCCCCTCACAGTAGTTATGCCTTTATATGTGCCCCTCATAGTTATGCCTTCATTTGTGCCCCCTCACAGTAGTTATGCCAGCTTAGGTGCCCCCTCAAATTAGTTATGGCCCCCCACTTGCCCTTTGCCCCCAGTCTTAGGGGAAAAAAAAACATACTTACCTTGAATATCAAATAATGTCTGGCTGTGCAGTGAGAATGGTAGAGGCACTAGTGGTAGTAGTAACTAGTGGTAGCAGTGGCAGTACAGTATGGAACATGACGGACAAGGTGTAAGAGATGATGTCTGGCTGTATGGTGGTAGTAGTTGGTGGCAGTATAGTACGGAACATGATGGACAAGGTACAGGAGATGATGTCTGGCTGCGTGGTGGTAGTAGTTGGTGGCAGCACAGTATGAATGAGCCCTGCCCATTGTTTTTACAAGGAAGGGATCTCATGATGGCCTGGATTCCTTACTTGGTTTAAGGAGGTCTTTGGGATTTAAATAAAGTTGTTCTTACTTGGATTCAGGAGAAGGTGGAGGCAACGGTCGTCTGATCGGGTGCCATAAGAAACAATCGTCCTGGTTGGCTGGTGTTATAACGGCCACAGCATGCAGCATACTATAAAAGAAGGAAGGTAACGGTAAATGCGCATTCTCGGCGCTGGAAACATCGGATACAGATCCACGCCTGCACATCGTGATGGAGGACTTACTTAAACAGCTTATATACAAGGCTGAACTTAAAGGAGGCGAGGAATGGTTAAAGAAGTGCCTGGATTCATCTCCCCTTCTCCTTTGCAGCATCAGGCAGCTTCCTTATCTAATAGCTGAGCAGCCCCGTGCGCGAGCTCGGAGCTCATCGATCCGTCCTGCGCCATCGGCGCGCGCAGGCGCGATGACACCGAAGTCTCATCAGAGTCCTCCAAGAGACAGCGCAGGGATCGAGTCGTTTATTCCCCCTTTCTTGTGGCAGGACATCCTCTTCCAGGAGATCTCCAGACCGCAAGAAGGCATCCGCCAGGAGAAAGAAGCAGAGTCCTTCTGCTCATACACCAGCAACTCTTTCTGGACCGGTCAAGCAGCCTTCCGAGGGTGAGGGGGTTAATGTTTATGCTCCAGAACTTGAAGTTTTGTCTCTGGGGATTCTTCAATCCCATCTGATAAACTTAGTTTGTTTCAGGATTTCTTGGAGTTTGTGTCAGCCAAAGAAAAACGGGCTGGCCATTCTAATGAGTATGTTAGTGTTCAAGGTCCTTCGGACTTGATAAGAGCCTCTGGTTCTGCTGTAGTGAACAGTTTACCTAATCAGGAGACTTGCCATAAGGATACCCTTGTTTGCCAGGTCTCCCCATTGGGTTTTCATCTCCCTATGTCTTTAAAGGAGAAAATATGGAACAGGGAGTTTGTTGATCTTTACTCCTTGTTGCCAGCAGCAAAAGACTCTGGCAAGTTGGAAAAAAAGATCTAAGAGGCGAAGATGAAAAATCCAAATCAAAATCAATCTTCAATTGGATTCAAGCTTTTTCTGTCTACTGTGCAGTGCTAGGAGAACGTCACCCGGATCTGTGCAGTAAACTATTTTACCATCAGGATTCGATTTTAGAAGCGTATAGGAATTTCGGCGGCTCTGCTTGGAATTCCTATGATGAGATGTACAGGCAGAAAATGGCTGTTTATCTTCATCTTGATTGGGGTTCGAAGGACGTGGGCCTTTGGCTGAACCTTATGCTTCCTAACAGGTCTCATAATTTTCGTCCCCTATCAAGGAAAGGGATATGTTTTTCATTCAATGAGGGTCAGTGCAAATGGGCCGCCAGCTGCAAGTATAAACACGAATGTACTTTCTGCTCAGGGACCCACCCGGTATTCAGATGCTTTAAGAAGCAGGGTACCCCTGCTAAGGACATTGTGGGAAAAAGCACCGACTCCGGTGAAGCTGGCAGAGTTAATTCCCTGGCTAAGTTCTTATCCAAGCAGGGAGAAAGCTGAATTAATTTATTATGGTTTTTCCGAAGGTTTTTTCGTACTCCAGTTTCAAGGGAAAAGGTTGTAAAGTTTTGGATAATCTGAAGTCTGTTGATTTGAACCCGTTAGCAGTTAGGGAAAAATATTTAAAGAGATTCGTGAAGGGAGGGTTGCAGGCCCCTTTCCTGCTCCCCCTTTTTGAATTTTTGTATCTCTCCCATAGGTTTGGTACCCAAAAGGAACCAAACAGTTACCGTTTAATTCACCACCTGTCATTTCCAAAAGACTTCTCAGTAAACGATGAAATTGACAAAGACCTGGCGTCAGTTTCATATACTTCTTTCGACGTGGCTGTTTCTTTATTGGCTAAACTAGGACAAGGTGCCTTGCTAGCTAAAACAGACATTAAGTCGGCTTTCAGACTACTTCCCATTCACCCTTCAGGTTTTAATTCTCTTGGGTTTCACTTCCAAGGAGAATACTTTTTCGATAAGGCTCTTCCCATGGGTTTCGCTTTGTCATGTTTTTACTTTGAAACGCTAAGCTCTTTTCTCAACTGGGTTTTGTATCAACCATATCCTCCAGGCGAAGCTATACATTACCTGGATGATTTTCTTTTTCTCGGCAGAAGGGGGACTTATGAATGTGAAAGGATGCTGAATAAGTTTTTGAGCATGGCTTTGAGTTTCGGTATCCCTTTAGCCGAGGAAAAGACGGTTCATCCTACAACTAAATTGTCCTTTTGGGGATAGAAATTGATTCGGCTAATATGCTTTTTCGCATTCCTTTAGAAAAATTCAGAAGACACGTTTCGATATTTCTGTTCTTTTATCCAAGCCGAAAACTACTTTGAGAAAATTGCAATCAGTTTTGGGATCTTCAAATTTTTTCTGTCGTGTGATCCCCATGGGAAGAGTCTTTTCGAAGCGTCTATATGGCGCAACCAAAGGTGTTTCTTCTCCTTTGCGCATCTGCGTTTGACGGAGGTCTTGAAGAGTGACCTGAGAATTTGGTTATTCTTCCTGGAAAACTTCAATGGGCATTTTTATGGCAACATGAATTTTTGTCATCAGAGGCTCTGCAGCTACATTCTGACCGCGGCAGGTCAGCGAAACTACTCGTCTAATGCAATTGACAAGTTTATGTCCGGAATCTCCTTTTTCTTCAAAATTTTTGGTTTGCCTCCGGTAAAATCGAATTTTTGTTAAAACAAGTCCTACTTGGTCTGAGGAGAATGGAGATTCCGAGAGATAGGACTAGGCCTTTATCTATAGAGAATTTAAAAGGTATAATACATAAGTTACCTTCTGTACGTTTCTCATCTTATGAATCTTTCTTGTTCAAGGTGGTTTTTATCATCTCTTTTTTGCGGCACTTGGATCTCCGAGTTCACTGCGAAGAATAAGAGAGAGGTTTCTCCTATTTTGTTTTCAGATGTGGAGTTTCGTGATAATTATCTCAGGCTCTACATCAGGAAATCAAAAACCGATCAAGACCAAAGGGGTAAGTGGCTTGAGATTTCTCCGTTTTCGGACAGAAATTTTTGTCCGGTGGCAGCTGTTAGAAAATGGTTAGATTTCAAGATACACTGTCCTTTAACGCCCTCTTTTTTCGCATATAGATGGTTCCCCATTGACAAAATACCAGTTTAATTTTGTATTTAAGAAGTGCTTAGTACTTTTAGGACTGGCTGACCTTAAATATTCTTCTCACTCATTTCGAGTAGGGGCGGCTACTTTTGCTGCTCAGCAGAACATGAGTGTGGAATCTATTACCCTGGGTTCCAGACCTGAGCGTTCTAAAACGCGCGTTTACTGTGCGCGTATTTCAGCGCGTTTTGCAAATAGGAAACGCGCGTAAAACGCAGCGTTCTTGTGATTGACTACTGTGGTGTCAATCACAAAGCGCGTCAAACGCCCCAAAGAAGCTCAAGTACTTGTTTATGCGTTGGGCGTTTACAGCGCGTTCAAACGCGCTGTAAAACGCTCAAGTGTGAACCACTCCCATAGGGATGCATTGGTTTTAATCTGTTGAGCGTTTTACAACGCGTTTGAACGCGCTGTAAAGCGCTCAGGTGTGAACCCAGGGTTAAGAAACTAGCCGTTGGCAATCTGATAGGTATAAACTCTACATTAGGCCAACTCTTATTTCAACTTAGTTTCTTGCAGGCAATCTCATTGTTTGGATTTTGGGCAACCACGTTGTGAACGATGCTTTTGTAAGAGCGAGTGAGAGAAATTATTCGGCCGACCTGGGTATCTTGGAAAAGGTGGCTATTTTCTGGAGAGGAAAACCGAATTTGAGATTACAGGACATATACATTTTTGGAATTCATAGTTTATGTTATTTCCACATCCGAACATTATAATTCTGCATGTTGGGGAAAATGACCTGGGTAAGATCAGTTCTAAAAATTTTATACGAGAGTTCAAGGAGAGATGGAATAGGCTATTCTGTTTATTCCCGAATACTTACCTAGCATTTTCCGAAATGGTGCCGAAAGGCAATTGGAACCACAAGAATCTTGCTTTCTTGGAGAAGATGAGAAAGAAAATTAATAAGTACTTGCAGAAGTATTTGCTGACAAAGGGTTTCAGCTCATACAGGCATATTGAGATCGAAGGGTTTATTCCGGGATTTATGCGGTAGATGGCGTTAATTTGTCTAAAATAGGATTGGATATTATGGCGGTAGGTTTTCAGAACTTGATTGAGGAAGGCCTGCGTATGGTGGGGGTGCCATGTAATGGGTATTCCATGGCGCATGGGGTAAGTCGCTCCCGTTGGAGCGGACATTATGGTTTGTTTGGTTATATAATAAGTAATAAGTAAATAGCAGACCACCGCGGCCTCTTATGCCATAATCAATATTAATTATATGTTATTGGTAAATCCTTAATAAAAATATCTATTTATTGGGAATTTTATAGTAGTGCGTTTTTATTGGAGACTAGGACATCATGAATGAGCCCTGCCCATTGTTTTTACAAGGAAGGGATCTCATGATGGCCTGGATTCCTTACTTGGTTTAAGGAGGTCTTTGGGATTTAAATAAAGTTGTTCTTACTTGGATTCAGGAGAAGGTGGAGGCAACGGTCGTCTGATCGGGTGCCATAAGAAACAATCGTCCTGGTTGGCTGGTGTTATAACGGCCACAGCATGCAGCATACTATAAAAGAAGGAAGGTAACGGTAAATGCGCATTTTCAGCGCTGGAAACATCGGATCCCACCCACCCTCCCTTCCTTTTTGAGGGCTCCTACGTCGCGATGGTCCGTTATGGGGTAAGTCGCTCCCGTTGGAGCGGACATTATGGTTTGTTTGGTTATATAATAAGTAATAAGTAAATAGCAGACCACCGCGGCCTCTTATGCCATAATCAATATTAATTATATGTTATTGGTAAATCCTTAATAAAAATATCTATTTATTGGGAATTTTATAGTAGTGCGTTTTTATTGGAGACTAGGACATCATGGAACATGACGGACAAGGTGCAGGAGATGATGTCTGGCTGTGTGGTGGTAGTAGTTGATGGCAGTGCAGTATGGAACATGACGGACAAGGTACAGGAGATGATATCTGGCTGTGGCAGCAGGAGCGGACACGTTCCAAGGAGTTCCCCTTAAGTGGGGAAAATTGGCTTCTGCCTAAGTTTTTTTTTGCCTTCCTCTGGATCAACTTGTACGAAACAGGCCGAACTGGATGGACAGATGTGTTTTTTCGGTCTTATATACTATGTTACTATGTTAGTAGTGGACGGACCTAGAAATGACGGTCATTTTCTTTTGCCACACATTTCCTAACCCAACATACCTCTGTCTACCACACACCGAATCTCCGTCTGTGATGCAGGAAGTGTAAACTTTTTGAAATACACACATATATGGTGTTTGTACACGGCCTGAGGCAAGAAATTAAATTACCACTGAAAATACAATTTTGAAATGTAAGTTTTTTCAAATACTCACCAAAATAGCATGTAGTGATTACCTGCTGTATAAAATGCAAAATGCTAAAACAAAATAGAAAAAGCCAATTTTGAATGGCACTGGACTAAATCCAGAGCGCGCAGTCACTATAGTGTCCGATTTCTTTTGCGCAGATTGTGCAGGGATTTGTGAATGTGATGCAGAGCAGTTAGTGACACACACAGCCGGGGTAAATGGCTGCTATGACCCTGCCTGGCACACAGTGCAGAAACTGCAGGGGTGACAGTGTAAATGGCTGAGACTCCCCTCCTAAGCACGCTTGTGGTCATTTATCAAACTAGTGTAAAGTAGAACTGGCCTAGTTGTCCATAGCAACTAATCAGATTCCTCCTTTCATTTTACACAACAGCTTTGGAAAATTAAAAGATTAATCTGATTGGTTGCTAGGGCGACTAAGCCAGTTCTACTTTACACCAGTTTGATAAATGACCCCAACTATTTTTACTCTCTAAATCTATCTCACTATTAATAACTATGTCTTCTCATTATCTCTGTGGAGGCTTTATACGGATTATTAGTATTTTATATTGTCTCTGCCGGCAGATTATTATTAGTATTTTTAATACTTTCACATTTATGATGCCGCTTGGTCTCTTTTTCCTTTTCCTTCCGCACAAGACGGCGCTCTTCTGGGTATCGCTGATGTCGCCAGGAGAACGCATTCAATGCTGCAACCAAACATGATTAACCACTTCAGCACCCCTAGCTTAAACACCCTTAATGACCAGGCCACTTTTACAATTCTGCACTACGCTACTTTCACCGTATTGCTCCGTCATGCAACTTACCAGCCAAATGAATTTTGCCTCCTTTTCTTCTCACTAATAGAGCTTTCATTTGGTGGCATTTCATTGTTGCTGTCATTTTTACTTTTTTGCTATTAATAAAAATTTAATGACATTTTTGCCAAAAAATGACATTTTTCGCTTTCTGTTGTAAAATTTTTCAAAAAAACTACATTTCTATATACATTTTTCTCTAAATTTATTGTTCTACATGTCTTTGATAAAAAAAATCCAATAAGTGTATGTATATTGGTTTGGGTAAAAGTTATAGCGTTTACAAACTATGGTGCAAAAAGTGAATTTCGGCATTTTGAAGCAGCTCTGACTTTCTGAGCACCTGTCATGTTTCTTCAGGTGCTAGAATGCCAGGAAAGTATAAATACCCCCAAATGACACCACTTTAGAAAAAGATACCCCAAAGTATTCGCGGAGGGGCATGGTGAGTTCATGTATCATTTCATTTTTTCCACAAGTTAACAGAAAATTACACTTTCTGAGGAAAAAATATATATAATAAAGTTTCCATTTCTGCTAACTTCTGGCAAAAAAATAAAATCTCAGACGGACTCACTATGCCCCTCAGTGAATACCTTGGGGTGTCTACTTTCCGAAATGGGGTCATTTGTGGGGTGTGTTTACTGTTCTGGCATTTTGGGCGGGGCTAAATTGTGAGCAGCCATGTAAAACCTAAAGGTACTCGTTGGAATTTGGGCCTTTGCACCCAGGCTGCAAAAAGTGTCACTCATGTGGTATCGCCGTACTCAGGAGAAGTATGGCAATGTGTTTTGGGGTGTATTTTTACATATACCCATGTTGAGTGAGAGAAATATCTCTGTAAACTGACAACTTTGTATAAAAAAATTAAAAAGTTGTCGTTTACAGAGATATTTCTCACACAAAGTATGGGTATATATAAACATACACCCCAAAACACATTGCCCTACTTCTCCTGAGTACGGCGACCACATGAGTGACACTTTTGCAGCCTGGGTGCGCAAAGGGCCCTAATTCCAATGAGTACCTTTAGGATTTCACAGGGCATTTTTACGCATTTGGATTCCAGACTTCTTCTCACGCTTTAGGGGCCCCTAAAATGCCAGGTCAGTATAAATACCCCACAAGTGACCCCATTTTGGAAAGAAGACACCCCTAGGTATTCCGTGAGGGGTATGGTGAGTTCATGTAAAATTTTATTTTTGTCACAAGTTAGTAGAATATGAGACTTTGTAAAAACAAAATTAAAAAAATATATATATCAATTTCCGCTAACTTGTGCCAAAAATAAAAATTCTGTGAACTCGCCATGCCCCTCACAGAATACCTTGGGGTGTCTTCTTTCCAAAATGGGGTCACTTGTGGGGTATTTATACTGACCTGGCATTTTAGGGGCCCTAAAGCGTGAGAATCCAAATGCGTAAAAATGCCCTGTGAAATCCTAAAGGTACTCATTGGTTTTAGGGCCCCTTTGCGCATCTTGGCTACAAAAAGTGGCACTCATGTGGTATCGCCGTACTCAGGAGAAGTAGGGCAATGAGTTTTGGGGTGTATTTTTACATATACCTATACTGTGTGTGAGAATATTGCTGTAAGCGACAACTTTTACATTTTTTTATTCAAAGTTGTCAATTTACAGAGATATTTCTCTCACCCAGCATGGGTATATGTAAAATACACCCCAAACTACATTGCCCTACTTCTCCTGAGTACGGCGATACCACGAGTGACACTTTTGCAGCCAAGATGCGCAGAGGAACAAATTCCAATGAGTACCTTTTAGGAGGGCATTTTTACGCATTTTTCTTCTCACGCTTCAGGGCCCTAAAATGCCAGGGCAGTATAAATACTCCACATGTGACCCCATTTTGGAAAGAAGACACCCCAAGGTATTCCATGAGGGGCATGGCGAGTTCATAGAAGATTTTTTGGCACAAGTTAGCGGAAATTGATTTTTATTGTTTTTTCTCACAGTCTCCCTTTCCGCTAACTTTTTACTAAAAGTTTAATTTTTTATGGACTCACTATGCCCCTCAGCGAATACCATGGGGTGTCTTCTTTCCAAAATGGGGTCACATGTGGGGTATTTATACTGCCCTGGCATTTAATGGGCCCTAAAGCGTGAGAAGAAAAATGCGTAAAAATGCCCTCCTAAAAGGTACTCATTGGAATTTGTTCCCTTTGTGCATCTTGGCTGCAAAAAGTGGCACACATGTGGTATCACCATACTCAGGAGAAGTAGGGCAATGTGTTTTGGGGTGTATTTTTACATATACCCATGCTGGATGAGAGAAATATCTCTGTAAATTGACAACTTTGAATAAAAAAATGTAAAAGTTGTCGTTTACAGCGATATTTCTCACACAAAGTATGGGTATATATAAAAATACACCCTAAAACACTGCCACTTTTTGCAGCCAAGATGCGCAAAGGGGCCCTAAAACCAATGAGTACCTTTAGGATTTCACAGGGCATTTTTACGCATTTGGATTCTCACGCTTTAGGACCCTAAAATGCCAGGGCAGTATAAATACTCCACTTGTGACCCTATTTTGGAAAGAAGACACCCCAAGGTATTCCGTGAGGGGCATGGCGAGTTCACAGAAAAAAATTTTTGGCACAAGTTAGCGGAAATTGATATATATATATATATATATATATATATATATATATATATATATTTTTTTTTTTACAAAGTCTCATATTCCACTAACTTGTGACAAAAATAAAATTTTACATGAACTCACCATACCCCTCACGGAATACCTTGGGGTGTCTTCTTTCCAAAATGGGGTCACATGTGAGGTTTTTGTACTGCCCTGGCATTTTAGGGGTCTCCACAATCATTACACGTATGGCCAGCATTAGGAGTATCTGCGATTCTCCTTATATTGAGCATACGGGTAATGAGATTTTTTTTCCGTTCAGCCTCTGGGCTGAAAAAAAAAAAATGAACGGCACAGATTTTTTCATTCGCATCGATCAATGTGGATGAAAAATCTCTGCCAAAATCAGTGACTGCGGTTCGGTGGGCTGGGCGCTAGCTACCTAACAAGTAGCTAACTAACTGGCGGTGATAAGGGACCCTTATGCCCCATTCACACGTCCGCAATTCTGTTTGCGGAGCGGAGTTGCGGACCCATTCATTTCTATGGGGACAGACTTTGTCCCTCTCGGATCCGGAATTACGGATCCGCTTCTGAGTCTGCACTTCTGTTCCGTAAAAATATAGAACATGTCCTATTCTTGTCCGCAATTGCGGACAAGAAAAGGCATTTTCTATATAGTTCTGGCAATGTGCGGATCTGCAAAATGCGGAAAGCACATTGCCGGTGTCCGTGTTTTGAGGATCTGCGGATCCGTGGATCGGATCCGTGAATCCGCAAAACACATATGGACGTCTGAATGGAGCCTTACAAGGGGTGTGATCAGTGATAGGGGGTAATCAGGGAATCTAGATGGGGTGATCAAGGGGTTAATAAGTGAGGGGGGTGGGGGGGTTAGTGTAGTGTTTGGTGCAACTTTACATAGCTACCACCAGAGGACCAGGTAGCAGGTATATCAGACGCTGTTAACAAAACAGCGTCTGATATAGCTCTTTGATGCGATTTAGTCGCATCTACAGCCTGCCAGCGATGGATCATCGCTGGCAGGCTGTAGTTTACCTCCTGAGACGCGCGCACGCGTTCACAGGAAGTCTCGCGAGATGACGCGCCGATGCGTCAGATCAGAACTGCAGCATCCGTGCGTTAGGCGGTCCTGTAGTGGTTAAAGGGGTTATCACGTTAGTGTGCATGAGCCCTTATATATTTTTATGGGTTTGGTTTTACAGCGTTCCTTATGGGAAAAAATTGACCTGTTCCTTTCATTCTCTGGGTCAGTACGATTACAGCTATACCACATTTATATAGTTTTATGGGTTTTGTTTTTACAGCATTCCCTATAAGATGAACAGGTCGTTTTTTGGGGGGAAGGTGAGATGACAAAAGGTGGTTTTGATGTTTTTTTCCCATTATGCCATTTGCCAAAGGGATAAATATTTTTATATTTTAATAGTATAGGTGTTTCTGCATGCAGTAATAGCGATGATGTTTATTTTTCAATTATGTATCTTAATTTTGGGAAAATAGTGTGATTATTTTTTTTTTTTTTTTGGTACACTTTTTTATAGATCCCCAATAGTCTCCCATGTACAGGTAGGGTCTTCATAGGAAGACGGCTGTTGCAGCCTTGGATCATTCAGGAGCACCAAGGGTCAGTGGGGGAGCTGATGCATAGTCACATTTCACCAAGGCACCTGAAGGGTTAAATGTGTGCAGTTATCGTCAATCACATACATTAGCCCCAGGTGTCTGCACCCAGCAGCTATGGAGCTAGCGAGCAGCCGCCATATTTAAATATCCACCCACTGAGGTATATTTACGTTGGGTGGTGAGGAAGGAGTTAAAGCATTGTACGATGCAGGGAGTCCCCGTGTAGCAGTAAGTGCCGCTCCTCACAGATCCGCAGGGCGGTGTAATGTGCGCGTCTGTTAGGCCATTGTTGGTGTTGAGAGAGCGAGTTTCAGAAGCTACATCCAAGTCGCTCGTTCAAAACTCGGAATAATACTGTACGGCGATCCGGCGAACTTGGTTTCGGCTCCATCTAGTACTGAACCCCTGAACCGAAGCAGAGTTCAGCTTCACGTTTTAAAGTGTTTTTCCACAGAATCAACTACCTGAGTTATTCAATGAAGTCACGCCCGACTTTGTGAATAACATAACTGACTTCGTCTCCTTAGAGCCCATACATTCTAATACTGGAGGCGGATCCCCATACACAATTATTCCTAAGTTTTGAATGAAGCGACTTTGGAGGAAGAATCTGAAGTTTGCTTCCCTAACCACCAGCCATCATAGACGTCTGCGCCTATCTCTATGCTCAGCTACAAGCGCCTAGAATAAATAAATAAAAAATTAACAAAAAATAAACAAAAATATATATAAAACTTTTTTTTTTTGGTTCAACAATAAGTTTTTATTAGCTTTCACAGTGGAAAATATATATGAATAAATATCAGGAACGAACATACTGGAAACCTGTTCAGTAAAACAACACCTAATATCGCCTCCCCAGATAGCAGCCCGCATACAAAACTACACGGCACCCACCCTGCATACAAAACTACACGGCAGACCCCCCGCATACAAAACCACAAGGGCCCCCTGCATACAAAACTACACGGCAACCCCCTGCATACAAAACTACACAGCAATTCCCCACCAAATCCCCCGCATACAAAACTACATGGCACCACCCACAGCGCCCCCGCATACAAAACTACATGCCAACTAACCAGCCAACCATCCCCCATCCCCCCGCATACAAAACTACACTGCACCCCCCATACAAAACTACAGGGCAATACAACCCCCACCCACATACAAAACTACACGGCACCCCAAACCCCCACGCATACAGAACTACATGGCAATTCCCCCTCCGTATACCAAACTACACGGCACCAGCCCCGCATACAAAACTACACGGCAAGCAGACAAAACTACATGGCTCCCCCGCATACAAAACTACATGCCAATTAACCAGCCAACCATCCCACGCCCCACACCCCGCATACAAAACTACACGGCACTCCCCACCCTGCATACAAAACTACACGGCACCACCCTCCCTTGCATACAAAACTACACCACATCCCGCCCTGCATGCAAAAGTACACGGCATCCTTACCCCCTGCATACAATATTACACGCCGCCTCCACTTCATACAAAACGACACGCCCGCCCCTGCATACAAAACTACACGGCATATCCCCCCAATATTACACGGCACCCTCCTGCATACAATGTTACACAATACCTCCAACATACAAAACTACACACTCCCCCTCCCCCGCTTCATACAAAACTACACGACACGCCCCGCCCGCATACAAAACTACATGGCACCCCCTGCATACAATATTACACGCCCCCATACAATATTGCACAGCACCTCAACTGCATACAATATTACACCCCGCCCATCCAGCATACAATACTACACGCCACCCCCTTCATAGAAAACTACACAGCCCCCGCACACAAAACTACACGCCCTCCCCCTGCATACAATATTACACGGCACCTCTGCATGCAATATTAAACTGCACCCCCTGCATACAATATCACACGGCACCCCTGCATGCAATATTACATGGCACCCCCTGCATGCAATATTACATGGCACCCCCTGCATGCAATATTACATGGCACCCCTGCATGCAATATTACATGGCACTCCCTGCATGCAATATTACATGGCACCCCCTGCATGCAATATTACACGGCACCCCCTGCATGCAATATTACACGGCACGCCCCTGCATGCAATATTACACGGCACGCCCCATGCATGCAATATTACACGGCACGCCTCTGCATGCAATATTACACGGCACGCCCCTGCATGCAATATTACACGGCACGCCCCCTGCATGCAATATTACACGGCACGCCCCTGCATGCAATATTACACGGCACGCCCTGCATGCAATATTACACGGCACGCCCCTGCATGCAATATTACACGGCACGCCCCTGCATGCAATATTACACGGCACGCCCCTGCATGCAATATTACACGGCACGCCCCCTGCATGCAATATTACACGGCACGCCCCTGCATGCAATATTACACGGCACGCCCCCTGCATGCAATATTAAACCTACCCCCTATGCATTCAATTATTTTACACACACCCTCTATAAATATTACACCGCCCTCCCTCTGAATAGATTAGTCTGCCCCTTCTGCAGACAATAATACGCCCCCTACATATTACACAGCACGACCCCCACCCGTATACAATATTAAAGGCATCCCCACCTCTGCATACAGTCTCACACAGAATCCTTCTACATACAGTTCTCGGCCCCCTCCCTCAGCACGTCCACAGCACACACATGGACCTCCAGCACTGACAGACACTCACTTCCTTCTATAGACCTGCTCTGCAAACAGCCTGAGCTCTTCCTCCCTCCCTCGGCTCCGCTCCATTGTGCTGGAAGTTGATAGTGGCCAATTACAGAGCGGCCAAACCCCGCCCCTCCCTGCGTCCGTCCCTCAGGTCCTATAAACCAAAAGTTTACATTGCGGCCAAACCTCCCTCCCTGCGTCCCTCCCCTCCCTCAGGTCCTATAAACCAAAACAGCAGTGTTATTCGCGCATGCGTGGTGGGCCGTAAATCCAAGGTTCCCTACATGTGTTGCCGCTACATGTTAAATCATGGTACCCATGTTGCTTCTGCGCAGGCGCCAACACGCCTTCGCGCCAGCCAATGAGGAGCCGAGCTCTCAGCTCACACCTTCGTTTCAACCTGACGTCAGGACCGGAAGTGACGAGGTACCAACTTTTACAGGTACCAACTTTTCACGGAACATAGGTACCAACTTTTCACGGAACACCAGGGCTCCCTTACAGCAAGGTCAGCGGCTGCTGTCAGGTGAGAATAGGATGGAAATGCTTCTATAGAAGTTGCTGTTGCTTGTGACTGAGGATGTATGGGACTCGGAGTTCCCGCCCGTTGACACTGATTCATCGGAACTCTCACTCCTCTACTTTGGGCTTAATTCTGTGTCTTGACTTGTGGAACGTTCCCTGGGGAACGCAAAGGGCATTAGTGACTGCGCATGCTGTTTCGGTATGTAGATTAGACTGCGCATGCTTGGCCGGTAATTTTAGACCAATGCGCCTGCGTATCAGACTTGGTGCGTGATTTTTTACCTTATTGCGGTTGTTGGGGAAGGTTTATATAAGAAATGGATTCAGTAACAAAACCAGTAACATCCCAGAAAAGTCCAGCCTCTCACGTTGTCTGCTTACCACTGACTATACGTGCAGTGGCATCTGTGGTGTGTCCTTCAGGTGTACACTGGCATGTGCATGTGAATTACGGAGTGGAAGCGGCTTGGACACTGATAAGGGTACTTTCACACTTTAGTTGAAGGATTCCGTCAACTGAACTGCCTTACGGATCCGTTAAAACGTTTGAAAACTGATTTTATTTGCAAACTGATCCGTTTCCAGATCCTTTTGACAATTCTATTGAAATAACGGTCTCTGGTGTCATCCGTAAAAACGGATCCGTTATTTATTATTTTACCATTTTTAAAGGTCTGCGCATGCGCAGAGTGGAAGAACGGATTTCAGTGGAAATTAATGGCGGATCCGTCATTCCGTCAAATGTTTCCGCATTTTTGGACGGAGATAAAAATACAACATGCTGCGCTTTTATCTGCGTCCAAAAAACGTGAAAGGACTGAACTGAAGACAAACTGATGCAAACTGAACGGATTGCTTTCCATTCAGAATGCATTAGAATAAAACAGATCATTTTTTTCCGTTATTGAGCCCGAGGACGGGACTCAATGACGGAAAACTTTGGCGCTAGTGTGAAAGTACCCTATGAGTGTTCTCCAAGTGTCCAGTATCAGATATGCACTAGTGTTTTGTTTAATAAATCGCTACCATTGATAACAGTTGAGCGCTGGTCTTCCATAGAGGCACTGGACATGCTCCTGTTAGGGGCCATTCACATCAGGTACATCAGGAAACCTCCAGGCGTACATGTTAAACGAGTCTATAAGGCTTCATTAGTTAAGCTACTTTCACATGTGCGCTTCGCTTTTGAGATCCGTCATAGGATCTCAATAGCGAAGCAAAATGCTTCCAGTTTGTGCCCATTTATTGTCAATGGGGACAAAGCTGAACTGAGCGAAACAGAGTGCACCAGAATGCATTCCGTTTTGTTTGGTTGCGCTCCCATCGCGGACAGAATAACGCTGCAAGCAGCGCTTTTCTGTCTGCAAACTGGTGCGGAGTAAGACGGATCCGTCATGACTCACAATGTAAGTCAATGGAGACGGATCCATTTTCTCTGACAAAAGAAAACTGATCCGTCCCCCGTTGACTTAAATGGTTTTAGAGACGGATCCGTCTTGGCTATTTTAGAGATAATACAACCGGATCTGTTCAGAACGGATGCAGACAGTTGTATTATTATGACGGAAGCATTTTTGCTGATCCATGACGGATCCAGCAAAATACGCTGGTGTGAAAATAGCATTAGATGGAGGTCAAAAGAGAATCCTATTGCCTTCCGTTTGGCTGGAATACATCAGTATACTGTGAGAAAACCCCCCAGCATGGAATAGCGTATTAGACTGCACTATAAAACATCATGCAGCATCCTGTAACAAGAGCATATCCGTTTAACAGAGGGCTTTCTGTGGCATTTGTCAATTGCCTCCCTTAAAGGGGTTTTCCAGTAAATTATTGAACAAGTTCCTGCAGTGTAGCCCCTGAAACACAAGATTCATACTTGCCTTCTCCACGATGCCCCTGATCTCCGTGCTGCCTCCACTGTCTCCGTCTTCCGGTTCTGGCACTGTGTACATCTGGCTGGCTTTGGGCGTGATCACATATACAGCTCCAGCCAATGACTGGCTTCCGATAATATGCTGTTTGTGGCCTCGTCACCACTGAAGCCACTCTTTGGCTACTCGATGTAAACACTTCCGGGACTGGAAGATGTAGAGCGAAGGCACGGTGGAGTACCAGAGCGGTGTGGAGCAGGTAAGTATGAATCATTTGTACCCGTAAAACCCCTTTAACCTCTTCCTGACTTGCGTCATACATGTCTGGCGCAGCGGGAAGTAAGTGCCTGAATGCACTGATCGAACGCACACAGAAGTAGGGTTGCATCCGGTATTGAAATTTCGATACCCAATCGATACTTTTGTGCCAGTATCGATTCAGTAGCGGAATTTGCGTTATTGCGATACTAGGCTGTGCTGCTGCGCTGCCTAGTATCTCCTCTTATAAGAGAACATAATGTATGACGTGCGGTATGTTCTCTCCGGCCAGATAGTGGAGAAGGAGGGAGGGAGTCCCTCCCTCCTATGCCGCGGCTGCCACTGAAGCAAGTGAAAAAGCGGGCTCTGAAGCTGCCCGCACCACTTCCACCAATGAATGTGCAGCTAATTAAAGCAGGAAGAGGGACGGGGAGGGAATAAACTGCTGCGCAAAATGAGCTAGTGAGCTTGGCAAACAGCGGCATCAGCCCGGGCCCCAGAGTCAGTGTGCATTAGTGCACTGAACAGCCCGCATAGCAGGTACCCCACGCAGTGCAAGAGTGATTAGCCTGCCTCAAAATAAAGGCAGGGGGAAAAAACATATCAGTCAGCCAGTAAGTTTGGGGTTAGGCTTCTTGCACACGGCCATAGTGCTCCGTGGCTGTATTGCGGCTCGCATACGGCGGTTCCGCAATACACGGGGAACCGACCGTGTGCATTCTGCATCATGGATGTGGACCAATTCACTTGAATGCGTCCGCAAATCCGAGTGAAACGGAAGCACTACGGTGCTCCGGAACCGTGCTTCCATTCCGCAACTTGTTCTATCTTTTTGCGGAACGGACGGATCACAGACCCATTCAAATTGAATAGGTCTGGATCATTCCCGGCCGTCGCATGGACGGTCCCCAATGCACGGAACGGAACCAATACGTTTGTGTGCAAGAGGCCTTAATATGACTCCTTAACCCCAATCTTACCACTGTCATCTAAACATGATGGGGGTCACTTATTTTTAATGTCAGGCTGGGCACATGCTTTTGGACTGGACCCCATGTGCCTCACATTAATAGTAAGTGACCCTAAAGTACCATCTCACAAAATGGGCAACATTGGGTTAATGTGAGTTACAGAATACAGCCCACTTATTAATATGAGTCACATGGATTGGAAGTCAAAATTCATAAGACTGTGCCAATAGCAAGTGACTGTTCATGTAGCTCATGCTTTAACCCATTGTTGCCCATTATGCAAGGATATGGATACTTGATAGGGTTATTATGAGGCACATGGGGGTTTTATCACTAGGAACGGTTGGACCTGTGCCTCACATTAACCCCATCATGTATCTCTTTGGCAGCTTGCGATCTGAGCCATGGCATCCAGGACGGTTACCATGGCAGCCAGGACGCTACTGAAGCCGTTGTTGCACAAAGCACAGGGCAGTAGGAAGAGTGTAAGATCCTATCCACCCTAACCCTGGGTTCACACCTGAGCGTTTTACAGCGCGTTCAAACGCGCTGTAAAACGCTCAACACATGAAAACCAATGCATCCCTATGGGAGTGGTTCACACTTGCGCGTTTTACAGCGCGTAAAAACGCGCTGTAAAACGCCCGATGTATAAGCTCGTTCAGGAGCGTTTTTTTGGGCGTTTGTCGCGCTTTTCCTCCCATAGACTTCAATGGGAACGCGCGTTTAACGCGCGTTTAACGCGCGTTAAGTGTAGAGATGCCCTTTTTTAATTGGTCTCCAGACCAATTAAAAAAAGTCTCCAGAGTCACGAACGCGCGTAAAACGCGCGTTTACTATTGCCAAAACGCGCATAAAACGCAGCGACTAAAGCGCGCGTAAACGCGCGTCTTAGAAACGCTCAGGTCTGAACCCAGTGTTATAGAGCTTTTTTAGGGTGACTAGGATAAGGTTCTAGCCCCAAAGGGGGCTAATAGTTATTAAATAAAAAGTAAAAAACAAACAAAACACCAAAATATTAAAAGTTTAAATCACACCCTTTCCCAATTTTACACATAGAATATATTAACAATAAGAAAATAAACGTATTATATACCGCCACACCCAAAAGAGTCCAAACTATTAAAATATTAAAAAATATCTCCTATGCAATGAATGCCGTAACAGAAAAAAATAGCAATTCGACATTTTTAGTCACCTTAACCTCCCAAAAAATAGGACTGTTATATTATGGGCCGAATGTTCTATAAAATGAGGAATGCACGCTGCTTTTTGGTGTTTTTTTTTCCTGAATGGTATTGAGTATCGCAATACTTTTTCATAGTATCGAAATCTAATAAAAATTTTGGTATCGTGACAGCCCTACTCTGATATACATATAGCACAACTTCCATATTCACTTTTACTAAAAGCCCTCTAAAAGCAAATATTGCTCTCTTTCCCCTTGGAGTACTGCGTTGTGCCCATACAACAGTATACAAGCACATATCGGGTGTTCTCGTATTTAGGAGAAAATTGGTAAGAACCTGGGGTGCTTTTTCTTCTGCTACCCCTACTGAAAATTAGTTGCTTTTAGTCCCATTTCTCTTTGTGGGTTCAATGTAGGGTTGTCACTATACCAACATTTTGATTCGATTTTGATACCATGGGGTCCAGACAGTCCAAAAGCATGTGCCCAGCCTGACAAAAATAAGTGACCCCATCATGCTTAAAACATGACAGTGGCAAGATTGGGGTTAATGAGTCACATTCACCCCAATCTTACTGGCTGCCTGATATATATGTATTTTTTTTCCCCTGCCTTTATTTTGAGGCAGGCTAATCACTCTTGCACTGTGTGGGGTACCTGCTATGCTGGCTGTTCAGTGCACTAATGCACACTGACTCTGGGGCTTGGACTGATGCTGAGGAGGAGGCTGCTGCTGCCGCTGTTCGCCAAGCTCATTTTGTGCAGCAGTTTATTCCCTCTCCCGTCCCTCCTCTTGCTTTAATTAGCTCCACATTCATTGGTGGAAGTGGTGCGGGCAGCTTCAGAGCCTGCTTGTTTCAGTGGCATCTACGTCATAGGCGGGAGGCGCTTCCTCCCTCCTTCATTGTCTGGCCGGAAATAACATAGTGCGGCACGCGTTATGTTCTCTTATAAGAGGAGATACTAGGCAGCGCAGCAGTGCAGCCTAGTATCGCAATAACGCAAATTCGGTACCGAATCGATACTGGCACAAAAGTATCGATTGGGTATCAAAATTTTAATAACCGATGCAACTCTATATCAGAGTGTAATAAGGTGGTAGAAATATAGGGAGTATAAAGGATAAAATAAATAATCCATGGCTGTGGTACACCTTGAAACAACCCTCATGGCATGTGACAGCAGCCTTCGGCACTTCAGTCACTAAGAAGCTACTTATTTGCTCATCTGTTCTTCTAACTCTTATAGAAGTGAAAGGAGGATTCTGGGAGTTGTAGTTTCGGAATAGCTGGAGTACATGGAATTGCTGATCCCTGCTTTATGCAGAGGCCACGCTTGCAGCGATAAATGGTGTCCCTTTGTATCTCCCTATTGTATCACTCTCAGCATCTTTCTGGGGTCCTTCCCTTCCTTGCTGTTTTGGGAACTTCACCAGTGCCATCTGTACATTATGCATGGACAGCTTATTGTACCATACATTTTTGGTTTCCACGTAGCACTAGATCTGAAAGCTCAACTCCTCCTATGTGCCTGTTGTAGTCCAGGATGCAGTATGGCTTGGGGGTAGTGGTATCTCGTACAGGGCAGGAGAGGTGCTGTTACCATGAGCAGTGGTCAGTACAAGGACATCCCTCTTGTATTTAACCAATGTTGGAGAGTCCTGCTGTCGCTCTTTCTGAGTGGCTGCCTGAGCAGGGACTTAGAGAGGCCTTTCTGATTTTTGTGTACTATGCCGTAATGTATGTCAGCGCCGTAATGTATGTCAGCACCCTAACCGCATTTGTTATGGTCATGAAATTCAGCATCCTGGTGGTTCAGAATAGGGTCGACCGATTATCGGTTTGGCCGATATTATCGGCCGATATTCATGATTTGCACAGTTATCGGTATCGGCCCCTAACCAGGGCGATATACCGATAACTCTGCTGTCAGAGAACATTGCCGCGCTGCTCTCAGCGCGGCCATGTTCCCTCAGCAGCACAGGGGAGAAGGAGGCAGTCCCTCCTTCCCCTGTGCTGCGCTGCCCTGCCAATTGAGAGAAGAGGAGGAGGGACTGAGGGGCGCACTGGCCACCAATGAGAGAAGAGGAGGCGGGGCTGATGGCGCACTGGCCACCAATGATAAGGTTTAAGATATTACAAGCACATTGCCCAGACCCTGCCTCTGATAGAGAGCTGCGATCCGCAGTATAAAAACCACAGTATAAAAAACATTGGTGGCCAGTGCGCCCTCTCCCATCCCCCATCCCTTCAGTATTGATATCATTGGTGGCAGTGAGACTGAGGAAATGTGGCTCTTGTAACTGAAGGTACAGACATAATTTGGGAACGCAGCCGAGTGTAGCCATAGTAGAGGTCCCCTTTATTCAGCCCAAACAGATGAGTTTACTGTCTGCTGTAATGGGGCGATGTTGGATATATTAAAAACAGCAGCACAAGCATTTTAAAGGGACAACTAATGGAGCTGCCATTAGAGAAGATGTAATGGTTGCTATACCGTTTGGCATCTATCTTTAATTATATAAGTGATGTAGAAGACATCTACGATATAGGGATTGTGTGGGGGTGAGGGTATGCACAAATAAAGTTTTTTATAGTTAGTATACTAAAGTTTGGAATTGTTTTCCTACAGGAGCCCATGTTTCTGCAACCTGCCCTCTTCAGTCGTAGTCTTTGCACTATTGAGAGCCATAAACTTCCTAATGAAGTTCTGACTAATGTGGCAGAACAGCGGTGCCGTCAGATCCTGGTCAAGAACTCTCTGCCGCAGAAGGTGTCAGCAGGTGTCCTAGTGACATTATGTACTTCTGGAGGTGCTCCTGCCTTTCTTTACACCCTGAGGTCCTCGAAGCTGAAAGGGAGACATAAGGGAGATGTAAGGTATTTGACCCAGCTGCTTTCATGACCTGTCACTGCTGATGCAGATAAGTGTCAAAGTTTCTAAGGCTCAGCAAACCCTATACAACTTCTGATAAACTCATTTCCTGGCGGATGCCTGTTCACCTCCACTCTGGAAAACAGCCCACAATGTTTACTAACCATCAGAACCAATCTGGCAGCTGTCCCAATATGCACCTTTTTAACTTTATGTATTTGTGTTTTTTTTCCAGTTTCCCAGGTGGCAAATGTGATGTATCCGATAAAGATGTGATAGATACAGCATTAAGGGAAGCACAGGAGGAACTTGGCGTAACACTGCCTCGCAACACGATATGGGGCCCAATGAAGCCAATCACAGACTGGGTGAGAAAAGAACAAACATAAAAAACCTAAAGGGAACCTGTCACCATATAAATGCAGTGTAATCTGAAGGCAGCATGTTATAGAGCACGAGTAGCTGAGTAGATTGGTATTTAATTTTGAGGGAAATTCCTGCTCATGCTCATTGTCTTCCTTCTCTCTGATTGTATACTGATAGGAACGCCTTCTTTACTTCAAAGCCAAGAATGAGCTGGAAACTAATTGAATGAAATACAAATTATACTGAATCTATTTGCACAAAACTATATATAAATCTGCTGACTATAACATGCTGCCTGCAGATTGCACTGTCTTTTTATCGTGACAGGTTCCCGGGTCCCTACTGCATACGTCGGCATCTGTGAAAACACCGATGTCGGCACATTAACCCTTGCACTGCCGCGGTCAGTGATGACCATGGCACGTGCAGTATCCTGCCGGGTGTCCATCGGGTCCCTGCGTTGCTGTGATGGGGACCAGATGGCAGGGAATGCAGCCCGATGCCTTCCTTAGACATCGTGGCTGCCTTCTGTGAGATCCAGCCCCCTGGATCTCACAGGCAGGAAGCTGTAAGTGTATTATACACTAACAGCCAATGCATTACAATACAGAAGTATTTTAATGCATTGTAAAGGGGATCAGACCCCCAGAAGTTGAAGTCCCAGAGTGGGACAAAAAAAAAGTAAAAAAAAAAAGTAAAACAGTATTTTCCATAATAAAAAAATTGTTTCAAGTAAAAAAAAAAGCTCCTTTCCCAAAATAAGACATAAAATTGTAAAAAAAAAAATAGAAAAACAGATATTTGGTATCGCTGAGTCCGTAACGACCGACTCTATAAAAATATCACATGACCTAACCCCTCAGGTAAACACGGTCAAAAAAATTAAATCTGTCCTAAAAAAACAACTTTTGTCACCTTACATCACTAAAAGTGTAACACCAAGCGATAAAAAAGGCATATGCCCCCCAAAATAGTACCAATCTAACAGTCGCCTCATCCCGCAAAAAATGAGACCCTACCTAAGACAATCGCCCAAAAACTAAAAAAAAATATGGCTCCCAGACTATGGAGACACTAAAACATGATTTTTTTTTTTTGTTTCAAAAATATTAATTGTGTAAAACTTAAATAAAAAAAAAAAAGTATACATATTAGGTATTACCACGTCCATAACGACCTGCTCTATAAAATTATCACATGACCTAACCCCTCAGGTGAACACCGTAAAAAAAAAAATAATAATCTTTTTTAAAAAGCCATTTTTTACCTTAAAGTGTAATATCAAGCGATCAAAAAGTCATATGCACCTAAAATAGTACCAATCAAACGTCATCTCATCCTGAAAAAAATGAGCCCCTACATAAGTCGTCCAAAAAATAAATATGGCGTTCAGAATATGGACACACTAGTAAATCATATTTTGTATTGTCACGTCCGTAACAACCTGCTCTATAAAAATAGCACATGATCTCACCTGTCAGATGAACGTAGTAAATAACAAAAATAAACAGTGCCAAAACAGCTATTTTCCAGGACGTCCCTCCATGACAGCACCCACTGGAGGATGTCCTAAAGGATCACTGCAGGGACAGGAAGCTTGAGAGGTTAAAGGCCCTCCCCATCGCCAGTGTTCTTCCTGTCCCTACAGTGATAGGAGCAGAGGGGTTTCCCTGCTCTAAACAGCGGGGAGGAACACACGGGGCCGAGGGTGGTCGGGGATTCTATGCCTCTCCTCTTCATCTTCCTTATGGTCCCAGGGCCAGCACCTTTCTGGGAAGAGGTCCCCTGGCTGTGCCCTGGTACAGTTACCTGCCATGCTTCCCTTCCATCTGCCGGGAACGGGCGCTGGATTACATGCCGCAGTACCAGGGCTGCTGCAGCCGCTTCTCCTTGGTGGAGCCCTGGGCGCAGCGCGGCTCCGGGCGCTCCTCTGATGACGCGGGTACCGGCGCCGCTTACAAGACCGGAAGTGACGCGGTGAAGATGGCGGCGCGCATCACATGCTGGAGGCCTCAGGGATCCTGAATGAGTCCCCGGAAGAGAGGAGGCGGAGCTGCGCGGCAACGGGGGCAGAGCCATGGATGGTAAGTCCATTTAAAAGAAAACCATGAGGTAGGACAGACTGTGTTCCCATCATGGAAGGCTCCATGTCTGTAAAGCAAGATGCAAATACAGATTCCCCGTTCAGGGACATGTAAGTAAGGCTTAAGTGTCATGTCTGTACGTTCCCTAGGCTCCCCTCTTGTTTCTACCTCCCTCCTTGTTCATTTTTAGGAAAAAGAGACAAGCCATAGACAGCATACTGATTCAAAAAAGAAAACGAAGAAATGTGCAACATGCACGAAAAAACTAGCAGAATCCTACAAAAAAGCCCTATGCACGGATTGCCTTGCAAAGATCCTTAAAGAGGAACAGCCCTCTTTTCTGGCAGATCTAAGGGCTATTGTCAGAGAAGAAGTCCAAGCGGCAGGGATCAGCCAGGCCCTACTCCCCCGCCTCTTAAACGGCCAAGGATCCAGCTTGAGTCAGACTCGGACGAACCAGCGGAAGACTCAGATGACGCAGATGAGGGTCATATTCCATCCTCAGCAGAAGAACTGAGAAGATATTTATTCCCTTTGGAAGACCTGGATCCATTATTAACTGCTGTCAGACAAACTATGGCTATAGAGGAGGAAGAACAAACTCGTACCATCCAGGACGAGATGTTCGGGGGCCTCAGAGCAAAAAAAAAGGCAACTCTTTCCCGTAAATCCATACTTAAAAGATCTTATTAAGGATGAGTGGGAAGAGGCAGAGAAAAAAGTATATGTCCCAAGAGAATTTAAAAATCAACTTCTCTTTGATGCAGAGGACACCAAACTTTGGGAACAAATTCCCAAAGTGGACATCCAGGTGGCGAAAGTAGTGAAGAAAACTACTATTCCGTTTGAGGATTCTTCACAATTGAAGGATCCAATGGACCATAAAATTGACGGTCTGTTGAAAAAGGCCTGGGAGACGTCAGCAGTAACCATTAACACGAATGTTGCTGCTACGTCAGTATCCAGGTCCATGTGCTTGTGGTTGGATCAGTTGGACAACCACCTGAGGAAGAAGACTTCCAGGAAGAGATCCTGGAATCCCTCCCTCTACTGAAAATGGGAGCGTCATTTCTAGCAGATGCCTCAGCGGAATCCATAAAATTCGCAGCAAGGAACGACGCCCTAACCAATACGGCAAGGAGGGCCCTGTGGATAAAATCCTGGACAAGAGACATAGCCTCCAAGAACAAGCTCTGTGCGATTCCTTTTACGGAATCCCACTTGTTCGGCCCAGTCCTAGACTTCATACTGAGAGTGCGGCGGATAAAAAGAAAGGGTTCCCGGAAGGAAAGGTTAAGAAAACTCAGCCCTTTCGGAGACCGTCCAGACAATTCTCGTCCTCAGGGCAGAAGGGCAAAGGAAAACGGGAAGATGGAGTTACCCGAAAGGAGGGAGAGGAAGGGCTTCCTCTTCAATCCCAATACCAGTTCCAACACTACTACAAACAAGCAATGACGTCAGGCCCGTGGGGAAGACTCCGGGATTCTGGGAAACCTCGGGTCGAGTCACCCAGAACCAGTGGATCCTCGATTCCATCAGGGAAGGAGTGAAAATAGAATTTCGTTACCCCCTCCTCCAAGATTTCAGGTCTCAAGGGCCCAGTCATCAGATCATCAAAATCTGCTTATAGCGGATGTGCAAAAATTGATCAACCTGGGAGCAGTAATCCAGGTTCCACAGGATCAACAATTCCAAGGTCACTATTCCAGGCTGTTCCTGATAAAAAAAAAAACAGATGGAACATTCCAGACTATCATCAATCTGAAGTACTTGAACAAGTGGGTCACGTACCACAAATTCAAGATGGAATCGATAAAGTCCACTATTCCACTAATACCGCAGGACGCCTTTCTATGTACCATGGACCTAACGGACGCGTATTATCATGTCCCAATCCACTCGTCCCATCAGAAGATCCTCAGATTCGCCATAATCTACGAAGAAGTGGTCCTCCATTTTCAATTCCAATGCCTCCCTTTCGAATATCTTCTGCCCCGCGCATATTTACAAAAATAATGGCGGAGGTCATGGCTCACCTGAGACAACATCAGATAAAGATCGTTGCCTACCTAGACGACTTTCTCCTTATTGCTCCTTCAAGACAAATCCTGGAAGATCACACCCATCAGACCCTTGCCCTGCTCAAAGACCTGGGGTGGATCATCAATTACGAAAAATCGGATTTCGTCCCTCATACTAGGAAACAATTCCTAGGAGTGATCCTGGACTCAGGAGAACAACACTCCTTTCTTCCGGAATCAAAACAGGAGAGGATCCAGAGGAAGATGGAGGCCTTTCAGAGGAAAAAGATACATTCCCTGAGAGAATGTATGCAGATCCTAGGGTTGATGACATCCTGCATAGGGGTCATTCCCTGGGCCCAATACCACACCAGACTCCTACAAGGAAAGGTTCTTTCAGAATGGGACAGAGATCATCAGTCCCTAAATTCGAAAATCCATCTGCCGGGAAGGTCCTGGATTCCCTCTCCTGGTGGAGCAATCCAGACAACCTAAAGAAGGGAGTAGCCTGGAACCAATCTCCATCCATAGTAATCACGACCGATGCAAGCCAGAAAGGCTGGGGAGCACACCTAGGGGTCAGTGTTTCCAGGGAGTCTGGTCACTCCTAGACAGCAGCAGATCCTCAAACTACAGAGAGTTGAAAGCAGTGTGGAGAGTGCTGAAGGACATCTTCTCTTCAACCACCACATCAAAATTCTCTCCGACAACGTAACCACGGTATGTTACCTAAAACGCCAGGGAGGAACCAGAAATCGTCACCTCCAACTTCTGGCAGACAAAATATTCTCGTGGGCAGAGGACAAAGTATGCTCAATCTCAGCAGTCCACTTGAAAGGTACAGACAACTCCGAGGCAGACTTCCTGAGCCGTCACAGCCTCAACCCGGGCGAATGGACACTCAACAAAGAAGTGTTCCAGTTGATTTGTCATCGATGGGGTCGCCCACAGGTGGACCTGTTCGCTACAAAGAAGAACAGTCAGGTAACACAATTTTTCCCATCCCCACGACAGCACCCTAGAGAGATGGCTCCACCCCTGGGACAGGAAACCTGCAGCATAAAAAGGAGGAGCCACTCTCCCACCTCAGTGAGGTTTCCTGTCCCTGGAGTGGGAGACCTGCAGTTTCTTTCACAGCTTATCCCAACCACCTGCAAGTCCCAGATAGGTTCTGGAGGGTGTGTGGTTACCTGCAGGGGCCCATCACCCAGAGGCTGGGTTCGGCAGGGCCCTAGGGAACCGAGGCATTCCGGGGATGCGGAGGTTCCTTGCTGCGGGACGCAGGGTCTCCTCAGTGGGGGCGAGACATGCGGGATCCGGCCACCAGTATGAAGCCCGAAGGAGGAGGGGCATCCGGCCGCGAAGTGCAGGAGCAGCCAGTGGGGCTGGGAGCAGTTTCGGCGCGTCGGCGGCCGGTGAGTGGCCTGGGCATGCGCAGTACGGCGCTTCCGGGACCTATGCGTTCCACGGATGCGTTCCATTGGCGCACTTCCGGTGGCGACCGGAAGTGGCGGAAAACGCGCCAGAAGGAGCTGCTTTATAACAGAGGCAGCCGGCCAGCTAGCAGAGCGATCTGAAAGAGCAGGCTGGCAACATGGAGGAAGAAAAGCGTTCTGAAGGGGCAGAGGGAGAGCAACTGCCGGTACTATATGCAACTTAAGGGGTGAGTGCACTCTATACATGATATGCTATTAATGCGGGGTTATTTATTGTCTAGATTATCCCCAAGAAAGCGGTGGCAAAAAGAGGAATAAGGAGTGTGCCTTATGTAGATGCGCCTTATCATCATCCTATGCAAAAAGGTTGTGTCAAGCTTGTATTGAAAAAACGGTATCAGAAGAAACACCGAGCTTTATGAAAGATATCAGATCCTTAATAAGATCAGAGGTAAAAGACTCCCTTAGGTCCCGTAAAAGACCAAGAAAGTCCAGGGAGGAGGAAGATTCTGATTCTCTTGTATCTGAGGCTAGTGAAGATTCCCTGGAAGCTAATGAGTCAGGTAGTGCTTCAATTTCAGGAGACGAAGGAGAAGGAAAATACTTGTTCCCAGCTGAAGACACAGAAAAATTACTAAAAGCAATTAGGTCAACGCTAGAGCTGGAGGAGGTTCAGGAAAGTAAATCTGTAGCAGATACAGTCTTTGAGCGGTTCAGGGAAAGGAAGCGAAGGTGTTTTCCCGTTCACAGTAGTGTAGCTTCAGTGATTGAGAAAGAATGGAATAAACCGGACAAGAAAGCCTTTTTGCCTAGAAGGTTCAAGCGGAAGTACCCGTTTGAAGAGGAAGCCACTACATCTTGGGATAGGGCCCCAAAATTAGATGTAGCTATTTCTAAGGTAGCAAAACGGTCTGCTCTTCCCTTTGACGACTTGGGATCCCTACGTGACCCACTAGATAAAAAAGTTGACACATGTCTCAGAAATTCGTGGGAGGCAGCTGCTTCCTCCTTTAGGCCTGGGATTGCGGCTACGGTTACAGCCAGATCGGTTGGTTTATGGTTAGAAAGATTAGAAACACAGATCAAGGAAAAATGTCCTAGGGAACAGCTTTTGTCTTCACTGCCTACTCTCCAGAGGGCGGTAGATTTTATTGCGGATGCCTCCATGGATTCTGTCAGACTGTCGGCAAAAGCTTCTGCCCTTTCCAACTCTGCTAGAAGAGCCCTTTGGCTTAAGAGTTGGAAAGGGGGTGATTTGGCATCTAAACAGAAGCTTTGCGGTATTCCGTGTCAGGGCCAATATCTCTTTGGGCCTGAGTTGGACGTGCTTCTGGAGAGAGCAGCTGATGGGAAAAAGAGGTTCCCTGGGGGTCCTCAGGAATACTTCCGTTCCTCATCCAGAAATTTTAAACAACCATTTCGTTCCTCTCCTAGATTTCGCAATAGAAGAACGGGGGGATATAAGGACAGAAAGTCCAGCGAGAGGGGATTTGATAGGAAAGGTTTTCTGTTCAAAATTCCTCATCTCAGCAGGCAAAACAGACAAAACAATGACGCCAGATCAGTGGGGGCAGGCTAATGTTTTTTCTTCCAGCTTGGGAGCAAGTGGCAGGCCCCTGGGTAAAGAAGATATTAAACGAAGGATTAAGGCTAGAATTTCTAAGAAATTCCCCCACAGATTTATTACCACCAGTTATTCTCGAAATATGGAGTCAGAGATTGTAAGCCTATTGGAAAAGAATGTATTAATCCCAGTTCCAGAGTCAGAAAGAGGAAAGGGTTATTACTCGACGCTTTTCCTGGTAAAAAGCCAGACGGATCATTTCGAACAATAATAAATCTAAAACAGTTGAACAAAGCCTTGAAGTACAGAAGATTCAAGATGGAGACCTTGAAAACTGCGGTACACCTGCTATTCCCAGGGTGTTTCATGGCGGTCATAGATTTAAAGGACGCTTATCACCATGTCCCTATTTTTCCAGATCACCAGCAGTACCTAAGAGTGGCAGTGAAATTAAAGGAAGCGGTTCAACATTTTCAGTTTCAGGCTCTGCCATTTGGCCTGTCTATGGCGCCGAGAATATTTACAAAAATAGTGGCAGAAATGGCGTCATTCATACGGAAACAAGGAGTAACCTTCCTCCCTTACTTGGACGATTTTTTGATTATAGCAAACACGGAGGAAAAATGCACAGAGTCAGTGGGAAAAGTGGTAAGCATCCTGAAGAAGCTAGGATGGATTATAAACACCAAAAATCGAGGCTGGTCCCAGTCACATCCCAGCTGTTTTTAGGGTTCCTGCTAGACTCAGTGAGACAGAGAACCTTCCTGACCGAAGGGAAGATCTGTCATGTTCGAGAGATAGTTCAGGAGGTACAGGCGAACCCGAATTTAAAAATCAGGAAGGCCATGTCGGTATTGGGGACTTTAACTTCCTGCATACCAGCAGTGCAGTGGGCACAATTCCAGTCTCGCCAAATCCAGAAGGAGATTCTGTATTATGTGAAAAAGAAGGGAGGAAGATTAGACGCTGTAATGAAAATATCAGAAAGGACAGTCATGGCTCTTTCCTGGTGGAGGATCAGACGAAACTTAGTCCAGGGGAAGCCTTGGTATCCACCACAACCAATAATTATAACAACAGACGCCAGTCCGTGGGGTTGGGGAGCTCACTTCCTAGATCAGATGGTCCAGGGCACATGGTCCCCAGTCCAGAGAAGTTATTCATCAAACAGAAAGGAGTTGCTGGCAGTCAGGCTGGCCCTGAAGGCGGCCGTACCCTTTATTACCCAGAGATCAGTCAGGATAATGTCCGACAACAGAACAACAGTCGCTACATCAACCACCAAGGGGGAACAAGGTCGGCATCCTTAATGAGGGAAGCAGATTTTTGTTCCAAGAGATTTACAGTCAGGTGGTACAGATCTCAGCGGTACACATAAAAGGGAGTCAGAATCTGAAAGCCGATTTTTAAGTCGTCACACTTTGAGAGAGGGGGAATGGGCCTTGAATCCAGGGATCTTTCAGAACCTGGTAGATCTTTGGGGGCTACCTTTGATAGATCTCTTTGCCTCAAGGGAAAACCGGAAGGTGGACCATTTCTTCTCTCTCAATCCCAGGGAATTCCCAGATGGGGTGGATGCTCTGGTTCAGAAGTGGGACTTCAAGTTGAGTTATGCCTTTCCTCCCCTTCAGTTGATACCCAGAGTGCTGGAGAAGATCAGGTTAGAGGAGGCAAGAGTGATTCTAATAGCGCCCTTTTGGCCAAAGAGGGGTGGTTTTCCTTCTGACGGGGATGGCCATTTCAGACCCTTGGATATTGCCAGAAGTTCCGGACTTGCTGATCCAGGGCCCGGTATGCCATCCAGAGATAGGCCCCTTGCATCTCACGGCTTGGAACTTGAGAGGTCGATGTTACTGAATTTCGGTTTCTCAGTTCCAGTCGTTGATACACTCCTGAAAAGCAGAAAGCAGGTGACATCCACAATTTATGCAAGAGTGTGGAGAAAATTTATTTCCTTCTTAGGTAATTCACCAGGACAGGAGTTGGCTAGACCACCCATTAATAAGGTCTTAGAATTTTTGCATCAGGGACTAGCCTTGGGGTTAGCGAAAAGTACTCTGAAAGTTCAGGTCTCTGCTATTTCAGCCCTGTGGGGAATTAATCTAGCAGGGAATGTATGGATCATTAGATTTTTAAAGCAGTCGATAGGATTTCTCCGGTGTCAGGGCCTAGATTTCCACCGTGGGATTTGAATCTGGTATTGAAAGTTCTTGCTAAAGATCCCTTTGAGCCGTTAGAGTCTCTATCCATAAAACTCTTGACTTGGAAGCTAGTATTGTTAGTGGCGCTGACTTCTGCTAAAAGAGTAGGCGAATTGCAGGCTTTTTCTATTAATCCACCTTTTATGTCCATTTGTGAGGATAGAGTGATTCTCAGACCGGATCCCAGTTTTTTGCCCAAAATCCCGTCCAAGGCGAATAGGCTACAGGAGATAGTCCTTCCCTCGTTCTTTATGAGTCCAAAAGATGATAGGGAAAGGGTTTTACACTCCTTAGATGTCAGGGGAATCCTGATCCATTATCTGAAGGCTACAAAAGAATGGAGAAAATCTTCATCCCTGTTCGTGGTGTTCTCAGGGACAAACAGGGGTAAGATAGCGTCTAAAAGCTCCATTTCCAGATGGATCAGATCTGTCATTTCCTATGCTTATTCTCTATCTGGGGCCTCTCCCCCATTGGGGCTTAAGGCCCACTCTACTCGGGCTGTCTCCACTTCCTGGGCGGAGAGGGCCAATGTGTCAATTGAACAGATTTGCAGAGCGGCAACATGGTCCTCGCCTTCCACTTTCTATCGTCACTACAGACTCCAACTTGACTCGGTTTCTGATATGCTCTTTGGTAAGAGGGTTCTGGAAGTTGGTTCCCACCCTTGAGCTTTCTCTGTAATCTCTCTCTAGGGTGCTGTCGTGGGGGATGGGAAAAATACTAATTACACTTACCGGTAATGGGTTTTTCCTGACCCCACGACAGCACCCGGTTATTCCCGCCCTAGGTGGAGGTGTGTGTGCGTGTGTCTCACGTGGTGTTGCATAAAAAAAAAAAAAAAAAAAATTGTTTTTTGATATATATATATATATATATATATATATATATATATATAATTGTCTAAACTAATTGGGAGTCCCTCTCATGCTCTGGAAACTCACTGAGGTGGGAGAGTGGCTCCTCCTTTTTTATGCTGCAGGTTTCCTGTCCCAGGGGTGGAGCCATCTCTCTAGGGTGCTGTCGTGGGGTCAGGAAAAACCCATTACCGGTAAGTGTAATTAGTATTTTTTTCCCTGAATCCGAAAGACAACCCGATGGGAGTCGACGCACTAGCACAGGATTGGAACTGGGAACTATTATATGCATTCCCACCACTTCCCATGATCCCGGCAGTCTTGAAGAAATTGAGGTCAAGCAACACATCCTTGATCCTTATTGCCCCGGCGTGGCCAAAAAGAACCTGGTTCCCGCTATTGGAAGAAATGTCTCTGACAGAACCAATACCTCTACCCGACAGAGAAGACCTTCTTCTTCAGGGACCTATCCAACACCCCAATCTCAAAAAACTAAAGTTATCAGCTTGGATCCTGAAAGGGAAACCTTAAAAGGAAGGGCCTATCAGATAAGGTAATTACAACCTTGCAACAGAGCCGGAAGCCGGTAACATCCGCTATATACTTCTGGAAGAGGTTCTCATCCTGGTTAAAGGAAACTCACCCAGAAGTATCTACCCCTTCTATAGGGTGCATCTTAGATTTTCTGCAGGTTGGTTTGGATTTAGGACTGAAACCCAGCACTCTTAGAGTACAAATCTCGGCCTTAAGTTGCTTTCTAGATTCCCCTTAGCCGAACATAGATGGGTAAGAAGATTTATAAGATCTGCTTCTAGGCTGAGACCCACTATCAGGCAGACGATGCCGTCCTGGGACCTAGTTACGGTTCTAACCGGGCTATGTGAGGCCCCATTTGAACCAGCGGATCAATCATCTGATAAGCTGCTCACCCTTAAAGCCGTGTTCCTTGTAGCGATAACTACAGCTCGCAGGATAGGAGAGATCCAAGCTCTCTCCATAAGAGAACCATTCCTAAGAGTGTTGGACGACAGAATAATTCTGAAAATAGATCCATCCTTCCTGCCAAAAGTGGTCACTTCCTTCCATAGAAATCAAGAAATAATCCTTCCTTCTTTTATGCTTCCCCTAAAAATTCACAGGAAGAAAAACTTCACTGTTTGGATGTGAGAAGAATAATTCTGGCATATCTGCAGCGTACGAAATCCTGGAGGAAGTCGTCCAATCTCTTTATTCTTTTGGAGGAAAGAACAGAGGCAACAAGGCCTCAAAACAAACTTTGGCTAGATGGATCAAAGACGCCATCAGACAATCCTATATCTTCCAGGACCTCTCGTGTCCTATAACAATTAAAGCCCATTCCACCAGGGCCGTGGCACCCTCATGGGCAGAAAAGGCGGAGGCTACTATTGACCAGATCTGCAGGGCCGCAACCTGGTCGAGCTTCTCCACCTTTGTAAAACACTACAGATTAGATACCTTTGCAGACCAGGACCTAGCGTTTGGTCGCAAGGTCCTGCAAGCAGCAGCCCCCTTAAACTGTCTAAGCTGGTAGGTCTCCAGTGGGTGCTGTCATGGAGGGACGTCCTGGAAACCAGCGTTTAGTCTTACCGGTAAAGGGTTTTCCAGGAGTCCGACATGACGGCACCCAAGTTTCCCCCTTCTCTTTCTTTTTATTTGGATCCTTTTTTCAATGTGCTGTTAACATTGAGATCAGAAATAAAATTATGTTGGATCCTATCAGGTGTAGTAATTTGGAAAAACACTGGCAATGGGGATGGGGAGGGGCCTTTTAACCTCTCAAGCTTCCTGTCCCTGCAGTGATCCTATAGGACATCCTCCAGTGGGTGCTGTCATGTCGGACTCCTGGAAAACCCTTTACCGGTAAGACTAAACGTTGGTTTTGTTACCTTGCCTCACAAAAAGAGTAATGTAAGAGCAACCAAAAAGCAACCAAAAATCATATGTACCCTAAAATAATACCAACAAAACTGCCACCTTATCTCGTAGTTTCCAAAATGGGGTCACTTTTTTTTTTGGAGTTTCTACTCTAGGAGTGCATCAGGGGTCTTAAAATGTCACATGGCAACTTAAAATTATCCCAGTGAAATCTGCCCACCAAAAACCACATAGCGTTCCTTTCCTTCTGCTCCCTGCCAGTAGTTTCCATACAGCAGTTTACAACCGCACATGGGGTGTTTCTGTGAACTACAGAATCAGGGCAATAAATATTGAGTTTTGTTTGGCTGTTAACCCTTGCTTTGTTACTGGAAAAAATGGATTCAAATGGAAAATCTGCCAAAAAAGTGAAATTCTGAAATGTCCTCTACATTTTCATTTAATTCTTGTAGACTATCTAAAGGGTTAACAAAGTTTGTCAAATCAGTTTTGAATACCTTAGGGGTGTAGTTTCTAAAATGGGGTCATTTTGGGTGGTTTCTATTATGTAAGCCTCACAAAGTGACTTTAAACCTGAACTGGTCCTTAAAAAGTAGGTTTTTGGAAATTTTCTGAAAAATTTCAAGATTTGCTTCTAAACTTCAAAGCCTTGTAACGTCCCCAAAAATTAAAATGGCATTCACAAAATTATCCAAACATGAAGTAGACATATGGGAAATGTAAAGTATTAACTATTATGAGGTATAACAATCTGTTTTAAAAGCAGAGAAATTGAAATTAGGAAAGTTGCAAAAATGAAAAATATTGACTCAAATTTACCACTATCATGAAGTACATTGGGTCCCGAGAAAAATTCTCAGAATGGCTTGGATACGTAAAAGCTGCTCCAAAAGTTATTACCACATAAAGTGACGTTAAATTTTCAACGGCCTGATCCTTAGGCTATATGCACACGAACATTGTTTGTCTCTGTGGCCGTTCCATTCTTTTTGCTGATAGGATGCAGACCCATTCATTTCAATGGTTCCGCAAAAAATGCGGACAGCACACCATGTGCTGTTCGCATCAGTATGTCTGTTCCGTAGCCTCGCCAAAATCGCAAGTCCTCTTTTTTTTTTTTTTTTTCTAGTTTGCGAACAAGGATAAGTATTACAAAGGATCCGCAAAAATAACAGATCCGCAAAAAAAACGGATGCCATATGGATGTCATCCGTGTTTTTTTGCAGATCTGCAATTTGCGGACCACAAAACACATACGGTCGTGTGCATGAGGCCTTAACCCCTTAAGGACACGGCCCTATTTCACCTTAAGGACCAGGCCATTTTTCAAAATCTGACCATTGTCACTTTATGTGGTGATAACTTTAAAACGCTTTTTCTTATCCAGTCCATTCTGAGATTGTTTTTTCGTCACATATTGTACTTCATGACAGTGGTAAATGAAGTCGAAAAATTTCATTTTTATTTATAAAAATACCAAATTTACTAAAAATTTTGAAAAATTTGCAATTTTCCAAGTTTCAATTACTCTACTTCTATAATACATAGTAATACCGCCAAAAAAGTTATTGATTTACATTCCCCATATGTCTACTTCATGTATCGATCATTTTGGGAATGCTATTTCATTTTTTGGGGACGTTACAAGGCTTAGAAGTTTAGAAGCAAATCTTGAAATTTTTCAGAAATTTTCAAAAACCCACTTTTTAGGGACCAGTTCAGGTCTGAAGTCACTTTGTGAGGCTTACATAATAGAAACCACCCAAAAATTACCCCATTCTAGAAACTACACCCCTCAAGGTATTCAAAACTGATTTTACAAACGTCATTAACCCTTTAGGTTTTCCACAAGAGTTAATGGCAAATAAAGATAAAATTTCAGAATTTCGATTTTTTTGAAAAATTTTCCGTTTGAATCCATTTTTTCCAGTAACAAAGCAAGGGTTAACAGCCAAGCAAAACTCAATTTTTATTGCCCCGATTCTGTAGTTTTCAGAAACACCCTATATGTGGTCAGTAAACTGCTGTATGGCCAAACTGCAGGGCGCAGAAGGAAAGGAGCGCCATATGGTTTTTGGAAGGCAGATTTTGCTGGACTGGTTTTTGACACCATGTCCCATTTGAAGCCCCCGATGCACCCCTAGAGTAGAAACTCCATAAAAGTGACTCCATCTAAGAAACTACACCCCTCAAGGTATTCAAAACCAGTTTTACAAACTTTGTTAACCCTTTAGGTGTTCCACAAGAGTTATTGGCAAATGGAGATGAAATTTCGAATTTCTATTTTTTTGTTACCTTGTCTCAAAAAAATTGTAATATAGAGCAACCAAAAATCATGTTTACCCTAGAATAGTACCAACAAAACTGACACCTTATCCCGTAGTTTCCAAAATGGGGTCACTTTTTTGGAGTTTCTACTGTAGGGGTGCATCAGGGGGCTTCAAATGGGACATAGTGTCAAAAACCAGTCCAGCAAAATCTGCCTTCCAAAAACCATATGGCGTTACCTTCCTTCTGTGCCCTGCCGTTTGGCCATACAGTAGTTTACTGACCACATATGGGGTGTTTTTGCAAACAAGAGAATCAGGGCAATAAATATTGAGTTTTGCTTGGCTGTTAACCCTTGCTTTGTTACTGCAAAAATGGATTAAAATGGAAAATTTGCAAAAAATAGCTGTTTTGGGACTGTTTTTATTTTTTGTTATTTACATAGTTGAACTGACAGGTTAGATTGTGTGCTATTTCTATAGAGCAGGTTGTTACGGACGCGACAATACCAAATATGACTACTTTTGGGGGTTTTTGTTTCAGTTTTACATAATAAAGCCTTTTTGAAAATAATTTTTTTAGTGTCTCCACATTCTGAAAGCCATAGTTTTATTTTATTTTTTGGGCGACTGTGTTATGTAGGGGCTCATTTTTTGCGGGATGAGATGGCGGTTTGATTGGCACCATCTTGGGGTGCATATGACATTTTGGTCGCTTGCTATGACACTTTTTGTGATGTAAGGTGACAAAAATGGCTCTTGACGCCGTATTTTTTATTTTTATTTTTGCTGTGTTCAGCTGAGGGGTTAGGTCATGTGTTATTTATATAGATCAGGTTGTGACGGACGCGGCGATACTTAATATGTATACTTTTTATTTATTTATATAAGTTTTACACAATAATATAATTTTTAAAACAAAAAAATCATGTTTTAGTATCTCCATAGTTTGAGAGCCATATATATATATTTTTTTGGGCGATTGTCCTATGTAGGGGCTCATTTTTTGCGGGATGAGATGGCGGTTTGATTGGCACCATCTTGGGGTGCATATGACTTTTGATCGCTTACTATTACACTTTTTGTGATGTAAGGTGACAAAAATGGCTTGTTTGACAACGTTTTTATTTTTTATGTTTACGGCGTTCATCTGAGGGGTTAGGTCATGTTATATTTTTATAGAGCAGGTTTTTACGGACGCGCGATACCTAATATGTGTGGTGTATTTTATTTTTTTAGTTTTTATTCAGTGTTATGTGTTTTTTCATTTTTACTTTTTTTCACTTTTACATTTTTTTGACCCAGACCCACTTGGTTCTGAAAGATCCAGTGGATCTGGTGTCTAGTAGTAATACAGTACAGTACACTATATAGTGCACTGTACTGTATTTTGTACTTTAGAAAGTCTGAATAGACCTTTAGCAGGTCTATTCAGACTTTCAGCACCATGGAGAGCAGGACGCTTCTGAAAGCGTCCTATCTCCATGGTACCATCACCCCTGCCATAACTGGGCAGGGGGTGATGGATAGGAGGAGTGGAGCACCCTCCCTCTTCGATCCCATCCTGTTGGGGGCTGCAAAGGCACAGCAGCCCCCGATGGGAGAGGGAGGGAGCGCTCCTCCCTGTTAACTCCTTCCATACCGAGGTCCGTACGGACCGCGGTACGGAAGGGTTAAACGGCTGGCATCTGCAGCACAGATGCCAGCCGCTTTATCAGAGTGTCAGCAATGTGCTGACACTCTGATAGAACCACTAGACACCAGGGATAGATTGCAGGGGAGGCGGGCGGGGATCGCAATCGCGATCCCGCCCGCCGCACCGCCCGCCCGCCCCGCAACCACCCCCTGCACCCCGCAGCCACAGTATGATTGGGGGCTGCAGGGGGTTAAAAACTGTTTGGGGGCATAGCTCTCTGATCCCCGCGGTCATAGACCGCGGGATCAGAGATCGCAAAGAGCGCTGCAAACCGCAGGTCTGAATTGACCTGCGGTTTGCAGCGATCGCCCATATGGGGGTCACAGGACCCCCTGGGCATTGTAACAAGGTACCTGCTGAATGATTTCAGCAGGTACTTGTTCCGATCACTGCCAGCTGAGCAGCAGTGATCGGAACAACTCATGACGTACTCGGTACGTCATGTGTCCCAAAGGGGTTAAGGTGAAAAATGCCAGGGTCTTGAAGGGGTTACATTTGGCTGATGTATTTGTTTTCTTCAGGTCAAATACCCTTGCTTCAAGTTTGTGAATTGGGTTGTCGGCCTTCACAATTTTCTGTCTAAAATATGTCAATTAGGCTCGCTCACATTAGTTTCTTCTTTCCGTTCTCCGGCTCCGTTAGGTGTCCGTTATCTGCAGAATCCGTTCTCCTGTTCCTTAACGGAGCCGGAGAACGGAAAGGAGAAACGGTGATGTGAACGAGCCCTTACTGCAGGACTTGCTCAGCTCTACTTCACTTCTGAGGTGGCTTTGGATATGTTTCTGACATCACTGCTGTCCTGATTATGGTGGGGTTTTTTTTTAAACCCTTTCCTGGCGCAGCGATTTTCTGTATCGCTTACAATGTAGTGGGAAGCGGAAAAAAATCCAAATGTGGTGGAATTTGAAAAATAAATAAATTCCCCAACAGTTCATTTTTACAGGGTTCACTATGCAGTAAAACTGACTTGTGCTTTTCATTCTCCAAGTCAGCACCATTACGGTGATACCACGTATGTATACTTTTTTTTTTTTTTTTCTTGCATTTTTAATACTTGGGAGGGAAATGTTGTTGTTTTTTTTTGTTTTTTTTCTTATCACAGTTTGACACCCATAACTTTTGTTGGTGTGTGTCTTTTGATCACTTTTTCAAAAAAAAAAAAAAAATTTGGGAAATAAAGTGATGTAAAAACGGCAAATATTCAGTTATGCCATTCACAGTATAGGATTTTTTTTTTTCAATAGTACAGATGTTTTCGCACACAGCGATGCCCATGATTTTTAAAATTGTTCATTTATTTTTATTTTGGGGAAAGGGGGTGATTAAATTTTTTTTTTTTTTTTTTTTATATTTCAAAACTTTTTTTTTAGGTCCCGGCAGCTATGGTGCGTGGCTCCACTCCGGTGTGGACGCCATCTTCAAAGATCCAACATCTGCCATACATGTACTGTGGATGTCGGGAAGGGGTTAATTAACTCAAAGTTACTGCTAAGGTGTTTGACAACTCCATTCTCAAACTTAGTTTTGGAGCTTACGCCAAGGCCTCATGCACACGACCGTGTGTGTTTTGCGGATCGGCAAAACATGGAAGCTGCTCCGTGTGCCTTCCGCAATTTGCGGAATGGGCGGCCCATTATAGAGATACCTATTCTTGTCCGCAAAACGGACAAGAAAAGAGTATTACACTCACCGGTAATCCGGTTTCCTGGAAGTCTCCATGACGCCACATCCTGACAGAGAGGTTTAAAACCCCACCCCCTCCCTCCATCTCCAGTGTATTTTAACGAAGAACCCCAGGATGAAAGGATATAACAGAAAAGAACACAAACTGAATTAAGTGTCTAAAGGGTGGGATGCATGTGGTGTCATGGAGACTTCCAGGAAACCGGATCACCGGTGAGTGTAATACTCTTTTCCCCAGTCGTCTCCATGACGCCACATCAAAGAAAATTATTAGGGGGGGAGGGGGGGGGAACAACTGCAGAGAGGACTTTTCGTTTAAACCTTAAGTCGTCGTTGGGAAAGATATCTAGTTTGTAATGCTTGGTACAGGTATGAATCCTTTTCTACGTTGCTGCTGTGCAAATTTGTTGTAACGAGGCTGAAGCTTTTTCCGCCCAGGAGGCGGCCATGCCCCTTTTGGAATGTGCTTTCAGGGAAGCAGGGCTTCTTTCCCTTTGACTTTATAAGCTTCGGAGATAGCTAATCTTATCCATCTGGAGATGGAGGTTTTTGCTGCTTTTTTCCCCCTATTGGGACCTGAAAACTGGACAAAAAGATTTTTGTCTGACCTCCACTGTCTGGTTGCTTCCAGATATCTTAGGACTCCTCTCCTAACGTCTTTGAGATCTGTTCCACTTGTTTAGAATTAATCTTTGAAGTGGCCTTAGGCAAAATTGTGCCCAGGCTACTGCTGGGATACATGCGTAAAGGCTTCCTAACACCTTCATTGCCTGTCGGATGGAGCAGAATTTTACTCTTGAAATTGTTCAACGTCGTTTGAAGTTTTTTTACTTTTTGAGGTGGAAGAAAGGATTTTTGGGGTAATGTATTTAGAGTTATGCCTAAGAATATCTTTTACCTGTTCGGGATTAAATCTGACTTTTCCCAGTTGATTATCCAACCTAGGCTCTGGAGATACATAGTAACATAGTATATAAGACCGAAAAAAGACATTTGTCCATCTAGTTCGGCCTGTTTCCTACAAGTTGATTCAGAGGAAGGCAAAAAACCCTGTGAGGCAGAAGCCAATTTTCCCCACTTAAGGGAAAAAATTCCTTCCCGACTCCAATCAGGCAATCAGAATAACTCCCTGGATCAACGACCCTCTCTAGTAGCTGTAGCCTGTAATATTATTACACTCCAGAAATAAATCCAGTCCCCTCTTGAATTCCTTTATTGTACTCACCATCACCACCTCCTCAGGCAGAGAGTTCCATAGTCTCACTGCTCTTACAGTGAAGAATCCTTTTCTATGTTTGTGTACAAACCTTCTTTCCTCCAGACGCAGAGGATGTCCCCTTGTCACAGTCCTGGGGATAAATAGATGATGGGAGAGATCTCTGTACTGACCCCTGATATATTTATACACAGTTATTAGATCTCCCCTCAGTCGTCTTTTTTCTAAAGTGAATAACCCTAATTTTGATAACCTTTCAGGGTACTGTAGATCCCTCATTCCAGTTATTACTTTAGTTGCCCTCCTCTGAACCCTCTCCAGCTCTGCTATGTCTGTCTTGTTCACAGGAGCCCAGAACTGTACACTGTACTCCATGTGTGGTCTGACTAGTGATTTGTAAAGTGGTAGGACTATGTTCTCATCACGGGCGTCTATGCCCCTTTGATGCAACCCATTATCTTATTAGCCTTGGCAGTAGCTGCCTGACACTGGCTTTTGCAGCTTAATTTGCTGTTTATTAAAATTCCTAGATCCTTTTCCATGTCAGTGTTACCGAGTGTTTTACCATTTAATATGTACAGGTGACTTGCATTATTCCTTCCCATGTGCATAACTTTACATTTGTCAGTGTTAAACCTCATCTGCCATTTTTCTGCCCAAGCCTCCAATCTATCCAGATCCCTCTGTAGCAGAAAACTGTCCTCTTCAGTGTTAATTACTTTACACAGTTTAGTGTCATCTGCAAAAATAGATATTTTACTGTGCAGGCCTTCTACAAGATCATTAATAAATATATTGAAGAGAATAGGGCCCAATACTGACCCCTGAGGTACCCCACTAGTTACAGTGACCCAATCTGAGTATCTACCGTTAATAACCACCCTCTGTTTTCTGTCACTTAGCCAGTTACTTACCCACATACAGACATTTTCTCCCAGTCCGAGCATCCTCATTTTATATACTAACCTTTTATGAGGTACGGTGTCAAATGCTTTGGAGAAGTCCAGATATACGACATCCATTGATTCGCTGCTGTCAAGTCTAGAACTTACCTCCTCATAGAAGCTGATTAAATTCGTATGGTTCAGGACTGTCTGGAGGTGGACTTCTAGAAGAGCTTTGTCTGCAACTACTAACAGGTCATCCAGATAAGGGATCACGCAGATTGTCCTCTCAGACTCGCTATGGCCTCCGCCATCATCTTTGTAAAAGTTGTTGGAGCTGAGGAGATCCCAAAGGGAGACACCTGAATTGAAAATGTCGAATGTGTCCCTTTAGCTGAATTGCAAACGGGAATAGAATCCTTGTCCTATTTGCTCTTCTCGGACAGGTTCTATTGCGGCTAAGCTTAGTAGATTTCTGATGTCGTTTTTAGGGTACCAATTTGACATGTAAGGAGGGTAGTAATAACACATTTCTGAGGAGGGGAGAGAGTAGCTCTATATTGTAAACTTCCTTTACGATGTTTAAAGTCCACACATTCTTTGTTATTTGCTCCCAAGATTTTGAAAGGAGCTGAGCCTTCCCCTACTGGTATGGCGTCATTGTTTGGTATTAGTGGAGGAGGATTCTGCTCTATTAGGGTTGAAAAGGAAATTCCTTCCCCTGCCTCCTTTTGCATAGCTCCACCTTCCGGACTTCCCTTTATCTTTTTATTTTCGGGTTGAAAATGTCGGTCACGAAAAACTGCCTTTTTGTTTTGTATCTTCTGGGAATCTCCTTTTCCTATTAGTAGCATTCTCTAAGATTTTGTCTAGGTCCGTTCCAAAGACATATTGACCGTGGAAGGGAGCGCAATTAGTTTATTTTTCGAAGCAATGTCTCCTGACCAAGCTTTGAGCCATAGAGCCCGTCTCGCCGTGTTGGATAAAACGGCTGTACAGGCGGCCAGTTTAACAGACTCTGCTGCTGCGTCTGCTAGGAAAGAGGTTGCCATCTTCAATAAGGGCAAGCTCTCCAGTATGTGTTCGTGTGGCGTTTTATTAACTAGATGGATTTCTAGTTGCTCCAGCCACAAGTTTAATGTTCTGGCTACACAGGTTGAATCTACCCCTGGTTTGAGAAGGGCCGCTGTTGTCTCCCAGGTTTTCCTTAAAAGACTTTCCACCTTTCTATCTAACGCGTCTTTTAGTTGCGCTGAATCCTCAAAAGGTAGAGCTGTATGTCTAGCCACTTTAGCTACTGGTGCGTAGGTTTCCCATTCAGTGCAGTCATCTAGACTAAATAGGTAACTCCTTTTAATCCCCCTTGGAATAAAAGATCTTTTGTCTGGTTTCTCCCACTCAAAACGTATCAACTTTTGGACATTATCTGGTACTGGAAAGACCGCATTTTTCCTTTCCCTTAGGCCCCCAAAGATCTCTTCTTGTGTTGATCTGGGCTTCTTTGGTTTTTCCATTTTAATGGTAGCTCTGATAGCTCAATTCATCAATGTCATCCGATTTGAACAAAAACGTCTATATTAGTTATCTTCATCTGAGGATGCGAACTGTTTTTATACTGACTCAGAGTCTGACACTACCAGTCCTTCAGAGTCTGAGTCAGAAATAAGTAAACGACTTTCGCGGATGTTTTGAGGAGGAGTGATTCTTTGGGGAGTTGGTTCCCTAGATGTTAGGGCCAACTGAACCTCTTCTTTTACTACTTTTCGAATATCTTCAATGAAGCTGGAAGATTCTGATTTAACAACATTGGATGTTCAATCCTTACACAGGGGTTTTGTCCCTGTATTGGATAGCCGTTTATGGCAGATACCACATTTCCTGGCTTTCTTAGTGGTAGTAGCTGAATCCTTTTCTCCCTGAAAGGTAAGGGAGGGAAGGATGAGCAGACCAAACAGCATTACATAGTCAAGTGCCTGAGAGCAGGCTACTCACAGTCTCAGGATTTGTTGTAGGCTCGGCTCCAGAGCCCGGCGTGAGGGGGTGCTCATCCTTGCTCCCGACCGCTCAAGAGGCGCATTCCAGATAGGGATAGCCACGCTGTGCAGGGCGCCATTCTGCAAGTCCTGTTGGTTTATATTGCGTCCTGCCAGGACCTGTGGCGCATGTTATTGATGTCATAACGCTTTGGCTCCGCCCCTTGGATCTGACGTCACCCGCCTGCCGGCCGGAAGGGATACATCACAGTGTCGATCCGGCGCCATAATCTTCTTTCCCCTCTGCATTAAGTCCCCTGGACCGCTGCAGAGGGGATCTTCACAGGGGGCATAACGCAATGCGCCCGAGCCCAGGCCTAACATGGAGGAGGAGGGAGAGCTGCCCTGCAGATCCGACCTCGGCCTGTCGTGGAGGAAATCAGGTGAGCCCGGCTAGAGCTCCATACACCTCTCCGGCTTCTTATCCTGATGGGACAGGAAAAACACTGGCGAGGGAGGGGTGGGGTTTTAAACCTCTGTTTTTCCTGTCCAATCAGAAGGAAGTCAATCTCAGGATGTGGTGTCATGGAGACGACTGGGGAATAGGACATGCTTTTTTTGAATAGGTCGTTGAAGTGAATAGGTCCGCGTCCGAGCCGCATATTTTGCAGACCAAACATACGGTTGTGTGCATGAGGCCGGAGGGTAAATTTAAGAGGGCAAAATCAATAGAAAATTTTGTTCAGTGCTGTATCACTCGTTAATTTGCATTGCACTGGTGCCTCATCTAATAGCTCTCCTTCTGTACTTACAGACAGGCATGGTTATAGTACCAGTCCTAGCAAACATAGGATGTCTGGAAGATCTGTCAGTGAATCCCAATCCAGAAGAGGTTTGTACATTATAAGGTGGTTTTGTCATACTTCTGCCCATAGTTATGTGCATTGCCAAGACTGAAACTCGCTGAAAAATGAGATTTTTTGTGAAACTCACCTGTAAAATCTTTTTCTCGTCTTTTCCATTGGGGGACACAGACCATGGGTATAGCTTAGAGGTATCACTAGTAGGGACATTATGCAAATACAAAAGAAGGCTCCTCCTCCTCCGGCTATACCCCCAAGCTCCAGCAGGAGGACTTCAGTCGGTGCAGAAGCAGTAGGAGACAAAAAATCCCGATAGAAACCAGGAACAAGGAAGCCGCCATCGGACCATAAACCAGAAGGTCCAAAACTGACAGAACAGACCCCTCCTGCAACAGGCAAGAATGGGTGGGAGCTGTGTCCCCCAATGGAAAAGACGAGAAAAAGATTTTACAGGTGAGTTTCACAAAAAATCTAATTTTCTCGTACATTCCATTGGGGGACACAGACCATGGGACGTCCCAGAGCAGTCCATGGGGTGGGAAAAAAACAATCTGACACCACCAAGGGGGAACGCCCGCGGTCAAACAGGAACCACAGCCTGCAATACCTTGCGCCCAAAGGCAGCGTCAGCCTAAGCCAACAAGTGCAGTTGGTAGAACTGTGTAAGGACGACCAGGTGGCCGTCTAACACAAGTGAGAAGCAGAGGCGCGATGGCGCCTCGCCCAGGAGGCCCCCGCCGCCCTAGTGGAATGAGCGGTAACCCCCACCGGGGCAACCCCGCCACGAGCGTGATATACCCTCAGTGCCCTGACAACGTCCAGGGAATGCAGAGCACGCTCCCTGGAATTTCGCCCGAGAGGGACAAAGGAAAGGCACCTCCTCATTAAGGTGAAAAGCAGAGATCACCTTGGGCAAAAAGGTCGGGACCGGGCGGAGCACCACCTTATCCCTGAGAAAGACCTCCCGGAAGGGAAGAGCAGCCAGCTCCGACACCCGTCAGGTAGAGCAGATGGCCACCAAATAGACCACCTTCCAGGTGAGAAAGGTCAAAGAAGATTCCCTCGGCGGGAGGGAGCCGTCTGAACGGCAAGCAAGACCAGGTAGAGATCCGATTACACCACCCCTAGTAGGAAGGTGTTCACGGGACCAAGGAGAGCCAGAGCCCGTCGAATAAAAGGGCAAGAGCGGAGACCTGACCCTTAAGGGAACTCAGGGACATACCCATTTCCAAGCCCGACCGGAGGAAAGAGAGGACCACCGGAACCGAAAAACGAAGAGGAAAAATGTCCAGCTCCTCGCAGAAGGTAATAAAAAACCTTCCAGGTACGATAGTAAACCTTGGAGGAAACTGGCTCCAAGCCGTGATCATAGTCCTCACAACGGCGTCCGAGAAGCCAGTCTTCTTTAGGACGGCGGTGTCAACAGCGACGCCGTTAAACGAAGCTGCCGTAAATTCGGGTGGAAGAGCGGCACTTAGGACAATAGGTCCTTCTTGAGAAGGAGAGACCACGGGACGTCTGTCAGCAGTCGAGTGACGTCCGAGAACCAGACGCGGCGAGACCAATCGGATCGATGAGGATGGTCGGGGTCCCTTTACCACCTCGATCCTGCGAAGAACCCTTGGGAGCAGAGGCAGCGGAGGAATGATGTAGAGGAGAGAGAAGTCTTGCCACGGAGCTACCAGCACATCCACTCCGTACGCCTCCGGATCCCGAACCCTGGTCAGGAACGTGGGAACCCTGTTGTTGAGCCTGGACGCCATCAGGACTACGACTGGGCGGCCCCAACCGAGGCAGAGGTTCTCGAATACTGCAGGATGCAGGGACTACTCGCCCGGATCCACCTGGTTTAGGCTGAGAAAATCTGCCGTCCAGTTGCCTATTCCCGGGATGTACACCGCCGACAGCACTGGAACATGCGCCTCCGCCCACTGGAGGATCCTTTCCACCTCCAGCATCACCTTCTGGCTGCGGGTCCCACCCTGATGTTGATGTAGGCCACGGCAATGGCGTTGTCTGACTGAACCCTTACCGGGCGACCTGCCAGGAGAGGGGTCCCATGGGAGAGGGACCGGAAAACAGCCCTTAGCACTAGAATGTTAATTGGAAGGCGGGACTCCGCCACTGACCAAACTCTCCGAACCGTCCGGGTCTGGAGACCGCCGTCCCAGCCCAGGAGACTGGTGTCAGTGGGGACGACCGTCCAGGAAATCGGAGGAAGGACCTCCCCGAAGTCAGGTTCTGGGGAGACTGCCACAAAGGGAGCTCTTTCCGGACCCGAGGAGGCAGGTGGACCAGAGAGTCCAGACCATGCGACGTCCTGTCCCTGAAGGACAGGATGGCCCGTCGCAGAGGTCGGGAGTGATACTGGACATAGGGAAGGAGGCCACCATAAGACCCAAAATCTGCATGCAGTCCCAGAGGGAGAGGTCCCGGGAGCGCAGAAGGCGGGACACAGAGTCCTGGATCCGAGAGATCTTGGCTTCCGGGAGGAATACCTGAGCGGCCCCGGTGTCCATAAACCTTCCCAGAAAGGACACCTATTGGGACGGCTGGAGAGAGGATTTGAGAGAAGTTGATCTGCCAGCCGAACAGTTCGAGAGTCTGGACATTGATCCGGACGCTGTCCTCGGACTGAGACAGAGAGAGGACATTACCAGGATATCGTCCGAGTAGAGAATATGCCCCTGGCGCGAGGAAGCTCAAAGATCGGTGCTAAGATCATTGTAAACACCGCGGGGCCGTCGCCATGCAGGTCAGGGTCCTGGATGGCCACTGACGCAAAAAACTCTTCCCGGAAGAAGAGAAGTAACAACGGAGTGGAGGGGCTCCATTTGAAACCTCAGTACCTGCAGGGACCTGTTAAGTAGGTAGATCCCTCGTTCCTGGGAACAACAAACAGGATGGATACCTGGGTAATCAATCACCCCTCTGGATAGAAGGGAAGACACTGCTTGTATTACACAAGGATCGCTGTCAGAAGCGGGATACGAACCCACGCCTCCAGAGGAGACTGGGACCTGAATGCAGGTAGCGCCTTAGACCGCTCAGCCATCCTGACAAGCCCGGAGGGCCGAGGCCGAATCCCCAGTCTATCTTGCAACTAGAAGTTACAACTCCCAGGGTCCAGGCATCCTGGATGTGCGCTCTCCAAACTTGCTGGAAGGACAGCAGCCGGCACCCCACCGCTAGAGGTGGGGGTGCCCCCTCAGGCAGAGGACTGCATGGGAGCTGCGGGACGAGCAGAGTGGGCCCGCAGCTGCCCGGAGGTTTGGGGCTTAAGGGAGGGCTTCTCACCAGTATCCTGCAATCCACCAGAAGAAGGAACCGAGGCAGATCTGGAAGAAGCGATGAAAGGACAGGTTCCCAGAACCAGAGCCCTTAAGGTGTGTTTGGACTTGGACAGGGGCAGATGGGTGCTCTTGCCCCCAGTAGCATCCGAGATAATCTCGTGTAGCTTAGCACCAAACAGCCTGGAGCCCGCAAAAGGGAGGTTAGTGAGGGAACGCTTGGAAGAAGCATCCGCGTCACAGACCTTCAACCAAATTTCCTTGCGCTGTGTGACGGACAGGGCCGAGACACACGCATGGCCAGAGACACCTGGAGGAGAAAGATCAGGGTGTCCGCAGGGGCGTCCTGCTCTGAGAGGTCCTGAAGGAGGAGTTGCAACCATTCAGACAACGCTCTCGCAACCCAGGTAGAGGCAAAGGCGGCCCGTACCTGCTAGAGTGCAGACGGCTTTGGATAGGGAATCCAGACGCCTGTCACAGAGTCCTGCAGAGAGGAACTGTGTAAGACAGGGAGAGCCGTGTTCGTTGCCATTTCACCACTGGCAGGTCCATCTTAGGAGGAGAGGACCATTGTTCCACCTGCTCTGGCGGAAAAGGATAGAGAGTATCCATCCGTCCAGTGGCAGAAAAGCGGTGAGTAAGGCGGCCCCAGGCCTTAGAAAGGACCTTGGAGAATTCGCCACAGATAGGGAAGACAACCGCTTCCGATTTACTGGAATGGAAAAGGGCGAACTCCAGCTACTAGTGTAGGGAGAGTCCCCTTGGCTATTGAAGGTGTCACACACCGCTGCCACCAAGTCCGCTACCAGAGTGGAGAGTTGTGGCGAGGCTTCCAGCTCTGCGTCCTCATCCGAGCTGGACCGTTCCCCGTCAGACCTTTATCCCTGCGTGAGGGAAGTGTCTGAACACGCCTCTAGGTGAGTGGGAGGAGGCAGAGTCATCCGAGGAAGGATGCTGCTGCGTACGCTGCCTTTTAATGGTCGAGTGTCCTCTGTGGGAACTGGGAGGTGGAGTGGTGTGAGCCACAGGATTCGTGACTGCCATGCGGTCAATGAAGGCCATGGCCGCACCTGAAAAGTGCGCCAAATCAGCGGCCACCCTGGACATGGCGGATGCCAAAGCGGGTTCCGTGGGCTTTGAAGGGCGGCAGTGGGGCTTAGCTGAGGAGGGGAGAAGGATGACCCTGTCCAGGGGCAAGGCAGGAGTCACAGGAGTCTGAGACCGACAGTGGCAGAAGCTACCGTAGTGGAGAAACAGACCTGGCAGGCATCTATAGAGGCCTGGTGCAGTTTTGGTCAGATTTCTGGGGAGCCCCGGGCTTTGGTATGATCCCAAGCAATTAAAAAGTTCTCCTACTGCAGATGCAGCAATCAAGGGGTTAATGAGTGTCCTACCGCAGCCTCAGGAAGCAGAGGATCCCAGCCATGTGTGGAGAGGCGCGCTGAGGCAGAGCAGCAGCGCCGGAGAGAGTGTGTGTTAGGCTCCGCCCCCTGTTAGGCTCCACCCCCTAATCTCGCCATGAACGGCACAAGACCCGCACACGAGTATCCCCAGGCGCCATTTTTAAGGGAAGGAGCGCGTGCACGCTTTTTGATGTCCCCCGACGCTGAACGCGGTGTAGCGGGGGTTAATGGAAAGATGTCGGGGGGGGCCCCTATATGGCTAGGAGGGTCCCCGCTTGCTGCTGCCGGAGTAAGGTAGGTTAAACGCTGCATGGGACCTAAGCCAGTGAGCTATATGCTCACAACAGTGAGATTAAACATGAGCCCTCCTGGTACAGTGCCCCCTGATGCCCCCATTAGGACAGAACCATTCCCCAGCTTCACCCAGGCAGCCCATAGTCTGAGGCAGGGAGAAAAAGAGGGGAGGGAGCAGCCATACTTATCTGCTCCTGCAGTCTTCTCCCTCCGATGAGGACCAGCAGGGTTCACCTCTTCAGACTTCTGACTCTAGGAGTGCAGTGCTCTGGATGAAGGGTAGGCAGCAGATGACCCAGGAGCTGGTGGGATGCCAGAGCTAACAGGTCGAGCCCGGATCCACTTGTCTTCTTGAGGGGAAATGGAGGCAGCCAGGCAGCGTCCCAAAGACAGCGGCGGGCACTCCAGGGGGACCAGGAAAGCGCCATGCTGACCTGCGTCCCCATCTAGAAGGAAAATAACAAACCGGAGTAGAATCAACCGAAGTGTCAACCTCCTTTACCGGACACTAAGCAAAGACTGAAGTCCTCCTGCTGGAGCCTGGGGGTATAGCCCGAGGAGGAGAAGCCTTCTTTTGTATTTGCATAGTGTCCCTCCTAGTGATACCTCTAAGCTATACCCATGGTCTGTGTCCCCCAAAGGAATGTACGAGAGAACCATATTACTTACCGGTAATTTCCTTTTCATGAATCCTCCATGACAGCATACCATGAGATGACCCGCCTCCAACCAGGTAGGGACAGGAAGTATAAAATGGACCCTCCTCCAGCATATCCTCAGTGTCTTCTGGACCGACAGCCTAGAGAATCTATTCTTCCAATCATATATGTCTGTATATATTTTTTTTGCAAACACACACCACACACTCCCGACACCTAAAAATATATATATTTTTTTATTTTGGTGGGAAATCTCTGCCGTCATGGAGGATTCATGAAAAGGAAATTACTGGTAAGTAATATGGTTTTCCCTTTCATCCTCCATTACGGCATATCATAAGATATCAGATCAATACTATCCTAGGGAGGGACAACAGCTTCTAAAACTCTTCTACCAAAGGCAAGGTCCTGTCTGGATTGTGTATCTACCCTGTAATGTTTTATGAAAGTGTGAGGGCTGGACCATGTTGCTGCCCTACAAATCTGTTCTAATGACACATTAGCTCTCTGAGCCCAAGAAGTAGAAACTGATCTTGTAGAGTGGGCATTAAGCCTTTTTGGTGGAGAAACTCCCATAGTGTTGTAAGATTCCGATATTGCCAACTTAATCCATCTGGCTAAAGAGTCTTTTGTGGCTCTATAACCCTTAAACTTTCCTTGAAACTGTATGAACAGAGAATCTGACTTTCTGAAGTCTTTGGTGGCTTCTAAATAAATTAGAATGGCTCTACAAACATCAAGTTTATGAAATTTTTCTTCTCCTCCTGTCTGTGAAAATTGTAAACCACCTTGGGTAAAAGGTGGCATCCAACCTAAACACCATTTTGTCAGGAAACATCATGAGAAAAGGTTCCCTATCTTAAAGGGTTTCTGTCACCAGGATTACACATTATAAGCTGTCTGACATTAGCTATGTGCTAATGTCAGAGCAGCTTGATAATGCCTTTTTTTATAAAAATCCGAGGTATATTTAGGCTAAAAACGTCTTTTTATAATATGTAAATTAGCCTCTAGGAGCAGGGGGCGTTGCCCTGCTCCTAGCGGCTCCGTGCGGCAACCTGCTGGCACGCCCTTCTTTCTTTGATTGACAGTGCCGGGCAGCGATCCTCTCCTGCCTCCGGCACTGTCTCCCTGCTAAATCCTGCTGTCCTCAGCTCACCGCGCCTGTGCCGAATACAGAGCGGCGGCGCAGGATTTGCAGGGAGACAGTGCCGGAGGCAGGAGGATCGCTGCCCAGCACTGTCAATCAAGAAAGAGGCGTGCCAGCAGTGCCGCACTGAGCCGCTAGAGCAGAACGCCCCTGCTAGAGGCTAATTACATATTATAAAAGACGTTTAGCCTAAATACACCTCGGATTTATAAAAAGACATTATCAAGCTGCTCTGACATTAGCACATAGCTAATGTCAGACAGCTTATAATGTCAAAACTTGATGACAGAAACCCTTTAAGGGCCTGAATTTCACAAATACTGCGAGCAGATGTAATGGCTACTAAAAACAAGGCTTTTATAGTGACATATCTTAACGAAACCTCAGACAATGGTTCAAAGGGATCTACCGTTAAACCTAAAAGGACCAGATATAGCTCTCAAGGGGGACGGAAGGCCTCAAAAAAGGTTTTAGTCTATCTGCCACTTTTAAATACCTTATGATCCAAGGATGATCTACGATCTTCATGTCAAAAACTGCACTCAAAGTAGAAACATGCACCCTTAAGGTATTAGGGCGCAGCCCTTTATCAAACCCTGCATGTAGAAAACCTAATACTGTTTGTATGGAGAAAACCTGGCACGAGTTTTCCGATTGAGAACACCAGTCACAAAATTTGGCCCAGAATCTAGATTCAATTTTTGATGTTACTACCTTCCTGCTAGCTGCCATGGTATTGATTATTTTATCTAAAAGGCCTTTAGCTTTTAAAGTTATCCTTTCAGATTCCAGGCAGCCAATTGTAGTTTCTATACACGAGGGTGACAGATTGGACCTTGGACTAGCAGGTTTTCTGTCCATGGAAGAATCCATGGACTCTCAGTTTTAACAGAGGGAACCAAGATTTTTTGGGCCATAGTGGGGCTATCAATATCACATGGACTCTTTCTTGGCGGATTTTTTAATGCTCTCGGGATGATTAATGCCAGGGGGCGGGACACGCATATGCTAAATGGAATTCCCATTTTTGAGCCAGTGCGTCCACACCTATGTTTCTGTCGTATGGATTTAAAGAAAATAACTTTTCCAGTTTTGCATTTTGTGCTGAGGCGAAAAGGTCTACTTTAGGAACCCCACATTTTGGTTATTTGTGAAAAGATCCACTGATCCAGGCTCCATTTTGTTGATTTTAGGGATACTCTGCTTAGAAAATCTGTTTTTATGTTTAAAGATTCCTTTAGATGTACTGCAGATAGGGATTTTACATGACATTCTGCCCAGGAGAAGATTTTCACTGACAATATCCCCAGATTTTCGCTCCTTGTTCCTCCTTGATTATTTATATACGCTACTACTGTAGTTTTGTATGACCTTATTTGTACATCCTTCCCTGTTAAATGTTTTTTCCCAATATCTAATGCCTCCCAGACTGCCCAAACTTCTCTCAGATTTGATGACTGATTCATCTGTTCCCTGGACCATCTGCCCTGGCAGGTTTAAAAAGAGCAATACGCTCCCCACCCCCACAGATTTGCGTCGGTGGTGACAGTCTGAATTTGGTCTGGGGCCCAATCTACTCCTTCTGTTAGGTGATCCGGGTTTAGCCATCATTGAAGCGAGTTTTTTATCTAGGGAGGAATCATGACAGTCTGATCTAAAGATTCCTGCTTCCTGTTCCAACCTTGTAGTAGCCATTTTTGCAATACACTGGTATGGAATTGTGCCCATTTTACTGCGGAAATGCATGATGTCAGAGATCCCAGCAGCTTCATGCTTCCTCTGACCGAACAATTTGCACTTTCTGTGAATTCTGAAATTACCTTTATGATACCGGATACTTTTTCTGACGGAAGGAACGTTTTTGAAGTATGGAATCCAAACAAACGCCTAAAGATTTTAATCTTTGTGAAGGAATGTGTTTTGATTTTTCCCAATTTATTATCCATCCTAACTGGGATAGAATTCGGCATGTTATGGAAATATTCGATTCTAGTTTTTCTTTTGAGCTTCCTACCACAAGAAGGTCGTCCAGATAGGGTACAATTAAGATGTTCCTTCTTCTTAAATGTGCCATCACTTCTATCAATTTTTGTAAACACCCTTGGGGCCGATGTGATCCCGAAGGGAAGGACCTGGAATTGGAAGTGATGAAGCTCCTTCCCCAGAAATACAGCAAACCTCAGGTATTTTTGAGCTTCGCATATGGGCACGATAGTATGCATCTTTTAAATCGACTGATGCCAAAAATCTCCTCTCTTTAGTAGATTAATGGTGGACTTTAGGGACTCCATTTTGAACCTTTCGTATTTTATGAATTTGTTAATTTTCTTTAGGTTTAAAATCAACCGGAACTCCCCATTGGGTTTTTCACTAGGAATACTGTTAAATAGTATCCTCTTTCCAATTGAGAAAGAGGTACTGGAACAATAGCTTTAAACAGGTGTTCTTTTGAACAAATTTGACAGAGAAGGAAGACTGAAGGTAATGTTGAGACCTTCTGATAAGATATTTAGCACTCAGGAGTTTTGGGTGATATTTTCCCAATCTTTTAGAAAAAAAAACTGAGTCTTCCTCCAACCTGGACTCTGGAGTCATTGTTTAGAAGTCTCAGAACTTTTGGGGTGAACATAAATCCTCTGTTCTTTCCCTTTGAACACTGTCCTCCTCTGTCTGTTCTTTTGGACTGAAAAACACCCCTTTTTCGTTTTATAGAATGGGAATTTTCTTTACTTGTATCCTCTGGAAAGGATTTTTAGTGTCCGCTGCTTTTTCAAGTATAGTCTCCAAGTCTTGCCCAAACATTAAATTACTATGAAACTGTAAATTACACAGTCTAATTTTAGATGCCACATCCCCGTCCACGATTTTAACCACAAGGCCCTTCTTGCTACTACCGATAGGCTAGAGGTTCCGCGGCAATCCTGACAGACTCTGCTGTTGAGTCTGATACAAAATCGACGGCTTTTAATAAAAAAAAAGGAAAGGAATTTTTTAAGGTATCATATGGAGTACCCTCTTTAATAAGAACTTCCAATTGTTGTAACCATTTTTTCAAGGAGCGGGATACTGACGTTGCAGCTAAGTTGGGCTTAAACATTGCCGCAGCGGATTCCCAGGTCTTTCTCAGATTGGAGTCTACCTTTTTATCCATGGAATCTTTTAATGATCCCATATCCTCAAAGGGATGGGAGTTTGATCCTTTAACTAGTTTAGAAAGGGACACATCAACTTTAGGGCAAAATGTTAACAGGGTTTCATCCTCATCACTGAATGGAAGTCTATGTCTCATAGTTCTGGAAATAAATAATTTCCTATCTGGCGATTTCCATTCCCTTTTAATCATTTCCATCATATTTTTATGTAATGGAAAGACTCGTTTTTTCCTATGTTCAAGACCTCCATACATCTCGTCTTGAACGGATCTATGAACTTTTTCATCAGATAGATCCATAGTGGTTCTAATTGCTTTTACTAATTCATTAGTATCTTCTTATGAAAAAAGAAAACTTCTGGTTCTGACACAGAATTAAGAAGAGTCGACTGACTCATCACTATCAGAATCAGAAACTGGATCTGAGTCTGAGGAAGGGGATATATATTCTTTACCCCTGGACTTAGATTTGTGACCAGACGGAACAGGGTTAGATGTAGATTCAGCCAGAACAGATTGCATCTCCTCTCTAATCGCGTCCTTTAATTCATCTCCGATGGAAGGGACTAAATCCTTAGCCATATTAGCTGTGCAAGTTTTACATAGCTTTCTGGGGCATTTATCTGGTAATTTTGCCAAACCGCTCACACACTAATAGAAGTTTAAGGCTTTTTAACCCCATCCTTATCACTCTGCAGACACACAGGAGAGAAGGAAAACCCAGTAAAGGAGGAGGACATTAGTAAAAAAATCCTAATAATCTCACACAATTTATCCTAACTGGATGTGACTTACAGCCGTTGTACTCCCAGAAGGATCCATCTGTCCTGCTGCAGTATTAGACATTGTGTCAGTTCTGCATCCCCTTTAAACTCTCCTAACCTGCAGACCTCAGATCAGCGGGCGACCTCAGTCTTGATCTGCTGTGCCAAATTAAGCTCCGCCCATCACGCAACCCGGAGGTCTTTGTGGAACGCATCGTACTTCTGGTGACGTCATCAACAAGCTCTGATGCAGGGCGTGATGCGGAGCGTTTAGACCAGAGGAACTAAGTAAGTGTCCGGTCAACACATGGTCCCCAGGCCAGCGCGATAGCAAGGAGGTAAGGAGCAGGGTCCCTTACCTAGACACCCAGCACCTAAGCAACTCCAATATAGGAGGTTGGTGCTGCCTGCCCCTCATGTGTATAAGGCATTCTGATTCCTCCCACCTCTGTCTGCCTTCACAGAAGTGGACCCATAGCAATTGCCATGAGTGGTAACTAGTCTCCCACCTGGAGGGACAGGAAGACACTGAGAATATGCTGGAGGAGGGTCTATTTTATACTTCCTGTCCCTACCTGGTTGGAGGCAGGTCATCTCATGGTATGCCGTCATGGAGGATGAAATGGAAAATAAGCATAACCGCTACACTCTGCTTTAAAAGAATAGTCTTATTTATGATCTCTTATGTGACTTATAGGTGGAAATGCTCCTCACGCTACCACTTTCTCTGGCATGTACAAGCTCGATTCATGGTTACACTTGTTTCCGCCAGCGTGGGCGCTATGCCTACACTCTACCAGTCTTCCGACTCCCAGGACACAAGGTGTGGGGGCTCACAGCCATGATGACAGACTCTGCCCTTTCCCTATTGTTCCCTGGCTCCTATCACAGTGTCCTCCGTGGATCTCGAACTCACTGACTACCTCCTTTACCCAGCAAAACTTAAAGCTGCTGTGTACTCAAAAATAAAAATTTTTTTATTTAGTCTACTTTTACGCAGTTTACAGAAAACTCTAGACAATACAAGTGAGCTTAGTAAGTTCTTTTATTATACATACAGAAGTCCATGTATGATTTCCTCTTATAAATATAACAGATTGTATTTCGTGCAGGGTGTCCTGTGCCCTCTTAGCTGCTAGCATGCTGTCGCTTGACTGCATGAAACTGTTTCATACGTTCCTCCAACTCTGGCCGGAAGTGGCGAATCAAACCCTGCAAGAGAAGTGACAGGTTACATTCAAGAGATGAGGAATGTGTTCTTAAAGGAACCTGTCACCAGGAAATTCACTGATAAAGCAGGCATGCTGCCTTGTAGGGCTCACTCTGCTGAATATAATGACACCTTTTACTTGGTGATCTGGTGCTTTATTGTGGAGAAATAGTACTTTTAATCCATATGCTATGCTAATGAGCTGATTTGAGTCCAGTAGTTGATATGAGTCCAGCATTTTTTCTATTTAGAGCTATAGCCACTCCCTATTCACTTCTTCAGTTGTAAAAGGGCGTGGTTTATTACATCATTCATTCATTTTAATAACTGGAGGGAAAATGAATAACAGGGAATGCTTAGGTAAAAAAGGGGAGGAATATATTATTGAAGTTAGTAATTATAATAAGGGCTAGTTTATTCATGGGGTGATAAACACATGATGGCTGATAAGGGACATGTCACCGTGGGTATGGCAGTTAGGCTTTAAAGTGAAAGGCAGCAAGGCTTGTATTGGCTATAATGCAGGTCATTTTTTTAAACCACGCCCCTTTACAACTGAAGAAGTAAATAGGGAGGGGCTACAGCTCTGAATAGAAAAAATGCTGGACTCATATCAACTACTGGACTCATATCAGCTCATTAGCATATGGATTAAAAGTAATATTTCTCCACAATAAAGCAACAGATCACCAAGTGAAAGGTATCATTATATTCAGCAGAGCGAGCCCTACAAGGCAGCATGCCTGGTTTATCAGGGAATTTCCTGGTGACAGGTTCTCTTTAAGTCACATGAACAAGGCTGGGGTTCACATGATGTTTTTGTCCGACGATGAACTTATACAAAAAAAAAAAAAAAAAATGTACAGTGGCATCCATCACTTTAGAGTTCAGTTGTAAAATAAAAAAGTATGTTAGCATACAAATTATACTAGATCTCCTTATAGAGAGCACCTAATTGGCGGGAGTCTTATAGGCCAGTCAATGCTCTTCTGGAGTTCTGGGAAGAGGGTATGCATATCAGCTCTTAGCAAGCTCTGCTTCTAATGCCACCAGATGTAAGGTCTCTAAGTCAATGCTTACCATTTAAAACAGGCCTTGAGACATGACTTGGATAATAACTAAGCCATCTTAGTTACTGTTTAAGTTATGTCTCAAGGCCTGTTTAAAGGTTGACCACACAGTCACAGAGATCTGTGTGCTTTTATATGTTGGGTTACAGGTAATTTACCACCACAACTAATATAGTTGTACAGTGGTAAGTAGTTAATAAGGCCTTAAGTGGCGACATTTTCTTCTCTGCCATCTGTTTATAAATATGCGCTTTCTTCACCGCAGAGGAAGAAGCTTATTTGTTATTACAATCTCCTGTCCGACTGTTAGGGCTCATGCACACAAACCTGACCGACCCATGCCTGTATTGCAGTCCGCAAACAGTAGGTCCTTAATATATGGGCATTGGCCGTGTGCGCTCCGTAGCACTTGAATGGGTCCACAAGATAGGGAGTGAAGTTATAGAGGGGGCAGTGTTTAGAGTGGTTTTACGCAGCAGGCGTACTGGTTACAAGAAAATACTAAGTAGTAGATGTTTCAGGTAGCGCAGGGATAGAAGAGGAGTGAGACTACAGCAAGCACGGACATAGCTCACTAAATCTCTGCAGTTGCTAAATTACACTGTGAAGATAATAGTGTTACAAACATAAATAAAAAGTGACCAGGTGACTGCAGATATTTTTAGATAATTTTATTTAGTCAGTAGCTGTTTGTTTACAAGCAATAATCAGTTATGTTTTAAGATGTAGCATAGAAGCACATGTAATGAAAAGGCTCTATTGGTCTTTTTGACCTTTTGAAAATAATGAAAGATGCAATAACTAGTAAGCACTTTCCCTTTGAAGACCAGGCCTGAAAAGCCCTTAATACTCAATTTTTTGTAATTTAATGGTTGTAACTTTATTTATTAGACTACGAAAATTAGTTACGTTTTACATTATGCATAGGGATTTTTAATGTTTAAGCCATTTTTCCAAACTATAGCTTCTTATTCTTTAAATATGCAACACACCAAAATATATTAGTAAAATTGGTTCTCTATTTTAAAATTAATAAATGGGAGGGCACTCAATAATATATATTAGTGAGTGCCCTCCCATCTACTAATTTTATTATTTTCTTCTTGAGCGTGGGAGATTACAGGGAGTGCACCTAGCCGCCACCACAATTCTTACAGCCTGGTTCTCTATTTTGTATTGAGTCGTTTTGATATAATTTTTCCACTGTAACTGGACATAGCTCATGGTTATTTGGATATGCTTGGAAATGCATTTTCTTTATGTATGATTATGACGTAATCTGAACAAATTACTAAATACAGACTACAACAAAAACATTACCTGTACAGGCCAAGCTGCTCCATCACCTAAAGCGCAGATAGTGTGGCCTTCAATCTGCTTGCTGATTTCCCACAACATGTCGATTTCATCTGGGCGGGCATTTCCTTGACACATTCGCCACATGACTTTGTTCATCCAATCAACACCTAGTGGCAAAAAAAAAAAAAAAAAAAAAATTTAAAATAAAAATGCTCAAGTAACCAATTGAGAACAGGTTGGTAACCACAGCTGTTTATGGCAAATACCATATACTGCAGCAGTGGACAGGAAGAGAGAAGGGAGACAGCATGTGCGCTCTGCACACACAGTCTCTTCATACATCTGATCGGCAGAGGTGTCGGGTGTTGGACACGTAGATGTGATATTGATGACCTATCCTGAGGATGGCTTGGAATACGCTGAAACGTTGCGCATTTTTATGTGTGGACTGGAATAAACTTGCAAAGAGGACACTGGTTACAATCTTCTATTCCCATCCTGAAAATAGGTAATCAATATTAAAAGCTTGGACAACCCCTTTAACCTCTTTCAGGGCGCTAGGGTGTACATGTACACCCTGTGAATATCCGATCACCGCTGCGCGTATGCCACCCAAAATAGTACCAATAAAACTGCCATCTCATCCCGCAAAAAAGAGTCCTTACATAGGACAATCGCCCAAAAAATATGGCTCTCAGACTATGGAGACACAAACATTTTTTTCTAAAATGCTATTATTGTGTTAAAGTAAATTAAAAAAGTATCCATATTAGGTATCTCCGCATCCGTAAAAACCTGCTAAATAAAAATATCACATGATCTAACCCCTCAGGTAAATACCGTTAAAAAAAAAAAAAAAAAAAACTTGTCACCTCACATCTCAATTTATAATAGCAAGCGATCAAAAAGTTATATGCACCCAGAAATAGTGCCAAACAGACATCTGTTTGGGCCCTGTTAGAGCCTTGATACTGTAGAAAGAGTTGGTCAGAAGTCCTGAAGGAGGTGGTTCTATCCAAGTAAGGGCCCTTTCACACTGGCGTTTTGTTTTCCGGCATAGAGATCCGTCGTCGGGTCTCTATGCCGGAAAAATCCTGATCAGGATCATCCCCATGCATTCTGAATGGAGAGAAATCCGTTCAGGATGCATCAGGATGACTTCAGTTCAGGACCGGAACGTTTTTGGACGCAGCAAATACCGCAGCATGCTGTGCTTTTGTTCCGTCCAAAAATCCGAACACTTGCCGCAAGACCGGATCCGAATTAATGCCCATTGAAAGGCATTAATCCGGATCCGACCTTAGCTAAACGTCGTTTCGGCGCATTGCCGGATCCGACATTTAGCTTTTTATGACTGGTTACCATGGCAGCCAGGACGCTAAAGTCCTGGTTACCATGGTAAAATGTAGCAGGGAGCGGGGAGCGGCATACTTACATTCCGTACGGCTCCCGGGACGCTCCAGGATGACGTCAGGGCGCCCCAGTGCATAGATCACGTGATCGCATGGATCATGTGATCCATGCGCATGGGGCGCTCTGACATCATTCAGGAGCGCCCGGAGCCGCACGGAATGTGATGCCGCTCCCGCTCCTACTATGGCAACCAGGAAGCTAGTAGCGTCCTGGCTGCCATAGTAACCTGAAAGCAACTCGAAGACTGATCAGGATCCTGATCAGTCTTCTAATGCTTCAGGTGACTTGCGTTCTGACGGATCCGGCAGGACGGAAGTGCCTGCCGGATCCTCAGAACGCATGTGTGAAAGGACCCTAACAAAGGATACTTCTTCTAACGTCCAATTTATGGAAGTTTCTTTCGCCTTCAGAAGCTGGTGACGGACAAAAGGATGGTAGAGATACTTCCTGCTCACAGTGAAACCTAGACACTACTTTAGGCAGTAAGGCTGGGCAGTGCTTAAGAATAATACGGTCATTCTGAATGGTTAGATAGGGGGCTTACAGGAAAAGGCTTGTATCTCCCCGACTCGTCTGGCAGTAGTAATAGCCGTGAGAAATACCGCTTTAAGGTTAGTAGTTTAATAGGAATTTCTTCAATAGGGAGGTGACATTAGGACCGAAAGTACCAAGCTAAGATCCCAAGGGGCGATAGTGGGCCGAGCTATAGGAACACTTCTGAGGGCGCCTTTAAGGAAACGTTTTACCATAGGGGATTCTGACAGCTTGGTGTCTAGAAAGGTGCTTAAAGCTGCCACCTGCACTCTAAGGGTGGCAGGCTTAAGCCCCCTGTCAGAGTCCGGCCTGAAGAAAAAGCAAGATTTGTGGGATGTCAGGAGACGTGGCATTGTGAGAGAACTTTAGAAAGGCTTTCCAAGTTCTCAGGTAAATTTTGGAGGTTATAGTCTTCCTGCTGAGCATAAGGGTGGAAATGACAGCGTCAGAGAACCCTTTGTTCTTTAGGATTTTGCGCTCAGCCTCCAGGCCGTCAGGCTCAACTGCTTTACATTCAGGTGATTTACAGGCCCTTGATGAAGAAGATTGGGAATGGGCGGGAGTACCCAGAATTCCCCTGCAGAGAGGTGGAGCAGCAGAGGAAACCAAGATCTTCGTGGCCAGTGGGGAGCTATGAAAATGACCTCGGCCCTTTCCTCTAGGATCTTCATTAAGGTCCTCGGTATCAGACTGAATGGAGGAAAGGCGTACAGACGACGTCTTGGCCAAGGAAGTGACAGGGCGTCCACCCATAATGGTAGATCTTTCTGGGACAGGGAGCAGAACTGTTCTGTCTGCCTGTTTTTCCTTGTTGCAAACAAATCTAGATACGGTTCTCCCCACCTGAGGCACAACTGGTGAAATACATGGGAATTTAGACACCATTCCCCTTCTTTTAGGGTCTGTCAGCTGAGAAAATCCGCCAATGAGTTTTCTTCTCCTTTGACATGCAGGGCTGTAAGGGAGACCAAGTTTCTTTCTGCCTAGGAATTTTTTTACGCTTACTGCTGATAGTGAGCGGTTTCTGGTTCCTCCTTGCTTGTTTAGGTATGCCACTGTCGTGGTATTGTCCGAAAAAGGTTTTTACGTTTTAAGTGGGGGTGAAAAGGGAAGTCATCACATGGAACACTGCTGTTAGCTCTTTCAGATTTGAAGAGGCCTGCTGTAGCTGTTTTCCCCAAGACCCTTGAACCACTCTTCCACCGGAGTGGCTGCCCCATCCCCAACTGCTGGCATCCGTAGTAATTATCATCTGATTTTCTTGTCTCCAAGAAACTCCTGTCTGTAGATGCTTCTTGATTCTCCACCACATTAGGGATCTTTTGTCCATAGGGTCCCTTAGTAGGCCAGTGTCCTCAAAGGGTAGCGAGGTTCTCTTTGAAATTCTGACCACAGGTGCGTCCACTTTCGGGTTTTATCCCACAAATTTGAATCTGAATCAGTGAAGGGGTATTTCCGATTAAATAATCCAGAAATGACGGATTTTTCTCCGGATCCTTACATTCTCTGGCGATAAGAGATTTGACATTATTATGTATAGGAAATGATCTCTTTCTTTTCGCCTAGGCCCTGGAACATTTGGTCTTGAATTGAATGAGTCTCCTTCACTTCTTCAATGTTCATTGTAGCTCTGATAGTTTTAAGGAGCCCATCCGTTTCCTCTGGCAAAAAGAGAGGTCTTCCTGATCCATCATCCGAGGAGGAATCAGGCTCAGAAAGTAGTTCTCCCTCATCCAAATCAAACTCTTTCAGGGGAAAATGACCGCTGGGAGGTGGATGGAATTGGGGAAGACTGAATCCTGGAGTCTACAGCCGCACTCACTTCTTCCCTAATGATTGATCTCATAGATTCAAGCAGAGAAGGAGACTCTTCAGTAACCACTTTTTCAGTACATTTGGTACATAAAGCTTTTTTGGATTTTGAGTAGAGAGCTTTACGGCATATCACACACTTTTTCTTAACCATTTCTCCACCAGGCGTTTTTTGGGTTGTAGTCTCTGTGCTCTAGGTTGAAAATAGATGATTACACTCACCGGTAATTACTTTTCCATGAGCCCATGACAGCACCCTTGAGAAATCCCACCTCCATCCGGACAGGAAACAGGAACTTCAATTGAGAAGCTTTTTAAGGCGGGATCTGGCCTCCTCTCCTCAGTTGTTATCGAGAACTTGTCCTAGAGTTTATCTTACAAAAGACTTTTAACCCTTTTTTTTTTATTATTATTATTTTTTTTTTGGGGGGGGGAATAAAGACGGGTGCTGTCATGGGCTCATGGAAAAGTAATTACCGGTGAGTGTAATCATCTATTTCCCTTACGCCTTATGACAGCACCCTTGAGAGATGATTAGACTAGTAATGCCTAGGGGAGGGAAACAGACTGCAAGACCTTCCTACCAAAGGCTAACTGGCTCTTGCTATCTAAGTCTAGCCTGTAATGGTGGAAAAAAGTACAAGGAGACTTCCAGGTAGCAGCCCTGCAAATCTGTTCTAAAGATGCCTCAGCCCTTTCAGCCCAAGAAGTGGAGACTGCCCTAGTTGAATGAGCACCCAACCCCTGAGGGCATGGAGTGTTTGTTGATTTGTAGGCCAAGGCGATGGCCGCAATGATCCATCTGGACAGGGTCCTGGATGTAATCTTATCACCCCTGTTCTTCCCTGAAAATTGCACGAACAATCTGGAGGACTGTGATGGACTGAACCATCACTGGGGCTGCTGGAGAAGACTGAGAGCTAGCCTCCTTCCTATGGACTATGGACCCAGAACCATGGAGACCCCCTCAGACCTCTTGGGGGTTACAAGGAACAGTGAGCCCTGATTTATGTGTGGACTATATAGGCCATATCCTTCCTGTTGTCCATTGAAGGTGCAGGGGTGAACCCAGCTATACAAGAAGGGTTAACTCTGCACTGAGGCTCCCAGGAAAGGTGTTGGTTCATTTGTCCCTATGTTCTGTTGTGCTAGTGATGGGATTAAGTAGCTGACTCCAGGGTAGGGGAGTAGATCACCCTCTGATACACTCAGGAGATAATCCCATCACATGTGTCTCCTCTCTTCTTATTCATCATTGAGACACTGGGGGGATCTGTTTGATTGCGTTATAATGTTAGACCACCTGAACTGTGTATGTATATTATGTTAGTCTATTGTCTGAGTTATCTGTATCCCAGGCAGAGGGGGTGTGCCTCAGGCCTGTGGATCTGTATAAATTGTGAGTGCTGGCTGTCATTAAAGTGTCCTGTTCTACCCTTCATGAAGTCTGGGCTCATGTTTGGGGAATTGGAGAACTACACTCTGGGGATTGCTATAATCATTATACTCTCCAGAGTATATTCCCTAGCTCTTGTGAGAGCTGTTCTTGTTCCTGTTTCGCTCTCTGGACTAAGGAGAGGTTCACCCACTGGAAGCTGGAGCCCGGCCTTGGGTCCAGAGTGGGTGAAGAGCAACGACGACCCCAATCAAGCGGAAGGCGGTTTGTGGGGTCTGTGGTGGTTCTGGTGTCGAGTGCAGTGCTGATGGTCCTTGGCAAGCACTAGGCGCATCGGTCGACGGAGGCACCCAGTCGGGGTGGCAGGCGTTCCGTCACAAGGACTTTCTCCAAGGTTCTGTGACCTCTAAGTATCTAAGAATACATCTTCTAACATCTAAAGAATGAAGACTCTCCTCTTTCTTATACCTTGGATTCTGACAGAAAGAAGGGAGGATAATATCTTGAGATCTGTGGAAGAACGAAACCACCTTGGGAAGAAAGGCAGGATCAGGTCTAAGTATGATTCTATCCTCCATAATTTTAGTGTAAGGGGGAGAAGTAGACAGAGCCGAAATCTCACTCACTCTCCTAGCTGTGGTGATGGCCACTAAAAAAGCCGTCTTGAGCGTTAAGATCCTGATTGGCAGGTCCTCTAAAGGCTCAAAAGGTGGTTTCATCATACTGGACAGGACCAGGTTCAGGTCCCAGGGGGGAGCTAGTCTCCCTGGAACCTGATCCAACCGACTGATAGCTCTAAAAAACCTCTTTATCCAGAGATGGTTTGCTAAAGAGAAGTCAAAGTATGCACTCAGGGCTGAAACCTGAACCTTAAGTGTGCTGATTCTAAGCTTCAACTTAACCCCGTTTTGCAAAAAGTCCAGGAGTAAGGGAAAAGGAGGGAGTCCAACGGGTCTACTGGCCTACCCGCAAATGTGTTAAATTTTCTCCAAATTCTAGCATAAATGGAAGATGTGACGTCTTTCCTACAAGAGAGGAGAGTACTGACTACCTCCTTAGACAGGCCCTTACTCTCTAATATGGACCTTTCAGAAGCCAGGCTGTGAGGTGCAGATTGTCTATCTGCGGATGGTATACTGGACCCTGATGCAACAGATCTTTCTGGTTCGGAAGCACCCATGGGTCTGCTACTGACAGCTTCGAAGCCAGGTGAACCATGACCTCCTGGGCCAAAACGGAGCAATGAGAATCAGCGTGGTACTGGACCTTCTCAGTTTCTGAAGAACTCTCGGTATTAACTTGATTGGAGGAAAGCGTACAGAAGACTGTTTGGCCAACGATGGGCAAAGGCGTCTATTGCGGAAGGAAAATCCTCTGGATTTAGGGAGAAGAACACTCGACATTTCTGATTTTCTTTGTTCGCAAATAAATCTATTGTCGGTCTGCCCCACAGATGCATTATCTGGCAAAAAATAGTCTGATTGAGACACCATTCCCCTGATCCAGACGTCTTCTGCTTAGGTAATCTGCCTTTTCGTTTTCCGTACCTTTTAAGTGAACAGCTTTTAGAAATGGAATGAAGGGAATTACAAATGCGAAAATCTCTTCTGTTAAAGCCATAAGATCTCTCGACCTTGTTCCTCCCTGCTTGTTCAAGTATGCGACTACCGTGGTGTTGTCTGAAAAATTTTGACCGTCTTTCCCTTTATTCTTGGCAAAAATTCCTTTAAGGCTAGAAAAACGGCTCTTAATTCCCTCATGTTCTGGGATTCGTTTGTCTCTTGTAATGACCAAACACCCTGGGCTATTGCCTCCTGACAGAAGGCCCCCATCCACTTGGGCTTGCATCTGTTGTGATGGAGATATCCTCCTGTATATCCCAAAGGAGACCCTGAGACAGGTTTTCCGGATTCAGCCACCATTGGAGCGACTGGACGACCTCTGGGACCAGGTGAAGATAATTTTCTAGTGAACAATGGACTCCTTGCCAGACATCCAGAATCTGCCACTGAAGCTTCCGAGATCTCAGCATCGCCCATTTTACCGCTGGTATAGAGGCAGTCATTCTTCCTAAGACCGCCATGGCCTGTCTGATGGTCCTGTCGTCTGAAGACACCAGAGCGCGAATTCCTTCCTGAAGCTTGAGGATCTTTACCTGCGGTAGCATACAACGTTGGTTTATCGAGTCCAGTATTAGTCCTAGGAACTTGCAGGATCTTGACGGAACTAGGTTTGATTTTTCCCAGTTTACCTCCCAACCTAATTTCTTTAGAATTTCCAAGACTACACTGACTTGAGAGGACATGCTGGTCTCTGAGTCTGCCACAATCAAGATGTCGTCTAAATAGGGAACTGTTAGAATGTCCTTTTCTCTTACATGCGCCATTACTTCCGCCATGAGTTTTGTAAACAGACGAGGCGCTTGGGCTAACCCGAACGGAAGGGCCCTGTATTGAAAGTGCAGTACCTCCGTTCCAACAGAAATGGCTATCCTTAGGAACTTTTGACACTCCGCATGAATCGGGATGTGATAGTACGCATCTCTTATATCCAAGGTGGTCATCACACAGTCTGGGAACAGGTATTTCAGAGTGGACTGAATGGACTCCATCTTGAACTTCTTGTACTTCAAGTACTGGTTTAGCAACTTCAGATTTATAATCATTCTGTAAGACATGTCTGGTTTGGGGACTAGAAATAGGGAGGAATAAAATCCCTTCCCTCTTTCCGACTCTGGAACGTCTGTTAACACTTTTTGTTTAGAAGAGATAAAATCTCTGCCTTTAATGCTGAATCTCTTCCGGAATCGGATCTGAGATATGTAATTTTCATTCTTTCCGGTGGGAGGGAGGCGAACTCTAAACGGAAACCTTCTCTTATGATACCACGAACCCAGGGACTTGCGGAAATAGCTTCCCAAGCCTCTAGAAAGTGAGATAACCTCCCTCCTACCGGAAGAAAACCGTCATTGTTGTGTGGATTTTGGACGACTACTGGACTGGGATTGGGAGTTGAATAGGAAGCCCTTCTCTTTCCTGGACTTATTCTCTCTCCAAAATCTCTTCCTTTTTTGTTGGAAATCCTCTCTACGGTTGCGTCGAAAAACTGTTTCTTCTTTGGGGGTTTATTTGAGGGGAATCCCTTTTATCATCCGCTGCTTTTTCCAGCAGGTCATCTAAGACTGATCCAAACAAGAAGTCACCCTGACAGGGTATGGCACATAATTTATTTTTAGACCCTGTGTCACCAGACCAACTCTTCAGCCATACCGCTCTTCTGGCCGAGTTGGACAGGGCCGCTGATTTAGCAGTAAGCCTAAGAGCATCTGCTGAAGCATCGGATAAAAAATTCACTGCATTCAAAATGGTAGGGAAAACCTCTAATAGCTGTTCCCTTGGTGTTTTATTTTCAATCTGGGACTCTAAATCCTGCAACCATACTTTAAGAGATCTTGCTGTAGAGGTAGCCGCGATATTGGGTTTAAAGGCTTGAGTAGAGGCTTCCCAAGCACTCTTGAGGTAGACATCCGCCCTCCTATCCATTGGGTCTTTTAAAACCCTAGATCGTCAAAGGGCAAGGCTGATTGTTTAGCCATCTTTGCCACCGGTGCGTCAAGCTTAGGAGCCCTATCCCAAGACGAGCATTCTCCCTCCTCAAAAGGGTATTTTCTTTTCATGTTTCTGGGAATAAAAACTTTTTATCAGGCTTCTTCCATTCTTTCTGAATTAACGCCTTTAGGTTCTCATTGATAGGAAAAACCCTAGACTTTTTCCGTGCCAAATCCCCAAACATAATCTGTTGGATAGTTTTTTGCTCCTTAGCCTCATCAATCTTCATAGTGGTTCTGACCGCCTTAAGCAAAGCATCCGTATCATCATGCGAAAAAAGCGGCTGGCCTGCTGGCTCGTTCTCAGATGAGGAATCAGAACTAACTAGAATCTCCCCTAATTCGGATTCGCTTCCTGAAGACTCCGAATCTGAGGGATGACCAGAGCGTTTCTGCTTCCCAGAGAGAGAAGGAAGGACCTTTTTAATTTCCGTAATTGAACCAGCAATCTCTGTTCTGACCATATCCTTAATACTCTGTATGAAGCTAGGAGATTCCTCTTCTAACATTCTGTCAATACATCTCTGGCATAACACTTTGACCCAGGTAGGAGGCAATTTCTTTTTACAAGTAGCGCATTCCTTCCCCTGTGTTTTAGTCGTTGCTTTTCTGGGGCTCTTTTTAAGACTCTATAACACAAAAACAGACAGAGTCTCCTAGTGAGAAAAACCAACCAGAAATGAAAAGCTGGGGTAAAACCCCCCTTACCCCACCAGGAATACCGAGCGTGTATCATGGCCGTCCTGGTCCTCAGTGCGCTGCACCCCTTCTTCCATCCTTGGACTCAAGGGAGAGGGGACCTCCATACAACCAAACCCGACACTTCTACCCAGGAATTGCGTGCAGTGAAGGGCAGGGGAGGAATTCACGATCCACCTATGGCTGGCTGGCACCCCTCCACCAGCGCACTCACGAGGCATACACCTCGCGGTATGGTCCTTTTACTGCGGGCTGCCTGCGCCCTGAAGAGGCCTCTTCCGGTCCCATGCGTTCCAAGGACCGGAAGTAGCCCTGCGCGTCACTTCCGGAGCACGCCCCGCACTGCCGTCATTAAAACCAGCCACTCCGACGCTCTGTAACACAGGCAGTTGACGGAACAGGACCCGGAACCCCCAGATACCACCGGGGGTATCCGGAGTGACACCAGTACCTCCCGGTACTGGCGGACTGCAGCTACCCTCACAGAATGGCCAAAGCCAGGACCGGAGGGATGTGTGCCCAGACTTCAGGCGGCTCCTCAGGGAGACTTACGCCATACCAGGTAACCCCAATGGTGAGCATAACCTAGATGGGGCCCTGCAGCCAACTTAGCTTCTTTGTAAAAAGTATCCATCCTATCTCTAGGACAGGAAACAGGAACTGAACTGAGGAGAGGAGGCCAGATCCCACCTTAAAAAGCTTCTCAATTGAAGTTCCTGTTTCCTGTCCGGATGGAGGCGGGATCTCTCAAGGGTGCTGTCATAGGGCGTAAGGGAAAAAATACCAGGAGACCATTAGAGCCCAGAATTTTTAAAAAGGGGGCCAGAACCCAGCATCGGTGGAGGAAGAAATACAAAGTATGCACCCAGTGTAAGATACAATTTGCACAGTATACATTACTGAAGCATCTCTCCTCCTGGGGAGGAGGCTTACCGGGCTCAGGGCTACACCAGAGGGATCCGCGGGCCTTTTTGACTCCATGTCACCGGAGGCTTGCATCTGCAGAGCGCTGCACGAGGACGCCGACCCAATGCTGGATTGAAATATCCTGCTCCGCTAGGCTCTGCCCCCTTGCGAGATTCTCTTGCCCAAGGAGAATCTCGCCCCGCTGACCTCACGTGCCGGATCCTCTCGCGATGATCACGCGCCTCATTGAGGGATTATCGCGCGTATGCCCGGGGATGCCTGCGGCGCAGGAGCTTACTCCCAGGAGGCGGGAAGGGAGGCAACCGCGTCCCCGGGACTCCGCTCCCTGCACCAGCCCTCCCACGGCAGTGAGGAAGAATCCCAGGAGGGGAACCAGGCTGGGCGATAGAATTCAGCTTCTTCTGCCCCTGGAACTTCAGGAGCTGCTTCCACGCGACTCTTCCGTAGGACAGGAAACAACGACTGATTAGGTAAGGGGGAGGAGGCCCTTAAATCTTCTGATGGTGCTCAGCAATTGCCGCTCTGGACACAGTAAAACCCTTGAAGATGAGGGAGTTTATCATGGTGTGAAAACATTTAAAGCTCTCAGCATGATCAAACCTATTAAAAACAGACATCCTGCCCTAGGTAAGGCTCATCATGCGGATTAAAATGCTACCTTTCTTTTGTCTGTGTGCTAAACTGCTGCAGAGATATCTGCCTTTTTATCCATAAGCAAATGAACAACTTCAAGCACCGGGGCGGGGCTGAATCCTTTGAGCACTGCTTTGAAACACTCCCGCCTCGCCTTGATTGACAGGGCTAGACATGAGCATACTGTGCGCAGATCTGTGTCTTAGCTTGTACATAATGTATGATATGTACTATAGCTTTACCACAGAGATAGGCTCAGAAAGCTAATACAGATATTACTGCTTTAATCACAGGCACAATATATTATTATAAAGACACTAGTATGTCTTAGCTTTCTGAGTACAGGAAAAAAAAAACTCTTCCCTGCCACTTATTCGTCCTTTTTTTAGCGCAGGTACATAAAAACAATGCATTTTGAGGATGACAAAAATCCCCTCATCAAGTTAGGGTACTACCACTTGCGGCAGGACGGATCCGATAGGCTGTTCACCCTCTCGGATCCATCCTGCCGCTATTTTACCGTGCCCCCGGACTGCCGCTCTGTCCCCAATGACTATAATGGGGGCGGAGTTACGGCTAGAGACCGCCAGACTAAGGCCCCTTTCACATAGGCGCGATTTCTGCGCGGGTGCAATGCGTGAGGTGAACGCATTGCACCCGCAGTGAATCCGGACCTATTAATTTCTATGGGGCTGTGCATGAGCGGTGATTTTCACGCATCACTTCTGCGTTGCGTGAAAATCGCAGCATGCTCTATATTGTGCGTTTTCACGCAAGTGAAGTTGATGGGGCTGCTGGAAAGCATCCGCAATCAAGTGCGGATGCAGTGCGATTTTCCGCAAGGTTGCTAAGAGACTGGACCCGATCTTTATTATTTTCCCTTAGAACATGGATATAAGGGAAAATAATTGCATTCTCACTACAGTATGCTTAGTAAAATGTGGATTAAGGGGTTAAAAAATTTTTTTTTAACTCACCTTATCCACTTGAACACGTAGTTGCCGATCTCCTCTCTTCAAGCATTAGCTGCTGTCTAAAGGACCTGTGATGACGTCACATCACATGGTCCATCACCATGGTGATGGACTATGTGATTGGACCATGTGATAAGCTCAGTGACCTCATCACAGGTCCTTTAGCTGACAGCTAATGAATGAAGAAGAGATCGCAACTACGCGATCAAGTGGATATGATGAGTTAATTTTTTTATTTTTAATCCCTCCATCCACATTTGACTAAGCATTCTGTAGTGAGAATGCTATTATTTTCCTTTATAACCATGTTAGAAGGCAAAATAATAAAATCTACAGAATACTCAACCTGAAACCGGACTTCAGTGATGAAGTCCGGGTTCGGGTCTGGGTACCAAACATGCCGATTTTTCCCACGAGCGTGCAAAACACATTAAAACGCTTTGCACTCACGCGGAAAAATCATGCATTATCTTGCAACGCACCTGCCTCTTATCCGAGCGTCAAACGTGATGCCCGTGTGAAAGAGGCCTAAATGTACTGCATGTCCGACTTTTTAGTCCAGCGGCCTATTGCCGTGCTGCGCCAAACTCTGCCCCCACTCCCATGTCTGTCAATGGGGACGGAGCGTCAGTCTGGCGGCACGGCGAATAGCGGCAGGGACGGATCCAACAGGGTGAACAGCCTGTCTGATCCATCCTGCCTCAAGTGTGAAAGTACCCTTAATCAGAAATATATGGTATAATTCTGATTAACCCGCTGAAAGGGATTTTGGCATCCACGAAGCACGTTGTTTTTATGTACCTGCGCTAAAATAAAGAATTATATCTGATCATCAAGACAATCGTTGCCAGTGATTTTATGCCTGAACAGAACCCTCTTCACTGCAAGCATCCTTTGGGGGTTTGGGCATCCGGTCCTAAGGAACCTTTTGTACAGATGCAGTCCTGGTTAAAGGTCTTATCTATAGACACGTCTACAATAGGGTTGCGCCCATCAGTAGCACAAGTCCAGAAGGTGAGCACATCCGCCTTTTCTTACCTTTTATCTATATCGAATATACTACCCTATTGTGCGCCCTCTTTTTCCCTCTGTCTCCATTCTCTTCGGGATCAAGCAGAATCTAGATTAGCCTGGCCCTACCACTAAGGCTAGTTTCACACTAGCGGCAGGGGAGTCCGTCAGGCTGTTCCGGCGGGTGAACACCAGTTCATGTGTGCCCGGAACTGCCGCTCCGTCCCCATTGACTATAATGGGGGCAGGGGCAGAGTATCGGCGGCAGCCATACTAAAAGTACTGCGGGTCGTACTTTAGTCCGATGGTGAACTCCGCCCGGCCCCATTATAGTCAATGGGGATGGAGCGGCAGTCCGGGGCACACGTAAATTAGCGTCAGGACGGAGCCGACAGGCTGTTCACCGGCCTGAACAGCCTGACGGACTCCTCTGCCGCTAAAGTGAAAATACCCAAAGGCTATAGCTTTAAGTTTACCTACTGGAGAGATGTATACATTTTTTTTCTCTCCTCATTTAACCTTTAATAAAAGGCTATACTATAATATATAATAAAAGGCCTTACTATATTGAGAATAGTGTTTGTTTTTTGCTTAGAAACTTAAAACTTATTACTGGTTTATTCACAAGCCCAATTAATTATAAAGAAACCAGCAATATATTAGCTTTTAAGCACAAAAAAAAAAAAAAAAAAAACTGAAAGTCTCCAAAGATTCAAACCTATGATCTTTATATGCAAGGCTTATCACTAAGCTACAGCATTACTACATAGAAAAGGCTGTTTTTTTCTATATTTACGAGATAACACATATTACTGATTTTATTATAATCATATATTGTACTTGTGAATAAACCAGCAATATGTATATTAGCTTTCTAAGCATCTTCAATGTGGTAAAGCTACAGTACATAGTGTATGATTTGTACATGCTAAGGTAGCTCTGCCCTCACCATGCTGATGTCTAGCCCTGTCAATCAAGGGGAGGAAGTCTGTAGAGCAAAGAGGGGTGCTCCAAGGGTTCAGCCCAATCCCCTGGTGCTCAATATTGATAATTTGCATTAAATAAAAACTAACAAAGATCTCTCTGCAGCTGTTTAGCATACAGACATAAGAAAGGTATAGTTTTAATCAGCATAATGAGACCTACCAGGCAGTATGTCTGGTTTAATAAAGTTGGTTATACTGACAGAGCCTCTCTAAAAAAGAAACAGGCAGATTTATTTACATTATAAAGGAAAACAACACACCTCTTAGGCTTCGTTCACATCGCCGTTTGTCTTTTCCGTTCTCCGGCTCCATTCAGGAGCAGGAGAACGGAAAGGACGGATGCTGTACATAACTGACACCAACGGAGCCTAAAGACCCCATAGACTTTAATGGGGTCCGTTTGGTGTCCGCTCAGAACATGATTTTTGAGCGGACATGAAAGTAGTGCATGCAGGACTTTCGTGTCCGCTCAAAAACATGTTCTGAACGGACACCAAACGGACCCCATTAAAGTCTATGGGGTCTTTAGGCTCCGTTGGTGTCAGTTATGTACAGCATCCGTCCTTTCCGTTCTCCTGCTCCTGAACGGAGCCGGAGAACGGAAAAGACAAACGGTGATGTGAACGAGCCCTTAGTTTAGTCAGACAGAGTACCTGCTTGGTCATCAGCCAAATAGGCATTGCCCTTAATACATTTTATAATGCTCATATACATTGTGCAAAGGATTATATACTGTATACAATATGAGAACATATTGCAGTAGATGGGCTTTTAAAAATAAGCAGTGTCAGATTGCAAATTTAATCCCCTAGGTATACGAGTATCTAGCTTTAAAATCCAACAAAACTCCATGAAAGTCTCTCTCAGTCCTAATTGTGGACCCAAAATACTTTCTGAGCACATCAATGATATGATGAACCTTTCACCAGAAACATATCCTTTGTGTTGCAGTGTGAAATAACACTTCCGATTTTTCATAGCTTAGGGTGCAGGGATGTGAACGGGTACCTAAACCACCTACAAGTGGAGACTGGACACAGAAGGTTAGGGGCCAGGGAGTTCTACTAGACTTTAAAGCTAGATACTTATATGGAACAAAAATCGCAGAAATATAGTGGCCAATATGGGGAACTGCTCAGACCCCAAACACTGTAGCGTGTTTCTCATTGGGGGAGCAGTCCCACCGCATGTGGACCGCAGCAAACGGCCATCCCCAGCAAAATTGCGCATAATGGAAGATGCCGGCGCGGACCACATGCACCACTAAAGGCATCCTACACAAAACGGAGCATTGTGCGGATGAAATATATAAATATAAAAATCTAGAAGAGAAGACGCCGGCATCCCTGGTAAGGAGCAGGCGATGCCGGCGTCTTTCTTCCGGGTGTAGGGCTGACGTCATCGGCGCAGGCGCACTGAGGACGGAGCGCCTAAGCGAGCGTCCTTCACTCAGAGCGCCTGCGCCGACTAAAGACCGATACGGCGCAGGCGCGGGATTGCAGCTGCAAACAGGGCCAGCGGGAGGAAGAGAGCGCGCTGGCCCTGTATCAAAAGAAGAGGGGCGTTCCCAGGGCATGAAGATGCGGCGGCTACCAGCAAGTACCCGCCCAACTTGCTAGTAGCGAAGGTAATTTGCATATCACAAAAGTACGTTTTTAGAAGATAGAAAACAGGAAAAAGTTAGGAAACATATGTTTGAACTCAGCTGACATTAGCAAGTAGCTAATGTCAGCTAGTGAAAATTACATCAGTGGGGGTGACAGAAGCCCTTTAATTATAGAAAATATGATATAGAAACACATATATAATGGAAAAACTCAGGCGCTGTTTTTTTCTTTTTGAAGAAAATGAAATGCGAATACAAGTAGATATAGAAATAGAACACAAAAAAGTAGGAACTCTGTTAGTTATACCTCCAAAAAAATATATTCTAATATACTAATTATTTTGTAAATAAATGTCTGATGGGTAATATAGAGGAATATCCCTAGCAAAGGAAGTCGGGAATTTGATGAACGTTTAAACAATGGCAAATTTATATAAGTGAAGTACATGTGAAAGTTTTAATATATTTTTTGACCTCAAATGAAATAACATATGTCATGAAGTAATCCATACCATGGTTTGCGGACTGCCAATGACTATCAGCCTGTAAAAGACCTAACTGTCACAGCTGTGTCACCACTGAAGATGTACTCTCCAAAACGCGCTTGGGATGACACAGGAGTGAATGTCTGCAAATAATAGTTCCACAGATGAAAATAATTTTTATATCAAATATCACTCAAAATCTTCTACATTACAACTACTCCTGAACTCGCTTTAGGACCCAGCGGCAACTAGGATACACTTTACTTCCTGGTCACGTGAGACGCCAGAGTTCAACGAGAATAGCCGAATGCTGGTCTGAATACTGAATAGCGGGAGGAGGAAAGGCAGACAAACATTACGGACTTAGCAGGCATTGGCATCGACACAGGAGAAGGTAATGTACAAAAGACAATGAAGTTGGCTAAATATACTAATGTACTAACCCCACAATCTACATTAACCTGTCAATAGCCATGAGCCCTGAATGTTTAAACTACTGGTGTGAAAGAGGTGTTTGCAAACGATCACAGATAATCATAGAATTAAAATGAAAAGTAGCACGATGCTTAACAAGGACTGAAACAAGATTGTTGGTAACATTAACATAAAAGACCCAAGTGAATTGGAGGACTTATTTGTAAGAAGCATCCGCAGTCCATATATTAAAGGGGTTGTCCCACGACGCCTTTTCATACTTACCTGCTCCCGGCACGCCATTCACTTCCTGGATTCTGGCTGGGGCGGGCTCCATCTTGATTGACTTCTTCTCCCGGCCGGGGCGCACGCTGGACTGAACGCGCACGTCGTATACTATACTGGCCAGAAAGAAGTCACCATAGCGCATGCGTGGCGTCGGCGTGCGCTTTCAGGACTGCGTGCGGCCCGGCCGGGAGAAAGAAGAAGTCATCTGCGCAAGCGCGCCACCGTGATTCGGAGGAGAGCGGTGGCCGTAACCAGGGAGACGGAAGACAACAGTCAGATAAGTATATCTTAAATTTCTTCTAAGGGGTGGGAATTAGTTAAACATATTTAGAAAAATGATCACTGTTAAATCATTAACAGATTTAACAGTGATCATTAAGATGGGAATACCCCTTTAAGGAATATATAATGGAGGGTATCACAGTGACCTCTAGAGGTTGAAATTACATTGCATATTATACTACTGTATTACTATACATTGTGGTTTTTTAATTGAGAGGAATAATATTTTTATGGTAATTTTTATGTTAATAAACTTTGAAAGTATAGAAATTAGTTCCGTGTATGAGTGCCAGCCAGCAATTTTTATTCTCTTTCTAACAGGTCAAGACGTAGGGGTGTGTCTGCTGGAGTGTGCACCTATACAGTGTTGGAATTGAGGTTGAGCAGCTGGAAAATATCAAGACTCCACAAGGAGAGTTGGTGCTCAGTGATAAAATGATGTACAAATTAGAAGTATAAGATATCACGGCACTCAAAGTAATTTGTAGAAATTAAGAATTTATTACATCCATCCATAATTATTCAGTATGACCTGGACAAGGTTTCAGTCCAACCTGAACCTTGTTCGAGGCCTTAACGTTCCAATGCATTTAAGGTAGTGGATGGCGTCCAATGCTGCCTTTACTGTGGAGGGACACACTGCTCTATCTGCTAACTGATAATCTGGGGCTATCGCATAAGACAGTCAGTCACTCATAGTAGTGATACGAGGGACACTAACAGCTCAGTGATACATACAGGACATCCTGTGGCCAATTGTGTTGCCTCTCATGGCAGGCCTTACAACTGGCATTTTCTAGTAGGATAATGCTCGCCCAAACAACAAGAGTTTAGCCAATTTATCACCAATCAAGCATTTATGGGACCAGCTGTGACACCAGCACTGGCAACCTATGGGTGTGCAGGATCTACAGGTCCGGCTCCAACATTTGTAGACAAATACAGTGATCCCTCAAGATACAATGGCCTCAGGATACAATATTTTCAACATACAATGGTCTTTTCTGACCCATCGTAAATTGAAACTAGACTAAGGGTACTTTCATACTAGCAGCATGGCTGTTCCGGCGGGTGAACAGCCTGCTGGATCCGCCATGACGCAAGACCCGTGCACTGCCGTGCTGCCGCTCCGTCCCCATTGACTATAATGGTGTGGGGGAGGGCGGAGCTACGGCAAAGCACGGCCGGAGATCGCCGGACTAAAAGTACTGCAGGGCCGATTTTCTAGTCCAGCGATCTTTGCCATGCACAGAAGTGCTGCGCTGTAGCTCCACCCCCTGCCCCATTATAGTCAATGGGGATGGAGCGGCAGCACGGTAGTGCACAGGTACTTGCGGCATGGCGGATCCGGCAGGCTGTTAACCCACTGCAACAGCCTGCCGGATAGCTATGCCGCTAGTGTGAAAGTACCCTAAACATACAATGTCTCAGACTCAGATCCAATCAATCATGGCCACTTCTCTAGTAAAATAGTTGTATTAGTTGCTAGTTAGCAGCTATTCCTGGTAAGACTTGTTTTATCTGTCTTAGTAATCTGCTTCTTTTTCTTAAATCTTCATTTTCTCTCATCTTGGATGACATTTTGGGGCTTTCGAACCTATTACTCAACTTACAATGGTTTCGACATACAATGGTTGTCCTGGTACCAATTAATATTGTAATTTCAGGGACCACTGTATGCCACATGGTACCAAATGGAACCTGTATGACTCCATGCCCAATCATATCTCATCTTGTATCCAGGCTAGAAGTGGCCCAACAGGGTACTAGAGCCTTGTTTTAATTGAACAACTTTCCCCAATAAACTTATCCTTTCATTCTAATACTGCAATCACTTGCACATACAGTATCATCGGATACAATTAAACCACCACTCCATTCCCAAGTTACCAACAGAGGGGAAAAAAAGGTTCTAAGCCCAATAATGGGGGGAGAATAGGCCATTAACTTACCTTCCCTGCATGGTGTGCACTGACCACAACTTTCATGTTTATAGAATTCTATGAGACGTGCAATAGCACGAACAATGTCAGTCTGTAATAGAAGAAGTCGTATGTGAAATTCTGGAGGTCAATACAGTGTGCAGGCATATCCATCAGTAAACAGTTTTTGAGGGCAGGTTCACACAAGTTTTTAGGGCATTTTTATATCTGTGTTTTTGGTGCATTTTCTGGGGTAAAAATGTCAGCTCCAGATGTTAGCAATATTAAATGCTGGGCACACAAGTGTTTTTGCTCAAATTTTTGTTTATTAGGTTCATTTTCCCCCAAGCATTTTCTTCACTTTTTGTCTACAGGGGCGTGGGTGGGGAACGCCTGAAAAACAGGGATTCAAAATGCCATAAAAACCGCAAGCCGTATGGAAAGAAACCATGAGCAGTTTCTATGATGTTTCTTTTTAGTGGTGCACAAAACAGTAAGGGTGTAGGGACCGTTACAGATACTCACTGATTTATTCATTACTATGACAGCTGCTGTGCCTAGACCAGTCTGTGCCTGTATCAAAGCGTCAAAGTCCATGAGGACGTCATCACACACGGACCGGGGGATAAGAGGAGTAGATGAACCACCTGGGATTATGGCAAGCAGGTTGTCCCAGCCACCAATGACACCACCTACAGGAATCAAGAGTAAAAAAAATAAAAAATAAATATTGGCAAAACCTCTAACATCAAACAGCTCACCATGTTAAACAAAGAGCCCATATCTACTAGGTTGGATCCATAAAACAGAGCATATACCACTAGACATGACAAGTACCTGCATGTCTTTCTATAAGCTCTTTTAGTGGGATAGACATCTCCTCTTCCACAGTGCACGGAGTGTTGACATGTCCAGAGATGTTGAACAGTTTGGTTCCAGAATTTCTTTCCCGGCCAAAGCCAGCAAACCAGGATCCCCCACGGCGGCAGATAGTGGGGGCCACAGAAACCGTCTCTACATTAGCAACTGTTGTTGGGCAGCCAAACACACCTTCAATAAACCAGACAATTTTACTGATAACCATTTGTTAAAATAAAGTAAAGTATATCATGGACCTCCACCTCCTCAAAATGCTCCTACTAGAATTACCTGCAGTCAGTTTTTTGCTTACACATAGGAACCTAAGCCACCTATTCTCTCCTTGTGCCACAGTCAAAGAATTTAAAGGGAACCTGTCATCAACTTTCTGCTGACCTCACTGAGGGCAGCATAAAATAGTGACAGAAATGCTAATTTTACATCAGTTTGATTAATATTCTCCTTAGTTTTAATAGTGGACTGAGTAAGGGGAGAAGTTCTCTCTCTCGCTTGGCAGGTCCCTTTATAAAATGTAGTTCACAGAAATGAGAGAGCCTGATGGTATTTCATGCTGCCTTTGGTAAGGGCTGCATAAGTCTGCTGATGGGTTTCCTTTAACCCTTTTAAGCCCTGGAGATTTTTTTCATTGTAACGTTTTTGTTTTTCACTCCATGCCTTTCCGGGGCCATAACTTTTTTATTTTTCCGTTCACATAGCTGTATGTGGGCTTGTTTTTGCAGGACAAGTTGCACTTTCTACTCCTACGTATAAGTCATCTATATTGTAGTAAAAAAAAAAAAAAAAACTTTAAAAGGAAACCAATCAGCAGATTCATGCTGCCCTTACCAATTTTCTTAAAGCCTTAAGGACCTTGCCATTTTTCACCTTAAGTACCAGGCCATTTTTGGAAGTTTGACATGTGTGACTTGTAATAACTTCGGAATGCTTTAAGTTATGAAAAACATTCTGAGATTGTTTTCTTGAGACACATTGTACTTCATTATAGTGGAAAATTTTAGTTGATCTAATTCACCTTTGAATTTCTCTGCTTTTAAGGCCCTTGCACACGACACGACCATATGCCCTCCGAGACATACGGTCCGTGAGCGCCATCATCGTGCACACGGGAGCGCACAGCATCATTGTAATCTATGATGCTGTGCACTCCCGTGCGCTACAATGTATGCCGCTCCGGGACATATGGCCCGCTCACGGACTGGACGTCTCGGAGGGCATATGGTCGTGTGCAAGGGCCTAAGGCAGATAGTGATACATCATAAAGAGTTATTACTTTACATTTCCCATTATGTCCACTTTCATGTTTGCATAATTTTGGAAATGTAAATCTTATAAGGCTTAGACTTTTACAAGCAATTTTTTAAATTTTAAGAAAATTTCCCAACCCAACTTTTTGTAAAATCTGTTTTGATTAACTTGAGGGGTGTAGTTTTTACAATGGGGTCATTCATTTATGGGTGGTTTCCACTATGTAAACCTCACAAAGTGACTACATAACTGAAGTGTTCCTTTAAAAAAGTGGGTTCCAGAATTGTTACCGTTATGGGCAACGTACACAGTTACTAAAACAGACATGCTAGGAGAGCTGACTGGTCCTTTTTACCTGCTATTTATTTTTGTTAATGTACTTTCCCACTATTAAAAATAAAACTGTGGACCAGGATTCCCTACAAGTCTGATAACTGTCAAACAGCGGAAAGGATTGCAATAATAACAAAGTTGAAAGAGAGATTCCTACCAACATCGGCAGGGAATGGAGGCTTGAGGCGGGGCTTTCCTTGCTTTCCTTCAATGCTCTCGATCAAAGCAGTTTCCTCTCCACAAATATAGGCTCCAGCTCCTCTCACCACAAACACATCAAAATCGTATCCTGACCCACAGGCATTAGCGTCCAATAAGGCCTGCAGTATATGCTTCCCGGATAGCGACCTGATAGAAATTTAGAATGAGTTAATGGAGCCTTCTACCTTCAAATTATTATTGTATATATTTGAAAGCATCATTGAAGGGGTTGTCTCATCTTAGACATTAGTGGCAAATTGCCAAGATATGCCACCAATGTCAGATAGGTACGGGTCCCACCCCTGAAATGGGACTCCCAAAGTGAGTGGAGACCATTTGTTTCAATGCGACTGCCAAAAATTGTTGAGCGTGCTCACTCGGCAATTTTCGGAACTCCCAAATAAATGAATTCGGAGCATGCTGTGCATGTGCTTTGACCTCTCCTTCACTTTCGGGGCCTATTCTGGAGACTGACAGGACCGGGCAGTAAAGATGAATTCATGATTAGCTCTGACGTCTGATGTTTTTGGCAAAAGAGCATTTGGAAAGGGAGCTACAGTGAGACTTCCAGACCAGGCGCTACGTCTTTAATGCCCAACCCTGTCAGTCAAAGTGGTGGGAGCATGTATGGGAATGAAACAAGCGGAGCCTCTAGTGCAATGATACCACCCTCCTTGCACCCAGGGCTAATTAGCTGAATAAATGCAGATTTCTCAACAAAGAGACCACCTATTGAAATGAGGAACAATACCTGATCTGGCACACCCCAACTTTGCACTGCTGCAACAAGACAATTCGTCTGCCAGACCAGGGAATGTCAGACACAGTAAGCAGGGGACCAGGAGAGCAGGGCAGGCCAGACAGGTGCTGGTAGTGGGAGACTCAGTCATTAGAGGTACAGATAGGGTGATCCGGTTAATAGATTACTGGAAGGAGCTGGCGAAGACCAAGTGATCATGGTCCTTCTCTGTGGGCGTTTCTTCTCCCTGCGCTGTCCAATGGCAGCGCATATGGAGCAGGAGACTGTCACTGGCCCACAGTGGGGAGAACCGAGCGGCGCCCAGGTTTAATTGTAAGTGCAGGGACATCCCTGGGCGTCGCTCTATGGAACTGCTAGTTAGTAAGTCCGGACCATAAAAGGTCCTTTGTAATCTTTAATACAGGAGGCAGGGATCTGCGATCAACGGCAGTTAACCCCTCAGGTGCGGCACCTCAGGGGTTAACTGCCGCTGATCTGCTGCCTGCCGCCTGTATTAACCACTACAGGACCGCCTAACGCAGGGATGCGTTCTGCGGGCGGTCCTGTAGTTCTGAGTGGACGCGTCGGCGCGTCATCTCGCGAAAAGCGAGACTTCCTGTGAACGTGCGCGCGAGCGCGTTCACAGTGAAGCGCGTCTCAGGAGTTCTGCTAGAGCCTGCCAGCGATGATCCATCGCTGGCAGGCTGTAGATGCGAATTAAATCGCATCAAAGAGCTATATCAGACGCTGTTTTGTGAACAGCGTCTGATATAGCTGCTACCTGGTCCTCTGGTGGTCCCATTTGCTGGGATCGACCACCAGAGGACCAGGTAACTATGTAAAGTTGCACCAAACACTACACTAACCCCCCACACCCCTCACCTATTAACCCTTGATCACCCCATCTAGACCCCTGTCATTGATCACACCCCTTGTAAGGCTTCATTCAGACGTCCATATGAGTTTTACGGATCCGTGGATCCGCGGATCGGATCCGCTGATTCTTTAAAACACGGACACCGGCAATGTGCTTTCCGCATTTTGCAGATCCGCACATTGCCAGAACTATATAGAAAATGCTTTTTCTTGTCCACAATTGCGGACAAGAATAGGACATGTTCTATATTCTTGCGGAACGGAAGTGCAGACTCGGAAGCGCGGATCCGTAATTCCGGATCCGAGCGGGACAAAGTCTGTCCCCATAGAAATGAATGGGTCCGCAATTCCGTTCCGCAAACAGAATTGCGGACGTGTGAATGGGGCATAAGGGTCCCTTATCACCGCCAGTTAGTTAGCTACTTGTTAGGTAGCTGGCGCCCAGCCCACCGCAGTCACTGATTTTGGCAGAGATTTTTTCATCCACATTGATCGATGCGAATGAAAAAATCTGTGCCGTTCATTTTCTTTTTTTTTCAGCCCAGAGGCCGAACGGAGAAAAATCTCATTACCCGTATGCTCAATATAAGGAGAATCACAGATACTCCTAATGCTGGCCATACGTGTAATGATTATGGAGACCCTCAAATGCCAGGGCAGTACAAAACCTCACATGTGACCCCATTTTAGAAAGAAGACACCCCAAGGTATTCCGTGAGGGGTATGGGGAGTTCATGTAAAATTTTATTTTTGTCACAAGTTAGTGGAATATGAGACTGTAAAAAAAAAAAAAAAAAAACAATTTCCGCTAACTTGTGCCAATTTTTTTTTCTGTGAACTCGCCATGCCCCTCACGAAATACCTTGGGGTGTCTTCTTTCCACAATGGGGTCACTTGTGGGGTATTTATACTGCCCTGGCATTTTAGGGGTCCTAAAGCGTGAGAATCCAAATGCGTAAAAATGCCCTGTGAAATCCTAAAAGGTACTCATTGGTTTTAGGGCCCCTTTGCGCACTCAGGCTGCAAAAAGTGTCACTTATGTGGTATCGCCGTACTCAGGAGAAGTAGGGCAATGTGTTTTGGGGTGCATTTTATATATACCCATACTTTGTGTGAGAAATATCGCTGTAAACGACAACTTTTTAAATTTTTTTATTCAAAGTTGTCAATTTACTCTCACCCAGCATGGGTATATGTAAAAATACACCCCAAAACACATTGCCCTACTTCTCCTGAGTACGGCGATACCAAATGAGTGACACTTTTTTGCAGCCAAGATACGCAAAGGGGCCCAAATTCTAATGAGTACCTTTTAGGAGGGCATTTTTACGCATTTTTCTTCTCACGCTTTATACTGCTTTGGCATTTTAGGGGCCCTAAATACCCCACATGTGACCCCATTTTGGAAAGAAGACACTCCAAGGTATTCGCTGAGGGGCATAGTGAGTCCATGAAAAATTTAACTTTTTGTCAAAAGTTAGCGGAAAGGGAGACTTTGTGAGGAAAAAAACAATAAAAAAATCAATTTCCACTAACTTGTGCCAAAAAAAAAAATCTTCTATGAACTCGCCATGCCCCTCATGGAATACCTTGGGCTGTCTTTTCCAAAATGGGGTCACATGTGGGTATTTATACTGCCCTGGCATTTTAGGGGCCCTAAAGCGTGAGAAAGAAAATGCGTAAAAATGCCCTCCTAAAAGGTACTCATTGGAATTTGGGCCCTTTGCATCTTGGCTGCAAAAAGTGTCACACATGTGGTATCGCCGTACTCAGGAGAAGTAGGGCAATGTGTTTTGAGGTGTATTTTACATATACCCATGCTGGGTGAGAGAAATATCTCTGTAAATTGACAACTTTGAATAAAAAAATGTAAAAAGTTGTCGTTTACAGCGATATTTCTCACACACAGTATAGGTATATGTAAAAATGCACCCCAAAACACATTGCCCTACTTCTCCTGAGTACGGCGATACCACGTGTGCCACTTTTTTGCAGCCAAGATGCGCAAAGGGGCCCTAAAACCAATGAGTACCTTTAGGATTTCACAGGGCATTTTTACGCATTTGGATTCTCACGCTTTAGGGCCCCTAAAATGCCAGGTCAGTATAAGTACCCCACAAGTGACCCCATTTTGGAAAGAAGACACCCCAATTCTGTGAGGGTCATGGCGAGTTCACAGAATTTTTATTTTTTGGCACAAGTTAGGGGAAATTTTTTTTTTTTTTTAATTTTGTTTTTTACAAAGTCTCATATTCCACTAACTTGTGACAAAAAATAAAATTTTACATGAACTCACCATACCCCTCACGGAATACCTTCGGTGTCTTCTTTCTAAAATGGGGTCACATGTGGGGTATTTATACTGTCCTAGCATTTTAGGGGCCCCTAAAGCGTGAGAAGAAGTCTGGAATCCAAATGCGTAAAAATGCCCTGTGAAATCCTAAAGGTACTTATTGGATTTAGGCCTTTGCGACCAGGCTGCAAAAAGTGGCACACATGTGGTATCGTCAGTACTCAGGAGAAGTAGGGTAATGTGTTTTGGGGTGTATTTTTATATATACCCATATTGGTGAGAGAAATATCTCTATAAACAACAACTTTTAAAATTTTTTATAGAAAGTTGACAATTTACAGAGATATTTCTCTCACCCAACATGGGTATACATAAAAATACACCCCAAAACACATTGCCCTACTTCTCCTGAGTACGGCGATACCACATGTGTGACACTTTTTGCAGCCTGGGTGCGCAAAGGGCCCAAATTCCAATGAGTACCTTTAGGTTTTACATGGCGGCTCCCAATTTAGCCTCGCCCAAAATGCCAGAACAGTAAACACACCCCACAAATTACCCCATTTCGGAAAGTAGACACCCTAAGGTATTCACTGAGGGGCATAGTGAGTCTGTCAGATTTTTTTTTTTTTGCAAGAAGTTAGCAGAAATTGAAACTTTTCTTTTTTTTTTTTTCTCAGAAAGTGTCATTTTCCGCTAACTTGTGAAAAAAATGAAATGATACATGAACTCACCATGCCCCTCCGCGAATACTTTGGGGTGTCTTCTTTCTAAAATGGTGTCATTTGGGGGTATTTATACTATCCTGGCATTCTAGCACCTGAAGAAACATGACAGGTGCTCAGAAAGTCAGAGCTGCTTCAAAATGCCGAAATTCACTTTTTGCACCATAGTTTGTAAACGCTATAACTTTTACCCAAACCAATAAATATACACTTATTGGACTTTTTTTTATCAAAGACATGTAGAACAATAAATTTAGAGAAAAATTTATATAGAAATGTAGTTTTTAAAAAAAATTTACAACAGAAAGTGAAAAATGTCATTTTTGCAAAAATGTCAGTTAAATTTTTATTAATGGCAAAAAAGTAAAAATGTCAGCAACAATGAAATACCACCAAATGAAAGCTCTATTAGTGAGAAGAAAAGGAGGTAAAATTCATTTGGGTGGTAAGTTGCATGACGGAGCAATCAATGGTGAAAGTAGCGTAGTGCAGAATTGTAAAAAGTGGCCTGGTCATTAAGGGTGTTTAAGCTAGGGGGGCTGAAGTGGTTAAAGGTTAATTTTCATTGGTGGCGCAGTGCGCCCTCCACCCACCCCCCAGTATTAAAATCCTTGGTGGCAGTGGCCACAGAGCAGAGTCACCTCCCCCCTCATTGGTGGCAGTGGCCACAGAGCAAAGTCTCCTCACCCCTCATTGGTGGTAGTGGCCACAGAGCAGAGTCCCCTCCCCCCTCATTGGTGGTAGTGGCCACAGAGCAGAGTCCCCTCCCCCCTCATTGGTGGAAGTTCTGATTGGAGCCCCAGCAGTGTTATAACTGGGCTCTGATCAGTTACCATGGCAGCCAGGACGCTACTGAAGCCCTGGTTGACATGGTAACATTCTTATTAGATTACTCGATTAATCGTAAAAAATAATCGATAGAATACTCGATTTCTAAAATAATCGTTTACTGCAGCCCTAGTGGTATTTGGTCGATTGTAAGTTACAGTTCGCAGTGTTTTATCATACGGCTCAGCCAACGAACTAATAGCAAAACAGCATTGAGGTAGCAGAAATTAAAGTGTGTATAAAGCATTATTTATAGGCCAGTATCCTGTCATCTGTTTAACCACCTCATCCCCCTAGCCTAAACACCCTTAATGACCAGGCCACTTTTTACAATTCTGCACTACACTACTTTCACCGTTTATTGCTCCGTCATACAACTTACCACCCAAATGAATTTTACCTCCTTTTCTTCTCACTAATAGAGCTTTCATTTGGTGGTATTTCATTGTTGCTGCCATTTTTACTTTTTGCTAATAAAAATTTAACGACATTTTTTTAAAAAATGACATTTTTCGCTTTCTGTTGTAAAATTTTTCAAAAAACTACATTTCTATATAAATTTTTCTCTAAATTTATTGTTCTACATGTCTTAGATTAAAAAAATGCAATAAGTGTATATTTATTGGTTTGGGTAAAAGTTATAGCGTTTACAAACTATGGTGCAAAAAGTGAATTTCGGCATTTTGAAGCAGCTCTGACTTTCTGAGCAACTGTCATGTTTCTTCAGGTGCTAGAATGCCAGGATAGTATAAATACTCCCCAAATGACACCATTTTAGAAAGAAGACACCCCAAAGTATTCGCGGAGGGGCATGGTGAGTTCATATATCATTTCATTTTTTCACAAGTTAGCGGAAAATGACACTTTCTGAGAAAAAAATAAAAATAAAAGTTTCAATTTCTGCTAACTTCTGGCAAAAAAAAAAATCTCAGACGGACTCACTATGCCCCTCAGTGAATACCTTGGGGTGTCTACTTTCGAAATGGGGTCATTTGTGGGGTGTGTTTACTGTTCTGGCATTTTGGGCGGGGCTAAATTGTGAGCAACCCTGTAAAACCTAAAGGTACTCATTGGACTTTACGCCTTGCGCACCTAGGCTGCAAAAAGTGTCACACACGTGGTATCGCCGTACTCAGGAGAAGTAGGGAAATGTGTTTTGGGGTGTATTTTTACATATACCCATGCTGGGCAAGAGAAATATCTCTGTAAATTGACAACTTTGTACAAAAAAAAATTAAGTTGTCGTTTACATCGATATTTCTTACACAAAGTATGGGTATATATAAAAATACACCCCAAAACACATTGCCCTACTTCTCCTGAGTACAGCATTACCACATGTGTGACACTTTTTGCAGCCAGGATGCGCAAAGGGCCCAAATTCCAATGAGTACCTTTAGGTTTTCACAGGGCATTTTTACACATTTGGATTCTCACGCTTTAGGGCCCCTAAAATGCCAGGGCAGTATAAATACCCACATGTGACCCCATTTTGAAAGAAGACACCCCAAGGTATTCCGTGAGGGGCATGGCGAGTTCACAGATTTTTTTCCAGATATTCCACAATTTTCTCATATTCCACTAACTTGTGACAAAAATAAAATAAAAATTTACATGAACTCACCATACCCCTCACGGAAAACCTTGGGGTGTTTTCTTTCCAAAATGGGGTCACTTGTGGGGTGTTTGTACTGCCCTGGCATTTGAGGGTCTCCGTAATCATTACATGTATGGCCAGCATTAGGAGTTTCTGCTATTCTCCTTATATTGAGCATACGGGCAATGAGTTTTTTTCTGTTCAGCCTCTGGGCTGAAAGAAAAATGAACGGCACAGATTTATTCATTCGCATCAATCAATGTGGATGAAAAAATCTCTGCCAAAATCAGTGAGTGCGGTGGGCTGGGCGCCAACTACCTAACAAGTAGCTAACTAACTGGCAGTGATAAGGGACCCTTAGGCCCCATTCACACGTCCGCAATTCTGTTTGCGAAACGGAATTGTGGACCCTTTTATTTCTATGGGGACAGACTTTGTCCCGCTCGGATCCGGAATTGCAGATTCGCACTTCCGGGTCTGCACTCCGTTCCGCAAAAATATAGAACATGTCCTATTCTTGTCTGCAATTGCGGACAAGAAAAGGCATTTTCTATATAGTTCCGGCAATGTGCGGATCTGCAAAATGCGGAAAGCACATTGCCGATGTCAGTGTTCTGCTGATCCGTGGATCCGCAAAACACATATGGATGTCTGAATGGAGCCTTACAGGGGCGATTAATGACAGGGGGTGAACAGAGAGTCTATATGGGTGATCAGGGGTTAATAAGGGGTTAATAAGTGACAAGGGGGTGTAGTGTGGTGCTAGGTGCTGCTTTACAGCTACCTGGTCCTCTGGTGGTCGATCCCAGCAAATGGGACCACCAGGTAGCAGGTATATTATACGCTGTTAACAAAACAGCATCTAATATACCTGTTTGATTTTGTTTATTTTACTTCTACAGGCGAATCGATGGATGTTGTATATTTTTACTTCTCTAAAGCATTTGATACTGTACCACATAAAAAGATTAGTATATAAAATGAGAATGCTTGGACTGGGAGAAAGGGTCTGCATGTGGGTAAGTAACTGGCTCAGTGATGAAAAACACAGGGTTGGCAATTAATGGTAGATACTCAGATTGGGTCATCATCTCCAGTGAGATATCACAGGGGTCAGTTTTGGACCCTATTCAACATATTTATTAATGATCTTGTAAAAGGCTTGCACAGACAAATACACAATTTGGTGTCAGTTGCAAAAATTGGTAAGTAATTAAACAGTTATTCCCATCTTGGACATTTCTAGTGATATGCCCCCAATGTCTGACAGGTGCAGGTCCCACCTCTAGGATTCCCACATATACTAAGAACTTAGCCCGCGAAGTGCCAGATGGGGCATCGAGCATGCACGGCCGCCCTCCAATAGTTTCAATGGAATCGTGCCAAAAATAGCCGAGCGGCGTGCTCGGCTATTTCCAGATGTCGCATTGAAATTAATGGAAAGCGAAAGCAAGGCCTTCGTTCCATTCAATTCTAAGGGGCTGACACAGAAACTAATGGAGGGCAGACGAGAATGCACGGTTCGCCCTTTGGCACTTTGTGGGCTCTGTTCTAAGTATAGCTGCAGGGAACCGCACCTATCAGACAATGGGGGCATATCCTAAGGAAAACTCTGGATAGATTGGATGCTTGGGCATAAGCGGCAGATGAGATTTAACACTGACAAATGTAAGCTTATGCACATGGGAAGGAATAATGCAAGTCACCAGTACATACTAAATGGTAAAACACTGGGTAACACTTACGTGGAACAGCAAACTAAGCTGTAGAAACCAGTATCAGGCAGCTGCTGCCAAGGCCAATTACATAATGGGTTGCATCAAAATGGGCATAGATGCCCATGATGAGAACATGGTCCTGCCACTTTACAAATCACTAGTCAGACCAAACGTGCATCACGGTGTACAGTTGTGGGCTCCTGTGAACAAGGCAGACATTGCAGAGCTGGAGAGGGTTCAGAGGAGGGCAAATAAAGTAATAACTGAAATGGCGGGGGCTACTACAGTACCCTGAAAGATTATTAAAATTAGGGTTATTCACTTTAGAAAAAAAGATGACTTAGGGGAGATCTAATAACTATCTACAGTGGTCCCTGAAGATACAATATTAATTGGTTCCAGGACGACCATTGTATGTTGAAATAATTGTAAGTTGAGGTTCCAAAGTCCCAAAATGTCATCCAAGATAAGAGAAAATGAAGATTTAAGAAAAATAAGCAGATAACTAAGACAGATAAAAGTCCTTACATATAGTCAGGAATAGCTGATAACTAACAACTAATACAGCTATTTTACCAGGGAAGTGACCTTGATTGGTTGGATCTGAGGCTGACACATTGTATGTTGAGTCTAGTTTCAACATACGATGGGTCAGAACAGACCATTGCATGATGAAAAGATTGTATCCTGAGGCCATTGCATCTTGAGGGATCACTGTATAAATGTATCAGGGGTCAGTACAGCGATCTCTCCCATCATCTATTTATTCCCAGGACTGTCACTGTGACGAGGGGACATCCTCTGCGTCTGGAGAAAAGAAGGTTTGCACACAAACATAGAAGAGAATTCTTTACGGTAAGAGCAGTGAGACTATGGAACTCTCTGCCTGAGGAGGTGGTGATGGTGAGTACAATAGAGGAATTCAAGAGGGGCCTGGATGTATTTCTGGAGTGTAATAATATTATAGGCTATAGCTACTAGAGATGGGTCGTTCATCCAGGGAGTTATTCGAATTGCCGATTGCCTTCCTCTAGATCAACTTGCAGGATAACAGGCTGAACTGGATGGAGAAATGTCTTTTTTGGCCTTATAAACTGTTACTCTAAACCAGGGGTGCACAACCTGCGGCCCCCGGAACCAAGTTTTGCGGCCCCCGTCTTCCTAGGCAGAAGCACAGCTGATCGTGTGATCAGCTTTGTTTCTGCCGCCAGCACCGCACAATGTCAGCTCCTGCTCTTGCACTGTAGCAGGAGAGCGAGAGCAGGAGCAGGTTGCACCTCCCCAGACTCCCCGCTGGAATACATAGTGAGAGAGCAGAGGAGAAGGCAGAAGCTCTTTTGCAGCTTCTGCCTTCTCAGACAGATCAGCGGAGCGATGAGCAGCTTGGGCCAGAGGAGTGCAGAGCTGCACTGACAGGAAACCCTGATCAGCTCTGCCTTCTATAAACCACCCCACAGGAGGCTAGTCTCCCTGTAACTGGGGCTCCTTTGAATGCCCCAGTTACAATGGAAATAGTACAAAAAAGCCTCTCACTGTCTCCCAAAGGTCTTTCAGTGGCCTCTTGGGGACAAATTATATGGAAAAATATATTTAAAAATTCTAAAAATAAAAATTTGAAAACTAAATAAAAAGTAAAATACAAATTAAAGAAAAAAAGAAATAAAATATGTGGCCAAAAATAGAATATTATAAAAAAATATACCATAAAAAAGGAAAAGTGCAAAATAAAATTGTTCAGTCTTTTTATGACCATTTTGGGGAAAAAATAATAAATTCTAAAAAATAAAATACAAATAAAATTAAAAAAAGGAATTTAAAAATAAAAATAAATAAAATGCAAATAAAATAAAAAAATAAAAAGGAAGAGTGCAAATTAATAGTGTTCATTGTCCCTGAACAGACTTATTACCTCTTGGGGGATATATTGTGTGGCATAAATATATTTAAAAAATAATAAACCAATTATGAAAAAAAAATACAATAAAATATTAATAAATACAAATAAAAGTGAAAAAGAAAAGGTGCAAATTAAAAAAAGGTCAGTGTCCCCCAAAAGTCTTTCTATGACCTCTTGGGGATATATGGTAGTAGTAAGTTAAAAAAGATTAAAAAATAAAATTCATAAAAAAATAAATTCATAAAAAAAAAAAAAAAAAACACACACCCACACCAACGAAACCACCACCATTACTGCCCCATTCACGTGAAACTATAAATTTTATATAACAAAACAGCCTACACAAAATAGGGAACTAATTATAATAAATTATTTTGGTGTCAGTTTGCATATTTAACCTCTTTCCGACCGCCTAACGCAGGATTGCGCCCTGCGGGTGGTCGGTTTATTCCTCGTTGACGCGCGCTCCTGGATCCGGTGGAACGCAAATGGAACGCACCGCCGGACTCAGGAGAGGTGAGTCACCAGCCTGCCAGCCAATGATCAGCGCCGCAGGCTGGTGATTTTCAAAATCACCTATAGAAATCATCAATATAGTTTTTATTTATAAATATCAACATGATATAAGGGATCTGTGCCATGTGCTGGGTCCTTTTCATCGGTTGGACCCAGCACAGAGCACAGATCCCAAGTAAGTGCACAAAACACTACATATCAGGCCCTGATCACCCCCCATCACCCTAATTAACCCCTTGATCACCCCCTGTCAATACATAGTGAAAGGGAAAAAGTGATCAGTGTCACTTTTGTGAACTGTCACTTTTTTTTCACTATAATTGACTGTTAGTCTTAGTTTAGTTTAGGCCCCTTTGTTAGGTAGTTAGCGTTAGCGCCCAGCCCACCGCATCGCAGTCACTGATTAGCGTAGCGCTAATCAGCGCTTGTACTTTATAGTATCTGTAAGTGATCAGAACTGATTACCGTCAGATCTATAATAGTATTACTGTCACTTTAGTTCGCCCTCCACCCCAAACGCAGTGTTTGCCCGATCAGAGCTGATCGGTCGCCCACACCTGCGCTCACCCACGCCCGCCCGCCGCAGTGCACTGCACAATCACTTCACAAGCGCTGCGGCCGATAAAAAAAAAAATCAGTTTTGATCTTTTTATCAATCGCAGCGGCTTCTGTACTTCGCTACACTCCCATTTGTAAGACAGGCTTGCTTTTTTCTTGGTAGTCTCAGGGAATACCCCTAAATTTAGTCGCCCAAATTTTCAAACAAGGGGTATTCCTCTGAAGAGGCCTACAGGATTCTGACCCAGTCGGATGAGGAATGGGAACCCTCATCTGACGAATCTAGCGGGTCAGAATAAGAACCTGTAGAGAGCAGTGGCAGTCTGACCCAAAGTTCGGACGAGGGGTTGAGGTCCCTGATAGCACCAGGCGTACCGGCCCCGTGTCGCTAGACCGCAGGTAGCGCAGGATCAGTTTCAAGGGCAGCAGAGTGGGGCTGGCGCTGCCAGATTACGTGGTGAGGCATACACCAGCAGCGCAGCCCGTCCTGGACCTTCTACCAGCACTGCCGTAAAACATGGTGAAGCGGCGAGCACCAGAAGGGCAGTTGAAGCTGGTACGGTGGCACGTGCAGTAATTCCCCGCCGCAGCCACCGCGCAGACAGGCCCGTAGAGCCCCTAGAGTCCCTGAGGTGCTGGCAAATCCTGATTGGCAGCCCCCAACTTCAGCCGCACCATTAGTTCCCCCTTTCACCGCCCAGTCAGGAGTTTGGGTGGAGACAGCTCAGATAGGATCGGCGCTGGGGTTCTTTGAGCTGTTCTTCACTGCAGAGCTCTTTGACTTAGTCGTGGCAGAAACAAATCGGTATGCCACTCAATTTATTACCGCCAACCCGGAAAGCTTCTATGCCCAGCCTTTCCGGTGGAAACCAGTCCAAGTTTCCGAATTTAGAACTTTTCTGGGCCTTCTCCTCAACATGGGCATTACAAAAAGCATGAATTGCGGTCATATTGGTCCACGAACCCAATTCATCACATGTCCATGTACTGTGCTGCCATGTCCAGGACACGCTTTGAGACCATCCTGTGTTTCCTGCACTTTAGCGACAACACCACCTCCCGTCCCAGAGGCCACCCAGCTTTTGACCGGCTCCCCAAAATTCGGCCCTCATAGACCATTTCAACCAGAAATTTGCAGATTTGTATACCCCCGCACAAAACAAATGCGTAGACGAGTCCCTAATACATTTTACCGGGCGCCTTGGCTTCAAGCAGTACATCCCAAGCAAGCGCGCCCGGTATGGGGTCAAATTGTATAAGCTCTGTGAAAGGGCCACAGGCTATATGCACAAATTTCGGATCTATGAGGGAAAAGATCAGACCCTGGAGCCGGTCGGTTGCCCTGACTACCTGGGGAGCAGTGGGAAGATAGTCTGGGACTTGGTGTCACCCTTATTCGGCAAGGGGTACCATCTTTATGTGGACAACTTTTACACAAGTGTGGCCCTCTTCAAGCATTTGTTCCTAGAACAGATTGGCTGCTGTGGCATCACGCGACCTACCCCCGACTTGCAAGGGGTAGAGGGCTGCATTGTGTAACGAAGAACTGCTCGCGGTGAAATGAAGAGACAAGCGTGACGTTTACATGCTCTCCTCCATTCACGCAGACACGACAATACAAATTGAACGGGCAACCAGTGTCGTTGAAAAGCCCCTCTCAGTCCACGACTATAACCTCCACATGGGAGGGGTGGACTTCAATGACCAGATGTTGGCCCCGTATTTGATTTCCGACGCACCAGACGCTGGTATAAAAAGGTGTCTGTATATTTAATTCAATTGGCTGCCTATAATAGTTACGTTCTCTACAGTAAGGCTGGGAGAACAGGATCCTTCCTCAAATTTCAGGAAGAGATCATTTCGAACTCCTGTATCCAGGAGGTTCCGTGGCCCCATCCACCAGTGTAGTGAGCCGTCTACACGAGCGACACTTCCCAGTGTCGTTACCGGTACCTCAACCCAACCGCCACCCCGAAAAGATGTCGTGTCTGTAGCAGGAGTGGAATAAGGCGTGACACCCGTTATTTCTGTTCTGACTGTCCTGACCACCCTGCCCTATGCCTAGGGAGTGTTTCCGGAAGTACCACACTCAGGTACACTTAGGGACAGCACATCACAGGTAGTTTTTACAATCAGGCTCAAGGGTCTCTCAGGATACTAGGTTTTGAGAGACCCCAACACATAGGGGACGGTGCTGCTGTGCTACTGCAGAAGTGTGAACGGTAGAAACCTCTCCTTTCACTTGGGATAACGTGTATAGTGTACTTCTCACCATCTCTGTGTGATTTACACTTTACACATTGTCCCATGGGAAAGGAGAGGTTTCTGCTAGGAATATAAAGAGTGAAATGGTTAAAAAAAGAAAAAAAATTAAACAGGTAGCAAGAAAAAAAAATCTTGAGTTAGTTCAGGTTTTAAAAGTTCCGTTTTTTTTTCATGTTCAGGTTTTATTCATGTTTTATAAAGTTTGTAACGCTCAAGTTTATGTGCCTGCTGCCTGTTTTTTCTTCTTCCCCCCAACCACCCTTTATTTTCCAGATAGATCAACGGACCAACCGATGAAAACGCTGCAGCACTGATGTGAATTCTGAGAGAGGCATTGCGCTGCTGTCAGAAGACACGTGAAGTCGGTGTATGCAGCGCTGCAAGACGAGATTTCTCCTCTGCAGGACAGGTACGCTTGCCCAGGCATATGAGCTGAGGAGAGGTGTTGGAGTTCATATGCTTTGGCAAACACTTTGTATTAAAAATCTGGCAAAGATTTCTTCCTCCACAACGATCGATTGATCGATGTGAATGGAGAAATCACGCTTGCCAGGACATAGGAGCTGAAGTGGGTATGGATGTTTGGGCGGAGCCTCTATGTCCTGGCAATCGCCAGGCCCCTCTTTTTTTTGCATATTTTTGGCAGAGATTTTTTCATCCACATCGATCGATGCGAATGAGGAAATCTGTGCCGTTCATTTTTTCTTTCAGCCCAGAGGCTGAACGGAAAAATCTCATTACCCGTATGCTCCATATAAGGAGAATAGCAGAAACTCCTAATGCTGGCCATACAGGTAATGATTGCAGTACAAAATCTCACATGTGACCTCATTTTGAAAGAAGACACCCCAAGGTATTCGCTGAGGGGCATATTGAGTCCATGAAAGATTGAATTTTTGTCACAAGTTAGCGGAAATGGAGACTTTGTGAGAAAAAAATAAATAATCAAATTCCGCTAACTTGTGCCAAAAAAAAATCTTGTATGAACTCACCATGCCCCTCACAGAATACCTTGGGGTGTCTTCTTTCTAAAATGGGGTCACATTTGGGGTATTTTTACTGCCCTGGCATTTTAGGGGCCCTAAAGCGTGAGAAGAAAAATGCGTAAAAATGCCATCCTAAAAGGTACTCATTGGAATTGAGGCCCTTTGTGCATCTTGGCTGCAAAAAGTGTCACACATGTGGTATCGCCGATCAGAAGAAGTAGGGCAATGTAGCTTGGGGTGTATTTTACATATACCCATGCTGGGTGAGAGAAATATCTCTGTAAATTGACAACTTTGTATAAAAAAATTGAAAAAGTTGTCATTTACAGAGATATTTTTCACACCCAGTATGGGTATATGTAAAAATACACCCCAAAACACATTGCCCTACTTCTGCCGAGTACGATACCACGTGTGGCATCTTTGCAGCAAAGATGCAAAGGCTCTAAATCAATGAGTGCCTTTAGATTTCACAGACATTTTTACTCATTTGGATTCCAAATCGCTCTCACGTTTAGGGGCCCCTAAAATGCCAGGGCAGTAAATACCACACAAGTGACCTCATTTTAGAGTAGACACCCTAAGGTATTCTGTGAGGGGTATGGTAAGTTCATGTAAAATTTTATTTTTGTCACAAGTTAGTGGAATATGAGACTTTGTAAGAAAAAGAAAAAAAAATCAATTTCCGCTAACTTGTGACAAAAATAAAAACTTCCATGAACTCACTATGCCCATCAGCGAATACCTTAGGGTGTCTACTTTCCGGAATTGGGTCACTTGTGGGGTATTTTTACTGTCCCGGCATTTTAGGGGCCCCTAAAGCGTGAGAAGGAGTTTGGAATCCAAATGCGTAAAATTGCCCTGTGAAATCCTAAAGGTACTCATTGGTTTTAGGGCCCCTTTGCGCATCTTGGCTGCAAAAAGTGTCACACGTGGTATTGCCGTATTTAGAAGAAGTAGGGCAATGACTTTTGGGGTGTATTTTTATATATACCCATACTTTGTGTGAGAAATACCGCTGTAAACAACAACTTTTTTAAATTTTTTATACAAAGTTGTCAATTTACAGTGATATTTCTCTCACCCAATATGGGTATATGTAAAAATACACCCTAAAACACATTGCCCTACTTCTCCTGAGTACGACGTAGGGTTGGGCGATATCAAAAATATTGCCACGATAACGATATTAAGAAATTTATCGCGATAACGATATATATCACGATAAATGCCCATTTAGAAGAAAAAACACTTGGAGACATTATACTGTATGGGGGCAGCACAAGGAGACGTTATACTGTATGGGGGCAGCGCAAGGAGACGTTATACTGTATGGGGGCAGCGCAAGGAGACGTTATACTGTATGGGGGCAGCGCAAGGAGACGTTATACTGTATGGGGCAGCGCAAGGAGACGTTATACTGTATGGGGGCAGCGCAAGGAGACGTTATACTGTATGGGGGCAGCGCAAGGAGACGTTATACTGTAGGGGGCAGCGCAAGGAGACGTTATACTGTATGGGGGCAGCGCAAGGAGACGCTATACTGTATGGGGGCAGCGCAAGGAGACGTTATACTGTATGATGCACTGTTATGGGGGCACTGTGGCTGACGCACTGTTATGGGAGGGCACTGTGGCTGACGCACTGTTATGGGGGGCACTGTGGCTGACGCACTGTTATGGGGGCACCGTGGCTGACGCACTGTTATGGGGGCACTGTGGCTGACGCAATGTTATGGGGGCACTGTGGCTGACGCAATGTTATGGGGGCACTGTGGCTGACGCAATGTTATGGGGGCACTGTGGCTGACGCAATGTTATGGGGGGCACTGTGGCTGACGCAATGTTATGGGGGCACTGTGGCTGACGCATAGTTATGGGGGCTCTGTGACTGACGCACTGTTATGGGGGCACTGTGGCTGACACATATATAGCATCTTATGCTATATATGTGTCATCCACAGATCCCCCATAACAATGTCAGCCACAGTGCCCCCAACACTGTAATGTCTTTAGAAGTAGCAGGACCTAATAACTATTGTGGTGCAGGCTCCGGGCAGCTCTCTGCTCCTCCATGTGCCGTCTGCTCCTTCATTCATAAAGTGGGCGGAGCATGGAGGAACAGAGATTAACTACATAAATACTGGATAAGAGCTGCGGGGCCGGTGCAGTGTTACTCTGCAGTAATACACCGCCCCGCAGCTCTGATCCAGCATTTATGTAGTTAATCTCTGTTCCTCCATGCTCCGCCCACTTTATGAATTAAGGGGCAGACGGAGCACGGAGGAGCAGAGAGCTGCCCGGGAGCCTGCACCACAATAGTTATTAAGGTCCTGCTACTTAAAGAGATTAACTACATAAATACTGGATGAGAGCTGCGGGCCGGTGCAGTGTTACTCTGCAGTAATACACCGCCCCGCAGCTCTGATCCAGTATTTATGTAGTTAATCACTGTAGAAGTAGTCGGACCTAATAACAATTGTGGCGCAGGCTCCCGGGCAGCTCTCTGCTCCTCCATGCTCCGCCCACTTTATGAATGAAGGGGCAGACGGCGCATGGAGGAACAGAGCGCTGCCCGGGAGCCTGCGTCACAATAGTTATTAAGGTCGGGCTACTTACTACCTGCCCGGCGCCCGGCACTACATGTCCCGGGCGCCAGGAATTCGGCCCTGACATGGATGTTTTAGGAGCAGTCGGCACACGTGCGACCGCTCCTATGATGTCATTAAATACCGCGGTTATTAGGAAACTGTGATATCGCCATATCGCAGTTTCTTAATACCGCAGTATATGACAGCCACCGGTATATTGCCCAACCCTAGTACGACGATACCACATGTGACACTTTTTTGCAGCCAAGATGCGCAAAAGGGCCCTAATTCCAATGAGTACCTTTAGGATTTCACAGGGCATTTTTACGCATTTGGATTCTCACGCTTTAGGGGCCCCTAAAATGCCAGGGCAGTAAAAATACCCCACAACTGACCCCATTTCGGAAAGTAGACACCCTAAGGTATTCGCTGATGGGCATAGTGAGTTCATGGAAGTTTTTATTTTTTGTCACAAATTTGCGGAAAATGTTTTTTTTTTGAAAAAATTTCATTTTCCGCAAACTTGTGACAAAAATAAAAAAACTTCCATGAACTTACTATGCCCCTCAGTGAATACCTTAGGGTGTCTACTTTCCGAAATGGGGTCATTTATGGGGTGTTTCTACTGTCTTCTGGGCATTGTAGTATGTCAGGAAACAGGACAGGTGCTCAGAAAGTCAAAGTGCGGAAATTCACTTTTTTGCACCATAGTTTGTAAAAGCTATAACTGTTACCCAAACCAATAAATATACACTTATTGCATTTTTTTTTTTTATCAAAGACATGTAGAACAATAAATTTAGAGAAAAATTTGTAGAGAAATGTAGTTTTATTTGACAAATTTTCAAACAGAAAGTGAAAAATGTCAATTTTTTGCAAAAATTTCGGTAATTTTTGATTAATAGCAAAAAAAGTAAAAATGTCAGCAACAATGAAATAGCACCAAATAAAAAGCTCTATTAGTGAGAAGAAAAGGAGGTAAAATTAATTTGGGTGGTAAGTTGCATGACGGAGCAATAAACGGTGAAAGTAGTGTAGTGCAGAATTGTAAAAAGTGGCCTGGTCATTAAGGGTGTTTAAGCTAGGGGGGCTGAAGTGGTTAAAGAATAAGGAGCTATAGTTTGAAAAAAAAAATATACTTTTTAAAAATGTTTTGTACAGTTCCCCCAAATAAAACTACCGTATATACTCGAGTATAAGCCGAGTTTTTCGGCACAAAATTTGTGCCGAAAAACCCGAACTCGGCTTATACTCGAGTCATAAATTAAAACTGTGAAGAGCGGAGTGGGAGGAGGAGCGGGGGGAGGAGCTGGGGGCGGGCATTTGCGGCAGGGCCGATGCGCTCCGGTCCCACCGCTCATGTATACTTTTTAAATTTGATTATACTATACACTTATTACAATTCTTGCCCCCACTGTACCTCATTACATGCGGCAGGCGGGCAGTGAATACTTCAGGCCGGGCGGACGAGAGCAGCGTGACTTGCTGATGTCACGTGCCTGACCGGCCTGCTTTATGAATGAAGCAGGCGGCGCAGGCACGTGACGTGCGCTCGCTCTCCCGCCCGGCCTGAAGGATTCACTGCCCGCCTGCCGCATGTAATGAGGTACAGTGGGGGCAAGAATTGTAATAAGTGTATAGTATAATCAAATTTAAAAACTATACATGAGCGGTTATGGGGATGGGGGATGTGGATGGCACTGTTATGGGATGAGGGGATGTGGATGGCACTGTTATGGGGGATCTGTTATAGGATGGGGGATCTGTGGATGCCATCCACAGCCCCCATCCCATAAGTGCCATCCACATCCCCCTTCCCATAACAGTGTCATCCACATCCCCTCATCCCATAAGTGCCATCCACATCCCCCTTCCCATAACAGTGTCATCCACATCCCCTCATCCCATAAGTGCCATCCACAGCCCCCATCCCATAACAGTGTCATCCACATCCCCCTCATCCCATAAGTGCCATCCACATCCCCCCATCCCATAACAGTGTCATCCACAGATCCCCCATAACAGTGCGTCATCCACAGATCCCCCATAACAGTGCGTCATTCACAGATCCCCCATAACAGTGCGCCATCCACAGATCCCCATAACAGTGACATCCATTTCCACCTCGGCTTATACTCGAGTCACTACTTTTCCCAGGTTTTTTGGGTAAAATTAGGGGGTCGGCTTATACTGGTCGGCTTATACTCGAGTATATACGGTACTAAAAAATAAGTTACAAAGCCCTATGTGTCAGTTAAAAATTGTCGCAAAACTTAATTTGGTAATTTAACAAATAAGATAGTTACAGCCGTTTGAACCACTGGTGCCAAATCACAAAATAGTGTCTGGTCATTAAAGGGTTAACCAATGAGCTCCTTTCCCACTAGTAAGTTAAAGCGATTACTGGTTATTGCAGGGCCCCTATAACGGCAGGAGGTGGTAATAACCAGTGAGCGCCATCCTCTGCAGTGAGGGAAAGTGCTTACTGGTTATTGGAGGGCCTCTATACCGGCAGGAGGCAGTAATAACCAGTGAGCGGCATTCTCCGCAGTGAAGGAAAACACTGATTTATAGGAGGTAGGATGGAAGGAAATGTCTTCACTTTTCCGGTAAAAATGATTTTTAACTAGTTCCTGCAGCATGGTCCCTGAAACAAAAGGTTCATACTTGCCTGCTCCCCTGCCGCTCCCGTCTTCTGTGCTGCCCCCATCTTCCCGGTCCCCGCACTGTTTACACTTGCCAGTGCATGGCCATGGTCAGATGCACCGCTCTAGCCATTGACTGGCTTTAGCAGTAACACGCTGCTTGTGGCCACATCACCGCTGAAGCCAGTCATTGCACATGCACTGCCAGGTGTAAACAGCGTGGGGCTCGGAAGATGGGGGCAGTGCAGAGGACCACAGAGGTGGGGAGCAGGTAAGTATAACTCTTTGGTTTCAGAGGCCATGCTGCAGAATGATATTCGCGACAATTACTGGGAAAAGTGTTCATAGCGCTCATGTCTTATATCTGGCCGGTATAATCGTGCCGCTGATCAGTCGGTAAATAAGGAATCATTCGTTTTTTGGCTGATTTGCATATTTTATCAGGATGAAAGGTTTACAATTATCGGCAGCACATCTCACCGTGTAATCAGGGATGGGCCACCAATAATCAATATAACTAAATGAAGGCAGAATGACTGTGGTAATGATCATTCCTCCCCAATCACTTTGCATTTGCTTGTGTAATAGGCTGATGCAAACAAGCGCCGATCAACGTTTTTGCGGCCCCTTGAAACAGAGTAACATAGTAACATAGTATATAAGACCGAAAAAGACATTTGTCCATCCAGTTCGGCCTGTTTCCTACAAGTTGATCCAGAGGAAGGCAAAAACCCCTGTGAGGCAGAAGCCAATTTTCCTCACTTAAGGGGAAAAAAATTCCTTCCCGACTCCAATCAGGCAATCAGAATAACTCCCTGGATCAACGACCCCTCTCTACTAGCTGTAGCCTGTAATATTATTACACTCCAGAAATAAATCCAGTCCCCTCTTGAATTCCTTTATTGTACTCACCATCACCACCTCCTCAGGCAGAGAGTTCCATAGTCTCACTGCTCTTACAGTGAAGAATCCTTTTCTATGTTTGTGTACAAACCTTCTTTCCTCCAGACGCAGAGGATGTCCCCTTGTCACAGTCACAGTCCTGGGGATAAATAGATGATGGGACAGATCTCTGTACTGACCCCTGATATATTTATACATAGTTATTAGATCTCCCCTCAGTCGTCTTTTTCTAAAGTGAATAACCCTAATTTTGATAACCTTTTAGAGTACTGTAGATCCCTCATTCCAGTTATTACTTTAGTTGCCCTCCTCTGAACCCTCTCCAGCTCTGCTATGTCTGTCTTGTTCACAGGAGCCCAGAACTGTACACAGTACTCCATGTGTGGTCTAACCAGTGATTTGTAAAGTGGTAGGACTATGTTCTCATCACGGGCGTCTATGCCCCTTTGATGCAACCCATTATCTTATTGGCCTTGGCAGTAGCTGCCTGACACTGGTTTTTGCAGCTTAATTTGCTGTTTATTAAAATTCCTAGATCCTTTTCCATGTCAGTGTTACCGAGTGTTTTACCATTTAATATGTACGGGTGACTTGCATTATTCCTTCCCATGTGCATAACTTTACATTTGTCAGTGTTAAACCTCATCTGCCATTTTTCTGCCCAAGCCTCCAATCTATCCAGATCCCTCTGTAGCAGAAAACTGTCCTCTTCAGTGTTAATTACTTTACACAGTTTAGTGTCATCTGCAAAAATAGATATTTTACTGTGCAGGCCTTCTACAAGATCATTAATAAATATATTGAAGAGAATAGGGCCCAATACTGAAACCTGAGGTACCCCACTAGTTACAGTGACCCAATCTGAGTATCTACCGAGTGATGTGACAATGCGGCCCTCAGACCAAAAAAGGTTGTGCACCCCTACTCTAAACGATAACCCTAATCACCACATCCAGAATCTGCTTGTTTTGGGAGATATTTTCCCAGGCTGGAAAAAAATTCTAATCCTTTTCCCAACAAGCTTCAGACATCATTGCCGTTTATCCTTTGATTTATTCTCTTAGGAGAACTTAAACAAAAACCTCCTGATCTTTTTGGAAATGTATCCCTGTCTACTCTTTTGCTTTTATGAAAGGAGGCTGGGAGGTACAAAAATCCCTTTTACCAGAAGCTTTTTAAGTAGGTTATCTAATGGTGAACAAAAGAGTCTAGTTCCTTCACAGGAATAGCACATAATCTAGATTGACAGCCTTGCCCCCCGCCCCAGGATTTTAGCTAGATAGCCCCTGTTGCTGCATTAGACATTGTTGCTGCCCTAGCAGAAAATCTGACTGCATCGGTGGATGCATTTACTAGAAAATCAGCTGCTTTCTGAAAGGTAGGAGAGACACTAAGGCAACATGCACACAACAGTGAAAAAAGTCAGTTAAAACGGACACACTGTCAGTTTTTCACGGCCATTTTGCATCAGTGTGTGCATCCATTTTCTGTCCGTGTGTCCGTTTTGCATCAGTTTTTCATGTGCGTTAAAATGGACATGAAAAATGGATGAATTTGATTGGCAGTTTTTTCTAGACCCACCTGTCTGAGAACACCCACAGGATGGTAGGCCCCCAGTTAAAATAATGTCACTCATAATGTAGGAATTTATTTAATTTTTTTGCTGCCCCAGCTTTAATAATGCCCCTTGTAGAGCCCCCATCTAAAATAATTCCCCCCATAGGGTAGGATTTTTTTATTTTTTTTTACTGTCCCCAGCTTTAACCTCTTAAGGACACAGGGCGTACAGGTACGCCCTAATGTCCGAGTCCTTAAGGACACAGGGCGTACATGTACGCCCTGTGTTTAAACTGCTACTGCACCCGATGTGGGCGCGGTAGCAACATGGTTCCTGCTGATGTAGATCAGCAGGATGCAGCTCCCCCCCCAGGATGAGATCGCAGAGGAAGGGAGCTCCCCTCCCTCCCCATCCATCACCCACTACTCTCTAATGGCAGTGGGTGATGGTTACCATGGCAGCAGGATGCTTTCAGAAGCATCTTGCTTGCCATGGTATAGTAACTCTGGTCAGACTGCTAAAGGCAGAAGTCTGACCAGACTGTTAAAAGTAAAAAATACAGTGCAGTACACTATATAGTGTACTGTACTGTATTATACTGACATCAGATCCACTGGATCTACAAGAACCAAGTGGGTCTGGGTTCAAAAAAATGTAAAAAGTGAAAAAAGTAAAAAAAAGGGTGTAAATAAGCCATTTTTGGCACCTTACATCACTAAAAGTGTAATACAAAGCGATCAAAAAGGCGTATGCCTCACAAAATAGTACCAATCTAACCGCCATCTCATCCCGCAAAAATGAGCCCCTTCATAAAACAATTGCCCAAAAATAAAAAAACTATGCCTCTCAGACTAAAACATGATTTTTTTGTTTCAAAAATGCTTTTCAGTGTTAAATGTAAAAAATTAAAAAAGTAGACATATTGGGTATCTCCACGTCCGTAAGAATCTGCTCTATAAAAATATCACATGACCTAACCCCTCAAGTAAACACTGTAAAAATAAAAATAAAAACTGTGTCAAAAGCCATTTTTTTGTCACCTTACATCACAAAAGTGTAATAGGAAGCGATCAAAACGTCATATGACCCCCAAATAGTGCCAATCTAACCGCCACCTCATCCCGCAAAAATTATACCCAACCTGAGACAATCGCCTAAAAACTGAAAAAAATATGGCTCTCAGACTATGGAGACACTAAAACATGTTTTTTTTGTTTCAAAAGGATATTATTGTGTAAAACCAAAAAAAAAGTATACATATTGGGTATCGTCGCTCAGTAACGACCTGCTCTATAAAAATATAACATGACCTAACCCCTCAGGTGAACGCCGTAAACATAAAAATAAAAACGTTGTAAAAGTCACTCTTTTGTCACCTTACATCACAAAAGTGTAATAGAAAGTGATCAAAAAGTCATATGCACCCCAAGATAGTACCATTCAAACCGCCATCTCATCCCGCAAAAATGAGCCCCTACATAGGACAATTGCCAAAAAAAAAAAAAAACTATGGCTTTCAGAATGTGGAGACACTAAAAATAATTTTTTCAAAAATGCTTTATTATGTAAAACTGAAACAAAACCCCCAAAAAGTAGACATATTTGGTATTGTCGCGTCCGTAACAACCTGATCTATAGAAATAGCACACAATCTAACAAAATTGTCGATTTCGATTTTTGGGAAAATTATCCATTTTAATCCATTTTTCCAGTAACAAAGCAAGGGTTAACAGCCAAACAAAACTCAATATTTATTGCCCTGATTCTGTAGTTTGCAGAAACACCCCATATGTGGTCAGTAAACTGCTGTATGGCCAAACGGCAGGGCACAGAAGGAAGGGAACGCCATATGGTTTTTGAAGGCGGTTTTTGACACCATGTGCCATTTGAAGCCCCCTGATGCACCCCTACAGTAGAAACTCCAAAAAAGTGACCCCATTTTGGAAACTACGGGATAAGGTGTCAGTTTTGTTGGTACTATTTTAGGGTAAATATGATTTTTGGTACCTCTATATTGCACTTTTTTGAGGCAAGGTAACAAAAATTGAAATTCTGAAATTTCATCTCCATTTGCCAATAACTCTTGTGGAACACCTAAAGGGTTAACAAAGTTTGTAAAACTGGTTTTGAATACCTTCAGCTGTGTAGTTTCTTAGATGGAGTCACTTTTATGAAGTTTCTATTCTAGGGGTGCATCAGGGGGCTTCAAATGGGACATGGTGTCAAAAATCCAGTCCAGCAAAATCCGCCTTCCAAAAACCATATGGCGTTCCTTTCCTTCTGCGCCCTGCAGTTTGGCCATACAGTAGTTTAGGACCACATATGGGGTGTTTCTGAAAACTACAGAATCGAGGCAATAAATATTGAGTTTTGTTTGGCTGTTAACCCTTGCTTTGTTACTGGAAAAATTGATTAAAATGGAAAATTTTCCCAAAAATCTAAATTCTGAAATTTTATCTCCATTTGCCATTAACTCTTGTGGAAAACCTAAAGGGTTAATGACGTTTGTAAAATCAGTTTTGAGTACCTTCAGGGGTGTAGTTTCTAGAATGGGGTCATTTTTGGGTGGTTTCTATTATGTAAGCCTCGCAAAGTGACTTCAGACCTGAACTGGTCCCTAAAAAGTGGGTTTTTGAAAATTTCTGAAAAATGTCAAGATTTGCTTCTAAACTTCTAAGCCTTGTAATGTCCCAAAAAAATGAAATGATTTTGAAAAAATGGCCTGGTCCTTAAGGTGAAATAGGGCCGTGTCCTTAAGGGGTTAATAATATACCCTATTTTGGCCCCTGCTAAAATAATGTCTCCCACAGTGTAAATAATATTTTTATAGTGCCCCCAGCTTTAATAATGCCCCCAGGTAGGATCCCAGCTTTAATAATGCCCCCATAGTGTAGGATTTTTTTTACTTTCCCCACCTTAAATAATGCCCCCATGTTTTAAATAATGCCCCCATAATAGCCCACCGCTGTTTTTGTTTTGTTGATTTTACAAAACAAAACAACCCTCACCTTATCCACTTGCTGCTGCTGCAGCAGTCTCTTCTATCTTCACTGAAAATGACCTGTGATGTCGCGATGACGTCACTGCGTGCTCCCATGTGGATACTTCACCACGCACATCACAGGTCCTTCGGCAGGTCCTGCTCAATGAAGAGAGAAGAGACTGCTGCACTGCGGGCAAGTGGATGAGGTGAGATTTTGTTTTGTTTTTGGCTGCGGGGCACTATGGGATATTTAAAACCATGGGGACATTTTCTATTTGTGTACCCGCTTTAACGGCCGTTAGACAGGTGCACTCCTGTCAATTGGCCGTTAAAAACGGTCCCATCGATTTCAATGGGGTCTGCATGGTCGTGGAAAGTCCAAAAATAGGACATGTCCTATTTTTGGACGGACGCTATTCACTGGCCGTTAAAAGAACGGCCATGTGACTAGCCCCATAGACTTTCACTGGTGCTAAAATTGCTTAGACGGCCGTCACACGCCCATTTTTCACTGTCGTGTGCATGTAGCCTAAGGCCCCTTGCAGACTAGCGTGAGCAGATTAGGTCCGGATGCGTTGCTGATGCGTTCAGTGAAAACTGAGATTTCGCAAGCAAGTACATTCACTTTTGTTTGCGATCGCGCTCAGTTTTTATCGCATGGGTGCAATGCAATTTAATGCGTTTTGCACGCATGTGATAAAAACTGAACGCTTACAAACGCCTCTTAGCAACCATCCGTAAAAAAACATCACATCCGCACTTGCTTGCGGATGCGATTTTCATGCAGCCCCAGTCACTTCTATGGGGCCAGCGTTGCGTGAAAATCCCAGGATATAAAACATGCTGCGATTTTCACGCAACGCACAAGTGATGCGTAAAACCAACTCTCACATTCTCATCACGCATTGCAGATCTTCTTGTTATTTCTGCCACTGATGTGTCCACTGTGGGGGCTTTATCCCACACAGCAGATTCTGATTCCGCAAATGAATATTTTCTCTTAACTGCAGGAGGAATACATTTTCTATCTGGGTTTCTCTATTCCTTTTAATTAAAGCTTCCATGTTATTATGCACTGAAAACATCCTACGACACCTAGGGCCTAACCCTTCAAAGACCTGGTCTTCAATAGTTTTAGGCTGCTTAACTCCTTAGTGACCACCCATACGCAGTCCAAGCGCTGCACGGGTCCGGCTCTCACATGGGAGCCGCGCTCCAGCTCTAACAGCCCGGACCGGCAGGAGTGCCAATCTGGGCTGTTTAACGCTTACATGCTGTGGGCAATGGCACCCGCTGCATGTAAAGCGCTGACAGAGGGAGCAGACTCCTCCGTCTCCCATTGGCACCCCATAAATCACAAGGTGACGATGTGTGTAAAGGCTGGTTGGGGTCTGATATAGGCCCCAAACCAGCCTCAAGTTTTTAGCAGGCTGTTCCTCTCTGGCACAGCCTGCTGGTCAATGTCAGTATAGCACGGACATTAAAATGCAATGCACAATAGGGATAGTGCATTGTATTTTAAAATCAATCTAAATGTTCTGTTATAGTCCCCTTGTGGGACTATTAAGTGGTAAAAAATTCCAGTAAAAAATTAATAAAAATACACTTTTCCCATTTTCAATGAAAAAAATTGCAAAAATAAATAAAAAAATCTCCCCATATGTTCGGTTTCGCCACGTCCGTAATGTCCTGCACTACATAAATATAATGTACATTTTCCCTTACAGTGAATGCCGTATAAAAATATTAATAAAAATTGCTAATTTATACGTAGTTGCTATTGAAAAAACTAGCAATCAAAAACGCCATTTACTCCAAATTGAAACCAATGAAAACTACAAGTTGTCCCTCAAAAATCAGGCTGGAGTCTATACCAGGGATGGGCAAACTGCGGCTCTCCGGCTGTTGTAAAACTACAATTCCCACCATGCCCTGCTGTAGGCTGATAGCTGTAAGCAGTCTTTGCATGCTGGGAGAGCAGCAGTTTGCCCATCCCTGGTCTTTACCATAGTATTCTTAATGAGAGATTTCTAAGCCCAGCTCTTTATTACTGCTGGTCCCCTCAGATGTTTGAGGAAGATTTTGCTTTAAGGGCTTAAGTGACGCATTCACCTCTGACCTCACCTTAATACTTTTGGACATACTGTGCTTCTTCCAAAAATAAATTAATCCACACAAGATTAAGGAATCGGTCATCAAAAATACCATTTAAAATGTATTAACAGTACCTCTAGTGCCCGCAAACTGTGTTCACATGGACCTTTCTTCTATTTCAGTGCTAGTGCCATAGAAAATGCACTTTTATTCTTGCCGCTGCCTCGCAGCTTCAAGTCAGGCTTGAAGTCATGGGGGCAGCGGCCTGCATCCACGGTCCTCTCCGCCCCTGCCTCCTTGACTGACAGCCGTGATCGCATTGCCGGGACCGCGCTTAAGGCCGCATGCGCAGTAAGGGCGGCTGGAGCGCGGTCCCGGCTGCCGCACGTACTAGCGCCGTCTTGCTTTGCCGCATAGCGCATGCGCCTTGCCTCTGCGGGGCGTGCGTGCCGGGCGATCACGCCGGGTGCGCATAGATGCCAGGCGCGGCGCGCTACTACAGGCTGTCGGGCGCATGCGCCAGCGGCGAAAGCAAGACGGCGCTTAGTACGTGCGGCAGCCGGGACCGCGCTCCAGCCGCCCTTTACTGCGCATGCGGCCTTAGAGCGCGGTCCCGGCAATGCGATCACGGCTGTCAGTCAAGGAGGCAGGGGGCGGGAGAGGACCGTGAAAGATACGAGGCCGCTGCCCCCATGACTTCAAGCCTGACTTGAAGCACGGGCAGCGGCAGAATAAAAGTGCATTTTCTCTATGACGCTAGCACTGAAATAAGGAGGAAAAGGTCCATGTGGACACAGTTTGCGGGCACTAGGAGGTACTGTTAATACATTTAAATGGTATTTTTTGATGACAGGTTCCCTTTGACATATTGACCCAACATAAGAATGGCAATACTAAATACACTACTAAAATGAGGAAAATTGGCTTCTACCTCATGGGGTTTTTGCCTTCCTCTGGGTCAACTTGCAGGTTAACAGGCTAAACTGGATGGGCGGATGTCTTTTTTACTATGTTACTAATAGGACACAAAAAGTGCTCAAGGAGTGTGCATTTAAAAACAAAGCTTGCAACTTAAAAAAAAATCACAATCGCATGTGGCGATTCATATTAGTGGCAGCCCCTGGATCTCATTGCTATGTGACCTTGGACACTGATGGTGATCGAATCTAAATACTATATTAAGTATATGGATCCGACCTTGATCAGAGTTTGGGGTTAGGTTCACGCTGCAGAAGTTACAGAGCAGCTGCTGTAAGTAAGTATAAAGTTATAAAGGGGAAGTAGTAGTGGCCAACTCACTGTTTCCCACTTGAAAGGGGGCTACAAATGCAGCCATTCCAGATGTAAATGTTGCAGTTCAATTCTGGACACATTTGAGGTAATTTATCAAACTGGTGTTAGAACTGGCTTAGATGCCCATAGCAACCAATCACATTCGTCCAGTTTGATAAACGACACCAAGTATGTAAAAGAAAAGTCATACAGACAGGAGAAACGCTTAATATATGTATATTTCTTCGCTGTCCCTCTTCATTCATGTATTTATTCAAATGTACATGTGGCCTACAATATACAGGCGGAAATACAATAATGAAGGAATGCATATGCTCAAGAATAACATGTCCAATGGCTATGTGAAACACAGTGGGGAGATTTATCAAACCAATCAGATTCCACCTTTCATTTCTCACAGCTCCTTTGGAAAATGAAGGGTGGAATCTGATTGGTTGCTACTGGCAACTAAGCCAGTTCTGCTTTACACTACTTTGATAGTTCTCCCCAGCATTTCCCACATGCTGCTGTTTAAAACAATAGCAACTTCTCTCATTTGCGAAGTCACCCCCATCAAACAAGCAGCACCAACAGCTCCCAACACAATTACCTCGTAAGAGATGAGAAATGTATTGGTTTTTAAAAACGGGTTCTCTAACCCCATGGGCCTTAATGGAATACTTAAAAAAATTATTACAGTTTATGAAATGCAGACCAGAAAGATCTCTACTGGCCCGAACAAACCCCAGGGGCAGTGAGCCACGGATCAGTCACTTATGCTGGACTCTCTGTAAGTGTTTTGTTTGTTGCATTGGGACATTTTTGGATTCTATCTACATGTACTGCTTTAGTGTTTTTCTATTTATATATATATATATATATATATATATATATATATATATATATATATATATTTATCTATATACTATTATATATATAGATACTATATATATAATACTATAGTATATTTTTCTATATTTTTCTATATACTATATATATCTATATATATACACACACTACTATAGTATATTTTTCTATATACATATATATATATATATATATATATATATATATATTTATTTATTTGTGGTCGGATCGGCTATCAGAAAGGTGTACCTAACCTATCTAACCCTATCTACAACAAGCAGTAGAATTATGCCATAACTGCTGCGGTAGGGCAGCCTAAAGGGGCCAAAAGAGCAGACCTTAGGTTGAGGCAAAATATATACATACTATTACTACACCCACTTTGAACGTGAAAGACATTTCCGATGAAGGTGAGAAATATATTGTATATAAATATCACAGTGACAACCATCTACCTTACCATGGGCGTAGCTAGAAATGACTGGGCTCCACAGCAAATTTTTGTATGGCCTCCCCCGCGCTTATTATAAGCGCGGAGTGTTATATGGCTGGGTGGCTACTACTGGCACATTATAGGGGTGTTATAATGGCTGGTGGCTACTGGCACATTATAGGGGTGTAGATGGCTGGTAGCTACTGGCACATTATAGGGCCTATAATGTGCCAGTAGCCACCCAGCCATATAACACCCCTATAATGTGCCAGTAGTAGCCACTCAGCCATATAACACCCCTCCCCCTATAATGTGCCTGGCCCATAACACCTCCCATAATCGGCCAGTAGCCAATGCAGATTAATGATAATTAATTCCTCTTCCCCCCATCCCCCCCCAATGTAGTCCATCATTTAGAATTACTGATTTTTGTTCACCTAGCCGAAACCAAAAAAAACTCTAGACAAAGTCAGTCAGACTGTACTTACACAGTCACACGTCCGGCGACAGCGATGCTCTGATGCCCTCTGCAGCGCAGCGGCGCTGATAGGCCAGCACCACCTCCCCGTCTCCAGTCCCGCATCCCTCCCTGCCCTGTAACTAGGATCGCATCGCGGCCCGCACTGCAGGACAGACACATGAGAGTCTGAGACTGACGCGAGTCGTAACTAAAGGGGAGGGGGCCTGGGCCAAACTGTGAAAGGGGGGGGGGGGCCCCGCCTGCACAGTGGACAGTGTACAGTCACGCACTGTTGGCAACTCGGCAATTAGCCTGCGCAGCGTCAGCCAGGGCTGGGATAAGGTCCACCACCAACAGAGGCTGAGCTGCCCAAGTGCGCCCCCCCCCCTCCAATTTGTGAATGACACTGCTATGGGGGATCTGTGATGGATGACACTGTTATTGGGGAATCTGTGGATGACACATGTGTCATCCACAGATCCCCCCTCCCCATAACAGGGTCCGTGTAGGAATGACACCAATACAAGGGGTGAGGCTGTGGGGTTGTATCTGCTTTTTTGATGACAGTAGCAGCGGGCTCGTGCAGTGACTGTATTCTACTACACCCCCTCACACACACACTGTATATAATCTTAACTATATAACTGTAGTGATTTACTACAGTTATATAGTTAATAAAATTATATCCAGTGAGCGGGGGGAGTAGTAGAAAACAGTCACTGCACGGGCCCTATTATGAAATAGCATATGTGACCCCACCTCTTTTATTGGTGGTCATTCAGTAAATTAACCCTGTTTTGGGGGTGGGGGTGTCTGTGGATGACAAATATGTGTCATCCACAGATTCTCCCCATAATAGGGTTCATTTAGTGAATGACTATTGTGGTGACCCAATACATGGGAGTTGCATCTGCAGAGCTTTGTATAATGCCTCCCACACTGTAGTGTCCCCCACACTGCCCCCCACACAGTAATGTCTGCCACACTGCCCCCCACACAGTAATGTCCGCCACACTGCCCCCGCACAGTAATGTCCGCCACACTGCCCCCCACGCACAGTAATGTCCGCCACACTGCCCCCCGCACAGTAATGTCCGCCACACTGCTCCCCGCACAGAAATGTCCGCCACACTGCCCCCGCACAGTAATGCCCGCCACACTGCCCCCACGCACAGTAATGTCCGCCCAGGGCCGGGCGCGTCCTATAAGCCGGACTAGGCCGCCGCGAGAGCGCCCTTGGCAAGGGCGCTGCTAGGAGCGCCGGCCCCGCCTCATGCTGCTGCCTTCTGAAACAGCTGATTGGTGGGGGACCCTGCCGATCAGTTTAAATAAACTGCAGAACCCCTTTAATATGGCAGATCATATGGGTGGGGCATTGTGATGTCACATGGGGGCGGCAAACTTTTCTTTGCCTAGGGCGGCAAAATCCTTGCACTGGCCCTGTGTCCGCCACACAGTAATGTCCGCCACACCCCCTCAACCACACAGCAGTGCCCCACATAGTGATTTGTCATGCTCTGCCCCCCTCTTGTCATGCTTTTTCTGCCCCCTGTCATTCTCCCCCATCTTTTCATGCTCTTTATACCCCCCATGTTGTCATGCTCTTTCTGCCACAGACTTCATGTAAGGAGGCCCGGCATTTTCACTGTACTTAATGCCGGGCTCGCCAGACGCTCTCTCACCTCCATTATGTTCACTGCTCCAGGCTTCCGGGATCAGGCCCCAGCGCTGCCACACATAAGCAGGTGGGCGGAGCCTAACAGGGGTCCGTTAAGCTCCGCCCACATGCTTACCGTGTTTCTAGTTAGATGCAGCGGGGCCTGATGCTGGAGGCCTGAAGCAGTGAACATAATGGAGGTGAGAGGAGCGCCTGACGGGCCGGCTCAGGGAATGACAGGAGGGAGCGCTGAGCGGTTCCCCCTGTCAGTCCCTCTCCCTCTGGCCGGCCCCTGCCTGCGCCCTGAGGCTGGAGCCTCCCAGCCTCTGTGTCGGCCTGGCCCTGGCGTCAGCTGATTGCTGGGGCGGGAAGCAGAGGAGAGAGGAGACGTGCTGCCTGGCGCCGGGCCCCTTGTCAGCCCGGGCCCCGAAGCAGCCGCTTCCCGGTAGTTACGCCCTGTACCTTACCTCTTTGTCATGTGCACCGGCACATCCTTCTTGGAGGTGGCTAATGCGATTGAAGCAGTGGCCGGTAATCAGAAACTATTTACTCCTATGTATACTAACAACATGTGAACATATTACGAGAAGGTCTGAATTCTGAGAGCTGCAGACTGAAACAAACAATGGTGAATCTGTTGGAAGGCCTAAATGAATTCCAAGCATTCGCCGAGGGCCCTGATTGGGCACCAACTGTTCCTGGTTGCAAACTACTACACCTCTAATTATTTCCCAGGCCACACATTTTATATATAAAAGGGCCAAAAAGTTAGAACATGGCGTATGCGGTCTCTCTATTAGTAGATTAAGCGGAATGTGTAAACTCATCAGACCTGGGGAACCATCAACACGAATACATGGCTATTTCAATTAACGAGCTAATGTTGCCTGTAATGAGGACAGAGAACGTACACACCATACCTGCAGTTGTGACAGGAAATAAGCTTAAGGTCGTGATAACTATGTATGCTGCGCCTGTAGTCGTGGTTGGACTTATCGTGTCTGTAGACGTGAGACATTGTGAATTGCGCCTTATTACTGTACCCCTTACTGGAAGACGGACTGATACCCAGGACTTAGGCCCGACACCAACACCCTCAGCCCGAGTGGCGGAAAAAGACCTGGAACCTACTTGTGGTGGGGCCACGTGGCCGACCTCAAATGGTGAAGTCATATATGAAACACTTAATCGAAGAAGCCATGTGTGAGAGACACTAATGGCGGAGTCATGTGTGTAAAACATAAACTGAGAAGCCGTGCGTGAGAGACTAATGGCGGTGCCATGCGCGAGAGAGTCTAATGCCGGAGTCATATGTGTAACACTAAATCTGAGAAGCCATGCGTGAGAGACTCTAATGGCGGAGTCATGTGAGTAAAACATAAACGGAGAAGCCATGCGTGGGAGACTAATGGCGGAGCCATACATGCGAGACTAATAGCAGATTTTTTTTTATAAACCACTTATGCAGCACCAGTATGACTTGGGAACTCGCGTAACAATGAACCCCTCTGACAGGGAACCTAAGACACTAAACAGCCTACAACCATATAGTACCCCTAACGAACAACATGAAGAACGGTCAAAGGGCCCCCTGGAGCCATGAGGCCGAAGCGATCATCGGGCCCCCCGAAGCCATGAGACCCCTTGAAGCCATGAGACTGAACTGAATGACTTTACAGTGACGATAAGTAATTAAATGTGAGCCAGACCCGATGGGATATGCATAGACATTAGTGAAGCGAACCACGTGCATAAATAGGAGCAGATGGGAGAAAAAGAAAAGCTAGAGGCCTTGCAGTTCGCTAAGAGAAGACTCTTATCTTGACAAATGAAGGATTTGTGAAAATATAGTAGGAAACGTACTCCTATTGGCCCACTGACCGATGAGAAGCTATTTGGTTAACTGGGGCAAGAGACCAATCTGAGTGAATAGGAACCAGAAGTAAAGCAGACCAGTCTAAGGACTGAAAAAAAAAAAAAAAATGTATAATTTTTTTATTATTATTATTAGTATTTTTTTACCGAGTGAACAGAAAAGTAGGCCTTCGGAATGTAACAAACCAACAAGGAAATACACGCAAGCCTGAAAAGAACGCAGCTATGTTTATCGGGAGAGCAGTGTCAGAGCGGTGTGCTGACTGCCCTAGTGAAAATACTGGCTAACCATGATGTCGAAATAAAAAGGAAAATGTAGCTATAAGTGGAAGCAGAGTATAACACATGGTGTAAGAACAGATGGGTGACTGCAGCTCTGGATGCGAGTAGTGCCTAACACATGGTATGGGCGCAGCTCTGAGTGTGAGCATGAAGAGTATGATATAAAGCAGCTGTATGAATGCAATCTAAAGTGAGCAGAGTATTAATGTGATACAACAGATGCATGAACGCAGCTCTAGTAGTGAATGGAGTATAGGACAAAATGTAAATACAGACACACAGACGTAGCTTTTGAAGGTAACGAACCTAGCCATGATTATTCTACCATTAGCGCCCAACCCCTTCGCCCCAGAGCGCTACAAGTCCGATCCCACCGTAATGCAGCAGGAGTTTTTTTATTTTTATTTAAATGATGGTCACCACACCACCACCTCGTGTTCCTCTAAGAAAACATAAACGTGGTTGAACATAAACCCTGATTCAACGCCAATTAATCAACACAATAGTGCACCTATAAACGTAGCACAGAACCGCTGACACATGCGTGCCCAAAACATACTATTTATAGATTAAACACACTTACCAGAGCATCAGAACTCAAATACAGGCGCCTTGATCAATCTGCTAGTGCCCCATATATGGACCACTGATACACATTCACCAACACCTTACATGTCTGGCGCCAACTGCGGACGTGCGCCCCACATGTAAAACAGGTGACAGAAAAAAATGCACTTTAAATTTTTTAATTAATGACCATTGATTTACATGACCCGCCCAGAGAGAAACTAAATACCATCACTTAACCCCTTAAGGACCGGGCTTATTTTCACCTTAGGACCAGGCCATTTTTTGCAAATCTGATCAGTGTCACTTTATGTGATGATCACTTTAAAACGCTTTTTCCTATCCAGGCCATTCTGAGACTGTTTTTTCGTCACATATTGTACTTCATGACACTGGTAAAATTAAGTCAAAAAATTTCATTTTTATTTATAAAAAAAATATCAAATTTACCAAACATTTGGAAAAATTAGCAATTTTCCAAGTTTCAATTTCTCTACTTCTATAATACATAGTAAAACCGCCCCAAAAAGTTATTGATTTACATTCCCCATAGGTCTACTTCATGTATTGATCATTTTGGGAATGCCATTTTATTTTTTGGGGACGTTACAAGGCTTAGAAGTTTAGAAGCAAATCTTGAAATTTTTCAGAAATTTTCAAAAACCCACTTTTTAGGGACCAGTTCAGGTCTGAAGTCACTGTGAGGCTTACATAATAGAAACCATCCAAAAATGACCCCATTCTAGAAACTACACCCCTCAAGGTATTCAAAACTGATTTTACAAACGTCATTAACCCTTTAGGTTTTCCACAAGAGTTAATGGCAAATGGAGATAAAATTTCAGAATTTCGATTTTTTGGAAAATTTTCTGTTTGAATCCATTTTTTCCAGTAACAAAGCAAGGGTTAACAGCCAAACAAAATAGCAAAAAATAAAAACGGTCTGAAAATAGCTATTTTCTTGCAAATTTTCCATTTTAATCAATTTTCCATTACGCCCCATGACAGCACCTGTGAGAGATCCTACCCCATCCGGACAGGAAACAGGAACTTCCCAGATCTTTAAATTGGTCCACCTCCTTCCACCACTCAGTTCTTTCCTGTTTCCTGTCCAGGGACAGGTGGAGTTTCTTTCCAGGTCTATCTTCGGGGCTGCAGGACCTCTAGGGCCACAGAAAAAACCTATTGGAGGTACCTGTCGGCGTGAGTCTCCACTAGGAGCCGCTGAGAAGCCCGGCTGTTCCCTTCTTCGGCGCCATGGGGGGATGCCTGTAGCCACCTCATTTTTTCCCTGCCCAGGCCGGCGAAGTTCGGCGTGAGGGGGGAGGAGTTCCTCTTCTCTCATTTGCGGTAGGCCGGGTGCGCGCGCGTCGCGCCGGAAATGACGCGTGCGTTCCACCGGCCGGAAGGGGAGGGGCCTAAAAACATGGCGGGCGCTGCGCGGCCCATTTGAAAAAGGGAACGCCGGCCAGCCAGGATGGAGGGAGCAGCGACAGCCAGATTTTTTGACCGGACGGCCAGATCTTCCCTCCATCGCCCCCTTAAAGCACTACTATGCAGGAAGAAGGGGAGACTCAACTGCGCACGGACAAACAGGAGCTGCATTCTGAGAGCACGGTACTCCTGGGGGTAAGAGGGGTTAACCCCACCACCTCCCTTTGGGGAGTTATTCAGTATGGTCAGATCTAGACTGATTGGGGCTTTTATTAAATGCAGGTGAAGGAAGCCCCAAGAAAAGCTACCCACAAAGCAAGAGCTAAAGAATGTGGGATTTGTAAACGGAGGTTGAGCCCATCCTACCATAAAGCATGTTGCCAACCTTGTCTGGATAAGTTAGTGGCAGAGGAATCGCCATCTTTATTGCAGAACTTACAGGAGTTAGTTAAAAATGAAGTGCGTTCTTCTGTGGAACATCTTAAAAAGTCCCTACCTAGCTCATCCAGGCATAGGAAGGCTCAGACGGTAATGGAAAATACTTCAGAGTCTGAGTCTGAGGAAGAGGGCGCCATTGCGAGCTCAGATTCCTCTTCTGAGGATTTGACCGGAAACCGCTATTTAAAGCTGAAGACACAGACCTACTGCTGAAGGCGGTTAGGTCCACTATGGAGCTGGAGGAGGAAAAAGAATCCAGGTCCAGGCAAGAGCTTATGTTTGGAAGCCTGAAGCCAAAAAGTCTAGGGTGTTCCCCATTCAGGATTGTATTAAAGACCTGATTAGACGTGAATGGGATAAGCCTGATAAAAATTCTTTATCCCTAGAGCGGTAAAAAGAAAATACCCTTTAATGAGGAAGAAGTATCAGCTTGGCAGGAGGTACCCAGGGTAGATGCACCTGTAGCGAAAATTAATAAAAAGTCTGCTCTCCCGTTTGAGGATTTAGGTTCCCTTAAAGACCCTATGGACAAAAGGGCAGACACCTACTTAAGAAAAATTGGGAGGCATCTACATCGGCCTTCAAACCTAACATCGCAACTACTTCAGTGGCCAGGTCATTAAAAGTCTGGTTGGAGGAACTAGAGTCTCATATTGAGAACAAGACCCCTAGGGAACAGCTTCTGGAAGCTATCCCAACCATGTCCAGGGCGGTAGATTTTATCTCGGATGCCTCCGCCGACGCATTGAGACTATCTGCTAGAGCGGCCGCTCTGTCTAATTCAGCCAGAAGGTCCCTATGGTTGAAGGGATGGAAAGGTGACGTGGCATCTAAGTCTAAACTATGTGCCCTTCCTTGCCAAGGAAATTTTTGTTTGGGTCAGCCTTGGATGACATTTTAGACAAGGCAGCAGATAGGAAAAAAGGATTTCCAACGCCGTCCTTTCCTAAACAAAGGAAACCCTTTCGGAACATCGAAAGAAAGAAGGGTTTTGGAGATCAAAGGAAAAGAAGAGAGTGGAGGTCTGATAAAACAAAGAGCGTGCTGTTTAAATCTAGACCCCAAGCTTCAGGTTCCTCTCAGCAATGACGCCAAGCTCCAGGTAGGCGGTCGTCTTTCTATCTTTTCTCCTGCCTGGCGAAATATTACCGCAAGCGCCTGGGTACGGACTATTATAGAGGAAGGTTACCGCCTAGACTTCAAAAAATTCCCAACAAGGAAACTAAAGATCACATCTGTAAACCAGCGATCTCCAAAGCAAGTGGCTCTTATGGAGGAAATAAACAATCTTCTGACCAAGGCAGTCCTCGTACCAGTACCAGAAAACGAGCAAGGGGAGGGTTTCTATTCAACCCTATTCTTGGTTCCCAAGCCCAATGGTGCATTCCGATTGATAATAAACCTAAAGGACCTAAACCAATACCTGACAAATCAGAAATTCAGGATGGAATCGATATCCTCTACGGTTCTCCATCTATTCCCCAATTGTGTGATGGCTTCAATAGACATAAAGGATGCCTACTATCATGTACCCATCCATCCGTCATCTCAGAAATACCTCAGAATAGCGGTGAGGACGGAGGGGAGGATTATACATCTACAGTTCAGAGCGCTCCCTTTTGGAATATCACAGGCACCGAGGCTCTTCACAAAACTAATGGCAGAGGTAATGGCGGAAATAAGAAGATCAGACATCATTATAATCCCATACCTGGACGACCTTCTCTTAGTGGGGCAGTCTCAGGAGGCATTAGCGTCCCAAATACAGGTAGTGCTGGGGACCCTAACAAACCTCGGGTGGTTAATAAATTGGGACAAGTCGTCCCTCAGTCCAGCTCCCAGCTGTGTGTTCCTGGGAATCCTACTAGATTCTCGAACACAAAAATCCTTTCTTCCAGTAGAAAAGATGAGAATCTTTCAACAGAGAATCAGGGCCTTCAGCAAAAACAAGGAAGTGTCAATAAGAGCAGCAATGTCTATTTTGGGCCTGATGACGGCTTGCATTCCTGCTGTGAAGTGGGCCCAATTCAGATCCAGAATCCTACAAATGCACATCTTGTCCAGATGGGATGGGGGGGTCACCTTCCCTGGATCGCAAGATGATTATGCCAAAGTCAGTCACCCAGTCACTAACCTGGTGGCTGAAGACATCCAATTTGAGTCAGGGGGTAGATTGGGTGAAGGAGGATCCCCTAATAATTACCACCGATGCAAGCCCCTGGGGGTGGGGGGCCCATTCAATTTTGGGGTTTTTCCAAGGCGCTTGGTCAGGAACCCAGAGTGCTCAATCCCAAAACGCCAGGGAATTGAGAGCAGTCCTGCGTGCATTGGAAGTAAGTCTCCCTTATCTACCTCCAAGACATATCAGGATCCTGTCCGACAATGCCACAGTAGTGGCATATGTCAACAGACAGGGGGGCACAAGATCTGCTCAGCTAATGCAGCTAGCGTCCAAAATATTTTTTCGGATAAGGGGGAAAGCTCTCTCTCTCTCTCTCAGCAGTTCACCTAAAAGGCTCAGAGAATCACCAGGCAGACTTTCTCAGCAGACACAGATTCAGCCAGGCTAATTGGTGTCTGAACCAAGAAGTGTTTCACCAAATCGAGGCCCTGTGGGGTTCTCCCACAATAGACCTGTTTGCCTCACAGGGGAACAAAAAATGCAAGCGATTCTTCTCCCTGAGCAGGGAAGATCAGGCCTTGGGCATAGATGCTTTCTCCCAACCATGGGGAGAGGACCTAGTTTATGCGTTTCCTCCTATCAGGCTACTGCCGAGAGTAATTCAGAAGATCAGGAGGGAGAAGGCAACAGTGATTCTTATAGCACCGTTCTGGCCGAGAAGAGTCTGGTTTGCCTGGTTGAGGAGACTATCAATAGCGGATCCCTGGATACTTCCAGAGAGGCAGGACCTACTGTACCAGGGCCCTCTACATCATCCAGAGGTGAAGAACCTGCACCTGACAGCCTGGATTTTGAGAGGAGATTCTTCAGGGCCAGAGGGTTGTCTGAACAAGTGATTGGGACTCTTCTAGCTAGCAGGAAAAAAGTGACCTCCGATATCTATCTGAGAGTGTGGAAGACTTTCCTCCAGTTTGCAGGGACAGGCCTAGATTTGAGCTCCCCTAACATCCCCTTAATTCTGAATTTTTTACAGGTGGGCCTTAACAAAAAGCTAAAACCTAGTACCCTCAAGGTCCAGGTCTCGGCACTGAGTGCTCTCTTTGATTACAGATTAGCCACTCATCCGTGGGTTAAAAGGTTTATTAGGGGTTCCTCTAGGCTTTGTCCTACAGTTAAACCTAAGACAGCCCCGTGGGACCTTAACCTGGTTCTATCCGCCCTAACCAAGGCCCCGTTTGAACCCCTCGCAGACATCCCTTTAAAGATACTATCCTATAAGACTGTTCTTTTAGTGGCGATTACATCTGCCAGGCGAATAGGGGAACTGTCTGCTTTGTCTTATACTCAAATATACTCAAATTCTAGAAGACAGAATAGTGTTCAAACCGGATCCTGCATTCCTACCCAAAGTAGTGTCTGTATTCCATAGATCTCAGGAGATAGTTCTCCCCTCCTTTTGTCAAAACCCAAGGAAAAAGGGGGAAGAGTCCTTTCATAATCTAGATGTGAGATGGTGTGTCTGCACATATTTAGAGGTTACAAAAGAATTTAGGAGGACCCCGCATCTTTTCGTTCAATTTCAGGGTCAAAATAGAGGCTTGAAAGTCACAAGCCGTACCCTAGCCAGATGGATTAAGAGAGCGATAGGCCTGGCATACTCTCAGTCAGGGTGTCAGGTGCCTTCGGGCTTTTCAGCTCATTCCACTAGAGCAGTAGCCTCTTCCTGGGCAGAAAGGGGGTGCGCTACTATTGAGCAAATTTGTAAGGCAGCAACATGGAGTTCTCCCTCCACATTTTACAAACACTACAGATTGGATCTCTCTTATGTGCAGGACATGTCCTTTGGGAGAAAGGTTCTGCAGGCTGTAGTCCCTCCCTAATAATCATCTAGTCTAATCTCTCACAGGTGCTGTCATGGGGCGTAATGGAAATACTTAAATTACTCTTACCGGTAATATGTTTTCCATGAGCCCATGACAGCTACCTACATAATTCCCTCCCAAACGATATAAGAATATTTATATAAAAAAAAAAAAAAAAAAAACAGCCACATAGGATCAGTTTTTTTGTTCCTTTGTCGGCCAAAGAAGAGATATGCCCGGGCATATATTTGGCTCAAAGGTTTTTTTTTGTGTTACTGTTGCTTATATACCATATATATATATATATAGGTGTGTTGCTGGTCCTAGGAATCTTGTCATTTACTGAGTGGTGGAAGGAGGTGGACCAATTTAAAGATCTGGGAAGTTCCTGTTTCATGTCCGGATGGGGAGGACCTCTCACAGGTGCTGTCATGGGCTCATGGAAAACATATTACCGGTAAGAGTAATTTAAGTATTTTCCAGTAACAAAGCAAGGGTTAACAGCCAAACAAAACTCAATATATATTGCCCTGATTCTGTAGTTTTCAGAAACACCCCATATGTGGGCGTAAACTGCTGTATGGCAAAACGGCAGGGCACAGAAGTAAGGGAACGCCATATGGTTTTTGGAAGGCGGATTTTGCTGGACTGGATTTTTGACACCATGTCCCATTTGAAGCCCCCGATGCACCCCTAGAGTAGAATCTCCAAAAAGTGACTCCATCTAAGAAACTACACCCCTCAAGGTATTCAAAACTGATTTTACAAACTTTGTTAACCCTTTAGGTGTTCCACAAGAGTTATTGGCAAATGGAGATGAAATTTCAGAATTTCTATTTTTGTTACCTTGCCTCAAAAAAGTGTAATACAGAGCAACCAAAAATCATATTTACCCTAAAATAATACAAACAAAACTGCCACCTTATCCCGTAGTTTCCAAAATGGGGTCACTTTTTGGAGTTTCCACCGTAGGGGTGCATCAGGGGGCTTCAAATGGGACATGGTGTCAAATAACCAGTCCAGCAAAATCTGCCTTCCAAAAACCATATGGCGTTCCCTTCCTTCTACGCCCTGCCGTTTGGCCATACAGCAGTTTACTGACCACATATGGGGTGTTTCTGCAAACTAGAGAATCGGGGCAATATATATTGAGTTTTGTTTGGCTGTTAACCCTTGCTTTGTTACTGGAAAAATTGATTAAAATGGAAAATTTGCAAAAAAATAGCTATTTACGTCGTTGAACTGACAGGTTAGATTGTGCGCTATTTCTATAGAGCAGGTTGCTACGGACGCGGCAATACCAAATATGGCTACTTTTTGGGGGTTTTGTTTCAGTTTTACAAAATACAGCATTTTTGAAAAAATGATTTTTAGTGTCTTCACATTCTGAAAGCCATATATTTTCTTTATTGTTTGGGCGACTGTCTTATGTAGGGGCTCATTTTTTGCGGGATGAGATGGCGGTTTGATTGGAACTATCTTGGGGTGCATATGACATTTTGGTCGCCTGCTATTACACTTTTTGTGATGTAAGGTGACAAAAATGGCTCTTGACACCGTATTTTTTTTTGTGTTCACCTGAGGGGTTCGGTGATGTGTTATTTTTATAGAGCAGGTTGCGACGGACGTGCCGATACCAAATATGTATACTTTTTATTTATTTATTTATTTAAATTTTACACAATATTATCATTTTTTAAAACAAAACAAATCATGTTTTAGTGTCTCCATAGTCTGAGAGCTCTATATTTTTTTTTTTGGGGGGTGATTGTCCTATGTGGGGTATCATTTTTTGCGGGATGAGATGACGGTTTGATTGGCACTATTTTTGGGTGCATATAAATTTTTGATCGCTTGCTATTACAGTTTTTGAGATGTGAGGTGACAAAAATGTATTTTTTTTTACATTGTTTTTATTTTATTTTTTTAACAGTATTTACCTGAGGGGTTAGATAATGTGATATTTTTATAGAGGAGATTTTTACGGACGCGGCGATACCCAATATGTATAGTTTATTTGTTTTGTTTTTGTTTTTTATTCAGTGATATGTATTTTTCTTATTTTTTCACTTTTTGACATTTTTTTGACCCAGACCCACTTGGTTCTTGTAGATCCAGTGGATCTGGTGTCTATATAATACAGAACAGTACACTATATAGTGTACTGCACTGTATTTTTTACTTTTCACAGTTTGGTCAGACTTCTGCCTTTAGCAGAAGTCTGACCAGAGTCACTATACCATGGCAAGCAGGACGCTTCTGAAAGCGTCCTGCTGCCATGGTAACCATCACCCGCTGCCATTACAGAGCAGCGGGTGATGGAAGAGAGGTGAGCTCCCTCCCTCTACTATCCTATCCCGTCGAGGGGGCTGCAAAGGTACGGCTCCCTCCATGTTAACACCTTCTATACCGCGGTCCGTACGGACCGCGGTATAGAAGGGGTTAAACTGCTGACATCTGCAGCACAGATGTCAGCAGTTTATAGCAGGGGGTCAGCAATGTGCTGACCCCCTGCTATACCCACTAGGCACCAGGGAAATCGATTGACAGGAGGCGGGCCAATTCAGACCTGCGGTTTGCTGCGATCGCTGACATGGTGGGGGGGGGTCACATGTCCCTCCTCCTGCACTAATCACCGGCGGCCGCGTCATAGGAGGGAGGGGTTTCCTACCTCCCTCCTTCTCCGCTGCACACGCCGTGTCCTCCCATAACAGGAGATACTAGACTGCGCAGTAGCGCGATCTAGTATCGAAAAAACGAACATCCCGATACCGAATCGATACTGGCATAAACGTATGGATTGGGTATCGAAAGTTCGATACCTGAAACAACCCTAGTGGGGTGTACTCAATTTTGTGAGATACTGTGTGATAAAATATATATCACACATATATACACACACACAAAACTGTTTCTCTCAATAGATATATCCTCATGTACTTTTTTCCCCGCATCTTGGGGTTTCTTAATTAGCTCCTTCCTGCTCCAGCGAACCTTTCCCTTCACAGCCCAGCTGCGTTCATACAAGTAGACCGCAGTTACTCCTGCCCCAAAGCATCTAGTCACTATAGACACCCAAAGGAGGCGGTGTGTGCACTGTAAACCAATAGAATGCTCACACTAACCTGCTTGTTCTCAGGGACTGAGGTCAGCGGCTGCTTTGTAACCTCTGATCGAGGAATTTGTATTCATTATTGGAACCATATACGACCAAACAAAACTCAATATCTATTACACTGATTCTGCAGTTTACAGAGACCTCCCATATGTGGCTGTAAACTACTGTGTGGGCACACTTGCAGGAGGCAGAAGGAAAGGAGCGCCAGATGGTTTTTGGACAGCAGATTTTTAGACACCATGTGCCATTTGAAGCCCCCCTGATGCACCCTACAGTAGAAACTACCAAAAGTGACCCCTTTGAAAACCATGGGATAAGGTAATAGTTTTATTGGTACTATTTTGGGGTACATATGATTTTTGAACGCTCAATATTACGCTGTTTTAATGAGGCAAGGTATCCAAAAAAAAATAAAAATGGCTGTTCTGGCACAGTTTTTATGTTTTACAATGTTCACCTGACAGGTTAGATCATGCGATATTGTGGTACTAGTCGGAATCAAAGCAGAGTTCAGTTTCAAGTTTTAAAGTGGTTTCTTACTTTAAAAATCAATTACCAAATTTATTCGGCGAAGTCACGCGCGACTTCATGAAAAACTCACCGGCTCATCAGAGCCCATACCTTGTAATATTGTAAGGAGGCAAATCTCCGTACAGCATCATTTAGAAGCTTTGAACAAAGCAACTCGGATGAAGCATCCGAAGCTCGCCTCGTGCAACACTAGTTGCTGCCATGACGAACCTGTACATCATGGTGGATTAAAGGATAACTGTCTTTATTTTTGCTAAAGTGTAGGGCAAGTGATAGGTAACATTTTTGTAATAGACTTTATTTAACCAAAACGTTTATTTTTGGTAGAAAACTGGGGCTGAAATGGCCCTTAGCAGCACTCTTTCAAATGAGCGTTTCTAAGGGCCATCTGTCTCCTATTAGAAGAGGGGAGACGTGCTGTGCAGGCGCTGTGCTTCTGCCTCTTGTGATTCCCTGGTGGGCACATGAGTCTTAGGAGTTAAAATTACATGTATATTCCCCTTTCTATGCAATCTAATGCTCCGGTACATTCACTGACCTGCGAACCCTGTGATAGTAACTCACGAAGCAGCCCCTGGCAGTGGCGCACAGTGCTTCTACTTCCGGCCGCTGCTTCATGAATGAATACAGCTTATTCCGTCTCACCTTTGGACAGCGCCTGAACTTTAACAAATTTTTAACTGGGTTTCATCCAGTTCTATTAATATTCCTGATGCAGGGAGGAAGACCCAAAGGATAATAATGTCCCTAAGAATGCACTTCCCCTCCCACAGATACAATTGGGAATAAAAAGCAAATTTGAGGCCGAAAAATAAACGTTTTGTAGCCAATTTTTTCCCAGTCCTGGTCTGACCAACCTGAAGGTTTGAGGCCTCATTGTAGAACTCTCCTCTGATGTAGATGTAAGCAGCTCGTGCCCCCATGCTGCGACCAGCAACCAGACATCCCTCCACCAACTTGTGGGGATCGTGCCTCATGATCTCACGATCCTTACAGGTACCTGGTTCACCCTCATCTGCATTCACCACAAGATACTTGGGGCTGAAAGATCAAAAATCAGAATTACTAAAAACTGTGTGTGTGTATATATATATATATATATATATATATTCTGCTGAGAAGTCCAAACATCAGTTGGAGCTACAGAATTGAGATACAGGGAAATAGATGCACAGTTCTTCCCTATCCCTACCTATTTCAAGGGGTCTTCAAAAAGTCCTGTATTTTCATACTTTATGCCTATATAACGAAAAACAGTCGGCACTGCCCAGTGTGGTCAGTGTCCAACAGGATTCACACCTGCACTGTTATCATGCGACAGTTCGGGGTGCTCTGCAGTATAGACGTATAATCAAATACTTGAAAGAAGAAAAAATAGCGGCACTCACAGTCACCTTTCTTTTTGCAGCTTTATTGTAAGTAAAATCACGGTAGATGCGGGGCACCGCATAGATAAATTAGGCAACAACTGTTTCGCGCTAAGCTGCGCTTTATCAAGCCTCTCGTGACGTGGTAGGGAGGTGTACTTTATACATCACTCCCACGTCTCTATCAAACGGGTGAAATGATCACTTTAATCTACATACTGATATCGTTATAAAAAAATAAAAAAACATAAACCGGATATTCTAAAACCATTTCATACAAAAACAGCTACGGTAAGTCATTTTTGTCATTTAATCCCAGGGGACCCATGGCCTCAGTTTTGATAATCTATGCAGCCTCCCTCTGTAATAGAATGCACTTCCTATCTACCTCTATCCCTGCACACTTTAACACATCATCTCTGCCTCCATGTTCGGCGTGTACGTGTTCGATAAGTCGAGTGGCTCCAATTCTACTTTCTATTGATTTTCTATGTTCCCTAAATCGCACATAGAGAAGTCTGAAGGTCTTGCCCACATAGAACCTCCAACATGGGCAGAAAATCACGTATACTACAAACTGCCTGTGGAGAGCCTGTATACTAGGATCCCCAGGAACTGGGAGTACAGTCGACGTAAGATATAACATAGTAACATAGTATATAAGACCGAAAAAAGACATTTGTCCATCCAGTTCGGCCTGTTTCCTACAAGTTGATCCAGAGGAAAACGGTGTCTCCATTATGTGCATGATCACGAGAGCGCTCTCAATGCATTTTACTGCTGGTTTGGGGGGAGCACAATGTCGGAATGTAAGAGAGTATGAAGATAAAAATTATATAAATGGACTTGGCGTCACTTACAGTATTTGCTGCTTACTGTAGTTTGGGGGCCTTTCGAGCCAAGATTCCCTTTAAGATATGAGGGAAATATATTGGAGAAAATAGGCAGGAGTGCCCCATATATTGACTGTCACTCAGGCGTTATTATATGTACTAACACACAATGCCTTCATATTCAACCAACAATGGTTTAGACCAGTGTTTCCCAACCAGTGTGCCTCCAGCTGTTGCAAAACTACAACTCCCAGCATGCCCGGACAGCCTTTTGCCAGGTAGGCACCAGTGATTTAAGGGATGGTCTTAGCTTGGCTGCAGACCTCAGGAATCTTCGGATCCATCTATGGCTGGCTAATTCAGAATCGGAAAAGCGCTAAGCGCTGAGACCTGGACCTTAAGGGTAGATGGACGTAACCCTGACTAGTCCTTTTGCAGGAAGTCCAGGATCCTCTATATATTTGGTTTAGACTGGTCTGGGGCTTCCTCACCTGACCAGGTGCAGAATCTTCTCCAGATTTTTAAATAGATGGAGTTAGTCACTTTCTTTCTGGTGGCCTTCAAGGTAGATATCACTACCTCTGAGAGACCTCTGCGTCTCAGAAGATTGGACTCGGATCCAAGCAGAGAGGTTGAAGATCTCTGGATGTGGATGGAGAACCAGCCCTTGGATCAGGATATCTTTCCTCCCTGGGAGAATGAATACTTCCTGTGGGGAAAGGCTGTTTAGGATCGAGAACCAGCTCCTCTTGGGCCAGTACGGGGTGACCAGGATTATTCTGGCCCTGTCCCCAATGATCTTCTGGAGAACCCTTGGGATTAACGGGAACGGAGGGAAGGCAAGATCCCAGTTCCAGTGTAAGGAGAAGGCGTTAATCGCTAGAGGCCTGTCCCTCGGGTTTAGGGAGAAAAAGGTTGAAACCTTTGCGTTTTCCCGAGGCGAATAAATCTACCGATGGGAGGCCCCATCCCTGGACAATGAGATTGAAGACGTTGTTGTTTAGAGACCATTCTCCATGGTCTATAGTGGTCCTGCTGAGGAAGTCCACAGCACTGTTTAGGCTTCCTTTTAAATGAATCGCAGATACTGATCTTAAATTTTTTTCCGCCCAAAGGAAGATTCTTCTAGACAGACCCTCCAGTTTTTGAGACCGTGTGCCCCCTGATGTTTGAGGTAGGACAGGGTCGTTACATTGTCTGAATAGATTTTTATATGCTGGTCCTCGAATTTTAGAGCTCATATTGTCTCCTAAACTGCCCTGAGCTCCCTGTAATTTGAGGACTGGGCAGCAATTTTCAGAGACAAGGATCCCTGGTAGAGGTCGAAGTATATTTTTGCACCCCATCTCTTTGCGTTGGCATCTGTCTGAACCTGCACTGCTGGGGTTTTGAGCCAAACCATGCCCTTTTTTAGATTCTCTGTGTGAAGCCGCCACCGGACTGACGATTTTACATGTCCCGGGATGAGGATCTTTTTTGTCGAGTGAGGACAAGTGTCCAGAACTGGAGGGCCCTGTAATGGATCTGGCACCAAGGGACTGCTACAATACAGGCTGTCATTTGACCTAAAAGGCTCATTGTTTCTCTGAAGGAGAAAAAACAACGTCCTAGGAAGGCACCGATTGATGTCTGAAGGCCCTGAATTCTTTCTGCTGGAAGAAAGGTTGTCTGTTTTACCGAATCCAGCAAGGAATTTTACCCTGGTATTCGGAACTAGGGTTGACTTTTTTAGGTTTATCACCCAACCTAGGGCTGTCAGAAAGGCACAGAAGGTCTCTCGATCCGCTATTGACTGATTCACAGAGTCTGAAATCAGCAAAGTCGTCTAGGTAAGGAACACGACAGTCACCCCCTGAGACCTCAGGGAGGCAACCATCTCTACCACCAGTTTCGTGAAAATCCTTGGGGCTGAAGCCAGCCCGAATGGGAGAGCCACGAACTGAAAATGGAGAATAGAGCCTCTGATCCTTCAAAGCAAAACACAGGAGCCTCTGAGACTGGATAGGCATCCTTTAGGTCGATTGTGCAAAGGAACGCATCTTCTTGAATTAAAGGGATGGTAGCGTTTAGGGATTCCATTTAGAATTTTTGTAAACTACAAATCTGTTTTTTGAGGTTTATAATCATGCAAAAGAAACCCCTGGCTTTTTTTTACTAAGAAAAGGCTGGAGTACAATCCCTGCCCCGTTGAAGTTCGGGAACAGGAGCCACTACTCTTAAGTCCAGAAGATTCCGGACCTCCTTCAAAATCTGGTTCTGCTGAAAATGGGAAGGGTGGTGAGATACCAGAAATACATTTGGAGGGGGGATAACTCTATCCTGTAGCCGTTTTTGATGAGATTCTGCGCCCAGGGGTTGGGAGAAATCTGCTGCCACTGGGCAAAAAATTGGGATAGTCTTCTCCCCTATCCTGGCATCACCGTTTCTCACCGCCCTTGTTCTGGGGATTAAAGAGGTACCCTCTACCTTTTCCCCTTTTGGTAACTCCAACGTCCGGACTTATTTTTGCCACGAAAGGAGCTATTCTGGGAGTATTGGTTACGAAGGAGGGTTTCTTTTAGGGTTTTCTCCTCAGGGAACCCTTTCTTTTTATCCGTAGCCCTCGAGGATTTTGTCCAATACAGGACCGAACATGTATTCACCCGAAAAGGCTATAGAGCACAGCTTCATCTTTGAAGTGATGTCGTCCGACCAAGATTTCATCCACAGTGCCCGCCAGGTAACATAGTAACATAGTATATAAGGCCGAAAAAAGACATTTGTCCATCCAGTTCGATCCGTTTCCTGCAGGTAGTGTTGGACAAAGCCGCGTCCTTGGCCGAGAATCTAATTGTCTCGGCGGAGGCATCCGCCCCGTGGCAGATTTTAACAAGGGAATAGAGTCTAATATTTGTTCCCTGGATGTCTTGTTGATTAGATGATTCTCCAACTCATTCAGCCAAAGGTACATAGACCTGAAGTAGCGGCTATGTTTGTCTTAACACTGAACATAGCTGCCTCCCAGGATTTTTTAATAGACTGCCCACCTTCCTCTCCATGGTGTCCGTTAACTGAGAGGAGTCCTCGAATGGTAGTGAGGTTCTTTTATTAACTTTGGCCACCTGGACGTCAATTCTGGGAACCTCGTCAAAGACCTTAGAGTCTGACGGGTCAAATACAAGGCGGTTTCTGAGCTCCTTGGAAGACCTCTGAGGATGGGCCCATTCGTCCATAACCATCTCCTTAATATTTTCATATATGGGGAATACACGGGAACGTTTGACCTTCAATTCCCCAAACATCTCTTCCTGAACTGAGTGGGGATTCTGGATGTCTTCCACCCCATTGTATCCCTGACCGCCTTTAGAAGGTCACTCATTTCGCTAGGAGTGAAGAAAAATTTTCTTGATTCCTCAACGACTTCGCCCTCTGATAGGGAGTAATCGTCATCCTCCTTTTAGAAGATGAAGCCTCGTCCTCCAAATGCTCGGAGTCTGAGGAGGAGATATCCGCCATTCTGGGACGCTTGGGTGGGCGAGCCCCCAGGGTGTCCTCACGGAGGGAGGCTAGGGAAGATTTAACTTCTTCCTGAATCATAGTTCTAAATTCCTGCATAATTGAGGGTTGTTCTTCTCTCACAATCTTGGCAATATAAACCTTGCAAAGTTTCTTAGGGTAATCATCAGGAATCCTGACGGAGCACTGAATGCATCTGGCGGTCCTCCTGGGTTTTTTCAAAGCTAGCGTGGCCTAAAGTGAGAAAGCAGCCCATCAATTTTGTGCAGATCTAGTATTGGTGCAAAAAAATTTTTTAGATGCAGTATACCAGAAGACCCTAGGGAGGGGGCTACCCAGTGGTTACACGAACAGTAGTACTGAGGCTCCCTCCCTAAGGTCCCAGAGTAGCATTATCAAGCTGCCGGCATGCCCAGGTGGGCTACTCACACAGGGCGCTCTGGAGCGGTTTGCCCCTTCTGCTGCGGCTCCTTCTCCTGGTCCGACATCTCGCCCAGCAATGCAGTGCGCGCAGCGGAAAATGCGAGTGAGCTTTTTTTTTTTAAAGACTTCCACTTCCGGGTCTCGTCTGGCGGCCCGGGTCTCGTCTACCGGCCAGCTACCTAACACACGGAGGTAGGTGACCCCGCAGCAGCTCAGGGCAGGCTCCTGCACAACAGGGAGCGTGACCCGGCGTCTCCCTGTCAGCTTTGGAGCGGAGTCCGCCGGAGAGCAGGGGACGCAGTCCTGGGTGAGAGGCCCGCAAGGGAAGCAAGATTACCGCCGATGCGGTCACCCAGGTGCCAAAAATAAAAAAATGGTCCTTTGTCCACTTCATCTCCCTAAAAGCCAGAGAGGACTTTTCTCTGTCCTGGCCACTATAGGGGCAGGAACACACTGGTGAATGGTGGTGGGAGGGGTTCTTTTAAACTATCTCTGTTTCTGCCCCTACAGAGGTCAGGGGTCAATCTCTCTGGGCCGTCATGGTGGTGAAGTGGAAATATATATTTACGACGAGGAATCCGTTTGGCCCAGTTTCATTAGACGGACACCAAAACGCTGCAAGAAGCGTTTTGGTGTCCGTCTCCAAAGCAGAATGGAGACTGAACTGATGCAAACTGCTGCATTCAGAATGCAAACTGATCCGTTTTGTACCGTTTGCGAGAGCCCTGAACAGATCTCCCAAATGGAAAGCTAAAAGCGAGTGTAAAAGTAGACTAAGTAATTTTGCCATTTCATCCCAGGGGACCCATGGCATCAGTTTTGATAATCCATGCAGCCTCCCTCTGTAATAGAATGCGCTTCCTGAAACGGATCCGTCCCCATTGGCTTACATTGTGTGCCAGGACGGATCCGTTTCCACTAACACAAACTGGCACAATAGAAAACGGATGCGTCCTCCATTGACTTTCAATGGTGTTCAAGACCGATCTGTCTTAGCTATGTTAAAGAAAATACAAACGGATCCGTTCTGAACAGATGTAGACGGTCATATTATCTGAACGGATCTGTCCATGATGGATCTGCACAAAGCGCGAGTGTGAAAGTAGCCTTAGCTGTTTTTGTATGAAATGGTTTTAGAATATCCAATGATTCATTTATGTTTTTTAAAAGGATATCAGTATATAGATGCAAGTGATCATTTCACCTGTTTGATGGAGACGTGGGAGTGATGTATAAAGTACACCTCCCCACCAAGTCACGAGAGGCTTGACAAAGTACAGCTTAGTGCAAAACGGCTGTTGCCTGATTTATCTGTGCGGTGCCCCGCATCTACCGTGATTTTACTTACAATAAAGCTGCAAAAGAAAGGTGACCGTGAGTGCCACTATTTTTCTTCTTTCAAGTACTTTCATATTTTCTTTTTGGTCATGACTGAGGGTGTCATATCAATAGTGTGACTGGAAAGCCAGCTGACCTTCCAATTTAGTATAAGAGTTGTCATACTGTGGTGAAGATGGCTGCAAAACTTTCAAATTGCACTAAAGAGGAAGAGCGTTCTATAATATGCTTTTTGTGGGCAGACCGTGTGTCGGGAGCACAAATTAATCTCCTCGTGTGTACTCAGCATGGGGCTAGAGTTCTCTCCTGTAGAGTTGTCTATGAGTGCATTGAAATGTGTGGCAGATGCACAGGACATCCTGCTACAGCCCGGAACACAAGGAATTAGGATTAAAAACCCTGTAACTGATTTGCAAAAACAGGAGAACAGTTGAAGAGGTTGAAGGAAATCTAAATATGAGTGTTTGATCTGCCCAGATTCATGAAATCCTTATGTTTCGTAAAGTGTGTGCCAGATGGGTTCCTAAGCAACTGACAGAGGAGCATAACCCTCAAAGAAGCTTTGAAGGTTTAAAGGGGTTTTCCGAGAGAGTTTTTTTTTTTTTACTTTTGATCTGTCCTCTGGATAGGTTATCTTTAGCTGATCGGTGGGGTCCAAAACGAGGAACCCCTGCTAATTTTGCTGTTTGAGAATGGCACTCGAGCTCTCAGTTAATAAAGCAGCGACGTATATTATATAGTGGCTGTGCTTGGTATCGCAGCCTATCCCCATTCACTTCAATGGGGCTGAGCTGCACCTAGGCCATGTGACGTCCGTCACATTGCCTAGGCAAAGCTGAGAAGGCCACAGCACTTGTCACATTTATTGGACACATGGCCTAGGTGCAGCTCAATCCCACTGAAGTGCATGGGAATGGGCTGCGATACCAAGTATAGCCGCTTTATAATGTACGGAGCTGTGCTTGGTGAGCTGAGAGAAGGCTGCCACACTACTGCGATCTCCAGTGCCATTCTCAAACGGCTAATTGGCTGGGGTCCAGCGTGTTGTACTCGTGCCGATCAGATACCGATGATCTCACCGATGCTGGGAAAAATGCATCTCAAAGGAAGGGGACTATGTAGAAAAGTAATGTAATTTGGTTTTAAAATTCTTAATAATTTAAAAAAGTGTTGTACCTTTTGAAAACTCCTTGTAATGCATAAAATATGGGGTAAAACACAAAACTGTAGTTCCACACCACCTGCGCTTAGTAAGGCATTCAGTTCATGCTGAACTGAACCAAAAAGTTATATTTCTGGTGCAAGGGATATTAAATACTTCATAATAGACCCTGTAACTGCCACCGACTGACAATTATATTTTCCACATAAAATGATGATGATTCACAAAATTATGTGAATCGCTGTGGAATTTATCATCAGGCGGAACTGAAGCTCACCGTCCATCAGATGGTTTGTTCATAAAGCTCCATTTCAGGCCTGTTGGGAAACCAGCACCTCCTCTTCCACGTAGGCCTGAAGCTTTGATTTCCCCAATATCCAATCCACTCCTTTCAGAAGGATTTCCTTAGTCTTGTACCAGTCCCCACGGACCAGAGCTCCCTTTAACCTGAAGGAAGAAGGTCAATGGTGATCATGAATATGCATTGTAGCAGGACAATGCCAAAAGCACAACCTTACGGGCTTACCGCCAATCATGACGACCATACAAATTTGTAAAATTCGATCTTCATCACTCAGGGGCCCGAACTTAGTCTTTTTGGTGCCTGGCAACATTTAAAACAAATGGCATCAGATTATTGTAAGAAAAAAATAAAAATATATAAGATGGTATTCTAAGATGGCTCCCCATCATCAGCAAACAATCCATTACCTGTTCAGGTGCTGTAGAGTTATATCTGACTAGAGAAACAGCAGGTGAAGGGGAGGGGAGAGGTGAGCGTAGAAGGTGTCGGAGAGACAGCATCATCCTGCCAGAAGTCCTAGAAGAGAGATGGCACAATAAAAATGGCACACAAAAAAATAATCCACATTTATGGAAGCCAATCTGGTGGCTGACCTTTCGATTATTGACCCCACTAATAAAAATAACGATCAGATTGGTTGACAAGATCTGAGATGGTTGTAGGCTCTGCTCACAAGTGGTTGATGACTTACCTTTAAGGCTATGTTTATAAAACAATGAAAAGTGGCAGGCTGATGAACAATTAAATCTATGGATGTATTTACACGTTCATTGTTTTAATAGACAGTGAATACTGGCTGTCAAAAATAGGATGACATCTATATTTGACAGCCCGATGGAATCCATAGAAGTCAATGGGCTTGTTTTTAACATCCATTCCAATGAATGGCCACTAAATAGGAGTTGGTTGCTTAGAGACACTGAGGAGACGCAGTGGATCCGCTCCTATGCTGTACAACGCAATAGAACATTGTGCCAAGAGACGCTAAGGCCTCTTTTTAGACAGGCGTCGCGGATGAGGGCTGGATAGGATGCGGGCGAGTTCAGGTAAAATCGCTGTGTTATTCATTTTTTCCGAGCAAGTGTAATGCGTTTTGCACGCGCGTGATTAAAAACTGAATGTGGTACCCAGACCCAAACCCGGACTTCTTCACTCAAGTTTGGGTTTGGTGTTGTGCAGCATATTTTATTATTTTCCAGGGTGGATTTGATTTAAATCAAACTGATTTAAATCACGATTTAAAATCATGATTTAAATCACTAGTCAGTAAGGCTTGATTTAAATCATAGTTTTCTACATAAAGCTACTTTCACAGTTGCGTTTGGGGATCTGCTTGTGAGATCCGTTTGAAGGTCTCACAAGAGGCCCTCAAATGCATTCTGAATGGATGCGGATCCGTTCAGAATGCACTGGTTTGGCTCCATACCGCCTCCTTTCCATTTTGGAGGCGGACACCAAAACGCTGCTTGCAGAGTTTTGGTGTCCGCCTAGCGATGCTGAGCCAAACTGATTTGTCCAGACTTACGATGTAAGTCAATGGGGACGGATCTGTTTGCATTCACTTTCAATGGGGGTCAGAACGTATCCGTTTGGGACTTAGCATTTTTTCCACATATAATACAAACCGATCCGTTCTGCACAGATGCATTGGTTTGTATTTTCAGTGCGGATCCATCTGTACAAGTACTGGACAGACCAGCACCGAACGCAAATGTGAAAGTAGCCCTAAGACTAATTCTTGCTGGTATAACTTATAATATGCAAGTAGATGAAGATTTGCTGTGAAGAAGAGGCATATGATCTCTGCGGAGTCAAATTCAGTTTTGAGAACTGCAAAAGTAAACCAAGCATCTGTGATAATATCTTGTAGGCAGAGAAACTGCCCAATAATCTAAGAAAAACCTCGGGAAGAGCATGACATTGTGAATGGATTAATAGAATTTATTTACAAAAAAAAAATTAAACATATACAGCCTTATTCTACATAATTAAAAAACTAATTTATTTCATGATGGAATAACCTTTGGATGGTAATATATTTTCCTCAAAAGCATTTTATATAAAAATCCAATTTAAATAAAAAAAAAAAAAAAGAAAAATCTGATTTTTAACTCCACTGTTATTTTCCCTTATAACATGGTTATAAAGAAAATAATAGCATTCTTAATATAGAATGCTTAGGGTGCTTTCACACTTGCGTTTTACTCTCCGGCGTAGAGATCCATCGTCGGGTCTCTACGCCAGAAAGAAACTGATCAGGATTATCCCCATGCATTCTAAATGGAGAGAAATCCGTTCAGCATGTCTTCCATTCAGTATTGTAACGTTATTTTGGACGTTGACAAAACCGCAGCATGCTGCTGATTTGTCTCCGTCCCAAAATCCAGAAGACTTGCCATAACGCCGGATCCGGAATTAATGCCCATTGAAGTGCATTAATGTATTAATTAAGCTAAGCGTCGTTTCGGCGCATCGCCGGATCCGACTTTTAGCTCTGCACATGCGCAGCAGCAGTTCCGATCGGGGCCCCAGTGTAAGCTGGGGCTCTGATCTGTTACCATGGCAGTCAGGACGCTACTGAAGTGCTGGCTGCCATGGTAAGTACTCTGCAGCAGTGTACTTACCTGCGCTGCAGCCCTCGACGATCCTTCATGACGTCACAGGTCCGGGTGGCGCATTAATCTATGCGCCGCGGGGACCTGACACGTCATGAAGGAGCACCCGCGGCCGCAGCGCAGGTAGGCACACTGCTGCGAGTACCATGGCAGCCAGGACTTCAGTAGCGTCATGGCTGCCATGGTAACCTGAAAGCATTTCGAAGACTGATCAGGATCCTGATCAGTCTTCAAATGCTTTCAGGCGCTGCGTTCTGACAGATCCGGCGGGCACCCTCAGAACCCAAGTGTGAAAGCACCCTTACTAAAATGTGGATTGAGGGGTCAAAAAAAAATTAAAAAATAAAAAATTAACTCATGTCATCCATTTGATCGCGCAGCTGGCATAGTCTTCTTTGAGGACCTGCCAAAGGACCTTTAATGACGTCATCATGCTCATTTTTTAACCCCTCAATCCACATTTTTGTAAACATTCTATATTAAGAATGCTATTATTGCTATTATTTTCCTTTATAACCATGTTAGAAGGGAAAATAATACAGTAAATTGACTTTAATGAATTTACTATCATCTCCTTAGCAACCATGCGTGAAAGTGATGCGTGAAAATCACCGCTCATCTGCACAGCCCCATTGAAGTGAAGGGGTCCGGATTCAGTGCAGGTGCACGGAATTCTCGCCCGTGTGAAAGAGGCCTAAGGAGATGCAGAGGATCTCCTCCTATACTGTACAACGCCAGAAAACATTGTGCTAGAAGACGCAGAGGAGATGCAGAGGATCTCCTCCTATACTGTACAATGCCAGAAAACATTGTGCTAGAAGACGCTGAGGAGATGCAGAGGATCTCCTCCTATACTGTACAACGCCAGAGAACATTGTGCTAGGAGACGCTGAGGAGATGAAGAGGATCTCCTCCTATACTGTACAACGCCAGAGAACATTGTGCTAGGATACGCTGAGGAGATGAAGAGGATCTCCTCCTATACTGTACAACGCCAGAGAACATTGTGCTAGGATACGCTGAGGAGATGAAGAGGATCTACTCCTGTACAACGCCAGAGAACATTGTGCTAGGAGACGCTGAGGAGATGAAGAGGATCCCTCCTATACAGTACAACGCCAGAAAACATTGTGCTAGGAGACGCTGAGGAGATGCAGAGGATTCCCTCCTATACTGTAATACTCCACAGAACATTGTGCTAGGAGACGCTGAGGAGATGAAGAGGATCTACTCTTATACTGTACAGCTCCACAGAACATTGTGCTAGGAGACGCTGAGGAGATGCAGAGGATCTCCTCCTATACTGTACAACGCCAGAGAACATTGTGCTAGGAGACGCTGAGGAGATGAAGAGGATCTCCTCCTATACTGTAATACTCCACAGAACATTGTGCTAGGAGACGCTGAGGAGATGCAGAGGATCTCCTCCTATACTGTACAACGCCAGAGAACATTGTGCTAGGAAACGCTGAGGAGATGAAGAGGATCCTCCTATACAGTACAACGCCAGAGAACATTGTGCTAGGAGACGCTGAGGAGATGCAGAGGATCTCCTCCTATACTGTACAACGCCAGAGAACATTGTGCTAGAAGACGCTGAGGAGATGCAAAGGATCCCCTCCTATTCTGTACAACGCCAGAGAACATTGTGCTAGGAGACGCTGAGGAGATGAAGAGGATCTACTCCTATACTGTAATACTCCACAGAACATTGTGCTAGGAGACGCTGAGAAGATGCAGAGGATCTCCTCCTATACTGTACAACGCCAGAGAACATTGTGCTAGGAGACACTGAGGAGATGCAGAGGATCTCCTCCTATACTTACTGTACAATGCCAGAGAACATTGTGCTAGGAGACGCTGAGGAGATGCAGAGGATCCCCTCCTATACTGTACAATGCCAGAGAAAATTGTGCTAGGAGACGCTGAGGAGATGGAGGATCTCCTCCTGTACTGTACAATGCCAGAGAACATTGTGCTAGGAGACGCTGAGGAGATGAAGAGGATCCCTCCTATACTGTACAACGCCAGAGAACATTGTGCTAGGAGACGCTGAGGAGATGAAGAGGATCCCCTCCTATACTGTACAACGCCAGAGAACATTGTGCTAGAAGACGTTGAGGAGATGCAGAGGATCCCTCCTATACTGTACGCCAGAGAACATTGTGCTAGGAGACGCTGAGGAGATGCAGAGGATCTCCTCCTATACTGTACAACTCCACAGAACATTGTGCTAGGAGACGCTGAGGAGATGCAGAGGATCCCTCCTATACTGTACAATGCCAGAGAAAATTGTGCTAGGAGACGCTGAGGAGATGGAGGATCTCCTCCTGTACTGTACAATGCCAGAGAACCAGGGCTCGAGTCGAGTGGGAGCGCATGGGAACGGCGTTCCTGCACTTTTCTTAGCAGGAACGCCGTTCCCTTTCAGGGTCAAACGCCTGGTGGTGAAGCCAGGCTAATCATCATCTCCTCTGCCGCCTACCAACTTACATCAGCGCTCGCCGCGCCCCCTCCTCCAGCCCTTTCAACAAGTCTGCACAGACGCCCGTCGGCTTTACCTGTTAGCTGCCTGGAGTTAGTAGGGGCGGGGCTGAGGGCGGACCTCTCCTGGTGGAGGAAGAGGCGTGCGGTGCGTGCAGGCTGGGAGATGACATCAGACGTCAACCTCCTGCCCGCGCGTCTGTAGTGAGGAAGAGCTGCACTTCAGGGTCCAGACCAGAGTAGTCACCAGTGACAAGTGACAGAAGAAAAAGTCAACTCAAAAAGTTGATAGCTGGTTAGTACTGTGGAGTTATGGATTCTTTCTCTTTACTCCTGGCAGTAGGAAGGAGGGCACTGGGAAGGATGAAGCATGGATCTGCATCTGAATCTGCACCAATAGCTAAAATTAAGCAGTGCCTGCTGGCAGCTTCTGTAGAATGTGTACAAAAACCTTCTATAGTGCTGTGCTCAGAGGGACCTGGATTACATAACCACATATATATCTATAACAACTTTACTTTCACTGCCTCCATTCTGGCAATTTTTATGGATTTCTGCAGTGCATGTAAAATCATTGCACTGCAAAAATCCATAAAAATTTGCCAGAATATATAGTGCAGCACTTTATCATTGTAAAAATGTAAACAATATCAGATATATGGGGTGCCGATGGGCATCCATGCAGGCTTGTTGCAGGGGCGGGAGGGGTAGCGAGGACTGAGCGAAGTTGGTAGGCTGAGCCGCGGGGGGTGTGAGTTCCCACTTTTTCTTCCAGGACTTGGCCCCTGCAGAGAACATTGTGCTAGGAGACGCTGAGGAGATGAAGAGGATCCCTCCTATACTGTACAACGCCAGAGAACATTGTGCTAGGAGACGCTGAGGAGATGCAGAGGATCTCCTCCTATACTGTACAACGCCAGAGAACATTGTGCTAGAAGACGTTGAGGAGATGCAGAGGATCCCCTCCTATACTGTACGCCAGAGAACATTGTGCTAGGAGACGCTGAGGAGATGCAGAGGATCTCCTCCTATACTGTACAACTCCACAGAACATTGTGCTAGGAGACGCTGAGGAGATGAAGAGGATCTACTCTTATACTGTACAGCTCCACAGAACATTGTGCTAGGAGACACTGAGGAGATGCAGAGGATCTCCTCCTATACTGTACAACTCCACAGAACATTGTGCTAGGAGACACCTCAAACTCACCTGTTGATTATCACTCCACTATAGCATATATGCTGCAGCAGAAACAATGGGCAGTATAAAGTAGAGACAAGTGAGTTGATTTTAGCGGTCTTTCATTTATAAGTTAAAAGTAAGTGGTTGCCGAGAACCAACATCACGATCATTGCAGACTGGGCCTAGAAAAAGAGTCACGGCCACCAGAGAAGAGTCATGGTTATTCATAATCTCCTGCTGATGGCTGATGGGCTTCTACCTAGTTTTTTGCCTCTCTAACAGAGAACTACCAATCATCAGCAGATGGGTGGGAGAGCAGGGGTTTATGTAGAACTATGACTCTTCTCAGGTAGATTTGACTCTTTTCCAGGCCTGTGCTGCAATGATTATGATGCTGGTTCTTAGCAACTACTTTTAGCTCATGAGTGACACACCTCTGAAATCATCATTTCTGTCACTAATTTATACTGTTCTCAGTACGGTCCACATAAAGTTGATGACAGGTTCCCTTTAAACAGATCCACCGCCAGTCTATATCTATGCCAGAAAAGAATAAATGAGACAGACCTACCCACACACCCTTTTTAAACCTTCATGAGCAGAGAAAAGTCGCAAATTGAGACAAAAATAAACTTTGCGCAGCAATCTGCAACAGATACAGTATATGCCAGAAAACTGGCGTATATCAGTTAGTAAATGACCCCCAATGCATGTAATCAATTTATTTTTACATAAGACACCCTAAAACTGCATATCAACTATTGTCTCAGATCCACACACAGAATGAGGGTTCCGTTTAGATAAACACTACATTTTTCTATAAACTCATCAGCTGTTTAGAAAACTCTTCACCTGCAGGAATTACATAAAACCTCCCCACCAGTGACAGAACACCCCATACAGCCACTCTACGGTGCCCGACCACAGCGGGCCACACACAACAGCCCGAGCACCCACACCTTTCACAGCACATCATTAACGTAGTTATATAGTGTCACCTTCAGCCGCGGCCGCCGACACAACAATTCCTCTTCCGGCCCCGACTCCCGGAAATCTCTCCAAATTTACCGGCGCACAAGATGACGCCACCGCCAGAAGAGGCCATGTTTACTGCGGGCAAATTCAAGCACGTGAAACAGTTGTAATGTGCCTTCAAGTAGCAATGCCCTGACTTGTAATGAACACAGGAGAGCAGTACGGTATTTCCAGAACTCTCCAACACACAAAATAATCCTTGCCCTCTAGAGCGTCCCTGTAAGGGAAGGTTCACACCACCAATGTTGCCGGGCTGAGCATGTGGTGTTTCCCTCACATTATTTTCAATGGTAGGCTGTGACAATGCCAAGAAATGACATGGGTTGGGCAAATCGGGTTTGGATTTCTGTATCCAAACCCAATCCGGTTCTTTTAAAAACTTTTTCAAGAATATGGGCTCCAACCTACTGTAACATGTATGGGCTCTGTGGAGGTTTTGCCGAAATTTCACTTACTTTGTCTCGCCTCTGTCACGTGTCACTTTTGTTTATTCGGATAAATTACTGTATCAAAATACGAAGCTGAACTCGGCTTCATTAATGAGGCATGAATTCTAGTTCGGCTTAGTATTTTGATACAGTAATTTATGCGACTAAACAAAATTACATGTAGAGGTGAGACGAAGTAGCCCTTAAAGGGGGTTGATACCACCTCTTTCACCCAGACGGGCCCTTGATATGAGCATCGGAGCAGTTCCATTTCTTGAGATCCGGTGACGTACCAGGCTCTCTATGGGTAATCTAGATGGAAGCTTCCGCCTAGCAGTGAGCCCAGTGACATCTGTTGGCGAGCCTGCTCATCAGAGCCAGTGATGTCACCAGCAACACTGCTAGGCGGAAGCCTCTGTCTCTCAGTATAAAAAATATAAACAAACAGCCTTTGCCCTGCGCGATCCAGCACAGGGCAAGGGAGAGCATGATATGCTCCAATGCTCATATCAGGGGGGCCGGATTGGTGAAAAAGGGAATATGGACAACCCCTTTAACCACTTGAAGACCACAGGTTTATACCCCCCTAGTGACCAGGCCCTTTTTTACAAATCCGCACTACACTACTTTCACCGTTTATTGCTCCGTCATGCAACTTACCACCCAAATGAATTTTACCTCCTTTTCTTCTCACTAATAGAGCTTTCATTTGGTGGTATTTCATTGTTGCTGACATTTTTACTTTTTTTGCTATTAATAAAAATGTAACGACATTTTTCCAAAAAAATGTCATTTTTTCACTTTCTGTTGTAAAATTAAAAAAAAAAAACTACATTTCTATATGAATTTTTCACAAAATTTATTGTTCCACATGTCTTTGATAAAAAAAAAATCCAATAAGTGTATATTTATTGGTTTGGGTAAAAGTTATAGCGTTTACAAACTATGGTGCAAAAAAGTGAATTTCCGCATTTTGAAGCAGCTCTGACTTTCTGAGCGCCTGTCATGTTTCTTCAAGTGCTAGAATGTCAGGATAGTATAAATACCCCCCAAATCACACCATTTTAGATAGAAGACACCCCAAAGTATTCGTGGAGGGGCATGGTGAGTTCATGTATCATTTCATTTTTTTTCACAAGTTAGCGGAAAATGACACTTTCTGAGGAAAAATAATAATAATAAAGTTTCCATTTCTGCTAACTTCTGGCAAAAAAATAAAAATCTCAGACGGACTCACTATGCCCCTCAGTGAATACCTTGGGGTGTCTACTTTCCGAAATGGGGTCATTTGTGGGGTGTGTTTACTGTTCTGGCATTTTGGGCGGGGCTAAATTGTGAGCAGCCATGTAAAACCTAAAGGTACTCGTTGGAATTTGGGCCCCTTTGCGCACCCAGGCTGCAAAAAGTGTCACACATGTGGTATCGCCGTACTCAGGAGAAGTAGGGCAATGTGTTTTAGGGTGTATTTTTACATATACCCATGCTGGGTGAGAGAAATATCTCTGTAAATTGACAACTTTGTATAAAAAATTTTAAAAAGTTGTCGTTTACAGAGATATTTCTCACACAAAGTATGGATATATATAAAAATACACCCTAAACTTGCCTACTTCTCCTGATCTGGCGATACCATGTGTGACACTTTTGCAGCCTAGATGCAAAGGGCCTAATTCAATGAGTACCTTTAAATTTCACAGGGCATTTTTACGCATTTGGATTCAGACTTCTTCTCAGGCTTTAGAGACCCCTAAAATGCCAGGACAGTATAAATAACCCCATAAGTGACCCCATTTTAGAAGAAGACACCACAAGGTATTCCGTGAGGGTATGGTGAGTTCACAGAAAAAAATATTTTAGCACAAGTTAGCGGAAATTGATATATTTTTTTTTATTTACAAAGATCTCATATTCCACTAACTTGTGACAAAAAATAAAATTTTACATGAACTCACCATACCCCTCACGGAATACCTTGGGGTGTCTTCTTTCTAAAATTGGGTCACATGTGAGGTGTTTGTACTGCCCTGGCATTTGAGGGTCTCCGTAATCATTACACATATGGCCAGCATTAGCCCTGGGTTCACACCTGAGCGTTTTACAGCGCGTTCAAGCGCGCTGTAAACGCTCAACAGGTAAAACCAATGCATCCCTATGGGAGTGGTTCACACTTGAGCGTTTTACAGCGCGTTTGAGCAGCTGTAAAACGCCTAGCATAAACAAGTACTTGAGCTTCTTTTGGGGCGTTTGACGCGCGTTTTGTGATTGACACCACAGTAGTCAATCACAAGAGCAGCGTGTCTGTCTGTAGCGTTTCCTATTGCAAAAGCGCGCCGAAATAGCGCGACAAAAGCGCGCGTAAAGCAGCGTTTTGGAACGCTCAGGTCTGAACCCAGGGTAGGAGTTTCTGCGATTCTCCTTATATTGAGCATACGGGTAATGAGATTTTTTGTTCCGTTCAGCCGCTGGGCTGAAAAAAAAAATGCGCACAGATTTTTCATTCGCATCGATCAATGTGGATGAAAAAATCTCTGCCAAATCAGTGACTGCGGTGCGGTGGGCTGGGCGCTAACTACCTAACAAGTAGCTAGCTAACTGGCGGTGATAAGGGACCCTTATGCCCCATTCACACGTCCATAATTCTGTTTGCGGACGGAATTGCGGACCCATTCATTTCTATGGGGACAGACTTTGTCCCTTCGGATCGGAATTACGGATCGCTTCCGGGTCTGCACTTCCGTTCTGCAAAAATATAGAACATGTCCTATTCTTGTCGCAATTGTGGACAAGAAAAAGCATTTTCTATATAGTTCTGGCAATGTGCGGATCTGCAAAATGCGGAAAGCACATTGCCGGTGTCCGTATTTTGCGGATTCGTAGATCCATGGATCCGCAAAAACACATACGGACGTCTGAATGAGCCTTACAGGGGGTGATTAGTGACAGGGAGGGTGACGGGGTGATCGGGGGTGACATGGGTGATCAGGGGTTAATCAGTGATGGGGGGTGGGGGGTGTAGTGATTGGTGCACTTTACCTATGTTTCCTCTGGTGGTCCCAGACAAAGGGACCACCAGGCGAGCTGAGCTAGCAGGCATATCAGGCGTTGTTTACAAAACAGCGTCTGATATGCGTTTACATGCGTTTTTCGCATCTACAGCCTGCCAGCGCATGATCAGCGCTGGCAGGCTGTAGTTTCAGCTGTCCCGGCTCCGATCTCATGAATGCGCGCGCACGACACACGCTCGTTCATGCAAAATCTCGGGTCTCACGAGATGACGCCGATAGGCGTGATTGAGACCTGAAAGAGCCGCCGCGCTGATGCCCATCGGCGTTAGCGTGGCGGCAAGTGGTTAGAAGACAAGGCTGAAGTTGGTTTCTTACTCACATCATTAGAATTTTGAGGACACCTTATTGCCAGTAAGGCTACTTTCACACTTGCACTTTCCCTTTCCGCTATTGAGATCCCCATAGGATCTCAATAGCGGGGTAAAATGCTTCCATTTTGTCCCCATTCATTGTCAATGGGTATAAAACTGAACTGAACGAAACAGAGTGCACCAGAATGCATTCCGTTCCGTTTGGTTGCTCCCCCATCGTGGACAAAATAACGCTGCAAGCAGCGCTTTTCTGTCCGCAATGTGGTGCGGAGCAAGATGGATCCATCCTCACACACAATGTAAGTCAATGGGGATGGATCCTTTTTTTCTGACATAATAGAAAACGGATCCGTCCCCCATTGACTTTTAATGGAGTTCATGACGGATCCGTCTTGGCTATGTTAAAGAATATACTACCGGATCCATTCATAACGGATGCAGACGGTTGTATTATCAGAACGGAAGCATTTTTGTTGATCCTCGACAGATCCAGCAAAAATGCTAGTGTGAAATTAGCCTAATAAAATTTGCAGTTAGCTGTTCTAAAGGTAAATCAATTGACAGCGACATTAAAATACAAATTAAGAAATTAAGCTCACAAAATGAGCATAAAGAGGGGAACAAAAAAGTGTGATTTAAAGTGTTAAATGAACTTGGGTCAGTAATCTCGCACTGCCAACACACATAAGGTGATGCCCTGCATTATATACATTTCAGTTTAGCTTGGCAAAAGAACTGGCATCAAAGTGGGCAAACAGACACATTTGACTGATATGAATAAGTACCTGTTGTTTTAGAGGGTTAAATGCATTCAGACCATGACCTCACACTGCAGGCATACAGAGGGTGATGCCCACACCAGATACAGTTGAGATCAGTCCTGCTCAAATAAGTTTTTGGCAACATACAGAGGGTGATGTCCCACATCAGATTCATAGAGTTCAGCTTGGCAAGAACAAGTTCTTGGCGCAAGAACTGGCATCAAAGTGGGCAAACAGACACTTTCCAATGATCTGAATAAGTAAGGCTACTTTCACATCTGCGTTTTCAATTCCGGTTTTGAGATCCGTCAGAGGATCTCAAAACCAGAATTAAAAGGTTAAGTTTTGTCCCCATTTATCAAAGAGGACAAAACTGATCAGGACCCATAAGTATGCATCTTTTCCTTTTTTATTGCCGGACACAAAACCGCTGCAAAGCTGCAGTTTTTTTGTCGGGCTTGTGAAACGGAACAAACCAGATCCTGCATGAAAATCAGTGTAAGTCAATGGTGCCAGATCCGTTTTGTTTTTGTTAGCGAAAAACAGATCAGGCGCCCATTGACATACAATAATTTTCATACCGGATCCAGTTTGTTCAGTTTCCATTTAATACAACCAGATTTGTCCGAATCGGATGCATCCGGATGTATTAAATGGCACGGATCCGTTTAATTCCAGTTTTGAGATGCTCTGGCGGATCTCAAAACCGGAATTAACAATGCAGATGTGAAAGTAGCCTAACTGGTGTTTTTAATGGGTTAAGTGAATTTGTGCCACTGATTTCAAACTGCTAACATACAGAGGGTAATGTCCACATCAGATATAATTGAGATCAGCCTGGCCCGAACAGGTTCTTGGCACAAGAAATGGCATCAAACTGGGCATACAGACACTTTACAATGTTTTAAATAACTACCTGGTGTTCTTAGATGGTTAAATGCATTCCGGGCAGTTTTAGGGCTGCACTATACCTGTTTGTGTGTGACGGTAGAAATCTGAGTCTCACTTCCTTCTGGGATTCACATCCCCACCTATCGCTTGGTTGAACTTGATCGACTTATGTCTTTTTTTAACGTATTAACTATGTAACTTTCCTGACAAATAAGCAACTGGTGTTTTTAAAGGGTTTGCCAAATTTGCACCACCAATCTTACACTGCCATCATAAAGAGGGTAATTCCCCGCTGATTCAGTTGAGATCAGCCTGGGCCAAACAGGTTCTGGGCACAAGAACTGGCATCAAAGTGGGCAGACGGACTCTTTTCACTCATTTGAATAAGTAGCTGGTGTTTTTATAGGGTTAAATGAATTTGGACCTCTGATCTGCCAACATACAGAGGGTGATGGTACTTTATGTTTAGTTACTGTTTTCACATTGATGCCAGTTCTATATCAGTTCCGGATTTTGCAATGTTAGGCCGGTGTATTGCCTGAATAGTCCATCACAGTCTGGTCAGTAACTGTAGAGGGAAGTGCCACAAATGTATGTATATATATATATATATATATATATATATATATATATATGTATATATACAGGGTGGGCCATTTATATGGATACACCTTAATACAATGGGAATGGTTGGCGATATTACCTTCCTGTTTGTGGCACATTAGTATATGTGAGGGAAACTTTTCAAGATGGGTGGTGACCATGGTGGCCATTTGAAGTCGGCCATTTTGAATCCAACTTTTGTTTTTCAATAGGAAGAGGGTCATGTGACACATCAAACTTATTGGGAATTTCACAAGAAAAACAATGGTGTGCTTGGTTTTAACGTAACTTTTTAATTTCATGAGTTCTCTTTGTTTACAGCTATTGACATGTCGCCGAGGTTAACACGTGAGGAGCGGATAGAAATTGTGTTGATGTCTGGTGAGCGCAGTAACCGAGTCATTGCAGCAGATTTCAATGCAAGACACCCTACGAGACCACCCATCTCCCATGCTACAGTTAGCAAACTGCTTGCTAAGTTTCGTGAAACTGGTTCAGTGTTGGATTTGCCAAAATGAGGATGCATGAAATCTGTCACTAATGAAGAAACATCAGTGGCTGTCCTAGCTTCATTCAGCAAGAGCCCACAGCGTAGCACTCGCCCCATGTCTCTGGAGAGTGGCATTAGTCGAACATCCTTTCGGCGGATATTAGCTACTCACAAATGGCATCCTTACAAACTCCAGCTACTGCGGCATCTCAACGAGGATGACCCAGATCGGCGCACTGAATTTGCAGAATAGGCAAAACAAAAATTGGAACAGGACCCTCAGTTTATGCAGAATATTTTGTTCAGTGATGAGGCAAACTTATGTGAATGGTGAAGTTAACAAACAAAACCACCGCTATTGGTCTGACACTAACCCACATTGGATAGATCCCTCCAAGACTGTTGGAACAAAAAAATTGATGGTATGGTGTGGTATATGGGGTACAAAGATAGTGGGGCCATTCTTCATCAATGGAAACGCCAAGGCCACTGGATATGTGAAATTGCTACATGATGATGTGTTTCCCTCTTTATGCACTGAAGCTGGCACTTTCCCTGAGTTTTTCCAGCAAGATGGTGCACCACCACATTATGGGTGTCAGGTCCGAGCATTCCTAGATGAACAGTTTCCTGAAAGTGGATTGGTCGTCGTGGGCAGTTGAATGGCCCCCAAGGTCTCCCAACTGATCCCCTTAGACTTTTATCTTTGGGGTCATCTGAAGGCAATTGTCTATGCTGTGGAGATACGAGATGTGCAGCACCTGAAACTACGGATACTGGAAGCCTGTGCTAGCATTTCTCCTGCGGTGTTGCTATCAGTGTGTGAAGAGTGGGAGAAGAGGGTTGCATTGACAATCCAACACAATAGGCAGCACATTGAACACATTTTATAAGTGGTCAGAAACTTGTAAATAACTCATGAAAGAATAAAGTTACGTTAAAACCAAGCACACCATTGTTTTTTTTGTGAAATTCCCGAAAGGTTTGACACATGACCCTCTTCCTGTTGAAAAAACAAAAGTTGGATTCAAAATGGCCGACTTCAAAATGGCCGCCATGGTCACCACCCATCTTGAAAAGTTTCCCCCCTCACATATACTAATGTGCCACAAACAGGAAGTTAATATCACCAACCATTCCCATTGTATTAAGGTGTATCCATATAAATGGCCCACTCTGTATATATATAAATATATATATATATCCATATATATACTTATCTATTTATATCTGTAATACTGGTGTGGGGGGGGGGGTCCTCATACCCCCTGTAATTCTCAGGCATATGTCCCCCAATTACAGGTACCCCCCCAATTGAAGAGGGAAGTGCCCAAGCAGAGGATCAAATGGGGATCTTCTGCCTTGTGACAGTGACTAAACACCTTCAGCACTGCATTGGGCAGCGCCGGAGATGTGCTGCACATCAAAGGCAGAAGAGGACTTTACAAGGGAATGTCACATGAGCCCAATAAGATTATGATGGGGTGGCATGATGTATAGTACATGGGCTCCTCTAGTCTTCATTTCAGGTACACTCAGCGTTACATTGAGTGGTATGGCCATTTCTCCCAAGTGTACCAGGGGCTGGTTTTCAACAGGACAAGAACAGTATGCATATTGCTTGTGCTACTGTGAGCAGCCTGCGTGGCCCAAACAGGCTACCATGGCCTGCAGGGTGTCCGGCCTCGTCTCCCTTTGAGCATATCTGGGATGTCATTGGTCGGCAACTGCAAAGGAAGCTGCCAGTACTAGATCTTGATTTGCATGACCAAGTGCATTCCTCATAAAATTAATAATCTTATTGATAGCATGCCAAGGCGTGTGAATGCATGTACTTATGTGCGTGGAGCTCATACTCAATACTGAATAAATCAAGGTGTTTTGAATATTTTCTTTCCATTTTTTAATCATTTGCATATCATAACATGTCTATTGATCCTCTAATTTCCATAATTCAACAACTTTTCCTTCTTGGTGTTGTAATTTAATGTTGAGGAGGGCAAATCCCTGCTACTGCCATCCCCATAATTGCAGTATAGATCCTTTCCACTGTAATCCCCCATTCACACAGTGAGCCAAAACCAGGTGCAGCTCTAAATACAGAACAGGTGCAGATCTTTCCCTTATACCTTATGTCTATGGAGGCTTCAGTCCTGGTTTTGGCTCACAATCACTGATGGAAAACACTGATGTGTGAATGAGGCATAAGTAGGGGGCCACTTGCTTCACCCCAAAAGATAGACATTCTAGGCCACGTCTCTCCCCAGTAACTGTGCCGGCAAAACAAAAGAACAAACAAAAAACAAAAGGAGACCTTAAGGTTAGCTGTGCAGGCCATAAGTGCTTCTCTCCCCCTCAGTCAGTCGCAGAGTGACATGTCCGCCCGGCTCTAGGGACTAACTGGGGGTGAGAGAAGCCTCAGTAAAGCCTCATTCACACATCCGTGTTTGTGCTCAAATACGTGAAAATGTGGTCACTGATGCATCCATGAAGCTGCCTGTGAAAGATCTGTGTGGTCCGTGTATCATCTGTGTTTCATTGACAATGCATAGGTGAAATAAAAATTATTTTCAAATCCTCTCTTCTTAATGATCCGTGAAACATGGATGGCATCAGTGTTGTATCCGTGGTTTTCACTGACCCATAGATAGATATTTATGTAGAAAATAATCGTTTTCTATCTCAAGAGTGCAACAAGCACAACAAATTATAACATAAGAGAAAATTGACGTGTTTTTCTATCTGTTAATCAATTCTCATCTTTTGACCAATGCTTGATATATACAATACACAATCTACTGTCTGGGGAAGTGTTTCAGCCATGTATTCCACATCAAAAGCATTCTGTCATTCTTGCCGGAGCACCCTGCATATAGCTGTTCATTAATGTAATTTTTAAAACAATGTTTATGATTTCTTTAATATTTGGTGTAACTGCAGTCTTGCAAAGTTTTTGCAAGCGAGGTCCTGTATGCAATGAAGATATGGGTTATCAGGAATTGGGTTAGAAGGTTTATTTTATCCATTCCCATATTTAGTAGTGCTGATACAGGAGGAACTACTGTTGGTTCACCTGTCACTATACTAACTAATGTATTTAAGTCGTCCTTTAGCTTTTCCAATTTAGGGCAGTTCCAAAAATATGGATTAGAGACCCTCTCTGACCACACCCTCTCATCCGAACAAGATTCATAATAGCAATGTAAATTCACAGGTGTATAGTACCATCTTATTGTTATCTTGAATAATTGTTCCCTGTGATTGGTGCATATGGTGGCCTTTTTAAATAAGGACAATGCTTTACACCATTTATCTGGGGATAATACCTTGTTCAGGTCAATTTCCCATTTCTTATGATGTGGGAGTAGATCTGAGCTTGAATCACAATTGAAGAGATCATAGATTAGTTTGAAGCTCTTTGCAGCAGAGCTGGTGTGATTTGGATTTAACAAGTCAGACAAGTGCTGGTGAAGGCGCACCCCAGTGACAGGGTATTTTTCCCAGAGTTTCTCCAAAGATTTATATGTAGACCTATGTTACTTAGTAAGGTTAAATTGTGTTCTAAGGGATTTGAAATCCATCAATTTGTCACTAACTACTATTTTACTCAATGTTTTGCGATAAGAAACAATATTTTTGAGTCCTGTAAAATGTTTAAGAGAATCAATTTCCAAATCATGCTTAACTACATTTGCATTACCGTGATTAATCAATGTCTGCGAGCTCCAAGCCTCCATAGCTGCGCTTACTGTGGTCAGGCATGTCTGTGAATTTAGCTGAGTTCATAATTAGTTGTGTCCAATTAGTGATTTGTAGAGTGGCGGACTCAATTTGGACCCATGGTTTTTGTGCATTACTGTTTTGTATCCAATTCAAACATTGTTTTAAGAGGTTGGCCTATAGTAGGCAGATTTATCTGGAAATTATATGCCTTCATTTTGTACCTTTTGGTTAGAATTTGTAAGGAAACGCTAGGTTTTAGTTGCTCCCAAATAAACTTTGAAGCTTGGGTTTGAAATTTTTTCAGTATATTTAGAGGGATATGAATCGGTAATGCTCAAAATGTTTATAATAGTTTTGGGAGGAGAAGCATCTTATACAGGGCTAGTCGGCCAAACCAACTCCATTTTTGAGTTGCTAGTATATCAATTTCTTATTGTAAGTTGTCCAACAGTTTGGGGAAATTTTCCCTGATCATGGTACGTTTGCCTGGGGCTATTTCTACACCTAAGTAGGTTATAGATTTAGGATTCCAGATATAATTAAAGTTTTTTGTAGGGTGAGTGTGGTTGATTTGCATATTTTCACCTAGGATGTGAGATTTGCTTTGATTTACCTTGTGGTACGATATGTGGCCAAATCTGTCTGATTCCTTTTGGACCTCCGGTATGGATCCTAATGGGTTTGGGATTATTATTAGGACATCATCAGCAAATAGACTGATTTTGTGGGTGCCTATTGGAGTATCTACGCCTTTCATTTCCTGGTTGTTTCTGATGTGTGCAGCCAAAGGTTCTATAGCTAGAATGAACAACAAGGGGGACAGGGGACATCCTTGCCTAGTTCCATTGGTGATCTGAAAAGTGTTAGAAAAAATGCCATTACATTGGACCCTAGCCGAAGGTCCAGAGTACAAAGAAAAGATAGCTTTGATTAAGTCCTCTGGAATTCCGTAGTGTAAAAGAGCGGTTTTCATGTAATCCCAGTGTATTCTGTCAAATGCCTTCTCTGCGTCTAGGGAGAGAAGGCGTCTTCTTGTATTTGGCCCAATCAGCTAGGTCAATGACCTTTCTTGTTCCATCAAAAGGCTGTCTGCCTTTGGTGAATCCAACTTGGTCTGGGTGGACCAGGGCCGGGATTATTTCTTGTAGTCGAGTGGCTAAAATTTTTGCGTATAGCTTAATGTCAACGTTCAGGAGTGAAATCGGTCTGAAGTTGCCTGGGCTAGTGGGATCGTTCCCGGGTTTGGGGTGTGTGACAATATTAGCTGACAGCATCTCTGAGGGGAATTCACCATCTTGTTTTGCTTTATTAAATGTGTAAGTTAAGTGGGAATTAATATTTCAGCAAAAAGTTTGTAGTACTCTGCTGAAAATCCGTCAGGGCCTGGTGATTTTCCATTCTGTAATGATTTTATGACAGATTCAGTTTCTTTTTCGAAAATGGTGCTTCTAGATCGGAGATCTGGGTTAATTCTAGGTAGATGGCTTTTAGCTAGGTAATGGAAATAATGCTCATGAGTAGGTTGGGGGTCGTCTTTTAGGTTGTACAATTTTTGTAATATTCCGCTATTATGTTAGCTATGTCTATTGGGTTTAGTATTTTTTCTTTTGATATATCATCTATCAGGTGACCTATTCTGTGTTGTACTCTTATTCCTTTAGTTTTTCTAGTCACTGTAGTATTTTGCTTCCACCTTTTAGGAGATTTTAATGTGGTTTTAAGCATTAGTTTGTGTAATTTAAGTCTGATGTCTGTAAGGGATTGCAATGTGCAGTATGAGTTATCAAGATTGTGCTGGTTTTCTGGGGTTTCTAGTTTTTCGAGAGTTTCCATAAGATCTTTTTCATGTAGTCTATTAAATCGAGCTGTTTGTTGTAAAATGATGCCCCTGGAAAAGGCCTTATGAGACCTCCACACAGTGACAGGGTTGTCTACCGATGTAGCGTTAAATTTGAAGAATTCTTCTAGGTTTATTCTTATTACTTTATGTGATTCAGGATTGGATAGGGTAAAAGTATTGTTTTTCTAGGATGGCATATTGCTTGGATAAGCTACAGTTTTAACTTCGAGAAGTACTAGTGCATGGTCTGACCATGAAATGTTTTTTATTTTGCAGGAGAGTATTTCACTTATGGAGCTAAACTTCATGAGAACCATGTCTATTCTAGCATAAGAATTGTGACTTTTGGAAAAGTGTGTGTAGTCTCTTTCTGAGGCGTTACAGCATCGCCATACGTCATATAAGACGTTGTCTTGTAACCATTTACTCAAAATGATTCTACCTTTGTTTTCTCGGCCAGTGGAGTCTAGAGAGGAATTATGAATGGAGTTTAGATCACCTCTTATTATCAAAGTGCCCTTTTGTACTGACTTTTAAAGGGAATCTGTCACTAGCTTTTACCCTTGTCAGCTAAACATATGCTGACATTAAGGGTCTCCATAGCAGTCCTAATGTGTTTTTATTTTAGATATCCAAGGCTTTATTTTCTCAAAAAACAGGTTTTACCCACCTGTCAATCATCAGAATAAGGAGCCCAGGGGGAGGTCTGGCCATGCAGGGTGTTCGTTCGCACCCTCCCCCGTCAGTGCCGCACGCCGCCTCTCCAAACCTCTGCGCCGCCTCCTAAAGCGCAGTGCCGCCTCTCCCTCCTCCCCTCCTTCCCGTCAAGATCCCGCGTGCGCTGGGGCACTGCGCGTGCGCCCGTGCGGACTCCGGCAGCCGGCTTCAGGGAGCGAGCGCGCATGCGCCCGGCGCCCGCTCCCTCCCTGGTATGACCGCACCCTGGCGCCAGCCTCTCAGAGCCCGCGAAGAGCTGTGCCCTGTGCGCACGCTCGGGATCTTGGCCGGGAAGGAGGGGAGGGAGGGAGAGGGAGAGCGACACTGCGCTTAGGAGGCGGCGCAGAGGTTTGGAGAGGCGGCGTGCTGCACTGACGGGGAGGGTGCGGACAAACACTGCATGGCCAGACCTCCCCTGGGCTCCTTATTCTGATGATTGACAGGTGGGTAAAACCTGTTTTTGAAAAATAAAGCCTTGGATATCTAAAATTAAACACATTAGGACTGCTATGGAGACCCTTAATGTCAGCATATGTTTAGCTGACAAGGGTAAAAGCTAGTGACAGATTCCCTTTAAGTTTGTTTAATAATCTAATCTGGCCAGTATTAGGTACCTACGTATTTACCAGTGTGTAGAGAATATTGTTTATTTAAAAAATTAGAATCAAGAATTTGGACTGTTGGACAATGATGTTGCTCAATTAGTTGAAAAGGTTAGAGTGTCTTTTATGATTATTGCCACACCAGCTTTTTGGCATCTGCATTAGCATAGAAGGTTTTGGAAATCCCTTGAGTAGGAGTTAAGGGTGTTTGGCTCCCTTAAAATGTGTTTCCTGTATGAAGTAAATGTCTTAAATCTGAAAATGTCTTGTCTGCGGAACAAGCGTTTATGTGGGCTATTCAGGCATCTAATATTGAAGCTCAACAATGATAGAGTCATTCCAGTTGCTCTGGCATATCAGTCGAGGTGACAGAGCAAGCGGGATCACCTAAGTATGCATGTGTGGCAGGCTCTTACCTTGTTGAGGATGTACACACCAAGCGAACTTAGTACTGAAGATCAAGTGTTGGCTTCTGCAATACCTGAGTGAAAAAATTATCCTGCAACTAGGTACACAAAAGACAATAAGGTTATGCATTAGTATCAAGGATTGGTCAAATTCTCAGAGGGAAGTAAAACAAGGTATGAAGGTATAGAAATCAGGTAAATCAAGGGGAATAACAAACAAGGGATTAGGGTATATAGCTGAGAAGAAAAGGATAGGTGAACTCTGGGTAGCTCAGTGCTACACAATCTGGGGATTGTGGGAGAGAAAGAGACAGTGGGTGCTTGGATAGCAAATGCCCATTGGCTCATCCTGCAATAACGAAATTAAAAGTACACATGTTCATTTGATTAGTGAGAGTTATCCTCCTTCAGAGTGAGTGGTGTCTTCCACTATGATGTCCCATTTGTGTAGTAAGTCCATTCCTTGCTCAATCGTGGAGACTACTCTTGTGGTTCCACCATCTAAAATTTATAACTTGACAGGGAATCCCCATCTATATGGGATATTGTGGCAGCGAAGAGCGCTGGTAATAATCTGGAATTTCCTCCTATTTTGCACAGTGAACTTGGAAAGGTCTGTGAATATTTGAATGTCTCTGAATTTTTCTGGTAGGGACTTTGCTTTTCTGAATTCTTGAATAAGACGTTCTTTAACTCTGAATAAGTAGAATGCCTCTAGGTCTTGGCAGGCGATGAGCCCGGTCTATTTCTAAATCCTGGGGTGAGCATTCTGGAATCACAGTCGCAATACGTTTTTAAAGAAATGTAGTGAGATCAGATGGTGCAATAATTTCGGGTATCCCGCGGAATTTTAAGTTATTCTTTTGTTGCGGTCCTCAAGATCCGCTAGTTTTATCTGTAATCTTTCCACTTCATCAGAATGTGTAATAATGGTATCTGCAATCTTGGTTGTGTGATTTACACAGTTTCTCCATTTTATTTTCAATGTGTAGTACTTGAGAGTCCATTTTTTCTATTTTCATATTAGTCGCAGTAAGAGCATCATTTATTTCTTAAGCAAAGGACTTGTGTAGAAGAAGCATTGTTTCTTTGATGAACGTCTCAGACGCTGTTTTGCCTGTAGCTGGAATGGAGTTTAGTTCTGCTTCAAATTCCAGCTCTGGTAGATTTTTATCTGGTTGTGATGAGGAGGTATGATCTCCTCTAATGGTGTGGTCGGTAGTATTGTCTCTTTTTGCCTTCTGTTTGACAGGATGTTTCAGAAGAGTTATCAGATTGTATCTCATCTTCAATTTTATCTTCTATATCTTCTAGTAGTGAGAATCTGTTAGTTGTATTTTTAATCCTTTTTTTTTTTGGCCCATTTGGTCTTGCTTTTCTGGGAGCTGTACATGTTGGTGGATTCTGTAAAGTCACTACAGTTAGATTCAGGATTTTGTCTATGTTCCTTCTTGGGAGTTGGTAAAGGATCACTGTTACCCAAACCTCTTGTTTGGTAAGGATGGTTGGTTTTGTTGGTACATAACAATTTGAGTTGTGGGTGATAATGCAAATCAATGTGTGTAAACTTGCTGGTTATAGAGATGTTTGAGATGGCCCCCAGTGGGCCGTTCTTAGGTTGAGTGATTAGGTATAGCAATATCTACTGTTCCTTTAAATTTTTATATTTTCACACAGTTTACACTCTGGGTTATGCTTGCTGGTTTTAAAGCTTTGGTTTAAGATAATCCCACAGGAATTTACATATAACTCCTTTTGCAATGTTGGAAAGCCTTGTCTAAAAAGTCCCGTATATTATACTGTATTTCACAGAGACAAAATTGTTTATATGATAATTGTACTCACTCTGGAAGTAAGCTTGTCTCCTCACTGCCACTTGTTTGAGCATCAGTCCTTATGATGAGATAGGTGAATGTACGCCCCTTGTTTCTTCCTTAATCTGTGCTTGTTACGGAGGCTGATTTCCCTGCCAGCTGCTTAGCTGTATTGTATAGATAGATCCGCAGCGTCGCGGCAGCTGGGCACAGCTTCTACCTCTGTCTTCTTGCAATCAGGTATTACTGTGAGGAGCTCCGAAATGATGTGTAGCCTGTTGATAAGTAGCTGATAGCTGGCAGTTGGTAATGGTGGCGACTCCTTTGTGTGTGAAGCTTCCCGCCGCTACGTTACTGTTTTTCGCGCCTTTTCTCCTAACCTTCTTTCACAGCTTGCAGGATCGCTGATTGCGGCGGATATTGCTGTCTAATCTATCTAAAACTTAGCAGATATGGTCCTTGTCACTTCTTCTCTAAACTTTCTGAAGTTATAAGTCTTTCTAGCGGGTGTAAGTAGCTTAAATTTGTAGCTTTTGCAGTAGGGTAGCCGGAGCTCTTGTTAGCTGCTTCCGCTCAGCATGAACACCAAGCCACGCCCCTGTTGTGAAGCCTTTTGTGGGGTGTATTAGTGGAAAAAGAAAAATATATTTGCCAGCCAGCGGTGCAGTTATCTGTTGTGAAGCCTTTTCTGTGGTGTTTTAGCGGAAAAAGAAAATATATATTTTCCGCTTAGCGGTGCATGTATCTGTAGTGAAGCCTTTTGTGGGGTATATTAGTGGAAAAAGAAAAATATATTTGCCGCTCAGCGGTGCAGTTATCTGTTGTAAGCCTTTTGTGGGGTGTATTAGCGGAAAAAGAAAAATATATTTGCCGCTCAGCGGTGCAGTTATCTGTTGTGAAGCTTTTTCTGGGTTGTTTTTGCGGAAAAAGAAAAAATACTGTAATTTCTGGCGTATAAGGCGACTGGGCATATAAGGCGACCCCCTACCTTTCCTTTTAAAATATGAGGTTTGGGCTATACTTGCTGTATAAAACTACCCCTCTTCCATTGCACACCAAATGAAAATTAAACAGACAATCCGAGCATGAGAAAACAAGGAGAGGGGCTGCTTCAGGAGCGACTGGCCAGGATGCAGCGCACGGTGGCTCAGCTAGAGGTGCCTGTCCCTGAAGCTGGAGAAGGACAGCTTCTCCAGTCTGGCTTGAAATAAAGAGAACCTTTCACTGGTCCAACAATTGTTAGATAATGATATATACCGTATGTGTAGAGCGGCGCCCAGGGATAATAGTAAGTGCAGGAGATCCTGGGTCGCTGCTCTACACAAGCATATCATTATCTAACAACCGTTGAACCAGTGAAAGGTCCTCTTAAGTTTCAGCACACAGTATACGGCGTATAAGGCGACCCCGACTTTTGAGAAGATTTTCATGTATTAAAAAGTAGTCTTATCGCCAGAAAACACAGTGTCAGCAGTGCAGTTATCTGTTGTGAAGCCTTTTGTGCGGTGTATTAGCGGAAAAATAAAAAATATATTTGCTGCGCAGTGGTGCAGTTGTCTGTTATGAAGCCTTTTCTGGGGTGTTTTAATTTCCTTTTTATTTATTTATTGGATCTAACACTTTGTCAGACAGAGAAGTGCCAGGCCCTGCACAAGGGAGTGGCAGAGGCCTAAATGTTTCTGGCGCAGGCAGAGGTCACGGCAGAGTAAGGGTGGCGTGGCAGCAGGGGTCGCAGTGTCATATAGCGGTCGTGTCTTGACCAGCAACCCAGCGGTTCTTGAATCGTTGACTCGGTCATCCACTTCGTCCCTAGTGACATCAGACACGATTTAGAGTGTTTATTTAGAGTCGGTGGGTTCCTCTGACACGACGCTTAGTTGGCATGGCCCGGGCCGGGAGCAGTCCCTGTTCCCTCAGTGTGAGAAGTGTTATATTCCCTTGGCTGGGCTCCACTTTTCAGCGAGGACGAGCTACTAGAGGACAGTCAGCAGCTACTGCCAAACCAAGATCTGGAGGAGACACCTGCCGCTTTCTCCGCTAGGCGGGAAAGTAATAATGAGGAGAGTGGCGTGGGAGCTGGTGTTGCGAGCGGTCAGGCTCCTGACCCAGAGACAATTGAGGAGGACATTAGTGACATGTAGACAGTACTCAATGATAGTGATGTAGCTGATCGCACTTGGGATCCGGGTGATGAAGAGGCTTCATCATCATCAGGAGAAGAGGTTGGCAGCTTGCGGCGGAGACAGCAAGTCGCTAGCGTGTCTGGAAGTCAGCAGAGTGGCAGCAGTGGGAGGTCGGGAGCCAAATGTGCCCGGTTTAGACCACCCGCTTCGCAGGAGTCTACCTGCCCAGGAAGTAGCGGTGCACGGGTTCACGGAGGCAGCGGCGGTAGCAGTCAGTCAGTGTGTAGTTTTGGGGTAAAATCACCCACTCTGCGGTGTGGCAGTTTTTGTTAAGCCGCGGAGGAGGTAAACATGGCCATATGTATAATCTGTGGGCAGAAGGTGAAGCATTGCCAGGGTGCCAAAACTTTGACAAGAGACCGTTTTCTTCTGGCTACCTGCCTCAGCTACTATTCTGATGCTGCTACCCGCCTAATGCCACACAGATAATGCCAAGTGCTCCTTCTTTCACCCACCCTCTTTAGCTGGTACTGTTATTGCCACCCACCTTCACACTGTCACCTTGCCACTCTGTGGCCTCTTGATGCTGCTGCCACCTCCAGACTCTCTCATTGTGCCACTCTGTGGCCTCCTGATGCTGCCATCACCTCCAGACTCTCTCATTGTGCCACTCTGTGGCCTCCTGATGCTGCTGCCACTTCCAGACTCTGTCATTGGGCCACTCTGTGGTCTCCTCATGCTGCTTCCACCTCACCACTATGTCACTGGGCCACTCTGTGGACTTTTCATGCTGTTCCCACCCTCCCCACTTCATGACTGGGCAACTATTTTGCCTTTTTGGCCTGGTTGACATCATCATTTATTTGACCCTGCTTCTGATCTGTCAGAAGGAAGGAAAAATGAGACGCACAACGGATCCTGACTGTGTAGCAGCTGTAAGGCCTGTATGGTCCCATCCAATTTGGCTTATGATTTGGTAGCCAAAAGCAGGAGTGGGTACAAAACACAGAAGACATGCAAATATTCAGTTTACGTTCATCTCTGTTTTAGATCCACTCCTGTTTTTTTTTGGCATTAGCAATACTGGTCGATTATCGAAAGGTCAGAGGAAGGGCAAGAAAAATCTGTGACAACACAAACTTACTCCTGGCACCCTCTCCACTCTGTCGGGGGAGGCTCTACTTGTATAAGCATTTAATAGAAAAGCTTCTGTAGACATCTATGTGGAATCAGTTGACAACGGTGTAAAAGGAGTGAGCTTCTTGTTGGCGCTAACATCGACCTCTAAGGCTGAGTTCATACTTGGTTATTTGGTATTTGGTCAATTTTGGCCCTGTGACTGCCCAAATAAGTGAAGTGTGCAGTGATCCTAAGGCGACGCCTGTCATCTGCATCTCATACAGACTCACAGTATTAATTCACTACCAAAGCAGACTACCTATGCAGTGTTACTGCAAGGCACAGTGTTCTACACCACTATAAAGGCTCTCTGCAGGCAGGAAGCAGACTTTTTTAACGGAATTCACCACAAATAAATTCAGACCAAACCGAATAAATAAATAAATAATTGGCGAACCGGCAAATCCAATTTTTAAAAATTAGCTCATCTCTACTTATAGGTATGAAGAAGATAAAATATTTGGGAGCTATAGTACCTTTACCTACAGAGCAGGAGTTTATTGGATACTACTCAAATCTTTTTTCTGGTGAAGAAACCAGATGGAACTTTCAGAACTATAATAAATCTGAAGGTTCTCAACAGATGGATGAAATACAGATGCTTCAAAATAGAGTCTATCAAGACAGGTAATGTGTACACTGCATACCACTATTTTCCTATACACCCATGGTACCAGACGTTTCTGAGATTTGCAGTGATTGAGCCGCAGTTTTTCACTATTAGTGCCAAAGCCTTCCATTTGGAATCTCCTCTGCTCCACTCTTATTTACAAAATCAATGATAGAAATCATGGCTTTTCTCAGAGGGAAGAACATTACTATAATACCTTACCTAGACAACTCTCTTCTGGTTGCACAGTAAAATCACCTAGAGATGGTATTATCACTCCTGAAAAATCGAGGCTGGTTCTTAAATCCAGAGAAATTATCCTTATCCCCAGACAAGATAATATTTCTGGGAGTTTTATTGGATTCAGTAAGCCAACATTCCTTTTACCGCTGACAAAACAAGAGAAAGATATCAGCATTTCAGAAGAAATCCCAATGTTCCATAAGAGAGGCCATGGGAATACTAGGACTACTGACATCATGTATTTTTATGGTTCCTTGAAGGCAATTTAATTCTCAACCCCTCCAGAGTCTACAATCTACAAACACGAGATGGGAAGTTCTACAATCATGGGATGGGAATCAGGACTTCTTGGATCACAGAATGCTCCTTCCCATTGCAGTCACTTCTTTTGTGGACAACACCATAAAATTTATCCCGGAAGTGGCCTACAACCCAGACTCCATGTATATTAATAACCACAGATGCCAGCAAAAGGGCTTGGGGGTCCAGACGGCAGATCAATGTTTTCAGGGTGCATAGACAACAGAAGTCAGTTTAAGATCATGAAATCATTGAGATCACTGGAAATCATGTGAGGATACAATTAGACATGACTGCAGTCTCATTCCTCAAACATCAGGGGGTTCAAAATACCCACTCCTTCAGGAGCTGTTTCTTCTGATCTTCACATGGGTAGCGGGGCCATATCACGCTGCCCTAGGCATTTGGACTGAATGCCCCCCCAAAAAGAATATATATATTTTTACTTGCCAATAATCATTATATTTCTTTGTTTCTGAGTAACGGTAATAATAATTGGTTAACGATGTGGCAGGCTGTGCACATGGCAGGCCGAAGTGCATCTTTTGCTGTGGTTTTCTGCAATTGCAACACAATTTCCGAAAACTGTGGCAAATTGTGGCATGCAAAAAGTTCTTTTGAGATTTTGATGATCTATCCTCAGGATAGGTCATCATTATGAAATTGGTGGGGGTCTGATATCTGGAACCCCTGCCGATAGGCTGTCTGAAGAGGCCGCAGCATTCTAATGAGCGTTGCCCCGTCCTCACAGTTTACCAAGAATGGGACTGACCTGAACCAAAAGCCACGTGAAAGAACGTGACATCACTGGCCTAGGAAGAGGTTGCAGCTCTCCGGCCTCTTCAAACAGCCAATTGTCGGACCCCTCTGATCCAATATTGATGACCTGTCCTGAGGATAGCTCATTAGTATTAGAATGACAGAAAACCCTTTAACAAGCAGTGAACTGCCTCTCATGATATTCTGCAATAAATCCAGACAATTAACGATTAGCTAAAATTATTTAGATTTTTTATAATCTGCATATAATCTGTATAATCTCAACCTGCAGATGAGATTATACACTGCAGACCTCTTGGTACATATGGCACCTTAATTTTATCCCAGGTACACATAGAACAGGCCTGAGTCAGACTTGGGAGGCCTCTTCAGTTCTCTTGTTCAGCTTTTGGGGGACTGAGTGGCTGCTGCAGTGTGACATTGCTTGATAAAGACTGTAAGAAGTTGAAACGTTGCATTGTCTTGGTGAATAAATCTAAACATCAACGAATTGAAGACACGCTGCAGTATTTTTTCTTCTCTTTATCTGAAAAAGGTCCAGGGGCTAGGACCTAGCACTGCTTCCACTGCATGGACTAAAAATTAACCCTTGGAAACCGTAGGTGCTGTTACATTTGTATATTTGCTACAGTTTTCAGAATTCAATTCCAGGCTCCAAAGGCCCAGAGGTAGGAGGTGATGTTGGTGCTCACAGGTGGGCCAGTAGTCAAAGCACTCATGCTTCCTTGTTGGCACTGCTGGAGTGTGTGTGACTGCAGTAGTGGAGTAGAAGTTCCGACTTACTGCTGCTCCACCAATCACTATAATAGGGTAAGGCCTTGTTCACACTTCAGTTATTTGATCAGTTATTTCCATCAGTTATAGTGAGCCAAAAACAGGTGCTGGATAAAAAACAGAGAACAGTTGCAGATCTTTTCATTATACCTTATCTCTGTGTAGCCTCCACTCTTGGTTTAGGCTCACAAAAACTGATGGAAATAACTGATCAAATAACTGAAGTGTGAACAAGGCCTAACAGCTTTATATCTTTTAAAAGTGTGACATTGTACCCATGAGAATGGATGATCATACAACACACAGAATGGAAATCGTAATCTATATAACAGTGTCAGAAGACATTTCAGGGATGGGGTATAAGAGGAGAGGACTACAACTCCTATCACGCCCAAGCTGATATTATGTGATATCAGAGGAAGGGAAGGTGTATAAAAGGAGAGGACTACAACTCCTAGCAAGTCCAAGCTGATTTTATGTGATATCAGAGGAAGGCAGGGGGGTATAATAGGCAAGAACTACAACTCCTAGCATGTCAAGTCTGATATTATGTGAAATCAGAGGACATTACAGGAAGTGGTATAAAAGGAAAAGACTACAACTCTCAGCAAGTCCAGGCTGTTATTATGGCTAAAAGGATGCAGACAATGGTGGGTCCTGCACAAAATGTATGAGATTTTTAAATCACTTTATTGGTAACCTTTTGGTAACATAGTAACATAGTATATAAGACCGAAAAAAGACATTTGTCCATCCAGTTCGGCCTGTTTCCTACAAGTTGATCCAGAGGAAGACAAAAAACCCCTGTGAGGCAGAAGCCAATTTTCCCCACTTAAAGGGGTATTCCCATCTTGCCTTTTCACTCTTCCCAGCAGCAGATGTCCTGGTAACTTCCTGGAGTAGAGAGTGAAGGCTGGCCACGCCTCCTCATGACTCGCCCTGAGAGTTCAGTCCTTGCGTGCTCATTCATGTGGACGAGTCATCAGTCAGGCAGCCTGCAGAGTATGTAAAGCCCATCCCCTGCTGGGGAATCACTCAGTGACCAATGCTAGTGAACTAATGGAGTAACTTGTGGCTGTCCTGCATTCTAATACACTTTTACACATAAAACCTGTGTTACAAACCCATTCTGTGCAGCAAAATCAATAAATCACTACAGCCCAAATGCATGTTAGCTAGTAGCCATATGATCTGGCTAGATATAGATCGATATATTCACTGACTTATTACCCAGCTTTCCCAGTGTCTGATATTATCACTGACTTATTACCCAGCTTTCCGGTGTCTGATATTATCACAGACTTATTACCCAGCTTTCCCAGTCTCAGATATTATCACTGACTTATTACCCAGCTTTCCCGGTGTCTGATATTATCACTGACTTATTACCCAGTCTTCCCGGTGTCTGATATTATCACTGACTTATTACCCAGCTTTCCCGGTCTCAGATATTATCACTGACTTATTACCCAGCTTTCCTGGTGTCTAATATTATCACTGACCTATTACCCAGCTTTCCCAGTCTCAGATATTATCACTGACTTATTACCCAGCTTTCCCGGTCTCTGATATTATCACTGACTTATTACCCAGCTTTCCGGTCTCTAATATTATCACTGACCTATTACCCAGCTTTCCCGGTCTCAGATATTATCACTGACTTATTACCCAGCTTTCCGGTCTCAGATATTATCACTAAAGGGGTCAGTCAGCACTCCCTGTATGCAGGTGCACGTAGCTATGGCAATTATACATACAAACAAAAAATTGCAACAGCACTCTGCAACCAGAGCTCTGCCCAAGACAGAAGCTATAAGAGGACATCAGTGTACTAATCCACCATATCGAATGCAAATAGTGGAGACATTAGTTTACATTTTGATCAAAAGGTAGTAAGCCCACTCACCCCGTCACGGTTGTCTCCTAGAGTGGGTACTAACGCTAAATCTGACCTGTTATGGGCCACGACAGCCACATAAAATCCAGGGAGTGTGGGCCAGCATGCATGCTGGGACAAACCATACTTATTAACCCCTTCTGGTGCTGTAACAGCCTCCATTAGATCCAGGGATGCAGGTACCAACATGCATGCTGAGCCCACTATGCACTCCTCCTGGAGCCAGATGGTTACTAGCAGGTAATGTGAGTACACATTCAGCTTTATATTCACTCTGATTAAAACCAGCATCTAGGGCATATAACAGGTAAGATTTAGCATTAGGAGGATTTTATGTGGCTGTCATGGCCCATTACAGGTCAGATTTAGCGTTAGTACCCACTCTAGGAGACAACCGTGACGGGGTGAGTGGGCTTACTACCTTTTGATCAAAATGTAAACTAATGTCTCCACTATTTGCATTCGATATGGTGGATTAGTACACTAATGTCCTCTTATAGCTTCTGTCTTGGGCAGAGCTCTGGTTGCAGAGTGCTGTTCCAATTTTTTTGTTTGTATGTATAATTGCCATAGCTACGTGCACCTGCATCCAGGGAGTGCTGACTGACCCCCTTTTGTGTTTCTGTTTAGTATGTGTTGGAGGTGTGGCAGCCTCCACTTCAGTCGTGGACACCTGACTAGTTTTTCTGCCCTAGATGCTGGTTTTAATCAGAGTGAGTATAAAGCTGAATGTGTACTCACATTACCTGCTAGTAACCATCTGGCTCCAGGAGGAGTGCATAGTGGGCTCAGCATGCATGTTGGTACCTGCATCCCTGGATCTAATGGAGGCTGTTACAGCACCAGAAGGGGTTAATAAGTATGGTTTGTCCCAGCATGCATGCTGGCCCACACTCCCTGGATTTTATGTGACTGTCGTGGCCCATAACAGGTAAGATTTAGCATTAGGAGGATTTTATGTGGCTGTCATGGCCCATTACAGGTCAGATTTAGCGTTAGTACCCACTCTAGGAGACAACCGTGACGGGGTGAGTGGGCTTACTAACTTTTGATCAAAATGTAAACTAATGTCTCCACTATTTGCATTCGATATGGTGGATTAGTACACTAATGTCCTCTTATAGCTTCTGTCTTGGGCAGAGCTCTGGTTGCAGAGTGCTGTTGCAATTTTTTAATTTTTTGTTCAGATATTATCACTGACTTATTACCCAGCTTTCCCAGTATCAGATATTATCACTGACTTATTACCCAGCTTTCCCGGTCTCAGATATTATTACTGACTTATTACCCAGCTTTCCTGGCCTCTGATATTATCACTGACCTGATACTCAGCTTATGGGGGCGCATCTGTGGATGGCACTAATGAGGGGTGCGTCTGTGGATGGCACTTATGGGGGGCATCTGTGAAAGGCAATTATGGGGTGGGGGCATCTGTGGATGGCACTTATAGGGTGGGGGCATCATCTGTGGACTGCACAATACCGAACCTGCCACGTGCAGTCCGCATTTTTGTTACTCACAGGTCCTTCAATTTGCGGAACGCCACATGGATCCAAAACACCCGGATGGGAGCACGCAAATAGAAATGAAGGGGTCAGTGTACGGGGAGCACAGGCTGGAAAAACATGTCCGTGTGCATTACAACAACCCTGTGTCTGCTGGACATAGTATCTGCATGGAGTAAGCAGATACTTCACTTACAGAAGCAGAGATCTTGAAAGCAGGGAGAAATTTAAACATAAAATGTATTAGAAAGTTGCAAATTGACGGGAAGGCCATCACCCACAAGTGCCCGGTGACAGGAGAGCATCACCCACAAGTGCCCGGTGACAGGAGGGCATCACCCACAAGTGCCCGGTGACAGGAGGGCATCACCCACAAGTGCCCGGTGACAGGAGGGCATCACCCACAAGTGCCCAGTGACAGGAGGGCATCACCCACAAGTGCCCAGTGACAGGAGGGCATCACCCACAAGTGCCCGGTGACAGGAGGGCATCACCCACAAGTGCCCGGTGACAGGAGGGCATCACCCACAATGCCCGGTGACAGGAGGGCATCACCCACAATGCCCGGCGACAGGAGGGCATCACCCACAATGCCCGGCGACAGGAGGGCATCACCCACAAGTGCCCGGCGACAGGAGGGCATCACCCACAAGTGCCCGGTGACAGGAGGGCATCACCCACAAGTGCCCGGTGACAGGAGGGCATCACCCACAAGTGCCCGGTGACAGGAGAGCATCACCCACAAGTGCCCGGTGACAGGAGGGCATCACCCACAATGCCCGGTGACAGGAGGCCATCACTCACAATGCCCGGTGACAGGAGGCCATCACCCACAAGTGCCCGGTGACAGGAGGGCATCACCCACAAGTGCCTGGTGACAGGAGGGCATCACCCACAAGTGCCCGGTGACAGGAGGGCATCACCCACAAGTGCCCGGTGACAGGAGGGCATCACCCACAAGTGCCCAGTGACAGGAGGGCATCACCCACAAGTGCCCGGTGACAGGAGGGCATCACCCACAAGTGCCCGGTGACAGGAGGGCATCACCCACAAGTGCCCGGTGTTACCGAGTGTTTTACCATTTAACCACTACAGGACCGCTTAACGCAGGGATGCGTCCTGCGGGCGGTCCTGTAGCTCTGAGACGACGCATCGGCGCGTCATCTCGTGAGAGCCGAGACTTCCTGTGAACGCGAGCGCGTTCACAGTGAAGCGCGTCTCAGGCGTTCAGCTACAGACTGCCAGCGATGATCCATATAATATAGCTGCTACCTGGTCCTCTGGTGGTCCCATTTGCTGGGATCGACCACCAGAGGACCAGGTAACTATGTAAAGTTGCACCAAACACTACACTAACCCCCCTCACCGATTAACCCCTTGTTAACCCCTTGATCACCCCATCTAGACCCCTGATCACCCCCTGTCATTGATCACACCCTTGTAAGGCTCAATTCAGACGTCCATATGTGTTTTGCGGATCCGTGGATTCACGGATCCGCGGATCGGATCCGCAGATCCTCAAAACACAGACACCGGCAATGTGCTTTCCGCATTTTGCAGATCCGCACATTGCCAGAACTATATAGAAAATGCTTTTATTGCGGACAAGAATAGGACATGTTCTATATTTTTGCTGAACGGAAGTGCAGACTCGAAGCGCGGATCCGTAATTCTGGATCCGAGCGGGACAAAGTCTGTCCCCATAGAAATGAATGGGTCCACAATTCCGCTCCGCAAACAGAATTTCGGACGTGTGAATGGGGCATAAGGGTCCCTTATCACCGCCAGTTAGTTAGCTACTTGTTAGGTAGCTAGCGCCCAGCCCACCGCACCGCAGTCACTGATTTGGCAGAGATTTTTTCATCCACATTGATCGATGCGAATGAAAAATCTGTGCCGTTCATTTTTATTTTTTTTCAGCGCAGAGGCTGAACGGAAAGAAAATCTCATTACCCGTATGCTCAATATAAGGAGAATCGCAGATACTCCTAATGCTGGCCATACGTGTAATGATTATGGAGACCTTCAAATGCCAGGGCAGTATAAATACCCCACATGTGACCCCATTTTAGAAAGAAGACACCCCAAGGTATTCCGTGAGGGGTATGGCGAGTTCATGCAAAATTTTATTTTTGTCACAAGTTAGTGGAATATGAGACTGTAAAAAAATATAAAAAACAATTTCCGCTAACTTGTGCCAAATTTTTTTCTGTGAACTCGCCATGCCCCTCACGGAATACCTTGGGGTGTCTTTCCACAATGGGGTCACTTGTGGGGTATTTATACTGTCCTGGCATTTTAGGAGTCCTAAAGCGTGAGAATCCAAATGCGTAAAAATGGCCTGTGAAATCCTAAAGGTACTCATTGGTTTTAGGGCCCATTTGCGCATCTTGGCTGCAAAAGTGTCACACATGTGGCATCGCCGTACTCAGGAGAAGTAGGGCAATGTGTTTTGGGGTGTATTTTTATATATACCCATACTTTGTGTGAGAAATATCGCTGTAAACGACAACTTTTTAAAAATTTTTATTCAAAGTTGTCAATTTACAGAGATATTTCTCTCACTCAGCATGGGTATATGTAAAAATACACCCCAAAACACATTGCCCCACTTCTCCTGAGTACGGCGATACCACATGAGTGACATTTTTTTGCAGCCAAGATGCGCAAAGGGCCCAAATTCTAATGAGTACCTTTTAGGAGGGCATTTTTACGCATTTTTCTTCTCACGCTTTAGGGCCCCTAAAATGCCAGGGCAGTATAAATACCTCACCTGTGACCCCATTTTGGAGAAGATACCCCAAGGTATTCGCTGAGGGACATAATGAGTCCATGAAAAATTTAACTTTTTGTCAAAAGTTAGCGGAAAGGGAGACTTTGTGAGAAAAAACAATAAAAAATCAATTTCCACTAACTTGTGCCAAAAAAAAAATCTTCTATGAACTCGCCATGCCCCTCATGGAATATCTTGGGGTGTCTTCTTTCCAAAATGGGGTCACATGTGGGGTATTTATACTGCCATGGCATTTTAGGGGCCCTAAAGCGTGAGAAGAAAAATGCGTAAAAATGCCTTTCTAAAAGGTACTCATTGGAATTTGGGCCCCTTTGCGCACCTTGGCTGCAAAAAACTGTCACACATGTGGTATCGCCGTACTCAGGAGAAGTAGGGCAATGTGTTTTGGGGTGTATTTTTACATTCACCCATGCTGGGTGAGAGAAATATCTCTGTAAATTGACAACTTTGAATAAAAAAATGTAAAAAGTTGTCGTTTACAGCGATATTTCTCACACGCAGCATGGGTATATGTAAAAATACACCCCAAAACACATTGCCCTACTTCTCCTAAGTACGGCAATACCACATGAGTGACACTTTTTTGCAGCCTGGGTGCGCAAAGGGGCCCTAAAACCAATGAGTACCTTTAGGATTTCACAGGGCATTTCTGCGCATTTGGATTCTCACGCTTTAGGGCCCCTAAAATGCCAGGTCAGTATAAATACCCCACATGTGACCCCATTTTGGAAAGAAGACACCCCAAGGTATTCCGTGAGGGGCATGGCGAGTTCACAGAATTTTTATTTTTTGGCACAAGTTTTGGCGGAAATTGATATTTTTTTTTTTATAATTTTGTTTTTTACAAGGTCTCATATTCCACTAACTTGTGACAAAAAATAAAATTTTACATGAACTCACCATATCCCTCACGGAATACCTTGGGGTGTCTTCTTTCCAAAATGGGGTCACATGTGGGTATTTATACTGTCCTGGCATTTTAGGGGCCCCTAAAGCGTGAGAAGAAGTCTGGAATCCAAATGCGTAAAAATGCCCTGTGAAATCCTAAAGGTACTCATTGGTTTTAGGGCCCCTTTGCGCACCCAGGCTGCAAAAGAGTGGCACACATGTGGTATCGCCGTACTCAGGAGAAGTAGGGCAATGTGTTTTGGGGTGTATTTTTATATATACCCATACTTTGTGTGAAAAATATCTCTGTAAACGACAACTTTTTTTATACAAAGTTGACAATTTACAGAGATATTTCTCTCACCCAACATGGGTATATGTAAAAATACACCCTAAAACACATTGCCCTACTTCTCCTGAGTACGGCGATACCACATAAGTGACACTTTTTGCAGCCTACGTACGCAAAGGCCCAAATTCCAACGAGTACCTTTAGGTTTTACATGGCGGCTCACAATTTAGCCCAGCCCAAAATGCCAGAACAGTAAACGCACCCCACAAATGACCCCATTTCGGAAAGTAGACACCCGAGGTATTCACTGAGGGGCATAGTGAGTCCGTCTGAGATTTTTTTTTTGCCTGAAGTTAATGCAACATAACAAAGGGGTGATACATATGCATGAATGAGTAAATTAAAATATAACTTTTAATAGATAATAGATAGTATCGACACTTTATTATTGTGGATTTTGCCTGAAGTTAGCAGAAATTGAAACTTTATATTTTTTTTTCTCAGAAAGTGTCATTTTCCGCTAACTTGTGAAAAAAATGAAATGATACATGAACTCACCAGGCCCCTCTGCGAATACTTTGGGGTGTCTTTTTCTAAAATGGTGTCATTTGGGGGTATTTATACTATCCTGACATTCTAGCACCTGAAGAAACATGACAGGTACTCAGAAAGTCAGAGCTGCTTCAAAATGCCGAAATTCACTTTTTGCACCATAGTTTGTAAACGCTATAACTTTTACCCAAACCAATAAATATACACTTATTGGACTTTTTTTATCAAAGACATGTAGAACAATAAATTTAGAGAAAAATTTATATAGAAATGTAGTTTTTTTTGAAAAATTTTACAACAGAAAGTGAAAAATGTCATTTTTTTGCAAAAATTTCGTTAAATTTGTATTAATGGCAAAAAAGTAAAAATGTCAGCAACAATGAAATACCACCAAATGAAAGCTCAATTAGTGAGAAGAAAAGGAGGTAAAATTCATTTGGGTGGTAAGTTGTATGACGGAGCAATAAACGGTGAAAGTAGTGTAGTGCGGAATTGTAAAAAGTGGCCTGGTCATTAAGGGTGTTTAAGCTAGGGGTTGAAGCGGTTAATATTTACGGGTGACTTGCGTTATTCCTTCCCATGTGCATAACTTTACATTTGTCAGTGTTAAACCTCATCTGCCATTTCTCTGCCCAAGCCTCCAATCTATCCAGATCCCTCTGTAGCAGAAAACTGTCCTTCGTCAGTGTTAATTACTTTACACAGTTTAGTGTAATCTGCAAAAATAGATATTTTACTGTGCAGGCCTTCTACAAGATCATTAATAAATATATTGAAGAGAATAGGGCCCAATACTGACCCCTGAGGTACCTCACTAGTGACAGTAACCCAATCTGAGTGTGTACCGTTAATAACCACCCTCTGTTTTCTGTCACTCAGCCAGTTACTTACCCACATACAGACATTTTCTCCCAGTCCGAGCATCCTCATTTTATATACTAACCTTTTATGAGGTACGGTGTCAAATGCTTTAGAGAAGTCCAGATATACGACATCCATTGATTCACCGCTGTCAAGTCTAGAACTTACCTCCTCATAGAAGCTGATTAAATTTGTTTGGCATGACCGATCCCTCATGAAACCATGCTGATATGGCGTTATTTGCTTATTTTCATTGAGATACTCCAAAATAGCATCTCTTAGAAACCCTTCAAACAGTTTACCAACAATAGATGTTAAACTTACCAGGCCTATTATTTCCAGGCTCTGTTTTTGGACCCTTTTTGAATATTGGCACCACATTTGCTATGCGCCAATTCTGTGGAACATTCCCTGTCAGTATAGAGTCCGTAAATATCAGAAATAAAGGTTTAGCTATGACATCACTTAATTCCCTTAGGATATGGGTGTGTATGCCATCCGGTCCTGGCGATTTGTCTATTTTAATCTTTTTAAGTCACTCTTGTACTTCTTCCTGGGTCAGACAGGGCACTTTTAATGGGGAATGTACTCCTTTATCAAGTCTTAGGCCCCTTTCACATGGGCGAGTATTCCGCGAGGGTGCAGTGCGTGATGTTGACGCATTGCACCTGCACTGAATCCGGACCCATTCATTTCAATGGGGCTGTGCAGATGAGTGGTGATTTTCCCACATCACTTGTGCATTGCGTGAAAATCGCAGCATGCTCTAAAGTCTGCGTTTTCACGCAACGCATAGAAATGAATAGGGCTGTGCGAGAATCGCAAGCATCCGCAAGTGCGGATGCGGTGTGATTTTCACGCATGGTTGCTAGGAGACGTTATTATTTTCCCTTGAGCTGCCAGCTATAGGACCTGTGGTGACATCACATCACATGGTCCATCACCAGGGTGATGGACCATGTGATGAGCTCAGTGACGTCACCACAGGTCTTTTGACAGGTCCTGAAGAAAGAACAGAAGACTGGCAGCTACGCGATCAATTGGAGGAGGTGAGTTAATTTTATTTATTTTTTTACCCTCAAATGACCTTCTACTATGCATTCTGTATTAAATAATGCTATTATTTTCCCTTATAACCATGTTATAAGGGAAAATAATAAAATCTACAGTACAACTAACTCCAAACCCGAACTTCATTGAAGAAGTTCGGGTCTGGAGTACCACATTGAGTTTTTCTCACGCGCTTGCAAAACGCATTGCACTTGTCAAAACTGACTGAAATTGCGTGCGCAATCGCACGATTTCTCGCCACGCACCCGCACCCGCCATGAGCGAAGTGCACGGGTGAAAGGACAATTAGTCCTCCTAACTGGAATGTGAAGCAATAAAAGCGATTTAAATCATCTCATCTGTCTAATCGTGATTGTGCCAGGAGGTGTCCAACTTGTGAAGGCTATGCATGTGATCTGCTGTACAGCAATCCCCAGCAAAAATGCGTACAATGGAGGATGTGGCTACGGATCACATGCACCACAAAAACATCCTACACAAGATGAAAAATGTGTGGATGAAAATATACATATACATAAATCACTGCAAAAGGTGCACTATAATAACATGCAACTGACCATACTGGCCGAACCCTCACGCTGATGTTAGAAGCTGGGATTTTCGCCAATATATTTGTGTAGGATGTTTTGTGGTGCATGTGATAGTTGCTGCATCCTCCATTGTACGTATTTTTGCTGGGGATTGCTGTGCAGCAGATCATATGCGGAGTAATTGCTCCCCAGTTATAAACACGCTACAGTGTTTGGGGTTTTGAGCAGTTCCTCCCATTTAGGCCACTTCATTCTGTGATTTTTTCTTTATATGTATGGAATGTGCCCAGGGCCAGTGCAAGGATTTTTGCCGCCCTAGGCAAAAGAAAAGTTTGACGCCCCATGTGACATCACAATGCCCCACCCATATGATCTGCCATATTAAAGGGGTTCTCCAGTTTATTTAAACTGATCGGCGGGGTCCACTGACTGGGACCCCACCGATCACCTGTTTGAGAAGGCAGCTGTTTACCGCAGGCGCAGTGACGTCACGACTAGTATCACTGGCCTGGGCGGGCTAAGCTTTATTCAAGTGAACAGAGCTTAACCCTGCCAAGGCCAGTAATACTAGTCAGGACGTCACTGTGCCTGCGGTAAACAGCGAGAAGGCTGAGGCGCTACTGACAGTGCCACTGCCTTCTCAAACAGCTGATCGGCGGGGGTCCCAGGTGTCGGACCCCAGCCGGTCAGATGCTAACGATCTACCCAGAGGATAGATCATCAGTTTAAATAAACTGCAGAACCCCTTTAACTAATGCCAGTTCTCTCTCTCCCCTTGTCATTCACCCCCCCCATGTCATTCTCTTTCCCCTCTTGTTATTCTCTCCCCACTCCTTGTCATTCTCTCTCCCTTCTTGTCATTCTCTCCCCCTCTAGTGTAGCGTGTCTCGAGCTCTGTATGGTCCGCGGGTACAGGCGCTTTTGTTTCCTGTACCCGAACGGAGTGACAGGAAGTGCACAGTGTGTGCGCACTTCATATCAGCCCTCCAGGTACAGGAGACAGATGCTCCCTGTACCAGTGGACCATACAGGCCCTCGGCCATGCTACAATGAGGGAGTGACAGGAGGGAGCGCTGAGTGCTTCCCTCCTGTCAGCCCTCTCCTCTTGCTGCGACTGGGCGGTGCGCCCTAATGGACACGCCAGCTCGGGCAGTGCTGCAGCCACCTAAGGCTCTATATAGAACGCTCGGGCGGCTGCAGCATGAGGGGGAGCTGGCGCTCCTGGCGGCGCCCCTTCCCAAGGGGCGCTCTACGTGGCTGCTTAGCTGGCTTATAGAACGCGCCAGCCCTGAATGTGCCAATGCTTATCATTGGTAACATTCTAGTGCACCTGGTAGCCTGTGTCACATGGCCTGTTATAGGTGGGGCTCGCAGTCTCCTCCTCCCTCCCATTGTATTAGTGATCTTACTATGCAGGTATGTTTGAGTGTGGCTGTGAGTTGGACCTTAGCACCTATCGGACTGTGTTCACACACTACAGGTAGGTTAGTGCTAGGCCCCACACTAAGATACCTTGAAGTGGTGCAAACGGGCTCCGATATGTTTCTGACCGGAATATATTGGCTACAGTTTCAGCTTCTAACATCAGCTTGAGGGTTCAGCCAGTATGGTCAGTTGCATGTTATTATGGTGCACCTTTTTTTGCAGTGATTTAAACTATCGGATAAGGTGACAGTTCTGTTGATACTATTTTGGGGAATATGATTTTTGATTGCTTGAAATTACGCTTTTTGTGAGGCAAGGTAAGCAAAAAATAGCTGTTCTAGCACAGTATTTATCTTTTGTTGTTGTTCACCTGACAGGTTAGATCATGTGCTTATTTTTTTTTAGAGAAAGTGGTTACGTACTAGACAATAGTAACATCGTTTATAAGGCTGAACAAAAAGACATCTGTCCATCCAGTTCAGCCTGTTATCCTGCAAGTTGATCCAGAGGAACGCAAACAAAACAACAACAACTGTGTGGTAGAAGTCAATTTTCCTCACTTTACGGGAAAATAAATTCCTTCCCGACTTCAATCAGGCAATCAGAATAACTCCTTGGATCAACGACCCCTCTCTATTAACTGTAACCTGTAATATTATTACACTCCAGAAATACACCCAGGCCCCTTTTGAACTCTTTTAGTGAACTCACCATCACCACCTCCTCAGGCTGAGAGTTCCATAGTCTCACTGCTCTTACCGTAAAGAATCCTTTTCTCTGTTTGTGTACAAACCTTCTTTCCTCCAGACGCAGAGGATGTCCCCTCATCACAGTCAGAGTCTTAGGCATAAATAGATGATGGGACAGATCTCTGTACTGACCCCTGATATATTTATACATAGTTATTACATCTCCCCTTAGTGAATAACCCTAATTTTGATAATCTTTCTGGGTACTGTAGTCCACCCATTCCAGTTATTACTTTAGTTGCCCTTCTCTGAACCCTCTCCAGGTCCGCTATGTCTGCCTTGTTCACAAGAGCCCAGAACTGTACACAGTACTCCATGTGTGGTCTGACTATAAAGTGGCAGGACTATGTTCTCATCACAGGCATCTATGCCCTTTTTGATGAACCCTATGATCTTATTAACTTTGGCAGCAACTGTCTGACACTGGTTTCTACAGTTAAGTTTGCTGTCCACTAAAATTTATTTTCACTACACACACACCCCCCACCGCCCCATCACTGATTATCCCCTGATCACCCATGTCACCCCCTGATCACCCCCTGTCACCCCCTGTCACTAATCACCCCCTGTAAGGCTCATTCAGACGTCCGTATGTGTTTTGTGGATCCATGGATCTGCGGATCCGCAAAGAATACGGACACCGGCAATGTGCTTTCCGCATTTTGCGGATCCGCACATTGCCAGAACTATATAGAAAATGTCTTTTCTTGTCCGCAGTGCGGACAAGAATAGGACATGTTCTATATTTTTGCGGATCCGGAAGTGCAGATCCGCAATTCCGATCCGAGCGGGACAAAGTCTGTCCTCATAGAATTGAATGTATCTACAATTCCGTTCCGCAAAATTTTGCGCAACAGAATTGCGGATGTGTGAATGAGGCCTAAGGGTCCCCACATTGATCAATGTGAATGAAGAAATCTGTGCCGTTCATTTTTTTCTTTCAGCCCAGCGGCTGAACGGAAAAAAAAAATTCTCATTACCCGTATGGTCAATATAAGTAGAATAGCAAAAACTCCTAATTCTGGCCATACGGGTAATGATTGCGGAGACCCTCAAATGCCAGGGCAGTGGAAAAAAGTAGACACCCCAAGGTATTCGCTAAGGGGCATAGTGAGTTCCATGAACTCACTATGCCCCTCAGTCAATACCTTAGGGTGTCTACTTTCCGAAATGGGGTCATTTATGGGGTGTTACTACTGTCTGGACATTGTAGTGCGTCAGGAAACAGGACAGGTGCTCAGAAAATCAAAGTGCGGAAACTCACTTTTTTGCACCATAGTTTGTAAACGCTATAACTTTTACCCAAACCAATAAATATACACTTATTGCATTTTTTTTATCAAAGACATTTAAATTGAAATGTAGTGTTATTTGAAAATTTTTACAACAGAAAGCGAAAAATGTAGTTTTTTGCAAAAATTTCGATCAAAAAAGTAAAATATCAAAAAAAGTTAAAAAGTCAGCAAGAATGAAATACCACCAAATGAAAGCTCTATTAGTGAGAAGAAAAGGAGGTAAAATTCATTTGGGTGGTAAGTTGTATGACCGAGCAATAAACGGTGAAAGTGTAGTGCGGATTTGTAAAAAGGGCCTGGTCACTAGGGGTATAAACCTGTGGTCTTCAAGTGGTTAAAAACATCCCATTTTGTGGCTGTATTTTTATTTTTGAGGACTTTGTCCTAGTTAGTTAGGCCTATGACCTCTCTTAGTTGGCTAAATTTAGCTTTTTTGAAGTTGCGTATTTTTGTTCCTCCCTGAAGAAACACTCTTTTGAATGACAATTGGAAGGTTATTACTTTATGGTCACTATTTCCCAGGTGTCCCCCAACTTGCACATCTGTTGTTCTGTCAGGTCTATTGGTTAATACTAAGCCCAGTATGGCTGTCCCTCTAGTCGGATCCAGATCCAGTAGGGAAAGGTAATTGGTTATTGCCAAGAAGCTGTTTCCTTTATGAGATATACAGGTTTCAGTTTCCTAGTCTATATCTGGGTAGTTGAAGTCCCCCATAATAACGACCTCATTATGATCTGCTGCCTTGTCTATCTCGTTTAGTAGTAGATTTTCTGTGGACTCTGGTATATTAGGTGGTTTATAATAAACTCCTATTAGTTTTTATTATTGTTTTTGCCTCCTTGTATTTATACCCACAGTGACTCCACATGTTCATGTCCCTCACGTATATCTTCTCGGAGTGTGGGCTTTAGAAAGGACTTTAAATAAAGGCAGACCCCTCCCCTCTTCGGTTTTGATGATCCTTTCTAGACAGACTGTAACCCTGTACATTAAAGGGAACCTGTCATCAACTTTATGCTGCCCATACTAACGGCAGCATAAAGTAGAGACAGGTGAGTTGATTTCAGCACTCTGTCATTTAAAATTTAAAAGTAAGTGGTTGCAGAGAATCAAGATCACAATCATTGCAAACTGGGCCTGGAAAAGAGTCACGGCCACCTGAAGAGAGTCATAGTTATTCATAAATTCCTGCTCTCCCTGCCCACCTGCTGATGATTGACAGTCTTCTACCTAGTTTTCTCTCTAGGAGAACTGCCAATCATCAGCAGATGGGCGTGGAGAGCAGAAGATTATGAATAACCATGACTCTTTTCAGATTTAACTCTTTCCAGGCCCGGGCTGCAATGGTTAATGAGGCTGGTTCTCGCAACCACTTACTTTAGCTCATGAGTGACATACCGCTGAAATCAGCATGTCTTTCACTACTTTATGCTGCTCTCAATGAGGTCAGCATAAAGTTGATGACAGGTTCCCTTTAACTGCCCAGTCATAGCTATCATCCAGCCATGTCCCAGTTATTCCCACTATGTCATAGTCCTCCTCACACATCACTAATTCCAGTATACCAGTTTTATTAGTCAGTCTTCTGGCATTAGTATACATACAATTTAGAGGTTTATGTATATTTTTACCCTATACCTTTCCTTCTAAACTGTTCTAGGCCCTCCTTCCATTCTTCCCCCAGTTCCATTACCTCGCCCCGGTCTTCCCATCCTATAATGTAATTACCCTACCCCCAGTCCCTAGTTTAAACACTCCTCCAACCTTCTAGCCATCTTCTCCCCCAAAACAGCTGCCCCTTCCCCATTGAGGTGCAGCCCATCCCTGTGATAGAGCCTGTAGCCGAGAGAAGTCGGCCGAGTTCTCCAGGAACCCAAACCCCTCCTTCCTACACCATTGACTTTCTTGTGTGGCTCTTGATACAGGTAGTATTTCAGAAAACACTACCTTTGAGGTCCTTGCCCTAAGCTTGTGACATATCATTTTAAGGACGATCCACCTACCTCTAACTTTGTCATTGGTTCCGATATGGACCATGACTGCTGGATCTTCTCCAGCCCCTCACAGTAATGTGTTAACCCGATCCACGATGTGTCGAACTCGAGCGCCAGGAAGACAACACACCGTTCGAAGATCCCGGTCTTTATGACAGATCGCCCTATCTGTACCCCTAATAATGGAGTCTCCCACTAGCAGCACCTGTCTGGCCTGCCTTGCTCTCCTGGTCCCCTGCTTACTGGAGCTGAAATTCTCCTGACTGGCAGAAGAAGTGTCCGGCTGCAGCAGTGATCTCCCTGAACTGACAACCCCTCATCTGCCAACCTTGCAAACTTGTTGGGGTGTGTCAGATCAGGGCTAGCCTCCCTGACACTCTTCCTTCTACCCCGCTTTCTAACTGGTATCCAGCTACCTACCTCACTTTCCTGAGCCTCCTCGCTACCACCCTCCCCCACATCTACCCCATAGAGTGCTTGCTCAGTAAGCAGCAAACTCTTTTCCAAATTTTCAACGCTTCTCAGTGCATACATTAGACTGCATACATTAGACAAGATGTGCACTGGACTGCGCTGTCAATAATAGAACACATATTAAATGGGGATTACTCAAGAAAAGAGAAAAGTTACAATATAGTGCAGTGATAAGAATCTAACTTACTGTAGTCCCCTCCAAAAGTCCCTGAATCTCAAGTCACGTAATCCAAAGTCACACATTTAATACAAACACAGACTTGAAATCAAACACTTGAACGCTCACAAATGCGTTGTTTGTCTACTTGTCTGCTTTTATAAATGTAGCTCTCAAAGCAGACTGCTTTTTTTCTCTGGATTCAAAGCACTGAGCTGCCCTCAAGACTAGTCTTAAGTGAACAGTTCGAGAATAGTTCGGGTTCGTACCGAATTTTGGGGTGTTCGGGACACGGACCGAACATTTTCAAAAAGTTCGGGTTCGGGTTCGTTGTTCAGCGATTTCTTCCCGCTTTCTAAAGGGCTGCACAGCAGCCAATCAGCTAGCGCTTTACTTCTTGCCCTAAGAGCCCACCACAGCCATGTCTACTAATGGCATGGCTGTGATTGGCCAAGTGCAGCATGTGACCCAGCCTCTATTTAAGCTGGAGTCACGTAGCGCCGCACGTCACATTGCTCTGATTAGTGTAGGGAGAGGACGCAGCTGCTGTGAGGGCGAGATTATGCAGGGAAAAGTCAGCAAAAGCACCTAATGAAGTGATCGATCTACAGCTGTGAATCATTCAACTTCTGCTAGTTACTTGCTCACTGGTTTTTAGGCTGCACAGATTGTTTTTCTGTCACTTTTTTCTGGGGTGATCGGGCGGCTATTTTGTGACTTGTGGTGCACCAGA